>CM053771.1:324927678-325011946 GCA_028658325.1 Potorous gilbertii
GCTCTTTTTTTGATCATGGCTTTCAGGTAGTCCCATAATTTTTAAATTGTCTCTCCTGGATCTATTTTCCAGGTCAGTTGTTTTTCCCATGAGATACTTCACATTATCTTCCATTTTTTCATTCTTTTGGTTTTGTTTTGTGATTTCTTGATTTCTCAGAAAGTCCTTAGCCTCCATCTGTTCCATTCTCATTTTTAAAGAACTATTTTCTTCAGTGAGCTTTTGAACTTCCTTTTCCATTTGGCTAATTCTGCTTTTGAAAGCATTCTTCTCCTCATTGGCTTTTTGGACTTCTTTTGCCAGTTGAGTTAGCCTATTTTTAAAGGTGTTATTTTCTTCAGCAATTTTTTATTTCTCCTTTAGCAAGTTGTTGACTTGCTTTTCGTGCTTTTCTTGCATCTCTCTCAATTTTCTTCCCAATTTTCTTCCACTTCTCTTACTTGATTTTCATAATCTTTTTGAGCTCTTCCGTGGCCTGAGCCCATTGAATATTTATTTTGGATATTTGGGATACAGAAGCCTTGACTTTTATGTCTTTCCCTGATGGTAAGCATTGTTCTTCCTCATCTGAAGGGATGGGACAAGATATCTGTTCACCAAGAAAGTAACCTTCTATATTCTTATTTTCCCCCCTTTTTTGGGCATTTTCCCAACAAGTTACTTGACTTTTGGGTCCTTTATCAAGAGTAGGGTATATTATGGGAATTTGTAAGATCTCAGTTCCTCCAAGGTGGTACAGTCAAACATGTACACTGCTCTGGGAGTAACCAGAAACTTTTTGCCCAGAATCTGTGAGTAATAGTGATTCCCCTCCACAGCCTCCTGGCCTTCAATTCCACCAAGCCAGCTCTGGGTGCTGAGATTCAGATATGCTGCTCATTTCCCCCAAGAGCATTAGGTGGGGGCAGGGCTGCAACATAGGGCTGAGGTCAGTTCCCTCAGGGGTTTTATGATCCAGCAATGAATGTAGGCTGCTGTGGGAGCTGCTGCCACCTGATGCAGTCTATGCCCCTGCTGCCTGAGACCAGAGCTATGGGAAGGCCATGTTCCTTTCTTGGCCAGCTGAAAAAACCCTCTCCTGACCTTTGGCACCAATAGGTTGAGGCATCTGCCAACTGCAGCTACTGCTGCTGGGGATTCTACCCATGAGACCTGCTTGGGTCCTCCTCCTGGTGCCATGCAGTGAGTCCAAGGCTTGGGCTCTGCTCCCTGTCTGGTGTGACAGACCTTTCCTGTTGGCCTTTCAGGTCACCTTAGGCTGGAAATCCCCTCCACTCTGTTGTTCTGTGGCTTCTGCTTCTCTACAATTTGTTGAGAGTCTTTCTTCACAGGCATTTTATTAGTTGTTGGGGAAGAGTTAGTGTACATGTGTCTTTCTACTCCACCATCTTGGCTCTGCCCTAAGACTGCTTTTTTCCATGAAAAAATGCTTTTTACTATGGTCATTTTTAATCATATCCTCACCCTATTGATAAATAAACAAAAATAACTGGTCATTTAAGCCATCAAATGGATTTGCTGCTGGGTACTCAAACTCCTTTCAACTATCCTTACTCCAGATGAACAGATGTAGCACATGTAACCATAAAATTGCTACCCTTGGTTGTAGGATGTACGCCTGCCTGCAAAACAATTATAACAGTGCTGCAGGCTACTTTTCAACCCTTCATTCAAAAACAAAGCAAAGCAACAAATTTTTAGCTTAATCATCACCTTTTTGAGAGGCCTTTCAGGTATTATAACTTTCCTCTCGTAAGTTTGTCTTTCACCTACTTGTCTATATCTTATCTAATTTTTCTCTCCCTTATTAGAAAATAAACTCTTTATTGGCAGAGATTACCTTTGCCATTTGTTTTGCTATGCCCAGTGTTTACTACCATGCCTGGCACATAGTCAAGTACTTAATACATCCACATAAATTGATTGGCTGATTGACTCATTTTCTATTTCAGTCATCCTTGCAGGAAGAGAGATAGAAGAGATTCTTTTGAGGGAAATGAATGATTTTTTCCCCTTCTTCTCTAACTGCTGTGGCTGAAGCTGCTGACAGGTTTTTTTTAAAGAAGAATAGTAGTACAAGTATTAAAATTTACTTGACTTCAGACTGGTGACTGGGAAGCAGTAATCAGTAGAATGTTACTAAAGATGCTCAGAGCCTATGGTGATTAGGTATTTTTCACTTTATTTTCTTTCCAAATAAGAATAATATTCATAACAATGGTTTAGGGAGTATTTTGTAGTAAGAAATTCATCACTGACAAGGACGAGCTCCATGACCTAATAGGTCACTTCTACCCAGAAAGCCTATGTTTCAAATGCATATTTGGCAAGAAAATTGTAGATTAAAAAATATTTTGTCTTTATTTTCATTTAAATGCATGATTGAATGAAAGTCTGAGCATATCATTTAAATTTTGATTATACATGTTACACTTTTATTACGTCAAGCTAATTATAAGCTAGTGAACTATATTTTTTGAAGTAGAAATAGATATCTCACAGCATCTGTTGTTTTAGGCAATGAGAATGAGTTTACCAAGGTTTATACTCTTTCCCTTAGAGAACAATTAGTCCAAATGGTCCTATATTGGATGACTAACACGGGGTGCTATGGCATCAAAAAAGAGAGAACTAGTGTGTATGTCATGAATAAGTGGAGTGACTATACAACTAACTACTCTGCTAAGACATGTTATAGGCTAGAATCCTTGGAAAGCAGCATTATGTGCGATAGAAGGCAGGGTCAAGCCAAGCTTACTGTCTATGATTGTAGCTGGGAATACAGAACATAATTAGTATGGACATCTCTATTTCTTCACTTAGGTTCACCTTAGAAAATGCATATCCATTGCAATGCAGTGAAAAAAAGAGTTGGTATATATTTTTCTAGGTGAACCCTTGATAATTTAATGTACAACCATCAATTAATGAATAAGTAAATTTGTTCACTCATGAATGCTGCCCTAGAGGAGTACAGAATTACAAGGTATGATCCATACTTTCTCAAACTTTACAGTTCCTTTGAGGAAAAAAGACTAAGAAACATGAAATAGAGAATGATATGCAACTATATGTGACAACACAATTCCTTGTTATTCCATACCAAGTTAAAATAGTCATGGTTATATCTGTAAATGAATAAGGATGACAATTCAATTAAATAGCTATTCATTTATTTTCTACTAGATACAGAATGATGTACTAGATAATGGAAAGAAATGAATCTAACAGCACCCTGACTTCATAGAAGTTATAATTAAGTAAAAGGTTATACCACAAACACAGATACTCAGAAGAATTACAAGAAATTCTGGTGCCTGAGGCAAAGGGAAGTGGAGAGGGGACACCTGGAGGACAAACTTGAGGTTAGCTATGAGACTAAGTGAAAGAGGAATTTACCTGGAAAGTTTGAAAACTTCAGGACTCTACCTTCTGGGCACATTAGCCTTCATCTTCATGATACCACAGCTTGTGGGGTTGAATGCAGTCATGGGCAAAGAGAGTCAGCTCATCTAATCAGGGAATCTGTCCTGTAGACCCTCACCCCATCACCTGAGGGAAGTCGTGGCACAATGGATAATTTTCTGGGCATGGAGTCAAATCTAGTTTAAATCACTACTCGCTGTATGACTCTGGGCAAGTCACTTAAGTTCTCTTTGCCTCATTTTCCTCAACCATCAAATGGGGATAGTAGCACCATCTACCTCCCAGGGTTGTAGTGAGGATGAAATGAGCTAATATTTGTAAAAAAAAAAAAGTTTAGCACACTGCTTGGCACATCATAGGGGAAACACTTATTCCCTTCCCCAGTTACCCTCTATGAACTTTGTTTCCTTTACCCCCTTCCTTCTTTATCATTTAGCATAAGAAACCGAAACCACCAATCTAATAAAATACAGAGAAAGTGTGAGACATAGTATTGCAGATTTCTCCATGAAACTTACGTTATTATAAGAATGTGTAACCAGTAGAAGTGATGGAGTAGTTGACCACTGGTCTTGAAGAGGGACCTGGCTGCTAGGGTTAAGTCTAAGTTGACCAGTGAGTAGGAATAATTGCCTAGATATAGAGAGGTAGTTTTGTAGCTAGAAAAATGGGTTCCTTAGTATTCAGCCCCTGTAGGTGACTGGAAGATTTCTTTTTTGAAGTAGAAATCTATGCTTTGCTCAGAGGACTTACTTGGAGGCAAGGCAAAATGTGCTTAACTGATGGTTTTCACATGTTAGAAGGTTCCTCTCTCAGGGCCTAGCTGATAAAGTAAAACTCTGCTGTAAACTTTGGTGTAGAATTTCTATTGTACCTTATTATAACTTTCCTGAGACTTTGATTTATGTATAACATTTTACAGAATGTGTTGGTAGAACAGAAGAAAATAAAGAAAAAATAGTTTTAGAGCAAATAAAGCTAGGGAGAAACATCTGAAAATCTTGACCAAGTAGAGAAATGATTTGGGGAAATGTGGATAATGTCATTGGTGCTTTTTGCCTCTAATTTGAAAAATTAGATTATCTTTGGACACTAGATGGGTGAAGATTTCATGCCCCTCTACGTATTATTACCTGTAGCAAATTTTTACTTTTCCTACTTGACTTCTAGATCTATAGATGCCATAATGAAAACTAGGAAATAATAAATTCATAAGAAAGATATAAAGTGCTATTCTAGATCTGAGGAAAGAAAGTTCATTTTTAACCAGAGGAATGATAAGTCAGGGAAAGACAGGATCTTGTTCCCTTGGAAAGAGTGGGACATTGATGTTTTCTCATTATTATGATAGAAATATTAGAAGTGATATTTTCCAATCCCCTTTTCTTTATGCATAAATAGGCTTTCCAACTTATTATAGCTTTATCTTCCGTTATGATGTGACCACCACTAATCATTTGTTTTCTTTATCTTCTCCAGTCTCTCTTGCAAATGTATCGGATTAATATTAAAAGTCTGATCAAGTTTTAGGCTATTTAACCCCTGAAGTATCTTTTATTTAAGTGTTCTATAAGTGACTCCTATAAACCAAGGAAGTAGTTATTCACAGCAGCAATGATGCAATAAAATTATGAAAAAGGAATAAAGGCAGGTCTTTTGGTTAAGATGGTAATGTAAAAGGTTGTAAACACAACTAGCTCTGCTGAGGAACATTTATTAACAACTAACAAAAGTTCCAAATGAAATTTAAATCCAAATTCTTTCATCGCATTGGAGGAAACAAAGAAAGGACAGCTTTGAAGTTCAGTTTTCAATGGGAGATGGTACAAGGAAACCAGAGCAATATCAGTATGACAGAGTTCTAGAAATGCTATAAAATATTAGCTACCATTTAACACCAACTTTGCAGAGGCTGATGTAAACTGTAGTTGAAGTCTGAAGCCATGATCCTCTGGGTAGGTGAGCTGTACAGTGTAATGGGAAATAGTAGCATGACCAAGGGTTGAATGTTCTAGAACAGAGATGTCAAACATGTGGCGCATGGAATGCCACCCTCAGGATTCCCAAGCATGACCCAATATAAACAATTGAGGATATTTAACAAAATAAAAATAAAATTAAATATATTTAACAATATATGTTAAGATATGTAGCCTTCAGGGATCCTTATGTATAAGTTAATGGCCCCTTATGGTATGAGTTGGGAAATGACTGTCCTAGAAAAGCAGAATGAAGTTGTTTGATCTGAATCAGATTTCTCCAAAAGTCTAGGCATGAAGCTGTAAATATCTAATAGGAAACTGACCAAGGAAATCAACAAAGTCAGTGAAATTGACTGGGGAAAGCATCAAAAGACAGAGGGATACTTCAGATTATGGTATTATGCAAGGTTTAATTCCAATAGTACTTCTAGCTCCTGGAAGCAGAACTGACTAGATTTGTGAAAGAAGGCAAAGCCTGATTCTAGGTTGCCTCTCACAAAGCAGTGACTTCTGCATTGTAACAGAAGCAGCTTGTAGACCAAGTATAATATTGTTCTACTTGGGGAGTTGATATAGAGACAGGAACTGAATCTGGCAACCCCATTTAAAAGTCCAAGAAGGAAACAGATCTTGTCCCAAGCAAAGGGTCATAATTCAAGAAGTGAAAATATAGATATGATTACATGAAAAATAAAACCCACACCTACAATCAAGAAATAAAATGGGACAAGGAATTCCTGGAATGAAATCCAAGAAGAGACAATTAACTATGAAATAAGTACAGGAACCTTAGAAAAAGAATGGTTTTACCCCAAGAAGCTCAAGAATAGATAAAGGAAAAGAAAGAAGAGATAATGTGAAAGATTAAAATAAATAAAATTAGAACATTTGTTATGAGAATAAATAGATTGAAACAAAAAGTGGACAGTTTTGCTCAACTAGGCATACTAAGAAATAGAATGGAGTAATTAGATCCCAATGATTCAATGAGTTAAAAAGAAATACTAGAAAAAAATTAAAAGATTAAAAAATTAAAAGAATAAATGAGGCATCCAGTACCAAAAATGAACATCCTAGAAACCAGGATGGAGAAATATAATTTAAAAATCATTGGAATACCTGAAAATAATGAATGATCAACAAAAACATTGGACATCATGGCTTAAGATGTCATAAAAAAAACTTTATAAACCAATTAGCATACAAAAGCAAAGTGAAAATAGAATCCGTTAATCACTTCTTAAAGGATATGCTAAATATTAGACACTTGAATATTATAATCAAAATCCAGAGTTTTCTAGTTACATATAATTTACATATAATCTACATGCTAAATATTAGACACTTGAATATTATAATCAAAATCCAGAGTTTTCTAGTTACATATAATTTACATATAAGTTACATATAATCTAGTTACAATAATTTTACCAGACATGAAAAAATATATCAGATAATAATGAACTACAATCAAGATCACAGAAGACTTAGCAGCTGCTACTATAAAAAAGAAGAAAATCTTGGAATATAATATAGCAAAGGAAAAAGAAAAAGGCATAAAATAAGGAACCATTTATTCTACAAAATGAATATGGTCCTATAGGGAATGGACCTTAAACAAAATGGACATTTAAAAAATAGAAGATTCAAGAATCTGTCTTGAATAAACCAGGGGTAGGGGTGGGGGTAGTCAAATCTTTAAAATGCAAATCTACAAAAGGAGCTCTTTCAGTAATTTGAAGGGACTAAATAATAATTTACTGTTACATTCTAATAGGAAGAACAGAGATCATGGTACTTTTAAAAACCTACTTCATTTAAAGAGCAAAAGAGAAAGCAAAGAAGACAAAGTCAGGGCCTGAATGGAGTTTTTTGCTTCTTTGGTAGTAATGAAAAGAGAGCAAAAGAACATGAACACACACACACATATATATATGTGTATGTATGTGTATATATATATATATATATATATATATATATATATACACACATATATATATGTGCATAGATACATAGGAAGAAATGAGGAGAGGAAGGAATTTATTAACCTTCATAACTTAGATACATCAGAAAATCAATAGATAAACATGGATTCAGAAGTGAGGCAGGCATAGAATGGGCATCTCATGAGTTCCCTTTTATCTGAATGAGAAGGAAGATTGAACATAATCCCTTCCCCCCACAAACACACACACAAATTTACATACAAAATGATTAGTGTAGAAACACATTAAAATCAATATGGGAATAGGTGGGGGCAGAGTGAGAGAAAGGGTTTTTAAGAGAGAACTTAGAATTAGGGAGGAAATAGACACAAAATATACTTCAATAGTGGAAAATGGAATATAAAGGGAGAATCAAAAGAGAAAGAATAACACAAAAAGCACAGGTCTTGCCTAATCAAGAGACAGACAAAGAAATAGGTCATGACCATTCAAATTATAATAATTAATATTAAACCTAATGTCTTTAATCACATTATTTTTACGTGTATAAGGAGGGAGCAGGAGGCAAAGAAAAGAAAACAATATAGGGAAAATAATTATCATAAGCATGAATGTGAATGCTTATGTTTCACTAATAAAACAAAGGAGTTTGGAAGAATGGACTAGAAAGAAGAATCCAACCATCTGTTACTTACAAAAATAAAATCTGAAAAATAAAGACTCACCCAGAGTTAAGATCAAAGGCAAGAGTAAAATTTGTTTTTGTTCCTTTAAATCTAAAAAGCAGAGGATAGCAATTATGATTATAAGGAAGTAACATTTAAAAAAATGGACACAGAGAAAAGAAGTAAGCAGGAAAAGTATATCTAAAGATAGTATAGATAAAGAAATAATATACAATATTATTATTATTATATAATAAATATATATCCATGTAATGGCAGATTCAGTGTTTTAAACTAAATTAAATATTTAAATATTTATGAATAAATAAATATTTGAAAGAATAGTTAATTGAACTACAAGGAGAAATCGAAAGCAAAATAGCAATTATCAGGAGCTTTAATGTATCCTTTTATAACTTAGAGAAATCTAAGCAAAATATGAACAAGAAAGCTTTAGGTCTGAAAAAAATTTTGGAAATTTGGAATCAGTTACCTTGATAAGTATTCACTATTTGACTAAAAGGTGCTGGTAAAATTAGAAAATAGTTTGGCAATAAGTTGGGCATAGATAAAAATCTCATACCATATAACAAAATAAATTCCAAATGGATGCATGACTTATACATAAAAGGTGCTACTATAAGTAAACTAGAAGCTTAAGGAAATTAATTACCCTTCACAAGTATGTACAAGGAAAGAGCTCATGATTACACAAGCAAAAGAGAGGATTACAGAAAATAAAAGACAATTTTGATTACATAAAATTGGAAAATTTGGTACAACCAAATCTAATGCAATTAAAATTATTCAGGAGACATTTGACTGGAAAATATCTGCAACAATTTGCGCTAATGAAAGTTTTCTATCTAAAATATGTAATTAACTGATTCAGATTTATACAGTGGAGAGAATTCTCCAATAGATAAATGGTCAAAGGATAAAAAGACAATTTTAAAAGAAGAAATCTAAATTATCAAAAACATATGAAAAGTGTTAGGCAATCCCAACCACTAACAATTAGAGATAGCCAAATTAAAGCTACTCTGAGTTTTTCATCTTATACCTATCAGATTGCTAAAGACAAAAGAGAAAATGACAATTATTGGAGGGGCTGTAGAAAAGCAGTATCTTGTTCTTTGTTATGTCATGGAGTAGTCCTGCTATTTTGGAAAGCAATTTGGATTTATGTCCCAAAAGTTACTAAGGGATTTGGGACAACAATACATTTCTAGACCTCTACCTTCAAAAAGACAATAGAAAGAGGAAAAAGACCCATTTGTGCAAAAAAATAATATAGCAACATTTTTCAAAACCACTCCAAACTGAAAACTAAGAGGCTGCACAAACTGTGATATATGAATGTAATGAAATATAATTGTATCATTAGACATGATGACATATATAGTTTCAGAGGAAACTGGGAAGAACTCTATGAATACAGCAACATGAACAGAGCTAAGAGGAAAATTTATTCAATAAAACATCATAGAAAGGGAAAAAAACACTTTGAAAGAACTTTATTGTGTCATTTCAATCATGTCCAACTCTTCATGACCCCATGTGAGGTTTTCTTGACAAAGACACTGGAGTCCTTTGCCATTTCCTTCTCCAGAACATTTTACAGATGAGGAACTAAAGCAAATAGGGTTAAGTGATTTGCTTAGGGTCACACAATAGTAAGTGTTGAAGGTTGGTTTTGAACTTGAGTATTCCTAATTCCAGGCCTAGAACTCTATCCAATGCACCACCTACATGCCCCTGAAAGAGTTAGAACTTTGTTTAATGCAATGATAATCCACAAGTCTAGAGAAGTGAAGATATATCACACTATCCACCTCTTGCCAGAGAGGTGATAGACATTAAATGAACAAGTGAAACTAATGATTTTAGACATTAATAATTTAGAAATTTATTTTGTTGGGCCACGCTCCTTTGTTGTGTGTTTCTTTTTTCAGTTGGAGCAAGTACTTTGGAGGCCAGGATAATTAATGCTTTTATTATTTATTGTTATCAAAAACTATATAAAAAGTGTTAGATAATCCCAAACACTAGCAATTAGAGATACGCAAATTAAAGCTGCTCTGAGTTTTCATCTCATACCTATCAGATTGCTAAAGACAAATGAGAAAATGACAATTATTGGAGGGGCTGCAGAAAAACAGGTACCTTGTTCCCTATTGTGCCATGGAGTAGCCCTGCTATTCTGGAAAGCAATTTGGAATTATGTCCCAAGTTAACAAGTTAATTAAATGAAAAAACAGGTGGTTGTGACAGATCTTTAGCTATAATTGAATGTGATTTTAAAAGAATACATATACTTTTCAGTTATACATAGCATGTTTAAAAAATGATCCTATTTCAGGGTAAAAACCCCTGAACAACAAAAGCTTAAGCACCTTCATTATTGACAATGGAATAAAATTTCTAAGAAACTAGAGTATTTTGAAGAAATGATTCAAAATTAAATTAAGACTAAATTGTATAATACTAAAAATATGTGATTTAAAGAATAAATATTTTAAAAATAATCAAAAAGAACCATAACAATGAGAGAACATACTAAATCTTTCGAGATGAAGTCAAATGTGGGAAAATTTATTTCAACTATATTCAGCTACAAAAGAAACAAGCCAATAGATTAATGAATTAAGGATGCAATAAAAGTGATCAAATAAGATATTTCTAAAGTACTTAACACAGTACCTGTCACACAGAAGGAATTTAATATTCTCCCTTTTCCCTTCTCCTAAAAAAACCCCCACAAAAGCAAAAAAATAAAAAGCCACAAATAATAAATACAATATTTGAAAATGAAAGAATACATAAAATTGATAACAAAACAAATTCAATTTATAAGTTAAAATATTTACTTAAAAAACTAATAAAATAAGCATAATATTGGCTAATTTATTTTTAAAAGAGGAAAAAAATCAAACAACCAGATTAATACTAAATAAAAAAGGCAAAATGGTAATATGTAGAGAAAATAAAAAATTAGAACCCAATTATATGCCAGAAAAAGAAATACATCATATGTACACTTATTCATTGAATATCCATTCAAGATAAATGGAAATGTCATAGGGACAGTAGATATTCTGATTTGAGAACAAGAAATTTAAGTACCTATAAATGAACTCCCCAAAATGGGTAAAATAAAAATGCATGCCTATGTAGATTCATATCGTCCAATTAATTCCAATGATTTTAAAATCATTTTTTTAAAAGAATGTATCTTAGCAACTTTCCCCCCACACCATTAGGTTCTCATATGCCAAACTAGGGAGAGATAAAGCAGAGGAAGAAAGATTTTGACTAATATCTACTAATATTGTTATAAAAATTTTATAAAATATCAGAAAATTATACACATATACATGGCAACATATTCAAAAGATCATATTTAATTGTCTTGTTGAATTTATAGCAGAAATTTGAGAAATATTCAACATTAGGAAAACTAAAATATATTTAAAAATTAAAGTAATCAAAAATTACCTGATTATATAAAAAGATGCAGAAAATAGTTTTGACAAAATACAACATTTAAGTTAAAAATGAAACAACTCAAGTTTGTGGAATAAATCAGTTCTCTTAAAATATGTTTTGAAAAATCCAAACTTACATTATCTGCATTATAGAAACACTAAAGGATTTTCAAATAAGTAGAAGATACAGGAGTCAGCCAATTGTCACCACAATTAATGAATGTTATTTAAGAAATGCTACCTTAATGATAAGACAAGAAAAATGGTTCATAGAATATACATAGGAAAAGCCCAAACAAAATTATTTCCATTTTCATATGATTTATTTTGCCTCAGTTGCCCTTGAAAGCCAAAAAAAAATGATTTGAAATGAATAATAACCAGCACTGTCAGAATGTAATCCCTTCCCCTCAAAAAACAGTTGAATATTACTAACAAAACAGTCATGAAAAAAAGAGAAAAAGAAATCCCATTTAAAATAACTATAGAATGCCAAATATATTTGAAAATTAATCTTCTAAGATACCATAGAACTTACTAAATATGATGACAAAGCATTTTTTACAAAAATCAAGGAATAGAAATAATTAAAAATATTAAATGTTCATGCTTGGATCATATTAATATGATATAAATATCGATATTACTTAAATTGATCTACAAATTTGTTATGCTAATCTAATTGCCATAGATATTAATGATAGATACCATAGATAATAATGAAATCTATCCATAAGAACAAAAGATTAATTATATCAAGAGAAATATTAAAAACAACAAACATCAGAAGGGAACCTAGAGCAGTATCAAGTCTCAATCGATTCTTGAAAAAATTATTCATTAAAAGAATTAGTTATTGTTGAAAAAATAAAAGTTGACCCATTGATCAAGACCTAGAAGCAATTAAACATTTTATAATATTTAATAAAATCAGAAACATTAACTACTGGCATAAGGAATCTCTATAAGACAATTGCTGGGAACTTTAGAAGGCAATCTGGCAGAAATTATGTTTAGACCCACATCTTAAACTACGTAACACCATTGATTTTAAATGGATGCATGAGCTAAGTAAAAAAGTTCTTATGATAAAAATTTGGAAGACAAAGGAAGACATTATCATGTATAAGTATGGCAACAGGAAAAATTCTTACCTAAAATGAATTTTAAAAATTTATTTTGCACTTGTTGGATTCAAGACACTGTACATATAGGAAATATCTTTATAATGCATAGAGAATGAGCCTGGAGATCAGGAAGATCAGTTTTCAAGTTTTGCTTCAATTATATATTGGCTATGTCAACTTCGGTAAGTGATTGAATTCTCAATACCTCCAGGAAACTATCCAATCAACAAAATTTTGCACTAGTTTCTCATTTATATTGATGAGAAGAGTTTTTATAAAAACCTATCAGTTTATAGACATGAACAAAAAATAAATAAAAATGCATACAGCACAGGAAATATATACCCTAGATCTGATAAAGTACAACAAAAAACTTGATAAAATTTCAACTTTTACTTCCATGTGTTTATTCCTGTATGAGATGATTTCTGAAGTCTCTTCCCATTTTGAATTTTTTTGATTTCATGAGAACTCAGTCCTTGTGACTATCATCACTGCACACAAAGAGCAAAGGAACATGCTTTTATTTATTACAGTTCATGATGAATTGTCACCATGAACAGGAATACTAGAAAAAGCTAGGTTGATATATTTCACACTGCCTAATAATTTAGTCTCCATTAAGAAGATAGCACATGATTTATACAAAGTAGGGTCAATGTTACAAATAAAAGTATGATGTCTCTGTTTTCCTCTTTATCAATATCAAAGCTAGGAACAGAATGTAGATTTTTTCTTATTACAGTACTCTAGGAACTAAGCAGTTGTTTTTAATGAATAATATAAATATTACCCTTTTGATCATGATGAAAGATGTATTTTTTACAGATATGTGCAAGACCTACATACATACACATATATTTTGCATTTACTTTCTGTAAATCAAGAACTTACTTTCTGTAAAATAAGAAAGTCATTCAGCATTAAATACTATTTTTTAAAGATATATCTCTAATTATAAAGATGGTGTGGTCAGGTCTATGAATTCATCATACTATCGTAAGGCTCTGGGATGGAAATTCCTTCCACTGATGTGTATTGGCAACTCATCAATAACATGTAGCCTTAGAGAGTCACTAGTGTATGAATGTTAGGACTTGAACCCAGGTCTTTCTAATTCTAAGGCCAATCTTCCATTCCCTAAGGTTCAGTTGCCTTGCAATAGAGTATTTCATATTAATAAAAATATTTTGTTCAACAAATATTTATTAAATACATACTGTGTTCATATTACTATGTTAGGTATGTTAGGGGGAAAAAGAACGAAAGGTAGAAGAAATCCTGAAAGAAAGAATTATTTTTATCTTTGCATCTCTAGTGCTTAGCAAAATGCTAGATATATAATATAAATAGTTGAAAGTCATCTTATCACTATCTTTGAGGAATTCTTTTCATTGTCAATGTAATAAGGGCAGCCTTTTGGATTCCCAGTTCAGGGAGGAGAGCAAAGAATTTTGGAATGAGATTCAATAGTGAGGTCACTGTTGGGAGAAAATAAAAAATGTGACACTTTCCAGGAATTTTTTCCCAATAAAATTTTTTAAAGAAAAAGTGACCATATTTCTTTCCTATTTTATTTTATGAAGAAAAGTAGGCACTCTCAAAAAATAATTTCAATATCAATGAGTGAAGTATCAAGTGGTAGCAAAATCACAGAATCTGAGTGAGATGGGACATCAAAGTTCATATAATCTAGCCCTTATTTAATAGGATCCTCTCTACCACACCTCAAACAGGTGATCATCTTCCATTATAAAACTTCCTTTGTGAGACATTATGTTTGTACAAGACATAGAAAGTCCCAAAATATCATTGGCTGGTGTGTAGAGAAGGGTGAGAAATGGGAAATTCTGCTCCTAAAGAATTTCCAGCAAACCTACAGATACTTTGGTTGGTGAAGGAAAAACTTTCAAACTAGAGATTAAACTACAAGGTATAGCATTAGGATCTGCATTTATTATTTGGGCACTGAAATCATGGAGCTAGGTGGAAAATCTTAATTAGAAAATATTATCTATTAGTTTTACATCAGTTCTTTTGATTTAGATAGTAGGTGCACAAGATGCAGGCTACATCCTGCACCTTGAATATTTTAAGCAACAAATTGGGAAATTAGGAATCTGGATGGTTTCCTGTATCAAGTTTCTGGGGGAACACATTCATGAATCACAGTGCTTTTTAGTTGGGAAGATACGGCTGACAGATATACCATTTTATCTTATCTCAAATTGAATGTTTTGCTGTGCTATTATTATTGTAGCTTGTCTGTGGCTCAAAACCATCCAAAGGGAACTAAAAATAAATCCTTAGGCTGACTATAACTGTAAGATAATCTTTATAGACCTTTCTCAATTCCACTGAGAGTTGCTCAGCATGTGCATTTTGAACTGCTGAGATTTGGAATAGTTCAAAATAATCCAAAGGATGCTCTTCAGGATGTATCTATGGCACTGGGGAGTTTTTGTGTATGTCTTAACTTCAATGATATTGAAGAACAAAGTTTTCCCAGCTTGAGAGAAGAGACTTCACATAAAGTATTGCTTTTCAAAAATCAAGCATAAACAAAACCAAAAGGGGAGAAAAAAGAACAAAGAATAAGAGAAGACAACAAGGGAGAGGAAACAACAATACGACAGTAGGAGTAACGATAAACATTCATACATTTTATTTTCCTCTAAACTGGTCAATCTAAACTTTATATGAACAATATCTTGACTTTTATAGATTGGAAGGAAAAGTTGCCAATATCAGGACAGGATTTTTAAGAATACAGAATTTAGAGATCAAGGACTGGCTCTGAGGTGCCTGTATTAACAGTACTGTAATTGATTTGATTTTTCTTTGCCTCATATTCAATCTTGTTCCCCTCCTCTGCTTACCACTATTCACTTATAGTTTTTTATTTGTAAAATGGACAGATATATTTCCACACACTTAAGCAGATGGGATGCAAAACTGTCTCGACCTGAAAGTAATACAGTACTACTATATGTCAGAGCATTGTTTTCCTACAGGTTATTCTCATGCCTTAGGAAACTGAAATGTTAGAAGATTTTTAGTAATGTTATAGTTGGCATTTTCTGAATATCAGCTCTAAGTTGATTTATTTTATACAAAGAACACTCTTCAAAAATCCACAGACATACTTTCTTGTTTAGCTTTCACAAATTCAGATTTACTGTGACTACTGAAGCTTTTTTTTTTTTTTTTTGGACTCAACCAGTGATTTAATTGGTATAGGGAACTGAGCCTGAAAATTCTTTTTAACCAATGTCGATTGGCATCTGCTATAAACTTATAGACTTATAGTGCCTGGGACTCTAAAAGTTTAAGTGACTTTTTCAGCACCACAAAGTTAAAATGAGTTAGAGGCTTAAGTTGAACATAGGTCTTCTAGATGTGGAAACTAGCTTCTCTATTCACTTCTCTGCACTACTTCTCATTTAAGCTTAGCTTCATGAAATTGTTAGTACATGATACAGAATGGTAGCTCCATTCTAATGTGGGGCACACTAACTTTCAGAATGCTAGCTTATTTATCATAATCCATTTCCAGATATTGAAGTAGCCATGAATGATATCAATCAGCAGGTATTTATTAAGCCCTTAGCTTATGCTAATAACTATGGGGGGCATAGAAAAAAAAGTGAAAGTAATCCCTCTGTTTGAGGAATTCACATTCTTACAGGTAAGATAGTATGTGTGTGTACATATTATATATGTATACAAACACATACCTATGCATATATGTATGTATATTTATTATGTATGTATATACACACATATGTAATTTGTACATAAAAGAAATATGGAATTGATGGAAAGGGAGGGAAAGATATTATCAGCTGAGAGGACTAGAGAAAGATTCTTGAAGGAGATGGTGCTTGAACTGAGTTGTAAGGGAAGACAGATTCTAAAGATTGGAGGTTAGTAGGAAGAATATTTCAGTCATGAGACGTAGAGACAGGAGATGTATCTTCAAGAGTAGGGAATAGTAAGTATTGTTGGATGGTAAAGTTCGTGGAAGAGAGTAAGAAACTAAAAGGCTGGAAATATAGGAAAAGCCCACATTGTGAAGATCTGTAAATACCAATCAGGGGAGTTTAAATTTGATCCTAGAAGCAATACAGAATGACTGGAGCTTTCTGAATGGGGGAAGGATTAGCATGGAAAATCACAGGTATGGAAGACAAATTGAAGTGGAGAGAGACTGAGGCAAGGAGAATTAGAAACTAATATAAATAGTTCACATGAAATATAAGGGGGATCTAAAATAGGATGGTGGCTGTGCGAATCAAGTGAAGGGAATATATGTAAGATATTGTAGAGAGACAACTTAAAATATGAGCAATAAAAATATATCATTTAAAAAATAAATTATTCCATGTCAAACTGTCTACCAGCTACATGTTTTTGGATACCTACATTATGCAGAATACTGTATGCACCATGAAGAGAATTTTTCTACCTTTTCTAACTTCTCCATATCTTCTCATTCAATAACTATTTTAAGTGCTTATTATGTGCCATGCTTTATGCCAGATATTGGAATAGAGGAACAATGAGTAAAACAATCCCTACTCTCAAGGAGTTTATATTCTAATTGGTGATACAACAAATACAAGTGAATGAATGAATAAATGAATGAAAGAGCATTTACCAAGTGGGAAGCACTATGCTAATTGCTGGTGTTACAAATAGAAAGCTAAGATAGTCCCTGTTCTCAAGGAGCAAATATTTTGCAAAGCAGTTTAAATACCAGGTAGTTTGAGAGGGAGAGTACTAGCAGTTCAGAGAATCAATGTTCATGCAAAAGATTGTGCTTGAGCTGCATCTCATAGGAAGGGAGAAATTCTATGAGGCAGAGGCAAGATTGCTAGTGCGAAGTCATGGAAATAAGAGAAGGAACATTGTGAGAAGAACAGAAATAAAGCCTTTTTGCTTGATGGGAGTGTGTGTGTGTGTATGTGTGTAATAATATTCAATGAGACTGGAAAGATAGGTTGGGGTCATTTTGTACAGGGATTTAAAGGCTTAAATGGAGAAGTTTTATTTTATCCTAAAGATAATGGAAGCCACTGGAATCGGTGAGATGGTCAGATCGGCACAGGAAGATTACTTTGGTAGCTGTATATGGGATAGACTAGACTGGTAAGAGAAAGAAGGAAGAGAGGTCAAAAAAGAAGCTATTGCAATAAATCATGAGAGCCTGAGGAAGTTGTAGGAGAAAGGGTTGTATTGTTTGGTTGTTTGGTTGGTCCTCAAAGAGGACCAACATCACCATGATAAAGTGAAGTTTCAGTGTATCCCACTGCGGCTGATCAGACTAATATGAGTTCAGAATGCTCTACCATATATTGGGTACAGATAGTAGGTGTCAGTTTTGGGGGGCAATGCTCCAAATTTACACAGCCTGAGTTTACTTTGTACTGTCTCAATTCTGCTTTGCTCATAGAGCACAGCACCCTTTCTGATGTGGGCATGCTATGCTGAGCAGTCCCATGCCAGTATCTCCCATGTTGCACAATCAAATCCAAAATTCTTGAGAAAGACCTTGAGAGTGCCCTTGTATCACTTCTTCTGACCATCCTGTGATTGACTACCCCATGTGAGCTCTCCATAAAATAGTCTTTTTGGCAAAGGTACATTTTATACTGAACAACATGGCCAGCCCATCAGAGTTGTACTCTCTGAAGCATAGTTTACATGCTTGGCAGTACAGCTCAAGCAAAGACTTCAGCATCTGGTACTTTATCCTGCCAGGTGATCCTCAGAATCTTCCTAAGACAGTTCAAATGGAAGCACCTGGCATAGTGCTGGTAGATTGTCCTTTTTTCACAGGCTTACAACAATGAGGTCAGCACAATGGCTCAATAGACCTTCAGTTTGTTAGTCAGTCTAATACCTCTTCTATTTCAAACTTTTCTTTGGAGCCTCCAAAACACTGAGCTAGCTCTAGCAATGTGCTTGTCAACCTCATTGTCAGTATATATATCTCTGGAAAGTATACTACAAAAGTAAGGGAACTCACCCACAGCATTCCTTTTCCATTTGTTGCCACCAATGATTCCATGTGTGGATAGTGTAGTGGTGGCTGATGGAGCACCTATATTTTCTTGGTGTTTATTATTAAGCCAAAATTAGCACAGGCAGCAGAGAATTGATCCATATATTGTTGCATCTTAGCTTCAGAGGCTTCATTGAATGCACAATCACCTGCAAACAGAAAATCATGCACCAATACTCCCTATAAGGGTTGTGTACAATATACGTAAAGGTAAAAATAACAAAATGTGGTAGTTGATTGGATGGGTGAGATAAGGAAAACTAAGACTGAGTGTATGTTGGTGTCTTTTACAGAAATAGGAAAGTTTGAAAGAGGGGAGGATTTAGATCTGAAAGATAATGGGTTCACTTTCAGACACGGAGTTTGAGATGACTGGCAGACTTGACATAGCTAACAAACAATGGTGATGTAGTACTGATACTATGTAGAGCTGAGGTTCTTTATGTAGATATGTGATTCATCTGCATAGAAATGTGAGTTCAAATCCATAGAATTTGATGAGATTAGCAAAAGGGAGAGTATAGTGCGAAAATAAAAGAAGGATACTTTTTAAACTTTCCTTATTTTTCTTGTTTTTGGGGGCTGTGTTTTGTATTGTAACATGGTAATATGAAAGTACGTTTTACATGACTTCACGTGTACAATCTATATCAAATTGCTTATCATCTCAAGAAGGGAGAGAGGTGGGAGTAAGGGAGAGTATTTGAAACAATTTTTTTAAAATGAATTTTTAAAATTTACATGTAATTTGGAAATATGTAAAAATATATTTTGAAAAGAAGAGAAGATGTTCTAGGACTGAATCTTATAGAACACTAACAGTTGGAATAGAGTGAAGTGGATGATGAGACATAAGAAAAGATTGAGAAGGAGCTATCAGGTAGGCAGGAGATGAATCAGAAATGTAACAGATAGGTGGAAAAGGATTAGTCACTAAACTCTGCCTACTCTTTGACCCAGGCCCATGTATATGAAAATATTTATATATATTTTCGTCTTTTTTTAGTAGCAAGGAACCAGGAGCCAATATGGTGCACATAAATTGGTGAATGGCCTAAAACTTATGTTTATATGAATAAAATAGAATGCTATTGCTCTATAAGAAATAAAAGGTTTCAGTGAATCCTGGAAAAACTTGCATGAACTGATGAAATGAGCACTATAAGGAAAACAAGTTATAAAATAGCAACATAATAAAGACAAAGAACTTAGAAAGCTTTAAGAACATTGATCAATGAAATGACCAACCATGGTTCCACAGGACCAATAATAAAGAAGGCACTTCTTGTTAGAGAGATGATGTGAGATCTACATTTTTGGACATGATCAGTGTGGGAATTTGTTTTCCTTGACTAGGAGAGGTACAAGGGAGACAACATGTAAATTTGTTAATATAAAATAAAATAAAAATGCATGAACACATGAATACAACAAAATACTTAGGCATATTTCAAGTGTCAAAAATTGCATTCCTCCAGTTGACACTGATTAAATTTTAATCCTCTCTACAATTCATTCTTTTGCTTATACTGCTTAACTCCCCTTGTCTACTTTCTCTCCTTTCTTTACTCTCATCATCAGTTGAGAGTAGAAACAAGACCTGGGGAACTGACTGTTTTTATCCTTTGACCATTGTCAATTTGGAGAATAGCTCTTATAAATTTGAATCATTTTCTTATATTTTTTGAACATAATCGTATCAGAGAAACTTGCTACAAGGATTTTTTTGCAGTTTATGATTAATTTTCCAGTCGAAGTATGTTGATTTTATTTGTTCAAAACCTTTTTAATTTTATAAACTCAATTTAAAAAATCTTACATAATCCTATCTTCCCTTGCTTGGTCATAGATTCTTCCTCTAACTATAGATCCAAAAGACAATATCTTCTGTGCCCCTCTAATTTGTTTCATGATGTGTCATTTTGTACCATTTATCCATTTCGAGATTATCTTGGAGGAGCCATGACAAAGGAAGCATGTTAACGAGCACTTGGTGTATCTGTGAATTTGTCAGTGCTTTCTTGAAAACAATTAATGAACATGACCTGTAAATTACCAAACTGGGAATGTCCTTGGACCTAGTGGTCCCACTTTGAAGTTTATATTCTAAATGGAAGAAAATGTCCCCTATGTACAAAAATATTTATGTTAATTCTGTGGTAGCAAAAAACTGGAAGCTTAGAGTGTCTAACAATTGGGAAATGGCTGAATAAATTATAACTTCCAATATAAAATTATTTTACCATAAGAAACAATAAAGGGGACTGTTTCAGAGAAGTCCAAGAAGGCTCATATGAACCGAAATAAAGTGAACTGAGTAGAACCAGCACAAGTTATGCTACAACAACAAAATCATAAAAATAAACATGAAAAGACTTAAGAACTCAGTGCAAGAATTCCATGAGGACCAGTGATGAAGAATGCTAACCATCTCCAGCCAGACAGGTGATGGACCAAATATATAAAATGAGACCCACAGTTTTGAACATGGTTGATATTAGGGATTTGTTTTGATTGAATATACATATTTGTTAGAAAAGTTGTATTTTTATCCCAAGGTAAATGGGGAAGGTATGACTGAGACAAAAATAAATGCTTGTTAATTCCCAAAATAATTTTTAATTTACAAAAAAAGAGAGTGGGGAAAATGGAATGAGTTCCTGTACAGTTTCTTTTTTTCTCCTTCCTCTCTACTTCTCTGTAAGTAAAAACTCATTTCCACAGAACTCTTCAAAAACTGTGAAAGAAACATCTACTTAGTGTAAAAAAAAAATTAGTATAGTTTCCTGAGCGATCAGATGCCTACTGTGTGTTTGGCTAATTCTGAAAGTCTCATTCACTCCAGAATTCAGTCCAAGAACAGAGGCATTATCTGTGCAGGGATGAAGTACCCTCCCCCAACTCCTTCCTCCTTATCCCCATACATGGCTTCTTGAATAGTTTATATAGCATTCCCACCCCCACTCTTCGTATCTAGAAGAAAACTGTCAGGAAAAGGAATGGAAGTTGTTACCATATTGTAGGTAATGCAAGTCTATTTTATATAGATTTATCTGTCCAGAATCCTGGACACCAATTTTCCCTCTTATTCAAAATCATTTAATCCAAGGAAAGAAGATATGCTGGTAGATAATATAATATAAATATGACATATGCATTTGCATATCTGTCCATGTAATGTTGCATATATGAATATCTTATCTCTATCTATCTATCTATCTATCCTACCTACCTACCTCCCTACCTTCCAACCTAAAGAGACTTTGGAGTAAGGAAGACCTGAATTCCAATCTCCTTGCCTGTGACACAAAATGGTGTATAATCCTGGGCAATTCAATTAGTTTCTCAGTACTCTGGCCAACTCTCTAAGAACATAAATTAGTACTAAAATAACATTCATATTACAAGCACCAAGGACCCGTATGGATTTTGTAATATTCAGATGATGACAGGTACCAATAAACCTAGCTAAAACTCCTTTGTGATCAAAGGGCAACTGGGTCCAAATCCTACATGGAGAGACATTTACATAGTGGAGGCAAAATTATTCACAGGCACTGAGGGGTTCTGGGTTGATAAGGTTACAGATACTAGCACTGGAAGATTAAACTTCTTTGATTAAGTCATAACCCTTAAGACAAGACCATTGTGCTTGCACATGTGAATTTGCAGACCTGTGCTACCAAGAGATAAAACACTTTTACTTTCTTTCTGGATCAGAGAAAATGGCAGTTGTCTGTGGTGTTTGTCTCAGACCTTGGCTTTCAGAATTCCTTCTTTTTTGATTCTGGCAAGACTTTGGGCCCTCTATCCATTCCCCAAAACCCATAGTTTACTTTTCGGTTTGAAGCCATGACCAATCTTGACTCTGTGGGATGGTGTTTCCAAAGAGTCTTGAAATCAGAGTCAGAAGACCTGTGTTTTAGTCCTGGATTTAGACTAACTTTGCTAACCTGCGCTGGTCTTTTCACCTTACCACTCAGACTTTTGGGTTCTTCATCCTTAAAAGAAGGATACCAATATTTGCGCTGAGCACCTTAGACTGTGAAAAAGCATTTTTGTGAACCATTAAAAGCTATATAAAAGCTCATTATTACTACTACATGTCCCTCCTGAGTCTTCTACTTGGCCTGATGCCCTACCTAGAACCAAACATATTAGCTTATACTATTGGACTCATTTATGTATTTTTTAAACTCATATTCCAAATGCATACATTGATAGCATTGTTTCAAGGGGTGTGGATTATTGAATATTGTACTATATTAATTACAGGTACATAAAGATACTAAGGTGTTGTCAGATCCATTCATTCTACATTCATTCAAAAAATATTTGTTAAATATTCTACTAATTACAACACATTGCTAGGCACTGAGGGAAATAAAGAAAACAGAGTTTCTGACCACAAGAACCATGATTATCTTCCATTAAATTCCCCTTTCTCCACAAAAATCTAGTACATAGTTTAAGAGGAAAGGATAATTAAATCATTGGTTTCCCATGCCAGAGCTTTATTTGGCTTAATTTTGGCATATCAATTAAATTTGGCAGAAATCTACTTATGTTCCTCCTATGTACTGACTTGATTGAATAGGGGAATTTGAGAATTAGAGACATCTGAAAGGGATTCTTTCTCATCTTGACTTAAAATGATAGTTACTGAGTGTTAAAGAAGTGATGGGAAATCAGAGGATTTCTTTATAATTGGAAGGTACCTTAATGGTCATCTACTTTAGCAATCTCTTTCATGGAGAGAGGAATTGAAATTTTATGTGGCAAAATGTCCAGTTTAATATAACAAGTAAGTAGAAACACTTTGTTCTGTGTCTATAACCAGTATTCTTGTCACTAAAATTGGACAATTGTCAGATTTATGTGCTACTTGATCTAGGAATAGAGAAAGCCTTTAAGCAATCTCTGACCTTCAATTATGTTCAAAACTCCAGTTCTCCTTATGTGATATTTCTGTATACTTCAGTCCTTTATACAGATATTAGTAAAGTGCTAATTTTTTTCATGTATGAAAGTAATGTTAAATTTTTAAAAATTCTCCTACTGTCCTCAAAACACTGTGACACTGAGCCATTCCACAGAGGAAATTAGTTGGATGATCTGTAACCTTCAACATCTGGGAAATTTTACCCTAGAACCCCTGAAACATGTAAACAGATCTCTCAGAGGAGGAAATTTGCATGACAATGGCAGAGTACAATTCCACTTGTTTTAAAGAAAGGGTTGCTGGAACTTTCATTTCATTTAAGATATGAAACGTTTGACAGTGTTGTCAAAACTCCTACTCATCATCATTGTGAGAAAAGTTTTTCAAAGTTAAATTTCTGACATCATTCAGAAGCTCTTTATGGAGTTTTCCAAGATGTCTCATTCTAGGCTTATGTTTTGTGCTTTAGTGTTTTAGATGAAAGGCTGCCTGTGCACTCTTTATCTATCATAATTTAAGGCAGTGATTCTCACCCAGAGATGTGAATGTTTTCCTTTAGATGGTGTCACAGTAAGTCATAATGCCATTCTGCTGTGTTGCGTTTGGCATGACTTCAGCAGAGGGAACACCTCAAAGTGAATTTATCACACTGTATCTTCTGATGATGTTTCTTTCTTTCCTTTTCCTTTCTTCTTTCTTTCTTTCTTTCTTTCTTTCTTTCTTTCTTTCTTTCTTCCTTCCTTCCTTCCTTCTCTTTCTCTCTCTTTTTCTCTCTTCCTTCCTTCCTTTCTTTCTCTCTTACTTTCTTTCCTGGATATTTAGACTAGGTCCTTACAGAGAGTTAAGAGTAAATGAATCAAATGAAATAGGATGCACAAATGAGCCAACATTTCTTCCTATAGTCTGGGAAAATATTAAGAATGTTTTAAATTATTTATTTATTATATATGAATTATAATTACATTTATCATGTATTCTATTCTATTTATCATATATTAATTGTTTATTTAATTAATTTAATCAATGGAAACTGAAATTTAACACTCATTAACAAAAATTGTTAAGGATATAGCTGCCATTACTTCCTTGTGATAAGTATAGTAAAAAAAAATAATGTAATATGTCAAGTGAGGCAATCAGTTTTGTAAAGTTTGTCTATGAGTCTAGCAGAATAAAACAAGTAGTTCTCATGAAGGTGGAGTTTTGTCTATCCTGTTTATCTCGTCAGTACCAACAATCCCAATGATTTTGAATGACCCTGAATATTTCTTTATATTTTGGCAAGACTAAGACAAAAACCTCAGATCTAGCCTGTAGATGAGGGAGTTAAATGTTTTCATTAATGAAGAAACTGCTACAAAATTTTCAACCACTTTTTTTTTCAAAAATGGCTGTTAAGGAATCATACTGGCCAAAAATGAGCAGTTTATTTTTTATATGCATTGCATAGTGGCCCAATAACACTCATTTACTTTCCCTTTGCTCTTTGTCATCCTGTTTATCGATTGTCTTCCCCTTCCTTGTCCTCATCCATATAAAGCTCTACATAGCAGAGGGAAAGCAAACTTCATTTGGGCTTCACCAAGCAGGTACATTTCCTTCCCCAATGAGTGGATGAGTTCTCAGTGCACCAATCATTGAGCCTAATCTTCACCTCTCAATCTCTCATCAGGTTATGTCATTGTGCACAACTACCCCTGGACAGTAACCCTTAGGTTCCAACCACTACAGCTTCCCTCTACCCCAACCTCCCTCTAAATGAGAATACTCCTGCAGTCAGACTGTGCTGCGGCTCTGCTCTTCCCACAACCCCTTATTTTATGCCCTAGTTGGAAAACCTCCATACGTAATTTCTGAATGTTTCGATTTCCCTGTATTCTTTGTACCTTCACAGGTCATTAAGATGGGATAATGAGTAAAGACTGAAGCCACCAGTGTCTTCTTTTCCTTACTAAGCAGATCCATTTTTAGAAAAACTTACTGAAGACAATTTCTAATAAGTGGTTGGGTAATCTAAAGAAAGGATTCTATTGTTTTAATTTCAGAATAGAAAAATGTTTGAAAAAGGAAAGTGGCTTCATGTCAGGCATGCTGTGTTGTGTTCATCCTTCATTGCCAAAGAAGATCATGCCATCAGAGATATGATGAAATGACTTGCGCTTGACTTTTTTTTTTTGAGTGAGGGAGGGCTGTGCCAGTCACCAGCCTGACTTCTCCTCCTGAACCATCTAAATCAAGTGACTTGACATTTCTCAAGATGACTGGAGATGACCCAGGATGCACTGGGAGACCTTGGCCCCTTTAGACCAATGTCGATGCAGGTACTCACTTAGGATGAGTTAATTCCCATTCATTGAATAGGCCTATTTAAAAGAAGTAGTCAGGGCATGGCCCCTTGAATGAGGCAAAGAAGGGAAAGACATCAGACTGGGAGGGAAACAGCAGCAGTTATTATTGATGATCACTCTGAAGCCAGGAGGGTCCAGAAGAGAGCCTTTGGGCAGAGGGGCCATGCCCTGACTACTTCTTTTAAATAGACCTATTCAATGAATGATGTTACTTCACCCTAAATGAGTATCTGCATAGATGTTGGCCTAAAGGGGTCAAGGTCTCCCAGTGCATCCTGGATCATCTCCAGTCATCCTGAGAAATATAAGGTCACTGGATTCAGATGACTCCAGAGGAGAAGTGAGACTGGTGACCTCCCTCACTCAAAACAAAGTCAAGTGCAAGTCATGTCATCATTTCTCTGATGGCATGATCTTCTTTGGGCAATGAAGGACAAACACAACCTTGTGAGTGGATGCAACTCCTCCTCTCCTGTCTGTCTTCCCCTTCCTTTCCTTCTCCTCTCCAAAGGAAAGTAAATTTGGATGGGCAAAAGATGCCCAGTTGACTTGGGTTTTACTGGCTAGTCTTCCTTCCCTTCCCTTCCCTTCCGTTCCCTTCCCTTCCCTTCCTTTCTTTGAACCTTAAGCCTACTGCACTGTGAAGCTCAGACAACATGGGGACCCTGCCTCCTGCCTTCTGCCTAAAAGCTCTCTTCTGGACCCTCCTGGCTTCAGAGTGATTATCAATAGTAACTGTTGCTGTTTCCCTCCCAGCATGATGTCTTTGTCTTCTTCACCTCATAAAAGGGGCCATGCCCTGATGTCAGGCATATAGGGTAAGCAGGAAGGGCCTTATGGTACTTACTGCTCAAAAGAAATTCATCAATGGCAGTAGCTGAGCCATGGGTAGATGAATTTGGCCTGCAGACTCACATCACAATTACTAAATAAAATCCATAATCTCACAGGCTTTCATTTGTGATTCATAGATTTTTTTTGGAAGTTTGCTCAAAATGAACATAGCCAAATTTTTGCCAAGGAGTGAAAAAAATCTTTTAAAAAATGAATAGATTCATAGAGGATGAATTTTGAAACTAAATATTTGATACTTTTTGATTCTATTTCCCTTCCTATTTCCCCTGCCCAGATTTACCCATATCCTGTCTATTTTTTCTTAGATTAATTTAGTATGGAATTTAATTTGGATGGGTTCCCTATTACCAGGGGGAAGTGTAAAGGTTTGGTGTATATTAAATATCTTATTGTGCTTTAATTACGCAGTGCCAGAGGAAGCAATATGAGTTAAAATGACCTTGTATGAGTCTGGCTGTCAAGGGGTCTGTGTTCTAGTTCTCACAATGGCAAGTCACAATTCAACATACATTTAGGTGTATCCCAATATGTGCAGAAAACTATTAGTCAGCACGATGAGAGTGCAAGAAGTGAAAACTAGTTTTTTTGTCCTTGGGACTTTGCATGGTGGCATTTATTTAGCTTATCTGTATCATATTACTTTGTTTGTGCATGTAGGTGTGTGCGTGCGCACATTTAAAAATTGTGATTATAAGAAACTTACATGTATTATATTTTTTAAAATTGAAAAGAAGTTCAGTGATTATCTACTCTAACATCCTGATTTTTTAGATATGGAAATGGAACCCAGGAGAGATCACCT
Source organism: Potorous gilbertii (assembly GCA_028658325.1). Classification (NCBI taxonomy): domain Eukaryota; kingdom Metazoa; phylum Chordata; class Mammalia; order Diprotodontia; family Potoroidae; genus Potorous; species Potorous gilbertii. The sequence goes on from CM053771.1 coordinate 324,955,327, forward strand.
TGCCTGGACCCACATATTAATGGAACAATTAGTATTGTATCTCAAGTTCTTACTTTTAGTAAACATTTTTACTCATTTACTTAACTTTTCAAAGTAAAGACTTTTTGCAAATATGTAAGGAAGTTTTGGGATAGGGTTCAGGAATAAATAGGTGATAGATCCTCTGCACTTTGCTTTTCTCAAACCACTTTGAGATCACTGTTATGTTCTGAAGGCCACATTTTCAGAAGGATATTGATCAGTTGAAGTGTGTGAAAATGAGGGTAATGAATTTGGGGGTGGGACTTGAGATATATGTACTAAAGTAGCCTCTTACCTCTCTAAAAGAAAAAAACCCTGGTGAATTTCAAATCCCCTAACATCCTAAAGCTCCCTTTCCCTCAGTGGAGAATTAAAATATTAACTAGATGCTGATTTCCCTTATTCCTACCCCCAGCATGAATCAGCACTAATCTGCAACCTTGCCTGGCACATGAGGTCTATGTTCTCCATTCCTTCTCCTTTAATGCCTAGTCCTATTTAATACAGGTAAGAACTCTTTGAAATACCATTTTTTTGGGAAACTTTATTCCACTCAAGATTCCAGTGGACGTGATACATTTCTACCCTCTCTGACTTTTTCTTATTGTATTTTCTTTCAGTAATCCTTGTCTTGTTTTACTTTCTTTCTGCTGACTCCTGGTTTATGCTGTATTCTGTCTGGTAGTGCTCCATCCTTCCTTGTATTGTACTCTGGGATCCTTATTCAAACCATATCATGACAAGATATCATTTGAAGGACCTGGGTATATAGAGCCTACAGAAGAAAGACAAGACTTAGGCGGGAACATGAGAGCTCTCTTTAGAATTTGAAAGACTGGCTGGAACAGGAATCAGTTCTGCTTGATGTTGGAAGGGCAGAAAAGTGCATGGAATTGACAGAAGCCATAAATTGGCAACAGACTGTGAATTTGGAATCAGATAATCTGAATTCAATCTTAGTTCTGCCACTTACCACTGGTGCAACTTTGAGTTTTACTTTACTTTCAGGGGCCTAAATTTGCTCAAATGTACAATGAGGGGATGAATTGGATAATGTCCAATATCCTTTCACCTCTAAATCTGCAATGGCATAATTCTATGAAATGCAGTTTATCTGGATGTAAGAAAAAACTTTCTAAAAACAAGAGCTGTCCCAGAGTAGAAGGGGTTGATTGATTACTGTTCAATGATAAAAGAGATTTTTATTAAGATATAGTTTAAACAAATGACTTGTAAGTTCATCCCAATTCCAACATTCCATGATTCTGTGGATATCAAGATAACTCTTTGAATTACAAGTAGAGAAAGGAAAGGGAACACATTTATTAAGTGCCTACATATAGGCACTATGCTCACAACTTTGCAAGTATTATCTTCTTTGAATATGTAATTTAATAAACATGAACTGAAAGATCATCTAACTTTGATAATTAATTGTAAAAAGCCTTAAAATGAAATTTCATGACCATAAATATTATCTATAGAAGAAATGTTAATTATCTGTAATTTCTATTGAAAATAAAACATAAATAGATTCATACATAAATATTCTACCACTCCGGTGGACTTGCAGTCTCAGGAGTCTCAGGAGTCATGTTGTCCAACCTCTCCACCAAAAAGAATCCCATTATAAGACATCAGGTAAGTGTCCATCCAGCCTTTACACAGTATTGTTTTCACCAACTTCATAATCCAAAAATAACATCTCTACTATATGAGTCTTTGTCTCAGAGATCACTAGGTTTGGTTGCTCTGGGTTACTTCCAAAAGTTGTGCCTTGATCTGTGAAATATTGATGCTGAGCTGGCTCCAAAACCCATAGAGGTTATGATACCAAGTCACCTTCTAGACCTTTCAAACTAACAGAGAATGCACTACCTTCTCCTAGAACATAAAAGAACAAACAAAAAGGCCACATATGAAGGCATATTTTTAGGGCTCACATGCTTTCAGAGGACAGAGAGATCCTATGGCTTCTTTCCCCTCATGACATCATGTCTCATCAGATACTATGAGAAAAAGAGTCACCAATATCTTCCAAAAGTGACTGGGGCAAAAGTGAGGTGACAGATGTTGAACTACCTCTGAAACCATTAGAGACTCCGATGTACCGCATAGTTAATTTACTATAACCAGTTGTGGAATGACCCTTCAATGCACTTCTTTACTTTCGCTCACAACTTGCCTAGAAACAAGGTCTCCAGAATCCCCCATGTGGAGAGATTGATGGTGTCTGCTCATGCAAGACTCTCTCCCCATTTAAAACATTTCAATCTTTCACCAATAGGCATTTTGAACACTTTACAAATAAGCATAGGATTCTTTTGTGAGCATATTATTCAAATCCCCAGTCCAGAACAGTTCTCTGGGTTCATTGGGAAGGTAAAATGTTGCACTCTCACATTCTTACCGTGTCATCTAGGGAAGTCTTAAAAGAGTCAATATGGGCCAATGTTATACAGAACCATATTATAAGTGAAAAATCACAATTATGTCCAAATATAAAGTTTTGTTAACAAATATCATTTCACAAAATTTATCTAAGTTAACTGCTTGCTTAGCACTCAAAAGGTGCCTGACTTTGTGCTCAAATTTTCTTCCTCACCCAAAAAATCAGAAAAGTAATTAAAGACAAACAACCAGCTTCTTATGTTCCAAGGAAAACTGGCCTCTGATTTAACTTATTAGATTTTGCAGAACTTTCTTCAAGGGACTTAGTAGTTGTTGTAGACTTAAAGTCACTCCCTCAGTTACCAGTATGAAACTATTTGTACTGGGTGAAAAATCTACTATGATTTTCTTAGCACCTAAAGCCACCTAACTAGGATCTGCACAATTTTTTTGTGAAAATTTCTCTGGAGGTCCCAGTAACTTTTACAGGCCAGGAAAAGGTCCTTTGTTTCTTTATTCTAAAAGCGCCCCCTCTCCAAATGGCTCCTAATGTAACATTACACTGTTGAGTAAATCAAAATTGAATTGCAGTTCACTCAGTAAGACAATGAAGCTCACTCAGAGAATACAGTGACAAAAATCAAATACCTGAGGTATCTAGGCACATAGGCAATCCTCATCCCATGGAATTGCAAGGCAAGAGGATCTCACAAATAAGACATCCAGTCTAGGTCTGCTCCAAGACCAAAAAAGAAAATAATGAACGTCTTTTACCAGGCACCAGCATTTTACCAATACAAACTATATATTTCTTGTATTAAACTCAGTATCAATAAAATCTCAGTAATGCAATTAATATTAAGTACTGATTAATGCTTGAACAATTGATATTAGGGGATGCAAGTTTAGAAAATAAAATTGAATGCACACCAGAAAACTGACTATACAATTTCAGCATATATATGTATATATCTGCTGGTTTCTTTAGGATCTCATAATGATATCCAAAATGTAAAGCCTTGGATTGAAACTCTCTAACATGCATCGAACATTAATATGAAGAGACTGATTCATCTCAGACAAGGTCCCAAATGTAGCAGGTACTATCTGGAGGACTCCCCAAGAGGCTAACTCGATCTTCCCTCAATATTCTAGGGTATCCTGAAAAATTGGGGGAAGGAGGATATCTTTTAGGTACCCATTACAGAATGAAAGATCTTTGAGGGCAGGGATGGTTTTACATTTGTCTTTGCATCACTAGTATAGGGTTTGGCATATAACACCTGCTTAAAAAATTCTTATTGATTGATTAATTGCAATCTATAGGTATCATAATCCTTTGCAATCAAGTTCTTTACTGGTGACAAATGTAGCTATTATACTAGCCATTTTCAGATGTTCAAAGAAAAGCATCTAATCTATGTGACATCTATAAAATATACTCTAATTCCTATTAGTTAATTTAATATGAAGCCGTTCAATTAACAAAATTTTTATTGACAATTATATATTATACAAACATATATTTGTATAAAAAATGGATAAATGTGGTAGAATTTTCCTAAGAAACCTTTCATTTGTTTTTGAAACCTTCTTGTCTGTATTATAAAGGGTCATGAAAATAATTTTTGTTATAGGTTCAAGAATATCAATGATACTCGAGTCTTATTTATACTGACACTGATAATAGCTGACATATAGTGCTTTGCAGTTTACAAAACATTTTCAATGTATTCTCTCACTTCAGTTTGATAATAAACCCATCAATCAATACCAGTATAATTAGCCCCATTTTACAATTGAAGAAATTCAAAAATGTATGGCAGCATATCTCAGACCACTGATTTAACTCCATCCCAAATCTCAGAGCAATTGGGGAAGCAAATTCTTTTAGAGAAGGGGGCAGAAATTCCGACTCAATGCCACTCTTGGGGCAGGCAGCCCAGTCTAGCTGAAACAGCACATCATTCTAGAGGAGAGTCAAGACATTACTTTCCCGGCAAGTGAAACTACCACTACAATATTAACCACCATCTCCCCTCTTACCCCAAAGCAGACAACCAGGATTGAATCAGTGTCTTGTGAATGACAACGCTTAAACCCAACTTGCGCAAGTGTCATCCTGGGAAACAATCACTATGGAAGTTTGGCTTAAAAATTACTCTTGCAAATACTACAACCACAGCTACTAAAAACTCAGAAAAAGAAATCCAAAATCCTTGGTTTTGTGAAACAGTTGTTTCAGAAACCAATATGATTTTTCTAAGCGAAAATAATGCAGCAACATGTGCTCTGCCACAACATTCTAAGGTCTTGGACAACTTTCACTCTGACTAGTAGCTGAAATCTTTTATAGTTCTTATTTCCACATTAGAATGTGAGCCCAAAACCCAGACTGTTTTGCTCTTCTCTTTGTACCACCAATGCTTGGCATAGTACTATACACACAGTAAGCACTAAATAAATACTTCCTCCATCACCCATTTGTTTACTAAGGATCAAGAACTTGAACCCAAGTTCTGACTCCAAAACCAGCACATGTTCCATTTTATTACAATACTCTCCCTCTGCATGTATATAATAATACTTTATACCTAAATAGATTTTTATCTACGTATAGTTATATAGTACAGGATTCCCATATTAATAAAAGAATTAAATACCATTATATCACATTTCTTCTGTGTATCTATAATTAATTTTAGGAGAAAAATCTTTAAGATGCAAAATGTACTCATTTCTATTAGAGTCATCATAAAAATCACTAAACAGTTTACCTTTCAACATTTATACCTCTAGAGAAAAACGAGCTAGACCTTCAAGGAAAAAAAAGTTTTTCTGTCATAATGCATCACAGCTTATGACTGAGGTGTCACATGTTTTCCCTTCTACTTTCCTGGCATGAGCAGTTTAAATGAACAATGATACTTTCCATCCTATTAGCACTGGCCTTTTTTTTTCTTGAGACTAGCCAAGCCAAATATAATTTGTTTTGTATGTGTCAGAGAGGCACTATATTTTATTTAGCGTATGATGGTGTTTCTTTGCATTGTTCCTCATACTGAAATGTCAAGTATGACAGCTTAACAGAGTCTTCTGAGGAGAAAGGGGTAAGTTGTTGCTACAAAATGAAAGGGTAGATTTTGAAGCCAGAGAATAAGAGATGTCTGGACAAAAAGCTATTGTGTTCTGTAGCCCTTAAAAATGAAAGCCAGGAAAGAGAGGGGGAAAAGTTTTAATTTTTTTTCTTCTTCTTAAGAAATTGTAGAACAGTATTACATTAAATTAGCTTCCTTGTACTTGTTCTCCTGGGGCTTCATCAAACAGAGCCTGTGTCTTTCAGATCAAACAGCAAATCTTTGTTAGCTTTGTCAGCAGGCTGACTTCCCCATCAATCAGGCTCAAACTTGGGAGGTGAGAGAGGTACTCTTGAATAGCATTCCAAGGTGGCAGGGAACCTTTTTTGTTTCTTTCCCCCTTCTAGCAAATGTATAAAGATAGAGGGGAAGAAGCATTCTTTGTATGCAACTAGTTAAACTTGATGGGAAAGGCAGAGAGAGCCTTGCGATTTTAGGAAAGTACAGATTGTTAAGTAGAATAGGACCCTCTCTTCTGCTCAGAAGCCAGAGTAATTGACTGCTAGAACTGCTTGTGCTGTGAGAATTGATCAGTGAGAGTTAGAGGCGGTCTTTGCAATCACTCCTCCTGTGAGGCCTAATTAACGAAGGCTTGCTTGTTGAATTAGATAAAATTCAGTGTCCACCAAAATTAATGCGATGTTGTCTGAGCATCCTTCAGCTAATAGGGGAAAATCAAGTTTAAGCAGGAGAAGAGGGCCGTCCTGTTAAGAACTACAATTCAGTCTAGAAAAGAAATGGATTTTAAGAGTTTACAAGGGCAATTCAGAAGTACAGAGACTTTAGAGGCATAGTTGAAGCTGTTAGCTGTTTTAAAAAGCTAAAAATATTACCACCATTTTTATTACTTATTCCAATTTTTAACAAGTCTCAGATCAAAGGGACTTTTTAAAGGTCAAGAAAAATGATTTCTTTTTCATAAGTCAAAGATGCCACTTTCCTTTCACCAATCCCCACTTGGACACCTCACCTCGTGGAAAAGCGTAATAATTCCAAATATTTTGCACTATGAGAAATCTAACAATGGATTTTATCTAGTATTTTATCTGTAAATCTTAGAATGCACCAGAATAATCTGGGTCGAGATGTAGTCTAGAAAGGAAAAAGAAAGAAATAGAATAAATTTTCTAGACATTTCAAGCCCCCAAATTTTCATTTCCTGGATTATGGAGCATTTTTTTTTCAAATCTGATTAATTAATGATGAAACTTTGTGATTGTACAGTATTTTCCTCTTGGGAATTTAGAGTACTCTGGCAAGAAAATATCAATCATCCTTATAGCTTTCCAAAGCAGCAATTACTCTTCTCCTAAAAATGCAGATTTTGAATGAAAAGAAAAAAAAATCTTAAAATTGAATTGATGACTGGATTCATATTAGCAGGGCAGTCTAACCAAGAACATTGACCATAAAAGAAATGTTTGATTCTTTAAAAATCTAAGCTTTGGTGAACTCATTGGGTAAAAAAATGTCTTTACAAAAAAGATTAACATTCTAGATTCTATGTTCAAACAGTAAAGAAATCAATGAGATGTAACTTTTGATTCTAGGGAGCCCTGAAAATCAAGGCAGTTATGAAGTAAGGACTTCGATACTTATTTGGAAGTCAGGGAGACTGAGGCTTTAGACTAGATGCTTGCTTTAAGTTCCTGGGCAAATTATTTCACCTGTATTTGACTCAAGAAATTTCTAGGACTTATTTACTCAATGCTTGAGATCTTCTTTAGTATAAACAATTCTGTGGGCTGAAGAAACCCCAGGTCCTTTGGGTAGTTATCCTGACCTCAAGGTAGAAAATGGTGTTTATGATTCTGAACTGATACTTAATATACTTGACAGAAGAGGGAATTCATTTTTTTTAAACTTTTCAAATCCATGTAGTCTATAGTCTTGTTTTTCTGTCATTGTCTGCCAGTAAGAACTTTGCAGTTTTCTGTGATGATCACCAGGTGTTATGAAGATGAATTTCAACGTATGTTGATATACTCTACCTGAATTCTATTAACTTATTAATAGCTAGTATCTATCTATCTCTATTATTTAGTATTACTTTAATTTATTAACATATTTTTTATTATTATATACTTATGACATCCTTTTCCCCCATGCTATCACTCATGGACATAAACTTTTTAGGGAGGAAGAGTCAGGGAATAAAACCTGTGACTTTACTGGTATAAGGAACTTCTTGTGAGGAAACTTCTGCCAATGTAGCTAGAAACTTGCTTCTCACCTTAAAGAATTCACTGAGACTTCAAGAAGTGGAATGAATTGGTTGGGGTCATACAGCCATTATCTGTTGAAAGAGCGGGGTTTGAACCCAGGTCTGAAAGACTTTGTGACCAGCTTATTATCCACTGTAGCACCTTATTTTTGCAGAAAATTATTTTACCCAACTTGTGATACTCCCCAAATGTTTCTGCCAAAAGCGCTAGCCATCTTGCAATATATTATAGCTCAAGTGATCTATAATAATGAAATCCTTCAGTGATCTGGATAAATGTTCCCCTTTCTTTGGACATTTCTCATCTATTTAGAATGAGTCCTCTACTGTGGTAGTTGAAAATCCAGCTGAAGTGTATGGCCTGTCAGGTGAATGTTACTAATATCTTTATCCTGTCTTAGATCTTGCCTATATACAAATTCTGGAAAGAACTGAACCCTCAGATAATGCAGACAGATATAAGCAGCAGAAAATAAGTTATTCTAAAGCCAATCTTTGATCAAAGTCCTCCCTGTCTGCCATAAGCAGCTCCAGTGCTGAGATATTAGGTTAGTGGAAAGTAAACAAATATGAAAAGCATTATGAGGGGAATTGGATTTGGTGGAATTTATGTTTTGCCTCATTTACAATGCAACTTTTTTGTCGTTTCTTTCCTTCTCTCTCCTCAGTGAACCCATAGTAGCAACTTCAGAGAAAGGAGCCTTACACACTGAAGGGACTTAGAGGGAATGCAGAGCTTGTTCATCTTAGGGGTATGTGACGTATTACTTCTCAAACTTGTGCACATCCAAAGAATACCACCCTAAAATCCCATAATTCAGCTGTGTGGCATTATAAAAAGAAACACAAAACACAAGCTTTCCAATTAAGAGGACAATTGCCTTACTGAAGGGTCTCTGTTGGAGTACACAATGCTTACACTCAGACAATGAATGAGGTATTGGCTTAAGACTGCTAATGATGTGGCATCACTAGTAGCCATTTCTTTTCAAGGAGGTCAGGTAGTAATTAACTTTACATTTTGTTGGTCTGATGACTCAAAAGAGAGAACCTCTAAGTTCTCTGAAGACTCATTTTCTTTCTGTGTGACCCTGGGGCCTTTCTTGCAATCTGCTGATATGAACAATTAAGGTCTAATTTGGCAAAGAGCTGAGGCATAGAGTCTTGCTTTTGGCATGGGAGGTTGGCGCCAGAATGTCTCATGTTTTGAAGACTCAAGTGTCTATTGCTATGGTCTTTTATCAAAACAAAACAACCTCCTCCCCCCCAAAAAAACCCTTTATTCTCCATACTTTTAGAACGGAGATCAGAAAAGAAGAATTCTGAGAAAAATAGGAAAGTGAAATTCCCTATTGGCATAGGTTTCGGTTCTGATAATTTCTCTACTGTTATCTCTAATTTATACTTCATATATCCTGCTTCTACATCATCATTTCCATGTTGTCTCTTCTATTAGGCTGTGGACTCCTTGAAAATAGAGGATTTTTTACATTTCTTTTTATTCCACATGACTTTTTATGACTCCTTTAAATGCTTAGAGCCTGACTGACAACTAATATTCCACAAAGCTCCTTAAAAATTTTTAAACCAACAATTATAATACCTTACTTTTCTATAGTATTTAGGGTGGTTAGATGGGAAGGGACCTTGGAGAGTAGATGGTCCAAATTCCTCAATTTTACAAATGAGGAAAATGATGCTCAGAAAAGTTAATGGATTTGACCAAAGATAGTGTATTTCAGAGCCAGGAACCTATCCTTTTGTTGCTAATCTGTAGCTCTGTTGGGAAAATATGTTCAAATCTGGCTATATTTCCCTGGGCAAGTCACAATGTCTGCCCCTATTTCCTAAACTGTTACTTAGGGTTCTTGTGAGGCTCAAATGAGATAATATTTGTAAAGCACTTGGCACAACACATGGTGCATAGTAGGTATTTAACACATGCATGTTTCCTTCTTTTCCATTTCCTCAATTTTTTAAAACATATATTATCTCACGTAATTCTAACAATAGCCATATAGATGAGACATGTATTTTTTATCCTCATTTCTGATATCAGGAAATTAAAGGTCAAAGAGATACAAAGATTTTATCTGAGATAATATATAATATTACTTGTTAGTGAGGAATCATCATCATAGAGAGATTCAATGAAATAGAGACAATAACTTACAAAGGATAGTAGATCCTGTATTGTTTTTCTTAGGTTCATGAGATGCTAGAAAGAAAAAAATACTTTAGAATTCATCTAGCGTATCCCCCATATTTCACAACTAAAGAAATTGAGGCCAAGAGAGATAAGATGATTTGCCTAAGGTCACAAAGTGACTGTTAAAGTCAGGAAGAAAAAGTGAGTTCTGATTCTAGGTCAATTATCTTTCCATTATTGCACATTTCTATAACAATAGAATACACGGTAATAAGTAACAGATAGGACATAGAAATGAGAGCTTCAAGAGGTATTCAGTAATTTATAGGAAGGGACATAGGGGAGGAGTGGCAGAAATAATGTTCTAAGCTATAAATGTCTATACAGCATGACACAGACAAGGGTAATGAACAAAATGGATGTGTGATCTTAACATGAGGAGATAAATATAACTTTGTAACACTGCAAAAACCTGGTCTTGAATATAATATGGAAGTCTGAAAGTTTCTCCTGTTCAAAATAGAAAGAATGACCAAGTAGCATTGAATGTCAAAAAGATACACATTTTTGCAGAAATCCATGAATTTAAGGGGGAAAAGGACAAAGAGTTTTTCAGTGGGGATCAAAGGAGAGAGAAATAAAGTAACACACTGGAAGGAATGACAGTGATAAGTTCCTAAGACAAATTGTAAAATTGTAAGGGGGACAGAGTATCATGCCAGGGCATTTATACTATCTGGAGATTGGTGGGAGACATTTTATATTGAGAGAAATTTTTCTGGAAATTCTTAATTTTCCTTATTGATAATATTCTTTCTTTTAGAAGATAGAGGAAATGATAAGGGATAATGTTGTTTTAGATCAGATTCCAAACCAACAAAGAAGAGCTGGTTGATATCAGGTGAACTCTAAGTCACTTCCAGCTTTGTTGTGTGTGAATAATGTGAAAGTTGGAAGAAATTGATTACATCACGCTATTGTTGGTGATGGGCAAAAAGAGGAATAATGAACTGTGATATACTGGTAGCAAAAGTTCTGAGTAAAATGTATGATACTACGATGGGTAAAAGAGGTAGGCAAAGGAATCTCTTGAGCACAACATTCTGTCAATGCAATAATCTTAAGAGTGGAACAATAGAATGAAGATAATTAAGAGGAAATTGATCCCAATGATAAGATAGAAAAAGAGTGCCTAATGATTAGAGGAAAAGAGTACCTTCTTGCATGATTTAATTGTTAAGGAATATTACAATAATGTCTTTTTATTGGGCCAAATTCTTGCGAATGAAAGTGTGCTACTGACTTCTGAACCTTCTCTTCTCATTGCCTTCAGACCTTGGATGAATGCCTTAACTTACACATCTTTTTGTTAATTTTTGTTAATAGAATTGGGATCCTAATCCAGTCTAATGGGCTGGATCAATAGTCTGAGAATAATAAAAATTTGCATGTCATTATACACACATAATCCACATATATGTATGCAAATAATAGAGGTAATGTGTTATGGTGTACAGAGAATTTGGACTAGAAATCAGGAAGACTTCAGGTTAAATCCCACCTTTGAAACTGAGAGCCTGGGCAAGTCATTTAATTTCTCTCTGTGCCACAGAAAACTCCCTAGGTCTTGCCGTTGTTGAGTCTTTTCAGTCATGTCTGTCTCATTATGACTCCATTTGGGATTTTTTTTGACAAAGGTACAGGAGTGGTTTGCCATTTCCTTCTCTGGTTCATTTTACATTAGGAAGAAACTGAGGCAAACAAGCTTAAGTGACTTGCTCAGGATCAGACAGCTACTAAGTATTTGAGGCTGAATTTCTACTCAGGAAGAGAAATCTTTCTCACTCCAGGTCTGACACTCTGTCCACTGCACCATTAAGTTGCTATTCTGAGTCCGACCTAGCTCAGTCTCTTTCAGTGATTCATGCTTAGGATCTTAATAAAATTAAACAGTTGTGGACCATAAAATTCAATAGAAATTAATTTATTCACAATAAGATTAAAAGAACACAACTTATTAAAAATAGTTACCATTCTTCCTCTGATACCACATTTATCAGAACAGTAATACTAGGTCAAAAAGATGTACCAAAGGGCTATGGGAATCCTGCCAAGTCTTAAGAACAACAATCCCTTATAGGTTGGACCAGTCTTCCACAACAATCATACCCCAAGGATAGTGTCCTTTGCTCTTTAAAGAGATACTGTTCCAGTCCACAGAGATGTCCCATCCTGAGCATTCCAAATATTGAAGAAATCACAGCTCCTTTAAATAACCACATATTATATGTAAAGTGGTGCATTTAATTTTCCCCTCCCCCTACTTAATCAGTTGCACAAGCAAAGGATGAGGGAGATGGGGATAGACAGTAAATAACATAACAAAAGTCTTAGAATTTTAGTGGAATAATTTTGACACATAAACACTAAGAAACTTCAGAGACTTGGAGAAAGGGATATCATTAGGGGAACATACAGTATAATATGAAGAGAAGACGTTCTAGTCAAGTGATGATAAATGGACAGTGAGAGTACTCAAGTGATATTTTTACGTTGTCAGCATAGAAAGGATACAAAGAAAATAAAAATATAGTCCCTGTCCTCAACAAGCTTACTTCCAATGTAGGAGACAACAAGTAATTAGCATTTGTACACATATATAAGTATATTTATATATGTAGGATATATATATACATATATGTACGCATATACATACATATAAATGTGTATCTATGTGTTCTTTTTCCAAAATTGCCTTCAATAAATATTTGTATGTGTGTATATGTACATATGTGCATACACATGTATTTCTAAGAAAAGTCTCCTGCTGAGGGTGAAATTTGAACTGAGTCTTAAAAGAAGTCAAGAAGCAGATATGAGGAGACTGTGGGTTAAATTTGGAGCCCCTACAGCCCCTAAACAATGAACGATCTGGATTTGTTGGGAATGAGAAGGAGAGAAGGAGCCAGTGGTAAAAGTGTTGCCCAAATGATACTCTGGATGTTGCTAAGTGTCAGCAGGAACATACGGCTGCTGAATTAACAAAAATTAAATTAAATTAGATCAGCTAGTGATCCTAATGCAGAAGGCAAGGAGCCAGTTGACAGACTTTGGGAAGATCTTCATTCTCCCGGGTGAGACTTTAGGTTGTCTTTGATGCTGACAACTTGATCTTATTGCTCCAATAATTTTTGAGTTATTAGAGGTACAACTCAGAAGATGATGGGATGGGAATGAGGAGGACTTGGCCTGTGCTGACTTTTCCCATTTATCTCTGTGCAACTGCTAGTTCTCTTCCCATGTGGGATCTGAATGAAGCATATGTCCAACCAATATCTTCATGTTATATTCTGATAAGAGATAATGAATTGATTAAGTACTCTCTAGAAAATGTAATAAACCATTTACAGGCTACATATCACTAGAAGGAGGAGGAAACTTTAAAGATTTGACTGGTTTCTTTATACACACTAGGAGAAAATACTGGGTAGATCTTCATGATCTTAAAGAAAACTGAGTTGTACAATTTTCTTAAGTGACTTGCTCAAAAAGGACAAAGAGGAAGCCTTTTCTAGGCAGAAGTTGTTATTAAAGCAAAATGTTGATAAAAGATTAACAAAAAACCTTTCAACATCCTTGTTAGGAAATACAAGAGAAGAAGAATAACAGACAGATGAAGCATTTACTAAACATACTCTATGTGTCAGCTATTGTGTTGAGTATTAGGAAGAGAAATAAAAATCAAGCAGGATTGTTACTGCACTCAAGAAGCTCTTACCTTCTTTTCTTCCTTAATAGTATTTTATTATTTTCCAATTACCTATAAATATAGTTTTGAACATTTATTTTTGAAAAACATTTAGTTTCAACTAATGCATTGTTGGTGGAATTGTGAACTGATCCAACCATTCTGAAGAGCAATTTGGAACTATGTCCAAAGGTCTATAAAACACTTCTAGGTTTATATCCCAAAGAGACCACAAAAAATGGGAAAAGGACCCACAAGTAAAAAGAGATTTATAGCCCCTCTTCTTATGGTGGCAAAGAATTGGAAATTAAGGGGATGCCCATCAATTGGGGTATGGCTGAACAATTTTTGATGTATGAATATATATTATGTATTAGTTTATATTATGTATTATTCTATAAGAAATGATGAACAAGTAGATTTCAGAAAAACCTGGAAAGACTTGAATGAATTGATTCTGAGTGAAGTCAGTAGAACCAGGAGAACATTGTACACAGCAGCAGGAACATTGTGTGATGATCACCCTTAAAAGACATAGCTCTTCTGAGAAATACAATGATCTAATATAATGCCAAAATGACTCATGATGGAAAATGCTATCTACATCCAGAGAAAGAACCATGGAGTCTGAATGCAGATCAGAGCATATTATTTTCTCTCTTTTTTCTTTCTTGTTTTTTTTCCTCTTTGTTCTTATTCTTCTTTCACAACATGACTAAAGTAGAAATATGTTTAATATGATTATACATGTACAGCCTGTATCAGAATGCTTGCCATCTTGGAGAGGGAGAAAAGGAGGGAGGGATATGAAAATTAGAACTCAAAATTATAAAATGAATGTGGAAAATTATCTTTATATGTAATTGGAAAGAATATTTTTAAGTGGGAAAAAGAAAATAAATAGCAAAATACCAAAAAATTTTTTTGAATTCCCAATTTTTCCTTCCCCTCCCCTCACCCCAAAACACCAAGCAGTCTGATATAGATTATACATTGACAATCATGTTAAACATGTTTCCATATCAGTCATGTTGTCAAAGAGGAATCAGAACAAAAGGGAAAAACCAGGAGAAAGAAAAAACAAAAAAACCAGGTGATGATAGTGTGCTTCAATCTGCATTCAGACTCTATATTTCTTTCTCTGGATGTGGTTAGCACTTTCCACCATGAGTCTTTTGCAACTGTCTTGGATCATTGTATTGCTGAGAAGAGTTAAGTCTATTGCAGGTAATTGTTTCCAGTGTTGCTGCTGCTGTGTACAATGTTTCTCCTGGTTCTGCTCACTTAACTCAGCATCAGTTCATGTAAGTCTTTCCAGGTTTTTCTGAAATCCACCTGAAGTTTTTACCTTCTAATGGGGAAGTCTGAATATAAAAGAAGTATGGAAGAGGTGGGATACGCACAGTAGAAATAGCAAGAAGATAGCAGAGAAGTAGAATGGATGCTTAGATAAGATAAGACCAAAATTCATCTATCTGAGCTAAGGGAAGAGTTTAAACTTCTAGTGTAAGAGAGTTGAAGATGATGAGCCCAGAGAAAAAGGAGTGGTGAGGAGTGGGCTGCAAAAAAATACTATAAATGTCTGGGCTCTGACAAGCTAAGTTCACCTGTAAGAGCTGGATGACTTGAGTGGAAACCCAAGGTAAAGCAGAGGCCTCTGCATTCAGAAATACTTTATCCCTACACGAACTCCTTTGAGCCCTGAACTTACAAAACATAAAAATGTCCTAGGTGAGGCCAAACTCCCCAAACTTATGGAGTTCTTACAATTGGACTCAAAAAGAATGAGACTCTGATGATTTTTTGTATAGAAAACAGCATCCAGAACTATTGTTTTTGTCCTTCTTGCCAAAGAAGACCATGCCATCAGAGAAATGATGACATGACTTGCATTTAACTTTGTTTTGAATGAGGGAGGGCTGTGCAAGGTTACTAGTCTCATTTCTCCTCTAGAGCCATCTGAATCCAGTGAGCAGATATTCATCAGGATGACAAGATGACCCAGGATGCACTGGGAAACCTTGGCCCCTTTAGGCCAAGATCTGTGCAGGAAATCACTTAAGGTGAAGGGTCATTCATTGAATGAGCCTGTTTAAGAAGTACTGAGGGGATGGTCCCTTTAATCAGGCAAAGAAAAACAAAGACATCAGACTGAGAGGGAAACAGCAACAGTTCCAGAAGAGCCCTTTGGCAGAGGCCCAGTGGTGTCTGAGCTTTCTTTAGAGTGCAGTACATTTAACATGGGAAGGAAAGGGAAGGGAAGGAAGACTAGCCAGTAAAACCCATGTCAACTGGAAATCTTTTGGCCATCCAAATTTACCTTCCTTTGGAGAGGAGAAGGAAGGGGAGGGGAGACAGATAGGAGAAAAGGAGCTGCATTACCCGACTACCGGGGTCCCCTATTCATTCAGAACTATGGCAGTGTGATGGACACTGGATGTTATGTGACCATAATAAATATGAACTCCTCTTGGTTTAGAAAGGGAATCCCCATGTGGGTGGGAGGTTTTGAGGAATCATCACACAAGGGATGAAAGTCACTGACCTGATAAGGTGAAAAGATGACCAGTAGGCTATGCCTCTATCATAGTTGTAAAGGAGCCTTCAGGAATAATGGGAGTATAATTGTGGGGCTTGTGTCTATGGGTCTCAGTTTAGGCTGTTGTTTCATCAGCTCAACCAACTACAGTGGATAAAGTTCACCAGGAGCCTCTTGATTGGCCCAAGTCATCATGTTGTATTAATATCCAGCAAAGCTGTATCCTGGAGATTGGGGTGTGGTAGGGAAAAGGTTGCTATGATTCTTTTCTCATAGCAGATTTGAACTGCATTAGAAGGAGTAGGTCCATCAGTTTGCTAAGCCTGTACCTACTGGTGCCAGAAGCTTTCATGAAAAGGTCACTGGCATCCTTGAGGGTGATATTCCTACTAGGACACTTTCTCCCCTCTAAGCTGTGGCCACATGATATCTATCATGATATTGTGAGGATCTGGATCCTTAAAACTATACTAGCCTTTGGTTTGTGGACAGTTCTCCTCATTGTGTACTTAACATCTCTTATTTTCTCTTCTCTGACCTTTTTCTCTTGTGAGTCCTTGGAGGATGGGGTCCCATGTAGTCCTCCCAGTGGGCTGTTGTTATGGGCTTACCTGAGTGATCAGGGCTTGGAGTCTCAATGGCTGGATCTTGAAGAAAGTACTCTCTTAGGTACAGGATCAATGGAGGAATTTTATTGATACATATTTAATTGTTCCATATCAGTGCTCCCCTATAACCAGATATTTCTTTGGCTGGGAGAAATATTGCATATCAGGGAGGTCCTCATTAAAATTTACCCTTAGGGCCTTACCATGGGAGATGAAGAAAGTGACTTGGAGACACATTCTTCACGGCCTTCCCCCAACATTTGTTTTTGATCAAAGAACTCACTTTATCTCCAGCATTATGTGTATCCTCTCAATTTCATGTTTACCTTTGTCCCTGAACAGGGGATAAAGACTGGAATTGTGATTTCTTTCATTACTCCCCGATGAAGAAACTCCTGCTAACAATGCAGATCAGTAGTTTCTTTTCAATTTATAGCCTTAGAGAATTGCCTAGAGCATAGAGAGGTTAAGTAATGTGCCTAGTTTCATACAACCATAATGGAGGGAAACTAGAACCTAGGTATTCCTAATTCCAAGTCTGGATCTCTATCCAATGTGCCATATTGTCTCTTCCCCTTGAATGATTTATGCAAATCATCTCCCTAAAAGCTAAGGAGATCCTGACAATAGAGTCAGTAGAGGGGGTGGACCCTGTCTTTATGTGAGAAACTGAAAAAGTAAGGGAACAGGGAATGGAAGAAGGTGTGTTGCACAATTTTTCCTTTTATGTAGTCTCAGTATAACTGGAGGAGTGCATAATGGACCCCAGGAGAAATCAGGGAGTCATTTACACCTTGGACCAGATGGTATGTTTTCACTCACTCAGGAGGAGTCCTTGAGAGGAGGTGGTCAGGATGCATGGAATATGGAGTAGATAGTATAGTAAATGGAGGAGAGATCTTAGGCCAAGGGACAAATTGATCTTCAAGTCCATTTTTATAAACCTCTATCAATAAAGAAGAGTAGCTCTTTAGATTTAGTGAATTGTTATTCCTTCATGGGATGCTGCTATTGAGTGTATCCTATCCAGCAAATACTGAGGCAGGTGAATCTTAGTCAGTTAAAAAGTATTTTAAATTATTTGTCTCATTGATTCAGTCTCTCCAGAGTGATTTATTTTAGGGCCTGTTTGCATCTGGCCTAAGACAATGGGAACATGGTAACCATTTTCAAGTATGTGATTTACTCCGCTTTCCCAGATAGCAAAATGTGGGCTGATACATTTTGTTGTAAGGAGGTAGGTCTTGACAATAATAAGGAAAAGTTATTTATTAAAGTTACTTTTTGTTTTTTTTTTTTAAAAAAGAGAAATGGACAGACTTAAAAGATGGTATTCCCTATTACTGGAGTTTTTCAAATATAAAGTTGGTGGCCTCTTAGTGATATGATGAGAAGGCCCACCTTCATGTATGAGGTGGGATGGGTAACCTCTCAAATTACTATGATTCCACAAATGAGCACATATACTTGATTTCCAGATTTTCTAAGAGTACAGAACACTGTTAGGTGTTTTTGTTTTTTTTTTTATCAATTTGAGGTCTTGAAATTTTGAGAATAGGTTTTTGAAGGACCTGATTACACAATTCCCTTATATCATTTCAGTTTAAAAATAGTTCACAGTTCTTCAATAGAATGTGGGGACATATGCATCTTTTTAGATGACACATCAAAGTAACTCTGGAAGGATTCTTCAATATGTGTTTTCCTTTTAAAGGTTTTGAGAGACAATCCTTGGTTGTGTAACTCAGCCATGCTTTGGCAATCTACCAGTCAGTGTTTGAAAGGGTATTAGCAATGGAGCAAAGTTTGAACAAAAGAGATTCCTTCCTCCCATCCCCCACCCACTTCTTCATGTCTAGGCAGTCTCTGTGGAAAGCTTGTTATATAGCTGAAGCTAGCTTTCTACTGACCAGGTCAAACTCTGTGAAAATATACAAGCCTCTCCAGTCTTTCCACTACATTTTGCCAAATGAGTAAACACTTAACCTTTATCACCACATACCACAAATAAAAAATGAGGCTGACAGTACAGCTCTAAGAGGAAAAAAAAGGACAGACTCTAGTTAGGTGCTTGTTCCATTTTTTTTTGAAACAATATGTTTTAAGAAGTTTGAGATTATTTTAAGAAGTGTTGATACTTTTTTCTCTGTGACCAATGATAATAGTATTTACTTTATACAATAGAACTGTCCAAGTTACATACTGCTTAAGTTACTTGCCCAAGGTCATACAATAAATAACAGATGTGGTGGGATGTGAACCCAGGTCTTCTTGACTCCAAGACCAATATGGAGCAATGCTTCCATCAATATTATCAACAAATGCCCCAAACACAAATGACAGTCTTATTAAATGGATCCTAGGTTACATAGAAGTTAAGTGACTTAACCAATAAGTGACAGAGGTAGAATTTGAATCCAAGTCTCCTTGATTCCAAGTTCACCACTTTATCCATTATATCATGCTACCTTGACATTTTGCTTAATGGCTATTCAATGCAGCAGATGTTTGTCATGTATTCACTCACATTCCCTAGGTCATGGATGGGAAACCTGCAACTTCAAGGCAACATGCGGCCCTCTAGATCTTGAAGTACAACCTTTTGATTGAATCCAAACTTCACAGAACAAATTTTGTTTGAATTCAGCCAAAGGGAGGCACTATGAGGAGCTGGAGGGACACATGTGGCCTGGAGGCCACAGAGATTCCTCTAGATGCTAGAGGAAATTGTAAATTTAGATAATATGCACAGCTACAGAAATTTCAGCCCAGTAAAGTGATTGTTATGTATGTTTTCTCAGTTGATTCTCGTAGCAATCCTAGAAAGTAAGATAGTACAAATTCTGCAACCACATTTTGCAAGTCAGGAAATGGTGAATCAGTAGTAAACCAAATCCACTTTGATAAGATAAGGAATAGAAACTCATAAAAGTTTCCTAATTTGCTCCAGATCTCTCATCCAGGACTACAGAATTTAGAGCTGGAAGGGACCTTAGAAATCATCTAGTCTTATGCTCTCATTTTTTAAAAACAGATGAGTGAATGAATTGTAAATCAGAGAAGCAGAGACTTGCCTGTGGCCGTACTTGTAAGTGACAAAGCCAAGATTTTGGTCCAAGATATCTGATTCCAAATTTAAGAATCCAAACAACAAGGCTTTATGATGGCAAAAATAGAAGTAAATATCTTTTTTTTTTAATCAAATTGGAGGTTAATGTGAAAAGTAATCCTAGAAACAAATGCCTTTGTGGAGAGGAAATTTATTCAGGAACTAAGGGAAGGCTTGGTGCACTAAAGTGACCTCTATTTCTTTTTTTTTAATAAAATTATTAAATAATCTAAAAGAAAAAACCCTCCAGCAAATTTGAGATAATACTTATTCTTAGAGGAAGGAATCTGCCAGATTTTGGCCTCAAGCAAATTTGTATGAAGGATTATAAACCCAAGGAAATTATGCAAAGGAATTCTAAGAAAAATGATTGCCTATAGTTGCATCAAGGGTTTCCTCATCAGAATTCAAAACCAGCCCCTTAGCATGAAGGAAGAAGAGGAAAATAGCTTACAGAAACATGAGGGGAAGACGTGGTGATATGTTAACTGTGAGCAGTAAAGTATTTTTTTTTTAACTGTTCTGTGTGACACTGTCTCCTTGATATCCCTCCTAAAGCAAGAACCTGATAGAAGATTGGTTTTGCAGGTAAATAGGAATACCCTTATAGCCATAAATAGCAGGCATATAGGTGCTTCAGCAGATACAGAGAAAATAAGAGACATGCAGATGTTTAAGATTGTATGGAACAAGTAGACCAAATAGCTTATTTTTTACCTGTTTGTTAGGGAGAGGAGAGGAGGATCACAGAATCTGGCAATTAGTTGTGCTAATCTGTTGTTATTCAGTCATTTTTAGTCATGTCCAACTCTTCATCATTGAATTTGGAGTTTTCTCAAGTGTTTGCTCTTTTATTCTCCAATTTATTTTACAGATGAGGAAACTGAGGTAAACAGTATTAAATGACTTGCCCAGGGTCACACAGCTAGTAAGTGTCTGATGCTAGATTGAACTCAAGTAAGTTGGGTCTTCCTGATTCCTGGTCCAGCACTCTACCTTGAACCACTTACTAGTATCATTTTTCTAATCTACATGAAATATTAGACTGTGCCTCTCCAAATGGCCAAATTAAGTGATTACCAACAATTCCTTATACTATTAGAATAATCAATTGGTGAGTGATTGATTGGATCATTTCATAGCCATTAAGAAGTGACTTTAACAAATAAAATAGGGTCATGAACGAATCTAAACAATTGTCTGGTAATAGACCATTGTTGCAATAACCCAAAATAAATCAATCAGAAGATGAGAACTGTAAGATTGATTCTAATGTATAAGATTTGTGGTTAAATATGATGACGACTACTGCAGATTTTCAAAGGAGAGAGGGAATGAATCAATATGGAGGAAAGGGATTTGGTTTTACAGAAGAGGAACAGAAATATACAGTCAACAAATATTTCCTTAGCATCTACTACATGCCTACCCCTACTAGGCACTTTGGGGTATATAAAGAACTATAGGACTTGGAATCTGACAATTTTATTATAAGAAGACTTCTCTTTTCCCTAGCCCTCCCAAGCCCAGTTTGGATTTTATCAGTAGGGAGTTCTTGGTGTGGTAGTTTCTTTTAGTGAAGCAGGTCAGCAAATTGTCTATAACTTACAGTCTTAGAGATTTTCCTACAGTATTGTAACTAGATGGTTCGTCAAGGTTGCAAAGCTAGTATCTAAGACTATTAGAATCTAAATATTTCTGTTTCCAAGAGTGGTCCTGTATCCACTATACAAGTAAAATGATTATAAAAAGAATATACCCAAAGCAGATCCAAGAAAGGAGAAGGTCTTATATGGATTAAAATATTTAGATTAGCTCTTTTTGTTTTGTCTTGGAAGAAATCTGGAAACTAAGTGAATAACTGTCAACTGGGGAATAACTGAACAAATTTTGGTGTATGATTGGGATATAGAGGAAATAGAGGATTGAAGAGATATGGAAAGACTTGGATGAACCGATGCTGGGTGAAGTGAACAAAAGCGTAAACATTTCATGTACGTGTATATATATATAATATATAAGGTATCAAAATTATAATAATGAACAATTTTGAAGACTTCTATACATGATGTAAAAAATGAATTAGCAGAACTAGGAGGCTAATTTATTAGGTAGCAACAACAGTAGAAGGGTAAACAACTTTGAAAACTCCAAAAACTATGATCAATACAGTGGCCACCCATGAGTCCAGAGGACTGACAATGAAGCACGCTCTTGGCATTCTGACAGAGAGGTGATGTATTCAGGGAGCACACTGGGACATATATCTTGTAAACACAGTCAATGAGGGAATATGTTTTTTTTAGACAATGCATATTTATTACAAGGAATTAGATTTTGTTTTCCCTCTAATGAAATAGTGGTGGGACAGAGATAGAGAAAAATATTTCCGCATATGGATATACATATACACCTATATGTTTATTTATGTTAATTAAACAATAAAACTTAACAACAATTAAAATATCAAATAAAGACTTTTTGTTTGTTTCATTGACCCCTTGGTCGGTGTTGGAAGGTTGTGGAACAAGTTTGTGGAGAGTGTTCCAGAGACTGGCAGAGATGGTTCTATGTTTGTGTTTCTCCTAAAGCCAAGTAATGGCTTCTTTTGCAAAGTATTTTATACAGGTTGGTCTCCTTGCTAGAAAAATGTTTGCCAGGGCTTGCAAAGAATATCTCAATGCTCTTTGCCTTATCAGGAAGAATGATTAAATTCCCTCTCCATCCTCTTACTATCCCATCCCCCCAAATAAGGAAGAATTATTTAAAGAGGGAAAAAAAGGGGAAAGATAATCTCATGTGACAGGCAAAAAAATCCAAATATGGAGTTCTGGAGGATGAGAGAATGCAACAGAAAGTAGGAACCAGAAAGATTATTGGAACCATCAGAGCTGTTCAGAACACTTTATGGCAGATGACAAATAAGGTCAGTTACTGTTCATATTTAGGCTTTGTTTGAGGAATCTTAAGCCTGTTGTTCCAAAACTGAAGGTAAATGGTGGAACTAGACCTTCTGAGTCGGAAGTATTTTCTTGTGTTTCATGATAATAAATAATTATCTCCAATTTCAGTGAGGAGAAAGCATGTCTAGCACATCTATGCTTTAGTGGTAAGAATATTATGAAGTCAGAGTCAAGTCAAGTCAGCAAGCATCTATTTAGTGCTTATTATGCGCTAGGCCCTGCACCATATGCTGGAGACACAAAGAAAGATAGAAAAAACAATCCCTGTTCTGAACAAGATCAGAGTCTAATGGGGAGAATAAACATGCAAACATTCTGCACAAGGGAGATGTATACAGTACAAACTGGAGATAATCTCAGAGGAATGTGATGTTGAATCTTGGATCACCAGTGTGATCTTGAGTAAGTCACTTATTACTCTAAACTTCATTTATTTAACCTGTAAAATGTGGGGTTGAGGATGGTCTGTGTATGAATTAGACAATTGCTAATGAGTCTTTTAGTTTTAAGTCCTATTATCCTGTCATTCTACTGGCTACAGAAAGAACAGATAAATTGTAGTAATTAGAGGTTCCCAGCTGAGAGATACCAAAGCAGCCATATGTCAACTTGATGGTGGAGACCAAAGGTTAAAGAATACATTAATCAGTTTAAGAAAATTAAGTGAATTTTTGAATTAAGATACCAAGTAAAAATAATTTCAATATTTCAATGATACATAATTTCATCAGTGTGGGTACTCCTACAAAAGTTGCAAATTGTACTATCTCTCTACCTTTTAATAAGACAGTCTTCATGAACTGCTACTGTCAGAAAAATTAGCAACTTAAGGTTAGCCTTCCGGTGATAGGTCTCTCCAGACTTAGCCAAGCAGCCCCTTGGACAACAACATTCAGTCTGTCATTTGCCGATGGAATAATGGAAAGAAATATTAAGGTTACTCAGAAAGTGTAAGGTTGAAGGATTATCCTGAGATAATCCAATTAAGGTACAGGAAATGTCAATTTTTTGACAATGAAAAATATTAAAAATAGAAATATCTCTTGAAGAGGAATGTTCAGGTATTAAGGTAAAAAAATAATGTGCTGGAAATCTTACCTTGAGTAGTAAGAGATTTTACTGATGAATTTCCTTACTTCTATAAAAGGTACTAGTAAATTAGGAATATTTAAGGAAAAATAAATAAATCTACAAGAAATTCTGGAAACTTTTATCCAATTAATTAAGTAAGCATCCATTTCTTAGCCAGGAAAGAACACTATCGACACCAACAAAATTGCCAGTATAAAAGGAGAAAAGAAATGATTAGCATTATCAAGGAAAAACAAATCAAACCAGAAATAATGAATTTCTTTTGGATAAAATGTTGAAATTAGAGAAAGAAGGTATAACAGCTGATGAACCATGTCTACTATATTATGCATTTCAGAGAAAGGAAGTATAATTGCTTATTGATAACAAGTGAGAAAGTGGTTGATCACTGAATTCCATC
Organism: Potorous gilbertii; assembly: GCA_028658325.1. Taxonomy (NCBI): domain Eukaryota; kingdom Metazoa; phylum Chordata; class Mammalia; order Diprotodontia; family Potoroidae; genus Potorous; species Potorous gilbertii. The sequence continues at coordinate 324,979,708 of CM053771.1, forward strand.
TATATGCTTACCCCCAACTCTATAAACACAAGATTTGAGGTTATGGGATGAGAGGTCTGAGCTGGGCTTCTAATTCTCTCTGACTTTGGGCAAATACCATTTCCCTTCCATTTCTGCATCCTTATTTCTGAGAAAATAACTGCTACCTAAATAAAATATTTAGAATTTCAGTCTCATCATTGAAGACAAAAAAATATCACCACAGATTGCTTGCTCATTTTCATACCACTATTTGTAACTTTTGAAAATTGAAGGAGTAAAAGAATCTCTTAAACTAGTTGGAATAATTAAGACAATGAAAATAAAAGTATGCATACAGAAATATATTGGAAAAATCTTCTTAAGAAGGCCCATATTATTATATATTATAGAATAATCTCCTAAAGATAAAGACAGTCAAGGAAAAGCCTATGGAATTATATATGAAATGAGTTTATTTATTATAATTGATTGGATGAGCATGGTGAGTAGGTAATTCTCCCATACTCAGGAAGGTATTTCTGACACTATGGAGGCTATTAAAATTGTTACTCCTTCATTAGTCTTTCAGAATTCCTTGATCTAGTATATCTCTTTTCTGAAATGTACCTAGAATGGTATCTAAGGCCAAGAGAATGCAATTGGTACCTATGAAGATCAAGCCTATGATGTCTATATTAATATATTAATATGATGTCTATATGAATATGATTCAAATAATGATAGCCATGAGATGAGATACATGTGACAAAAGTCTAATAGTGAAAAAAATGCTGCTTATGTACAAGAGGATGAGGTGCTGCACCCTCTCTCTAGCCACTCAGGGCTCCTTCTCAATTTTGGTCCCATGCATGTATTGCTACAGTTCAGTCCTGTACTCTCATGGAAAGGATGACAGAATGCAACAGAGCTCTCATGGGAAGAGTTAGGCACAATTTCTCATACTTTTTGGCTCTGGATGTCTATACCCTGGCAGTGATGAGAAAATTACTTGAAGCTTAGATTTAGTTCATATTTAAACTCTCCTCCAAGTGGAAAGTAGAAAGGCACCAAAAGAACAATTTAGAACTGTGTAAGATGGCTATTTACAGAAAAGAAATATTTAACATGCATAAAATCCACAAGGGCACATTGATAGGAAGCTTAAAAAAAGAAGCAGTCATTTATAAGTAGTATTATACTCCATAGGGAAATAGATGTTTAAAATGTCACAATGTGATGCAATTTATGGGACTGTGAATAGGCATTTTACATTTTACCTCAGCTATGCGTTATCCAAATAGTTCCCTCCACATTTACATCTCTTGGGGAAGCCTGGTTAGAGATTGAGCACTTCCCTCTGAAAACGACCGATATGCATTCTCTGGTGCACAAATTCTTCCTAAGATCATTCAACTCTGACCAATAGATCTAGTGTCTATGAACCTCTCAAATTCACAATGTCCATCTCAGGACTGTAGCATAGTTACTTACGATAAGGCAAAAAAACACAAAGTAGAAGAGGTAAGTAGAAACTCCACCTCAAGCTTGCTTAAGAACTGAATCCCTTGTTCTAGCTGCCCTATGGAAGCCCTTATGCTCCTGGGGGTGGAGGAAGACCAATCTTCTCCCACTGCTTATGTGTGTGTGTGTGTGTGTGTGTGTGTGTGTGTGTGTGTGTGTGTGTGTTCATCCTTCATTGCTGAAGAAGACCATGCCATTAGAGAAATGATGGCATGACTTGCACTTGACTTTGTTTTGAGCTGCAGAATCCCTAAGTTACATACTATCACCAAGGGGATTGAAGGAAGGAAGTTAAATTGATACACTCCCTCCCCCACTTAGACCCATCATGAATCTGAGAGGCTGATAAGAGAATTTCTTCATCATGTAAAGCACCAAAGGCCAGTGCGTGGTTCATTTGAATTAGGCAGGAAAATTCTATATATGTCCCATCCTATGTAACAGGTACAAATCCTGTCATATAAATAACCTGTATGATTTTCTTCTAGATATTATAATTAGGAAAACAAAGTTAGAATTGAATGAATCACACATTTTCTAGCAAATGTAGAATGATTATCCTAATGTATTTATGATGGGTATTCCTGGGGGCACATAAAAGGCTAAGAATGGCACTGAAATATAACATTACTGTTCCTATAAATTCCTAAATTGATTATGGAAAATTACACTTAGTCCAAATACACAACAAACAAAGCATTTAGCAAATGTTTAATTGTTCTGTAATTGAAAATAACAGGCCTATTTGTTATTTCATTATTCTCTTAAGATCAGAAACTGTGTGGGTGCTCCTTTCCAAGGATCTCTAAATGAGATGAATACCTTCAGCTTAATATCTCTCTCTCTCTCTCTCTCTCTCTCTCTCTCTCTCTCTCTCTCTCTCTCCTCTCATTAAGAATGGTGTGTTTGGTAAATAATTTTTATAAATTTAAGTAATTTGATAGTAGTCTCTTCCTTATATTGAAGGAAGATATTGAACAAAGGGGTATGAGATATTTGATGAAGGAGAAGTTAAGAGAAAATACAATGGGTGGGGGGAGGAATTCATGAAAAATGTATCACCTGAGATGAGTCTTGAAGGAAGAAAATGATTTCAACAAGTAGCTCTATGGAGAGAGATCATTTTAATCCTGTGATAAGAGTGAGATAGTAGGGGTCAGGACAAAGTAGTACCTATAGAATGCATTAAAGGGAATAGTGTAAAAATAAGGTTATCTTATCTTGGAATGCTTAGGCACACTGGAGGATGAAGTGGAAAGATTATTGGTTTGGGAGTCAGAAGACCTGGGTTCATATTTGACTATGTGATTTATTAGCCCTGTCACTTTCAAGCAAGGAACTTAGAGTCTTTAAGCCTCAGTTTGCTTACTTATAAAATGAGTCTACCTCATAAGGTTATTTTAAAGATGAAATGACATAAATGTGCCTTATGAAATATAACATATTATACCAATATGAAATTCCATGGCTCCCGATACATAGTACATGATAAATAATAAATGCTTATTGTTGATGAAAATAATACTCAAATAACACTTCCAAAGATGTATAATCTCAATAGTTTGACTGTTTTTACTTTCATCTATTTCTTAGTAGAAGCCACTTATGAGTTCCCCTGGCTAAAATAATCCATCACCTTGTGGCATCACTAAACTTAATTAGTTCTTAGCAGACAAGTGTTTTATTGCCAGGCCTGGACCTGGAGTCTTTCTAGGTTGGTAGGATCTGCCAGAGTTCATACTGTATGAGGATAGACTTGGAGAACTCAGGGTCACCTCCACATCAAGAACTGAAGAAGAATTTTAGTAGAGGTTGTTTATGAATTCATTATTAAGATATTCATTGATATATAGCCCACTCACCACTGCTCCCTTCTTTCTTCCATTATAGTTAATAATACCTGTGTCCTTCATCCAACATTCTTTGGTCTCAAATCAGAAAAGAAAATTGAGGCAATATAGTAATCAATGACATTACCATTCAGTGACATACCACAGCTTTGTCTGTCACACGTTGAAGTATAGCAATTACACAATACTTAGAATTGCACTTTCTTAGTACATAGCGGCAAAATGTGTTACCACCTTATTGTTTTATTTTTAATTGGAAATTTTTCCCCTTTTGGTCCCTCAGGGCTTTCTAATGACCACAACATTCCCTAGAGTCTTTAAAAGCCATCTTTGTTTTCTCCTGATACTTTCCAGAGACTTGCAGAATTCTCGCATAAGGATCAGCATTATTTACCGATCTTCCACGTCCCCCTCTCTCCACTTAACTGCACAGGGCCATCCTGTTGCCTTCCAAGTTAAAATGAACCTAGGCATCACTAGGTAGTCTCAGTGTGATCACAGGATAATAAATCCAAGCCCAGACAGTTTCAGAAGCTTGATCTCTGTGTTTTCTTCTACGTAGGAAGGGCAAAGATGTGGAAATGAGGGAAAGCAAAGCTCCTTGAAGGATAACACATTCAGTTGGAGTCCACTTACAAAAGAATCTCTGGGTGGATTTGAGTACGCCTGCCTCACAAGTACATTTTGTGTTTCTCTGTGAATATCTGTACTGATTTCTTTTCCACTACAGTTTAAAACAGTAATAGATGCCTAAGACGATGGTGTTACATCCTTGAGATGACATCCTGTCACAGTGGGAGGATGCTGCGAGTGACAGGTGGCACTCTCTTTGTATTGTGTCTTTGCCCATGGTGGTACTGGCTCACCCCAAACAGTGGGGCTTTGATTCCACATCCTTTTGCTTCAACTTACTCCTCGGAGTTTGGCTTTGATTTTGTGGCATGCTAAGAATTGCAGAAATTCCAAGCATTCACAGGAAGGATAAATAATAAATTATTAATATTTTTTAAAAGCCGGGGTAGAGCCAAGAAATCAACTTGGAAGAGAGCTTAACCCCATCTCAAGCAAGCCTCTCTCCCTAAGCCATAAATGAACCTTGTTGTTTGAGAAACAGTTTTCCACCATCATATATTTCCTTTCCCATAGCCAATCCTAAAAATAAAAGCTAATGAACAGAGGTCACAATGTGCGCTCTCCTAGGCTGGCCGTATATTTTAATCCTACTCGTCTCATTGTGCCCCACTCTGGTTCCGATGGGTTTCCTGCTTTAGTATTCAGAGAGCTAATTCATTTTGTTGCTGGCAGCGCTGCATTAATGATCAAGCTCCGACAATGAACACTGTCTGCATAACAAATGTGTCTTTCTGGAGCTGCAGTAAATACAAAGTGATTAACATGGAATAACTGCTCCAGCCAACTCTCCCTCTCCTGCTTTTCAATGAATACCAGTGTTTTTATTTAACCCTGCGTTTGGCCGCTCTACCCGAAATGCCTTGTTTGGATTTTACCTTCCCCCTCTCCGCGTTCAAAAACAAGCAACCCCGGTATACCTTGGGAAGCCTCCGCTCCTGAGTATATTTCTGTTGGAGTGCTGCCTTTAGCACACTGGATGCAAATGATTATTAAAAGCTCTCCTCCTTGATTCTGACATTTACTAAGGCGGAAGCATCAAATGTAGCTAAATCACTTCTCACTCCTTCTAACCAGCCTAATCCAAGCATCCTTTCCAAATGGGGATGATAGGTCTGAGTGGGTTAATGTAATTTTGTGCTACCTTTCTTATTCATGAAGGGAAATGGAGGGGTTGAAGTTAGACTGGCATAAAGACAGGGAAGAAAGCATTCAAAGAAGATTAGAAACCTGGAAGAAGGTCAGAAAATGGTATCTCTTTTTGTTTCCACTTAATCCTGACCATCGAAATGAACTCATCACAATAAGAAAGCTGAGATTATTTTATTCTTTGAGAGAGAATGAATACAATTGTGGATTTGTGCTTTCTTGGCTCTTGTCTCAGGGAATCCCCATATTTGATGGTGGTGAGGGGAAAGTGGAGGAAGGGGATACAGAGACAGAAAGAGAGATAGAAACAAGGAAATAGAGGCAGAGACATGGACAGAGAAAAAGACAGCAAGGGAGGGAGGGTGAAAAGAGGATAGAGACACTCTCTACAAATACCTGAAAGTATTGGTATGCTCTGACATGAGTCAGTATGATCTGACATAAGTCTATATCGACCAGAGCTCTGCTGCTTACATTTCCCTTGTCATCTCATCTTGACTCATTATAATGTGCCAAAAGCTTCAATTCTCTGCTCCAGAGCGGTCTTTTAGAAATGGAGCTTTATTGGAAGAAATATTATTCAGGAGGGCCCAAGTACTATTTTTTTTATTCCACCAAAGCACTGCTGTGGGGATTTATTACTCATATGTACCTTTCAAGGTCTAGAAATTTTCCTCATTTAGACCAAAATATGAGGCTTTTTACAGGTGAGTAGAGGAATGGCATGCTTTGTGCAATGACAACTATTTCCTTGAAGGTTTCTTCACTTTTACTTATCATTTAAGAATTAATTTTTAAAAACAATAAAGCTGATTCATTTTAAATTCCCCTTTCCCTCCCTCCTTACTCACTAGACTAAATACCAGAACTCCCAGGGTATTCAGAGGACATGCCTTAGAATCTCATAGTGCTCTGTTGGACAATTTTCCTTAAACAGTCAACAAGTATGTATTAAGCTTTTCCTACATAGGGCGCTATGATAAGACACTATGCTAAGCTTTGAGGATACAAAGAAAATCAAAACATGGCCCTTGTCCTCAGTGATCTCACATTTTAATGAGGGATACCACATTAAAAAAATAATGTACATACAAGATACACATAAATGGAAGGCACTTGTAGTGTGTGCTAGGAAAGAGGGGGGATGGGGAAAGAACTCTTGTTCATGATGTTGACCAAAGGACTTATCAGCCATGCTTTTACAACAACAAAATGAGCAAACATATAAAATACAAATATATATTCCATGTAGTGCTGTGAACATGACCAAGCCTAATTTAAAATGATTTCCTTTCTTCCCTCCCTCCTTCTTTCCTTCCTTCTGCCCAGTAAAAATTGTGGGCACAAAATAATGGTTGTCTGATGAATGAGACTGGGAAGGAAAAATCCAGGTGTGGGATGGTGGTAAAACACGTCAGAAATTTTCCTTAGTAATAATTTAGCAGAAATGGATTATACCATTCTTTAGACCATTTTTAAATCAGGGCAATGGATTTGTTCTTTCTTTTTTTAAAAACAAATCAAAACTTCCCAGAAGCTCTGACCTGACTCTTCTGGTGTGTATATTGTCCAAGGAGGATAGAGGATGTCTCCTGCCCAGAGAGACCTTGGCAAAACGGCTGGATAGATGGCTTCAGTATAGCATCACCTGGTGGACAAATTATGCATCATACTGTCTCCGTATTTAATAAATTGATATTCTGTAGGCTTAAGAAAGACAACACTTGAGCCAAAGTGGACTATTTGTATTGCTCTGGCACCCCAATTGTAACATAATACATCCATAAAATGTATGCACAGCCTTAACTTTTGTCATGCCACAATCACTGAAAAATTAAATTCGTGGTTCATGTTCATAGAGAAAGGGAGAAACATTGACAGGCATTAGTAGACTGAAACATATTTACAACAGTAAATTGTGTGCAAGAAAAAATGTCATTAATGAGATATATGACAAGAAAAAGGAATTAGTCTGGTCATATAGTAACAGCAAGGGGGAAAAGATGGAGATTTCTGTTAGCAATGGTAATCCATAGTATAATAAAAGCCATAGAGAAAGACCCCAGAATGTTTTGTGCCCTCTTTGTGGCAGATGCAATTATGGAAACATATTCACAATGATTATTAATGAAGATGTGAATGGGCTCCAATTTGCACTATGAAAGGGGGTAGTACCCAAATTGATAGGGAAACAGATCATGGTAATGAAATAGTCTGATCTAATTGCATGATAAAATATAAAACATTAGTTGTAACAGTCGTTCACTAAACGTTGTGTTTAGACCAGTTATGATTCATACCATATAGTACAGGAGCTGGATGGTATAGTGGACAGAGTGGCAGGTCTAGAATCAGGAAGAGTTATTTTCCTGAGTTTAGCTGTGTGACTTGGGGCAAGTCTTTTAACTCTATCTGCCTTAGTTTCCTCATCTATAAGAAAGGTCCTCTTCAGCAAGAGAAGGGAATGGCAAATCACTCCAGTATTTCTGCAAAGAAAACACTAAATGGGATCACAAAGAGTTTCATGACTGAAAATGACTAAGACACCACACATCATGGGTTCTTAAATCAGTTTCGCAGAAGAGTCTAGGGTTAGATTCCAGGCCATTCATAAATCTATGAATAAAGAATACATACACACACCCACACACACACACACACTCAGAAATTCATATTTCTCTAATCAATTTTTTCCATTAACATCTAACTGAAATTTGAAATTTCTTTTAATTAAGAATGCAGACAAGAAAATATTAGTCTGAGAAGGGGTCCATTTGACTTTATCAGACTGCCAAAGGAGTCCATGACATCAAGAAAATAAAAAAATCCTTTTTCCAGATAAAAAGTCAACTTAGTTTTCCATGTTATTTGAAACTCAGGTGACTATAGAAATGAACTTTCTTCAAATTTGTCCAAGAGGACTTAGCATGATCCCAGATTTTTAAGGGAATTCTTTTAAAAAAATCTAATATTTTATTTTCACCAATTACATATATGAAAGCAATTTTTAGCATTCGTTTAAAAAATTGAGTTTCAAATTCTTTCCCTCCCTTCCTCATTGAGAAGGAAAACAATTTGGTATATGTTATAAATGTGTAGTCATAGAAAATATATTTTCATGTTAGCCATGTTATGGAAGAACATACAGACAAGAAAAATATAGTTAAGAAGTATACTTCAATCTGCATTCAGACTCCATCAGTTATTTCTCTGGAGATGGATAATATTTTTTTTGAGGGATGAATACTTTATTTGCATATTGCATTTTCATATAAGGTTCAAAGGAGAGAAGGGTTGGTGCTGTGGAAGCAGACAAAGGAAAGGAGGGAAGCTTCTTGTACTTTTCGTTAAAAGTTAAGGGTCACATTTTCTTCTTGGATGCTGGAGCCCAGGCCAAAGTGGATAACATTTTTCATCATAAGTCCTTTAGAATTGTCTTAGATCATTGTATTGCTGAGAATAGGTAAGTTATTCATAGTTGATCATCACATAATATTGCTTTTACTGTATTGAATATTCTTCTATTCCTGCTCTTTTCACTTTGCATCATTTCATGTAAGTCTTTTCAGGGTTTTCTGAGAACATCCTGCTCATCATTTCTTACACCACAATAGTATTCTATCACAATCATATGAAGAAATTTGCTTAGCTATTTCCCAATTGATGGATATCTCTTCAATTTCCAACTATTTGCTATTACTAAAAGAACTGCTATAAAAACTTTGTACATACAGGTTCTTTTCTTTTTTGTTTTTTGTTTTTTCATCTTTCAGGGATATTGCTTTGTGAAAGGGTATGCACACTTTGATAGTCCTTTGGGCATAGTTTCAAATTGCTCCACAAAATGGTTGGATCAATATAATTTAAACAACAGTGCAGTAGTGTCTCAGTTTTCCCACATCTCCTCCAACCTTTGTCTTTTTTCCTTTTTGGTCACATTAGCCAATCTGATAAGGTGAGGGGTAGTCATTCAGAAATTTGCATTTCTCAAATCAGTAGTGATTTATAACGCTTTTTCATGACTATAGATAGCTTTGATTACTTCATCTGAAAACTGTTTATATTCTTTGGCCATTTATAAAAAATGGTTCTTATTTCTATAAATCTTACTCAATTCTCTGTATATTTGAGAAACTAGGTTTTTTTTTTATCAGAGAAATTAGCTACACATTTTTTTCACTGCTGCAATTGCTAACTGTATTTCCGTCTATTCTATTCCACCCCCCCCCATTTATCCTATTCTCTCCTTTCATCCTGTCAATTCTCAAGTGTTTTGCTTCTGATTTTTACCTTTTCCAATTTGCCCTCCCTTCTGTCAGTGCTGCTGCCTTCTGTTATCACCTTCCCCTCTTACTTTCTTGTAGGATAAGATAGATTTCTATATCCAACTGAGTATGTCTGTTGTTGCCTCTTTACACCAATTCTGATGAAAATAAAGTTCAAGTATTGCCTGCTGCTTCCCATCTTACCTCTTTTGTCAGTTTATCCCATTCCACCACTTCCTTTTTCCTTCTCTGAGTACATTTCTCTTTCTCACCCTTTAATTTTTTTTAAATATAATCTTCCACCGTGTTCCAGTCATACTTGTGTCCTCTATCTATGTATATTCCCTCTAACAAGCCCAATAAGGAGAAAGTTTTTAGGAGTTATAAAGATCATTTTCCTGTGAAGAATGTAAACAGTTTAACCTTATTGAATTCCTTGTGATTTCACTTTCCTGTTTACTTTTTTTTTATCCTTCTCCTGAGTCTTGTATTTGAAAGTCAAATTGTCTGTTCAGCTCTGATTTTTTCATCAAAAATGTTTGAAAGTCTATTTTATAGAATATCCATTTTTACCCCTTAGGAGATTATACTTAGTTTTTCTAGGTAGGTGATTCCTACCTCTTTTTCCCAACAGAATGTCATATTCCAAGTCCTCTAATCCTTCAATGTAGAAAATGCTAAATCTTGTGTTATCCTGACTGTGGCTCCATAATATTTGGGCTATTTCTTTTTGACTGCTTGCAATATTTTCTCCTTGACTTTGGAGCTCTAGAATTTGGCTATGACATTCCTGGAGTTTTCATTTTGGGATCACTTTCAGGAGATGATCAGTGATTCCTTTCAATGTCTGTTTTACTCTCTGCTTCTAGACTATCAGGGCAGCTTTCCTTGACAATTTCTTGAAAAATGATATCCAGGCTCTCATTTTAATTACAGTTTTCAGGTAGTTCAAGCATTCTTAAAATATCTCTCCTGGATCTATTTTCCTGGTCAGTGGTTTTTCCAATGAGATATTTTCCATTTTCTTTTATTTTTTCATTTTTTTGATTTTGTTTGATTATTTCTTAATGTTGTATAAAGTCATTAGCTTCCATGTGCCCAATTCTAAATTTTAAGGAATTATTTTCTTCAGTAAACTTTTGTACCTCCTTTTACATTTGAGCAGTTATGCTTTTCAAGGTATTCTTTTCTCCATTGGATTTTTTATGCCTCTTTTACCATTTGGCCTTCTCTCTCTCTCTCTCTTTCTCTCTCTTTCTCTCTCTCTCTCTCTCTCTCTCTCTCTCTCTCTCTCTCTCTCTCTCTTCCTCTCTCTCTCTCTCTCTCTGTTTAGGTATTATTTTCTTCAGTATTCTAATGTGTAAACTTTACTAAGCTATTGAATCTTCTTTTACATTATGTTCCTGCATCACTCTCATTTCTTTCCCCAATTTTTCCTCTTTGACTTTAACAATCCTTTTTGAGATCTTCTAGGACCTGAGACCAATTCATTGTTTCCACTTTGTTATTTTCTTCTGCGTTTGTGTTTTGATATTCCCTGCCACCATAGTAACTTTCTTCAGTCAGAATCTTTTCCTGCTATTTGTTCATTTTTTTTGTCTATAACTTGACTTTAAACTTTGTAGTAAAGTGGGGCTCTGTTTCCAGAGTGGAAGGGACACTGTTCCAAGTTTCAGATTTTATATTCAGCTGTTTTCAGAGATAATTCTGGGAACCTCTTAAGTTTTCAGTTTTTCCAAAGTGTTATGATCTAGTTAGAGGTGTATTTGCTACTCTCCTGGACTGTGCTTTGGTCTGTGAGTGACCACAAGCACTCTTTTCATCCCTGGACCTTTGAAGCTTTGAAACCCTCTTCCCTGCAGCCATAAGCTCTGGTGAGCTAATGTTCCCCATTGCCTTGGGACTGAGACCAGGACTGTGACATAGATCCACATATGAGCAACACAACAGAATCTTGTCCTCTAGCAAAAGGGGCCCAGTAATTTTCTTCTAAACAATTCTCTAACCACCTTACCATCTGTGGGCCTACAGGTTGGGAAACTACCTCTGATTCAGTCTCCCCTAAGGCCTACTGCTGGTTTGCTGGGGTCTGGCCTGTGCCATGCTACACTCTCATCTGGGTGCTGAAGAAATTTCTTGCTTACCTTTTAAGTTGTCTTGGATTTAAAAATTGTTTCTCCCTATCTTTTGTGGGTTTTGCTACTCAAGAATTTGTTTTGAAGCATTATTTTTAAAGTCATTTGGATGGGTTTGGGGAAGAGCTCACATGAGTCACTACCTTTTCTCTGACATCTTTGATCTGCCCCTCTTAAGAATTTCTGGTTATGTTACATGGCACAGGTTCAACTCCAAAGGGATATAAGATAGTGGGGTCAAACCAGAATCCCCCATAATTCTCATCTTTAAAAATTTAAAGGTTGGAACAGATGGCCTCCATCATACCTTTTAATTATAGCTATATGATACTACTACTCTTAAAGCAAATTAAGATCATGGAAAAAGACAAATTAGGAACCTCCAGAATAAGTCAAAGCCTTGAATAGGGCATTTCTGGGTGTCTTGCAGCAACCTTAGTCCAACTCAAACTTTTGAAGTGCCCTAGAGTTGGAGTTGCCAGCAGACAGAGCCCACAAATTGGTGGTCAGGGATAACAAACAGAAAGGACAGATAATTTACACAAATCATTTGATTCTGTAACACCACAAGTCAGAATCCAGACAAAATTTAGAGTTCCCCAAGGGATCGTTTTTGTATCTCTTAGGCCAGGAGAAATCAGTGGCGATAGTACAAGTGAAATAGAACTATGAGATTTGTTGTTTGCGTTTGTCTAATTGCCAAAAATTATACAACTCTGTACTGTATTTTCCTGATGTAAATAAAGCAAAAGCTTCATTTAAGTAAAATTTGTCAGTATTCTCCTTACAGATGAATTTTGTGAAGATGTCTAAGTTTTAATTTTGTTCAACTTAATTCTAAGGAGATATTTAATAAATAAGAAATAACATAGCATAGTATAAATGTGTCAAAAAATACATTTCAGAGAGATTGAAATATAATTGGGAAATACTTATCAAAGTAAATAAAAATACAATGAAACACAAATAATATTAACTTGGAGATTCCTAAGTCAAAAGAAGAGCTTTATAAATATTTTGATGGTGACTGTTTCTATTTGGGTTGGACACCATCGAGTGGATGTAGGTTCAATATCTGAGCCAGGAAGATCTAGATTCAAATCTTACCTTGAATACATATTAGCTGTGTGGCCTTGGACAACTCATTTAACATCTTGGTAGCCTAGCAAACTCTCTAAGCATATTTTCTGAAAGAAGTTGTCTATGCCAATGAAATATGCCCCATCTCAAATTAATAGGTGCTTATTGATCTACAAATGATCTTAGTGCTAAGTTGTGGAGATGGGAAAAGTATTAGCAAGTTTAGGATGGTTTATGATAAATTCACACCATTGATAAGAACTAGTCATACCAGATGGAAAGTGTGTTAATTGTTTTTCTCATTATCCCAGTAAACAGCTTGATCCCAAAGGCTATTTGACTATCTCAAGAAAATTGACAAATTATGATCACATTGTTGATTTTCTTCTTAAAGCTAGAATCATAGATAGATTCTTAAAGTTAATGGATATTAAAATCTTGACTGGTTGATTAAATGGGATCTCTGGTATCTCTGAAATTGTGGCCCCCAAATGGAAGAAAATTGATGATGAAAATAACTGCTGTGTGTACTGCAGGCAATCTGTAAGTATTAATTGACAGTCATGGTGTTGATGACCGCTTATGTCTACTCTGAAACGAAATTGCTCAGTCTTTAAATGCTGCTACAAATTACAGAATTGCTGAAAATTACCCTTTGAGGAAACTGATGAAAAAATTACCCACTTCCATGCAAGCAAAGGAGGAATCCTGGCTCAAGCCCATGCCTCTGAAGTCATTTAAACCAATTTCCATTGATTTAACAATTAAATGAAATAAGTGACTCACCAACAGACTGAATTAATGAATGAGCTAGCGAAAAAGAAAGAGATGAAAGAAAAGCAGCATGTGGCTCATGCACTGTCACAAGAATAGGAGATACTGAGCCAGATGGTGAAAAAAGTCTTATTGGAGAAAATTAAGATCTGCAAAGTCTTTCATTCATTACTTCCTATACGATGAATCACTTTCAAAGTATTCTCAGTTCATTTTCCATGACATTTTTGTTATTTCTTTAAGGAAAATCATGTATTGCTACTTTGGTGAGGATTTTGAAAAATGCTCAGAATGCTATGCCTATTCATATGTCTATGTACAGGAAATGGTCCACGTTAATGGTTTTTCTGTGAGACTAATGCCTGAGCATGTGCTGAGGGAGAAAAAAAAAGACTGACAGTGTAATTCAGGAATGTGAGAATTTTAATTTCAATTAAGATCATAGTACCACTACATCTACATCTAATGGAAAATGTGACAAGATTTGAGTTATGTTTTGTTTTATAGTTCCTAAGTAAGAAAATATTTGATCATACACACTATGGTAATATCAAGAGATCACAGGAGGGCTATTCTTTTCTCCATCATGTAAGAACAAGTAAGATCTTTTGGCTCTTCTATTTAAGTCCACTCAACTATTTAAGTCTCAGAACCTTCAGTGACTTACGAATTGGCCTTATGTTCTTCCCATACATTTCAAAAGCATAATTCAATTCAGTTCAGTTGAATCAACATTAAGCCTCTATTAGGTGCTAAGCAAGCACCATGCCAGTGACAAGAGATCTAAATATAAAAATAAGACAGACCTTGCCCTATAGGACTTGATATTGGGAGGATGAGATGTACGGAAGTAGGGCAGCATTTCTACACACACTAAAAGTAATGTTGGTGAAGAAGGGAGCAAAAGCCTTTTGCAGGAGGTGGAGCTTAAGCTAAGTTAAAGGGAACAAGAGATATCTGGAAATAGGAGGGAGGGAGGAGAACGTTATAGGTATGTGGCAATAGCCTGTTGAAAGGTACGGGGATAGGGAGATTGAATTTAAGGTCCAGGGAAAAGCAGATAAATCAGTAAAGGTGGAAAGCAGATTGAGAAGGAGCAATGTCTTATCACCCTTGAGAGGTAGGTTTTAAATGCAAGGCCGTTTTTTATTTGTTTGTTTGTTTATTTTTGACCAAAAGCTGTGATTTTGTCGCTATTGGGAACTCTTGATGAAGAAACTCCCTCTACAGCACGAAAGAGCCCCTACTCCATAACATATAATTTTAGACATTCTCTCTGGGACTGAGAGTTCAAATGATTTACCAGGAGTCAGACAACCAGCATATGTAAGAAGTCTTCTAGTCTTCTGAGACCTAGGTCTTCTAGATTTCTGGACCAGCTTTGTATCCCTTCTGCCATATTGCCTCTCAAACTAAGACGAGATACACAACGTTGTTTTGGAAGGATTCGTCACCTCCAAATGCTCAAAAAATCTACCATTCTGCTTTTGTTCCTTCTTATTATATTATGATTGATCTTTCTTACTATTTTTCTACATATCTCTGCATCTGTTGGGCAGGTAGGTGGTGCAGCCTGGAGTCAGGATGACCTGAGTTCCAATCTAGCCTCAGATGATTAACAGCTGTGTGACCCTGGGCAAGTGACTTAACCCTGTTTGTCTCAGTTCTTCTTCTGTAAAATCAATTGGAGAAAGAAATGGAAAAACACATCAGTATCTTTGTCAAGAAAATCCCCAAATGGGGTCACAAAGAGTTGGACATGACTGAAACAACTGAACAATAAAATGCATTTATTGTATCACTTGCATGTATCAATGCATCCATCTATTTATACATCTATCTATTGTATGAAAGTGTTGAAAGGAAAGGATATATTTTGTTGTAACTATGCCAGCTTTTAATATGGAAAGATAGTCTTTCTTAACAGGTCTGAGACATCAGTAACAAATATTACTAGTGCAAAGCAAAAGTAGTGTGGTGTGAAGTTTATACCAGGTGAGTGCTAATCTATCATCAAATTTCTGCTTGACTTGGTATCTATTAATTTCCTCTATCATTGGAGACTTCTCATTTTCAAAGTAAATGTTCTGTGTGGTAGAAGGATGCAAAAGGAAAATAATTCGTTACCAAAGGTTCAATTGGGAATGTCTTTGATCATGTATCCTTTTTGCTTGTCATTTAATTTATATGACCTATCAAATTCAAGCTCAAGGAACACAGCAGATACCCCTCTGTCTGAATGACAGCGAAGAGGGGCTCCATGAGTCAGATTGGGGCACAGTGATTGCAAACTGCTTCTCTTCACCGGCATTTTCCCCCTGTTAAAACTGGTGTTTATTTAAGTCTGACTGAAATGGTTGATGTTCTGGTCACAGTGAATGCTGGCCTAAAGACCTGATAGATTTGTGAATAGGTCTATAAACGAGGTCTCAAAACAACAAGGACATACTGAAATGATGATATATATGACTTATGAAATTTTCTGTCAAATAGAGTAAAATTCTGGACTTCAGAATACCAGAAAATAAACAAATAAATGGCAATCTAAATCCCTCCTCCACAATTCAAAACCCAATCCCCGAAGTTGGACTTAAAAGCCTTGTGACAACATAAACAAGAAATAAACTAAAAGAAAGGGAAGAGAAGGGGATGGCAAAGAAGAGAGGGAAAGGGAAAATAAAGGGGAAGAGGAAGGGGAAGGAGATGGGGAATGGGGAGGAAAAAACCCACTGTTTTCTGAATTCTATGGAATTGAAAATGAGGCTCTTTGACAACCTGCTTTGATGCTGCTGGTGTATCAGTGACGAAGAGTCATTGGATTCCTACTGCTTACCCCTGTGGATTAATGAAGGGTGAGACAGAAATTGCAGAACTGCCACACAGAATGACCTCACCTGATAAGATTGTTCTGCCTTCCCTGCAGTAGGTGAGAAGGGCAGGCAGGATGCAGCAGACTGTTTTTCCCGCACCTTAATGAGAAAAATTGACCTGTTTATCCACCAGCTGTCTTCTTTGTTTCTAATCCAAGTAATTTCTGGAAAATCTTTCTGTTCTTAAATGTTGAAGTCAAGCAGAATCCCCTTAAGAATGCCTTATCATTGACAAACTACATGGACTCCATGCAGAGGTAAAGAGGAGAACTTGCCAAAAGACTCATACTACAAGACCAGCAAATATTCACTGACTGTCCTCAGTATACAAACTTTGGAGTACAGACATAAGTTATGTGATATGTCAAATACAATAAAAATGACTGTAGAGTTTGTCGCCTATATAAAAAAACTGCTATTTTTGTTGTCTTCTATACATCATGTTTAATGGAGTGTGCCCAATGCTTATTTTGGCCATGTGGCTTTTCTCTGGATAAAAGAATCCAACATAAATAATGCCTCTCCATTTCACTTATGTGATAAACTAGTTTTTGTCAACAGGAGCTTTAAACAATAGGTTTTTTGTCTTTCAAGAGATAGGATAAAAATTGAAGATATTCTTATAGGGATGTTTATTATGTTGATTGAATAGCTAGGAAGAATCTTTTTTTTTAAAAAAAATTAAACCACACAAATAGCCTGAGTTAAACTGAGCAGAGCCTATAAACTTTGAAATTAATCTGTTAGTTTATAATTTTAATCTTAAAAAAGTATTCTATAGATGCAAATTGACCCTTTGATTCCCTTGCTAGTTAGCTAAGTCCTTTTTGGATTGCTTGTCAGATGGGAGAAAAATCCAAAGGAAGCCTGTTGCAAAGCTAGGCTTAGAATTCTGTGCAGCTAAACTCTGAAAAGCAATCTTATACATGGTCCTGATCCACTTGTGTTCTTTTTTATGACTTGAATAAATAAAGTCTCTTAAGAAGGATTAAAGGTGATGAGATGGTGATAGGGGCTTCAACACCCATCCTCCCTACCTAGGAGGATGAAGAGGCCAGGGAGAAGTCATAAGGGGAAAGATCAGGTCAGACTTGCTGCAAGCTTTTTTGGCTAGAGTTCACAACTTCATTTTTCAGAGGGCTACTTCACTATTGAAAAGAGCTTCATGCAATTGGAAATCCTTCTGAAAATAATTGTCAATTGCTTCAGTGTCAGTACATGGAAGCCAGTTGCAAGCGTAATTTGCATATTGCAGCTAACCATGCCAGGAGGAGAGTGCAATAAACCATGATGTTAAATGGGAATTAGCTTACTGTAATTGAATTGATATCAGCTCCTATCTTCATTAAGAACAAGGTGTGCCTATAAAAAAAATTGCTATTTCCATCTGGCTTTGTATTCAACATTCATCCAATGACTAATGAAAGGTACAAACTACAAAACACAATCTCTCCTGCTTGGGGTTTTCATTCAGTAATATGCAGAGACTCATTAATGGGTGAATTCTATAGTATAGATAGAACTCTAATGGGAAAAAAAAGACTAGAAGAAGGTAAAACACAAAAGCCCCAGATTGTGAATTATTTTTTTTAATTTAAAAATTAAAGTTTTGATTCATTTCCACAAAATAAGTGATGTTTTCTCAAATCCAATCTCAAAATCAAGGTTTTCTCCACAGCATTTATATGACTAGTGCAGTTTCACATGGAATAACTTCACTCCTCTGTACCTTTTGCTATATGCCTTTTAGAAATTCTGTATCCATTACTCCAGATGTCAGTGTTTCAGCTGTAAAAGATTAAAAGTACTTGTCATTATTTAAACATTTTCTGAGTCTTAGAAAATGCTTAGCTAAAAACTCACTCTCAAGGCCTTCCTTTTTTTCCACCTCTGGCTATTTTCAGGATTCATTTTCTTAGTTCTGAGATTTGCTTCCACCTCCCTGTCACTTGTATTCTTCTTCTAGAGTTAAGTTTGTCATCTATTTCTAGAACTTCATTCATTCATTCACTTACTCATTCTATGTTCCTTCTTCACTGTTTCCTTTTTCTTTTTGTTTCTCCTTCTCACATAGCTTTCTCATCTGGAACATTTAAATAATATTTTATCCTAAAACAAAAATGGAAATTATTCAAACATAGCTTAGAATATTGAAAAATGTAGAAATGTACTCTTTAGAGAGTCATAGAATTTAAGAGTTGGGAGGGACCGTAGAGGTCACCTTGCCCAATCTACCTGAAAAGAGGCTTGTGTGGTTTTTTTCTAGACTATACATATTTGATACAAGAGAAGGCTTCTTGACTAAGGGTGTAAGTTAGTTGGTAGTGGCAGATACAGAGGGGAGAAGGTAAAATGGCAAGCCCTATTCTGCTCTGGTTAAAGCATTATAGAATATTAATAATCAGTCAACCAGAATTGATTAAGCCCCTACTATGTGCCAAAGCACTATGCTAAGCCCTGAGATACAAAGAGTGGTAAAACCCAAATAAACAGAAACATAAACAAGAAAATCAGTCCCTGCTCTCAAGGATCTTACAGTCTAATAGGGATAGATAGCTTGTAAACAACTATGTACAAACTAAACAACTACAAAGTAAGTTGGAGGTCGTCTCAAAGAGCAGGCACTAAAATTAAGGAAGACTGGGAAATATTGCTTGTAGGAATTGGCACTTTATATAAGACTTAAAGGAAACCAGGGAAATTAGGAGGTAGAAATGGTGAAGGAGAGAGTTTTAGACATGAGTAATAATTCATGAAAGCTCTTAAAGGTGAGAAATGGAGTATTGTATGTGAGGAAAATCAAGGAGGCTAGTATTACTGGAATGTAGACTATATGTAAGGGGGTAATGCATAGGTAGAAAAGGTCTGGCTTATGAAAAGCTTTAAAAGTTTAACAGAAAATTTTACATTTAATCAATGAGCTAAGAGGAATCCACTGGAATTTGTTTAGTTGGGAGGAGTACATATTTAGACTTGCATATATCACAGATCAGTCAATAACTGAGTTGAAGATGGTTAGAGTGTGGAGATATTTGATGTAAGAAGACCAGGTAGCAGGCTAATGAGATAGTCTAAGTATGATAATGGACCACACCAAGGTGGTTTCAGTGTTAGAGGAACAAAGTTAGTATATATAAGAGATGTTGTTATGTGTGTGTTCATCTTTCGTTGCCAAAGAAGACCATGCCATCAGAAAAAGAATGACATGACTTGCACTTGATTTTGTTTTGAGTGAGTGAGGGATGTGAAGGTCACCAGTCTCACTTTTCCTCCAGAGCCATCTGTATCCAGTGACTAGATATTCATCAGAATGACTAGAGATGACCCAGGATGAGGCAATTGGGGTTAAGTGACTTGCCCAAGGTCACACAACTAGTGAGTATCAAATGTCTGAGGTGAGATTTGAACTCAGGTCCTCCTGACTCCTGCACTGATGCTTTATCCACTGCATGACCTAGGTGCCCAAAAAGAGAGGTTAACAAAGTTGGAAACAAGAGGACTTGACAACTTACTGGATATGGGTGCTAAAAGAGACAGAGTCAAGGATGGTAGATAGGTTGTGGACCTAGACGAATGGGAGAATGTTGGCTCTCTTGTCAGTAATGGCAAAGTCAGGAAAAGAGAGGCATTTTGAGGCAAAGATAATGACATGTTGAGCTTAGGATGTCTATGAGACATCCAGTTTAAGATATTTAAGGGGAAGTTAGAGATGCAAGGCTAGAGGTTGGGAGAGAAATACTGGGCTGAACAACTAAATCTGAAAGTCATCTGCGTAGAGATGATAATTGAAATTATGAGGGTTGATGATTTCACCAAATGCAATAGTACATATAGAGAAGACAGGAACCTTAAAGGGGCATCCACAATTTGTAGGCATGACCTTGATAGAGACCTAGTAAAGGAGACAGAGTGGTGAAAGAGAAAGAGAATTAAGAGCAAGTAGTTTGACGAAAATGTAAAGAAGAGAATATCAAGGAAAAAAAGGAGATTGACAGAGGTAAAGATGCAGAGAGGTCAGGAAAGATGAAGATTAAGAAAAGGATATGAAATTTGTCAATTAAGGATCATTAATAACTTTTCAGAGAGTGGCTTTAGCTGAATGATGAGGTTGGAAGCTAGGCTGCAAAAAGTTAAGGAGTGAGAAGAAAAGAAATGAAAACATCTATTGTAATTGGACTTATGAAAGAATTTAATCACAAAAAAGAGAAATGATATGGACTGATAGCAGCAAGAATGGGTGGACCAAGTGAGAGTTTTTTGAGGATGGGGGAGACATGGGAATGTTTGTGAGCAGTAGGGTTCAGATTGACATAAACTTGCAATGGTACAAGTTTGCACGAGGTGGCAGATAGAGGAAGTTATCCAAGGTTCATATTGGGCAGGGCAGGATGGATGATAGGATAAAGGGGCAAGGGACTTGAGAGAGGAATTTTATAGCTAAACTGTTTCAATAAAGTTCAAGGTAAAGAAGGGAGAAGATCATAGCTATGTGTACCTTGTTATTGTTTTTCCTATCTGAAGAGGACCAAAATGACATCATGATATTAGGATCAATGTATAGTGTCTTCAATTGCGCTGATCAGACCAAGGCAAGCTTGGAAGGTTTTACCACAGAGTGGGCACAAATAGTTCCTTTGAACATTTGAGATGGAGATGTCTCTAGATTTATGCATTTCACATTTTCTTTGAGCTACTGTGATTCTGCTTTGTTCATGGATCACAGTGCCTTCTTTGATTCAGGCATGCTGAATGGGTGATGCTATACCATGCTGAGTGGTCCTATACTAGTTCCTTTGACTGTAAAAGGCCCCTCTCCTTACTTCTCCTATCCAAAGGAGGGTAAATTTAAATGGTCAGAGGATGCCCAGTTAACTTGAGGCTTACTGGCTAGATTTCTTCCTGTCCTTTCCCTGCCCTCCACACTCCTCCCCTCTTCTCCTCTCTTCTCTCCACTTAAGGGCTATTTTCTGGATCATCCTGGCTCAAGAGTGATTATCAATAGCAGCTGTTGCTGTTTCCCTCTCACCTTGATTTAGTTATTTTTCTTTGCCTCATTAAAGGGGCCATCCCTTGACTATTTCTTACTATAGGCCTAACCACTGAATAGGTGTTACCTTGCCCTAAGTGAGTACCTCAATAGGCCTTGGCTTAAAGGGGACAAGGTCTCCCATTGCATCCTGGACCATCTCTAGTCATCCTGATGAATATCTGGCCACTGGACCCAGGTGACTCCAGAGGAGGAGTGAGGCTGGTGACCTGCACAGCCCTCTCTCACTCAAAACAAAGTCAAGTGCAAGTCATGTCATCATTTCTTGGATGGTATGGTCTTCTTTGGCAATGAAGGATGAAAACAACAACAACAATAACTTCTCATATCTTGTAATTGATATTAAAGTTCTCCAAAGAGACCTTGAAAGCATCCTTGTATTGTTTATTTTGGCCTCCATGTGAGCCCTTGCCTTGTATGAGTTCTCCACTAAATAGTCTTTTAGGTAAACAAGGATGGCATTGGAACAAAGTGGGCTTCTCCTCAGAGTTCCATCTCTGCAGTAGGGTTTGAATGACAGGCAGCTCAGCTCAACAGAAGACTTCAGTGTGTGGTACTTTATCTTGACAGGTATTTTTCAGAACCTTTCGAAGACAATTCAAATGGAAATGGTTCATTTTTCTGGCATATGTGTATCTATGATGGACTGAATGAATAGGTTGTGGGAAATGTTGAGAAACTGGAAGGTTAGAGTATTAGGAAAAGGATCAACGTGTGTATTGAAGTCACCTAGTATGAAAGCAGGAATTGGGAAGGAGAGAAACATGTATTAAAAAGAAAAGGAGAATGTCTTAGGTATCTATGTAACAGTTTCTAGGATCATGAGTGGGTGATTAAATATGGATTGAATGGAACTCAAGGGATGAGTGGTTAATGAGTAATGTTGATGATGTAAGTGGCAAGACAGAACAAGGAGTACCTCAACTCCTTCAACACAACCAATGGGTTGGGTACATGAATAATAGACTAGCCAGTGATAGAAAGGATAGCAAGGAAAGTTATGTCATCAGAAGGTGGCCAGGTCTAAGAGAGTGCAAGAAGATGAAGTATCTCTTGAAGTCTGTTCAAGTTCATATTCATTATTTCTTGGATACTATCTATCCAACTCATCCTTTGCTATCCCCTTTTCCTTTTGCCTTCAATTTTCCCCAGAATTAGGATCTTTTCCAATGAGTCCTGTCTTCTCAATATGTGGCCAAAGTGTTTAAGCTAAAGCTTCAGTGAATAGCCAGAATTAATTTCTTTAAGTGTTGACTGATTTGATCTCCTTGCTCTCCAAGGAACTCTCAAAAGCCTTCTCCAGCACCAAAATTTGAAAGGGTCAATTCTGTAGCACTCAGCTTTCTTTACGATCCATCTCTCACAGTCATGCGTTGCTTCTGAAAAAAAACATAGCTTTGAGTATAAGGACCCTTTGTTAGCAAGGTGATGCCTGCATTTAAGTATGTTTTTCAGATTTGTCATAACTTAGCTTTTAAGCAACAAACATCTTTTAATTTCATGTCTGCAATGATCTTTGAGCCTAAGAATATAAAATCAACACTTTTTCCATTTCTCCCTCTATTTATCAAGAATTAATGGGACCAGTTGACAAGATCTTAGTGCTTTTGATGTTAAATTTCAAATCAGCTTTTACACTCTCCCCTTTCACCATTAACAAGAGATTTCTTAATTCTTTTTCCCCTTCTACCATCAGAATGGTATCATCTGTGTAACTGAGAATGTTGTTATTTTTTCCTGGCATTCTTAAGTCTGGCTTTTGATTCATCTAACCTGGCATTTCATCTGATGTACTCTGCATATAAGTTACATTAATAAGGTGACAATATGCAACCCTGTCATACCCCTATTCAAATCTTAAAACATATATTTAATTAGTGACATAGTCTTTCGATGTTCAGTTGTAACTGTTATTTCTTGGCCTGTATACAAGTTCTTTAGCAGACAATATTATTTGGCACTCATTCCCATCTCTTTGATGACTTGCCACATTTTATTATGAGATACACAGTTAAAATCTTAAGTATAGTCAGTGAAGCAAAAGTAGATGGTCTTTTTGGAACTCTCTTGCTTTCTCCATAATCCAGCAAACGCTGACAGTTTGGTCTCTTGTTCTTTACCTTTTGGTAACCAGCACGCTCTTCTAGTAATTTTCGTATCACATGTTGCTGATGCCTGGCTTGCAGAATCTTAACCATAAACTTGCAGGTATGTCAAATGACACAACTATTTGGTAATTTTAACATTCTTTCATATTGCTCTTCATTAGGATTACAACAAAAACAGATCTTTTCCAAATCAGTGGCTGCTGTTGAGTTTTCCAAATTTGCTGGCATATTGAGTGCAACCTTTTAACCTCATCATCTTTTAATGTTTTAATAGCTCAACTGGAATTCCATCACCTTTGCTAGCCTTATTGTTAGCAATGTTTCTTAAGGTCTACTTGACTTCATTCTCTAAGATGTCTGACTCTAGATCAGTAAGCATATCCTCATGGTTATTGGTGATGTTATTTCTTGTATAGTTCCTCCATATAGTTTTTCTTTCCAACTTTTCTTAATCTCTTGTACTTCTGTTAGATCCCTAGCTTTATTTTTATCATGCCCATTTTCTTTTGTATGAAATGTTCCCTTGATATCTCTATTTTTTTCAATGAGATCTCTTTCTCTTTCTAACATTATCTTTTATTTCTTTGCATTGCTCATTTAATACAATTTTCTTATCTCTCCTTGTTATTCCCTGGAATTTTCCATTCAGTTCGGTATTTCCCTTAGATGGAAGGTACAAGAAAGGAAAAAGATTTTTCCCCTTTATTTTTAAAAAATTCATTATTTATTTATAACATTGATTTACAAAATGTGTTCCAAATTCTTTCCTTCCCTCTTATCTTTCTCCCATTCCTTGAAAAGGCAAAAAATATGATATCAGTTGTATATGTGAAGTCATGCAAGAATTATTTTCATATCAGACATTGCAAAAAGGTTAGAGAAGTAAAGTAAAAAAATTGTAGCTCAATTTGCAGTCAGAGTTCATCCTTCTATTGGTGGATTGCATTATTCCACATAAGTCCCTTGGAATTATCTTGGATCATTGTATTGATCAGAGTAATTAAGCTATTCACAATTGACCACTGTTAACAGTACTGTTAACCACCATTAACATACCACAACTTGTTCAGTCTTTCCTCAATTGATGAACATTCCAATTCTTTGCCACCTCAAAATGAGTTGCTATAAATATTTCTGTACATATAAATTCTCCACAAAACTTTTTTTAAAAAAAAATCTCTTTGGGATACAGACATAGTAGTGATATTGCTGGGTCTAAGGGCATGCAAAATTTGATAGCCCTTTGGGTATTGTTCCAGATTGTTCTCTGCAAAGGTTGGACCAGTTCACAACTCGACAAATAATGTATTAGTGTCCCTTTCCCCAAAATATCTCCTCCAGCATTTGTCATTTTCTTTTTCTCTTATCATAGTCAATCTGATAGGGATGAAGTGGTACCTCTGAGTTACTTAATTTGTATTTCTTTTATCAATACTGATTTAGAGCATTTCAGAGACTAAAGATAGCTTGGGCAGCTAGGTTGTATAGTGGATAAAGTGCTGGGCCTGGAGTCAGGAGGGCCTGAGTTCAAATTTGACCTTAGACACTTACCAGCTGTGTGACCCTGAGCAAGTCACTTAACCTTATGTTTCAGTTTCTCATCTATGAAAGAACAGAAGAAGGAAATAGTATATTACTTTAATATCTTTACCAAGAAATTCCCAAATGGGGTCACATAGAGTCAGACATGACTGAAATGATGCAACAAGAACAAAAATAGATAGCTCTGATTTCCTCTTTTGAAAAATGCCTCTTCAAAACCTTTGACCATTTATCATTTTTGGAATGGCCCATCTTCATAAATTTGGCTTCATTCCCTAAATATCTGAGAAATGAGACTTTTATAATAGAAAGTTGCTGAAAAAATTTCCCCACTTTTCTGCTATCTTTCTAATTTTGGTTTCATTAAATGTTTTTTTCTTTTTATGTAATCAAAATTGTCCATTTTACTTCCTCTTTATCTTTTTTTTGGTCACAAGTTCTTCTCTTATCTATAGGTATGACAAGTAAATTAAGAAAGGAAATGTTTTAAGATAAAAAGCACAGTGAAAGGAAAGTTGAGTACCTTTAAGGTGAAATCTTTGGTGAAGTGGGGGTTGGGAAGGATGAAAAGAAGACAAGTGCTTTAGAAATAAAACTGAGCTCTATTTTCATCTTTGAACCTAGTATGAAGTCACTTGAGGATGAAAAGAACATGAATTAATCAGTGATTCTTAATGAATTCATAGCCTATTACTATGGCTAGCAAGGCTAAGCTGAGAGCACTTTTACCAATCTCTGTCCTTTACGTCTTTGAACTTTGTCCTGGGTTCTCTGCTCATGGATTTGCCTGCCTCCTCGATAGAGGGACTAGACTCTCAATTCTACAACACACCCTAGATTCCTGAGGAATAATTTAAGTTTTGACTCTAAAGTACAACGGTAAAGTTAGGGTGGGGAAGAAGCAAAAATGTACCCAGAGTACAAACCCAAGTCAGATATTGACTAGACAAGGAGGAACAAAACATTAAGTACCTACTATATTCTGGGTACAGAATAAGCCCTTTACAAAGATTGTCTCATTTTATCCACACACCAACCTGGTGAGGTAGGTGCAAGTTTATCCCTATTTGACAGAGGCTTAAGTGATTTGCTCATAGTTATACAGCTAGTAGGAGTCTGAGGCCAGATTTGAGTTTGTCTTCCCAATATAATTCCAAACGTTCTATCCATGCCCTATACCACCTGGCAATAAGGAATCACAGCAAAGGAACAACTGGTTGAAAAGCCAGTTTTCAAGCCTCGTTGAAACTTTTGCAACAAAACTGCTTATCAGTCATTTTACATTTTACCTCCACTCAGTGAAGTCTGATTAATGCCCAGTGAGATCTTTTGTTTCTGGTTTTTTTCTCATTGATGGGTGAATCTTTTCCTCTTTGGATGTCTGCTGATGCTGGTGTCACTATACCTGCTCCAATATTTATATAGTGCTTACTGTGTGCCAGGCATTGTTTGCCTCATTTTCCTCATCTGTAAAATGGGGATGAGAATAGAATCTACCTCCCAGTATTGTTATAAGGATTAAATAAGATAATATTTGTAAAGTGCTTTCTAAATCCTAAGGTACTATATAAATGCTAGCTACTATTATTGGTAGAATGTGAGAATCACCATCACTTTTTATGGTGACTTCTTTCAATTCCAGATCTATTTATGAATTGACTCATACACATTTTGAAGGGTGAGTTGATTGGGGATTTCTGGGGCACAACTCTTCTACAGAGTGGAATTATCCTAAACTCACTCCTAACATATTAAATATAGATGGGGTGTTTTTTGGATAAGTCAAAGCATTTACTATAGTAGCAGATTAGGTCTTGGAATGAAGGGACGGATTGAGAAGAAATTTTTTTTAATTATCTTGATAAATAGAGAATAAAGATGGGGCAATTCATGAACCTGATGATGCATTAAAAAACCTTTCAACTTGATTCTTCCATTGAAAGAATACTAATTCCTTAGTGACCCTAAATCATCACAATATGACAAAGCTTGAACTAACGAAATAATGTTTTTATTTTCATTTCAAAGCATGGCTTTTGATGTAAGTTTCTGTAACGTTAAAAGTAAATTTCAAGATGCCAAGCTCTGGTATTATACAGACCAGATTAAAAGATTGCGCTTCTCCCAAGAAATACCTTTTTGACTCATTTTGACCCCGTCCAGATTTCCCTGGGAATTTCTGAATATGATTTATATTTAGTACTATGATGATGTGGGTAAGAGGGTACTGGCTCACGTGTAAGCACTTAAGGAAATATTCTATATTGAATATAAGGAAGTCTTTAATTTACTCAAATGAATGTAGGAAACAAAAGGTACTCTCAGAAGCCCATAACAATTATGACTAAATCTCTCCTTTCCACAGAAGATTCTTTCTTTCCACTCCTGGCCTTTATCTATATCTTGCTTTCCTAAGAGTTTGGAAGCCCTTCTAAAGAGAAATGAATTTAGAGAAGCTAGAGATTGATGAGGATGATGTTGTGAAAGTAGTCAATTCCGTGATGGAAAGATGGCTGAGAACTGACAACAAAATAAAAATTGAACATCTTGACTTTCTCTCAGATGCTGCAAAATGTATGTCAGTTGGTCATCTGGTAACTCCAGCTCCCATCCCATACTTTCCTTTTCAAAACACTCACCCTAGTTACTCCCCCTTTATATGTTGTCTTTCCCTATTAGAATATATGTTACTCAGTACTTAACACAGTATCTGACATACAGTTAGCACCTAATAAATGATTTTTATTTTCATTCATTTGATCAATCAATAAACAAACATCTAGTAAGATGTAGTAGATGACTACTTCTGATAGGCACAGGGGACACAATGACAAAAATTAAACATTTCATGTCTTCAATGAGCTTGCCATCAATTGATCAGCTCATGGACTGAGATGGACAAGAAAAAATAATGTATGTGAAATCATAAAGTTCTGTACAAATGCAGAGAATTTTTATTAATAAATAACATTAAAAAAAGTTTTCGGTTGTGAATTTATACTTAAGCATAGAAAGTGGATGAGGAATTTGGTTGACCTGGCTAGGAGAGAGAATATAATGTACAAGAAAGAGAATTGTAGAAAGAGAATCAGTTTTAGTTAGGAGACCTGGACTCTATTCCTGCTTCAGTCCCTTACTTTCTCCATGACCATAGACAAGTCATTTAACCTTTTTGGGCCTCAATGTGTATGTGTGCGTGCGCGCGCGCACGTGTGTGTGTGTGTGTGTGTGTGTGTGTGTGTGTGTGTGTGAAAGAGACAGAAGCTGAGACACAAAGATAGAGAGATGAAGATGGAGACAGAGATACAGAAAGAGACAGAGAGATAGAGATGGACTAAATAATATCTAAGACTTTGTTGATAGCAATTCAACAAGTCTGTTGTACAAGCCCTATTCATTCACTGTTGTTTGCCAGATGAGTCACATATTATCTACAACTTACGGATTCATTTAAATGGAACATCACATATTGAAGTGATAGTTTCTTTTAGCCAGAGTTGAAGCTACCTCAAAAAGAAATGGCTTCCAAAAAATGACTTGATAGCTGCCCTTAGTCTTTAAAAATGGAATCATTGTCTCTTTGTAATAGTTTAGAAAAACAGAAAAATAATAGAAAAATAGTAAGGCCATGTATAATCTATCCTTTGGTTAGCCAGGTTTTGCAGTCTGTCCCTGTTTGTGGCTCATTTTCTTAACCTCAAAAGCTGTATGACGCCTCTGTTGGAAATAAGCCACTTGATCTGCAGTTGCTGCCGCCCAGCATGGTCTCTTATTTCCTCACCATATTCGTTTAGCTAACCTGGTAAAGGATGAATCAGATTTCTTGGCTTTCAAGTTCAAAACTGTCCAAAACATCATTTTATGGCGTAAGAAGTAAACACTATTTTACAGTATAAAGAAAGGTAGCTAGATTTAATGATTGCCTTTCATTTAGTGTCAGAACAACAGCGACCAGACTAGATTAATGTTGTTTGGGGGGCAGATAGGTGAAATATTTAAGACTGGTTTTGAAGTGGCATCGCTTGCCTCTTAGGTACTATGACATTCTTTGTTCTTAGGCTCAGAGAAACATACAAGGCTCTACAAAAATAAATCTAGAAAAAAAAGGGGGGCTCAAAAAGAAAAATAACAAAATATTGGTGGGCATAGTCAATAGAGAGAAGGAAAGAGAGGTCTGAGAGGGAAGGGAGGTTGGCCAAATACTAGGATCTTAAAGAACTAAGTGCAACAATAAAAAAGGAGCACTGCATTGTTGAGATAGGCATCCCTGGATCTTGGTTTGGGAGACAGGATAAAAGAATGATAGGAGGAAGGGCAGATGAAATAGTATCTAATGTATTATAGGCAAACAAAGTCATGACCAATGCCAATGAACTAATAAAAGTTCTGAACTCTACTTCGTTGGGTCTAGTGGTTTTGAAAATAGATGATCTATGTTATATCATTTGCTATAATACTTATCAAGTTGATCATCAACCACAACGACATTTAAATTTTGTGAATTCATGTGCTAATGATGAAGGATAACTGATGGATAGCATGTGTCCTTCAGTGATATTCTCACAATGTCAAGAGAAGAGAATAAAGTCCTCCTACATGTTGGGCAGTTCCCCTGTAGTTAGCTTATGGAATGCACATCAGCCACATAAGAAGGGAAAACACGAACAGATTGCAATTTGCATTGTAGCAGGGAACATACATGTCGATGAATTTACAGATCCATTTAACTGAGTCCACATAAACCAATTAACTAGCCAGGTCACTGGGAAGCTTTCTGGCTTTTTTCTCTGGATAGTAGTAGATATTTTGTTCTCTGAGAGTTCTCAAAGGAATTGCTTGAGAAGCCATGATTATCTCTTAAAGGTAGAGAATATCAATTGTTGGAGGACTAGATGTAGTGGAGCAGTAGATGTTCAAATCCAGCTTCAGACACTTATTAGGTGTGTGACTCTTGGCAAGTTACTTAATTTTTCTGCCTCAGTTCTTCATCTGTAAAATGAACTGGAGAAGTAAATGGTAAAGAAAATCCCTAAATAGGGATCACTAAGAGTTGGACATAGCTGAAACAACTGAACAATACCAAAAGAAGTAGTGGATTCCATCCCTAAGATGTCTTCCAGCAAAACCTAGGTAACCATTTGGGAATTTTGTAGAGACGATTCTTGGTTGGATACGGATTGTATGACATAGCCTTTGATTTCCCTTCCAGACTATGAAATTATATCATTTTGTGATTCTGTGAATTTCCTATACTGTTCTAATGAGGCATGAACTGGTGATAATTCTATGCCCAGAATCTCTACAATTGCATCTAATTGGACTGAAGATCTTGAAAATGTAAGAAGCATGAGCCATAAATTGTTTTGTTTAGTTGATAATAACACTGGATTGGATATTCATGAAGATTCATATATAGAGGACACCAAAAGAAGTATTGATTCATCCTGATTGTCCAGAAGAGGCTCATCTCATAGAATTAGATATATAGATCAATTGAGAAAATGCATGGAAGTACTATGAAAACCATAAAGTGCTATATAATTAGAAGGTACAATAGCAGTATTTATTGATATTATTCTCTGCATACCATGGGGTGGAGGGATGCCTATTTTCTGAGAATGGCAGCTGTACTCTTTGCCGCTGCTACTTTCATAGTGCTGAATAAAATGTGTAACTCTCACTTATCCTCAACTGGTGCCTAAAATGGATGCTTGTGACTGCCTCAAGTCACTGCCTGCTGTTTTCTGTATGAATTTTCTCAGGCTTCATGTATTCTTAATCAAAATGGAATATATCCACTGTCACCCAGTGTCTCTTAAGCAAGGACCCATGAGATAAATTCCTTCTTGAATTTGAATCCATAAAGAAATCTGTTTCTGCAGAAGGAAATGTTTGTTTTCTTTTGTTTGGCAGTGGAAACTATGTAATACACTCTAGTTCCATTTTTGCCTTAGCTTCTCAGAAACTCTGAGCCAAAATGAGAGTCGTCATGCTAATTAGCTCTCTTCGGGTGCCTGATGACATTACTCTTTCTGCTCATTTCAGGTACTCTCAGTTTTGAGGCGTTTTTTTTAAATTCTTGGCTGTCCTATTTTAAATGATATATACTTGTGAAAGTCAAGTGATTTCCAAAGCAGGTAGAATATAAATAATAAATACACAGGAATATGATTTGTATTACTGAATCAGGCCTCCCTAGCTCGTCTAATTATACATATTTAGAGAAAGTTATGGAAGACAATGTACAATGGAAATGGTATTGGACTGATAATAAGGAAACCTCTGTTTTAGTCCTAACTCTGGCCACCTTTGGCAAGTCATCAACGAATCAATCAATTAATTCACTGAGCATGCATTAAGTATCTACCATGTATCATGTATCTACCATATTGCTTGGTTGGGATACAGGGACAAAAACAAAATAATCCAAATAACTTAACCTCTCTAATTCTCAGTTTCCTCTTTATGGAAATGAGGGAGTAAACCACAAAACTACTGCTAAGGTTCTGTATAGTTATAACACTCTTTGTTCCTAGTGTAGCACTCACGCAGAATGGAAAAAATCACATTTTGACTTTTTCCTAGGCAACTCCAAAATAATTTTATTTTCACCAGATAGAATATAGTTGTATGCAAATTAACTGGGCCGAAGAAAAATAATTAGATGTATCGACTTAATAAAACATATCACTTTTATATCTTTAAAAAAAGGAAATATGCGCTCTTTCTGCTACAGTCATTTGTTTTATACTATGCTGCATTGAATTAACCTAATTTTGACACATTTTTATGACTTCTTCATGAAACTCAACAGTGTATTTCTCAAATTTCATTATCCCCTCAATGGGGAAAAGATTCCTAGGCTTAACGGCAGTTAATAATAGTTAATAATTTCCAAAATGAAATATGAAGGTGAATGTTTTGTAGTCCAGTGAAGATGCCCAGATCTTGGAAGCTCACTTGAACATCTTCCAAAGTCTTGATATAGCCTTGGATGAAAAGGTTTCATCAGTAAAAATTAGGTTTTTCAGTTTTTAGTAATACAATATTTTTATTGCTTTGCACATGACAATTAAAAAAATACTTCAAAAAATATTTAGCAGCTATTAATTATATCTTCTAACATCTAGAGCTTATGACACACTAGAAAGGAGTGAATGATAACTACTTGTTTTCTTTTTTATAAATTTTTTTTCTTATTTCTTTTTATTTTATTTTATTTTTATTTTATGTTTTAATAAATTTATTTAACTTTTTACATTCATTTTCACAAGATTTTGGGTTCCAAAATTTTCTCCCCATTTGTG
>CM053771.1:325012446-325059999 GCA_028658325.1 Potorous gilbertii
GATCCTTTGTAGTGGAGCTGGGGTGGAGCTCCAGCCTGCTCTGGGAGTCTCTGGCTGAGCTGCCTCAGCCTCTGCCGCAGTGGCCGCTTCCCAGGGGGTCTGAGTCCCGGAGATCCCCTGCTCCCCTCTCAGCCTGTCCCTCTCACTGACCTGTGCGTCTGTGGGTGGAGGGACCTTCACGGCCGCCGGAGATTCAGGTCCCTGACGCCTGCTGGGCTCTGCTGGCTCCTCTCAGTGCCGTGTGGCCGGGGCAGGGGAGGGGAGTGCTCGGCCGGGCAGGACTCCGCTCCTGTCTGGGGTACCTTTGCGGTCGGCTTTTCAGGGCTCTCTGCAACAGAAATCTCCTTCACTGTGTTGCTGCGCAGCTTCTACTGTTCCAGAATTTGTCAGGAGTTCTTTTTACAGGAAATCTATGGGCTGTGGGTTCGGACCTAGCAAATGTGAGTCTTTCTACTCCGCCATCTTGGCTCCGCCCCCCCCCTGAAGAATTTTGGAATTGATTGTATGACATGGGGGTCATTGCAAAGGACAGGCCAACATGGCATGCCCACATCAAAGAAGGTACTGTGCTTTGTGAGTGAAGCAGATTTGCAGAATCTCAAAAGAAATATGAGATACTCAAATTTAGAGACATCTCCTTTTCACATGTTCATACAGACTATTTGTGTTGAACCTGTTGTAGGAAGACTCTGTTGTAGAGTCTTCCAAGCTTCTATTGTTCTGATCAGCCACAGATGGACACTTTGTACCTTGACTCCAATATAGTAAGATTATCTTGATCCTCTTTAAGAACAAAGGACAACAACTAATGTGTTATTATAGATAAAGTCACTTAGCGCTTCAGGGCCTCGGTTTCCTCATCTGCAAAATTATGATAAAAATACGTTTAAAAGAAACCTGACATATATAACAATGATAATTCTGTCTCCCACTGCTATATGGCCAGATGTGTTATATTTTTCACTTTATTCAGAGCTCTCCTGTACCCTTAACTCCTTCATAAATTATATTTTGCAAAGATGTGTTTACTTCAAATGTATGACATGAACAGACATTCACTAGGGGACCATAATTGCTCAGTTTTGGGATGAGAGGAGGCTAGGTTAACAATTTAATTCAGTTCCTATATAACATCAGTTCCATCAAATTCTAAACCAAAACTCGTTTGGGGTTTTTATTCCAGGGCCCAGCCTCCTTAGTGATTCTCTGCTGAGCTGGATGTAAACTCTGGCCTATAGTATTGGGCTCCAATGAACCCAGGGTTCTAGTTCTAAAGTTTAGGAAGCTCACCCATGAATTTAAGATTGAAAAAGACAATCTAAAGACAGCAAAATCCCAAGTCCATTTCTTGGTGCCACCTGGCCTAGAAGAATGGTAAGAAGTTCTAAAGTCTTTCCACAATTAATTGCTTCATGGTAAAACTCTCAAGGAATGAATAAGACCTTCACCACTGGACTACTAATAGAGAGAGTAACTGTGTCTAGATCAGGTAGATGTAAAGAGTCAGACAGTTCTGACTGACAATGCAGTCAAGGGAAAGAGATTCCCCCCACCCACATGGCAAAAACATGTAGAATGTCTTTTCCAAAAGCAGATCATTGACATCTCCTACATAGGAGCTTTTATTTTAGTTGATGTGTGTATGTGCATGTACATATGCACACACATGTGGAAGCCCCATTGTATATGTTTAAGGTGAGCAAAGTTCTTTGCAAATATGAGTTAATACTGTGAAGCATAAGAAAGAACTATATAAATACAAATATTCTGATTTTCAAAAAATATAAGAGAATTTAGTTTGAAAATTAAAAGTCTGTGACTTCGAGTTTGGTTTCTAGAAAAGTCTAGAATATAATATTTAAGCAATGGTTTATGAACCTTTTACAAAGAGAAGTAGTAATCAGTAAGGGTCAGTATTATTTCATCAAAACAAATCATGCCAGACTCACCTTATTTTATCTTATGTTTTTGCAAAAAAAAATTACTATAAAAATTTTAAAAATTACTAAAAATTGCTGACATTACTATACTGATGAATAGGATAACAGTGCATGAGGTTGACACAAACTGACAATGAGGTTGACGCATGCAGTGTCAGAGCTAGTTCAGTATTTGGGAGGCTCCAAAGAAAAGTTTGGAAGAGAAGAGGTATAAGACTGACTACCAAACTGAAGGTCTACAGAGCCATTATACTGATCTCATTGTTGTAAGCCTGTGAAACATGGACAATCTACCAGCACCATGCCAGGAAACTGAATCTCTTCCATCTGAACTGTCTTAGGAAGATTCTGAAGATCACCTGGCAAGATAAGATAACAGTCACCGAAGGGTCCTTGCTCAAACTACACGGCCAAGTATTCAAACAATGCTTTAGAGAACACAGCTCTGACGGGCTGACCACATTGTTCAAATGCAAGATGTACTCCTGCCAAAAAGGCTATTTTATGGAGAACTCACATGGGCCAGGTGATCATATGATGGTCAGAAGAAGTGATACAAGGACACTCTCAAGAACTCTGGATTTTATTGTGTGACATGGGAGACACTGACATAGGACCACTCAGTATGACATGCCCACATCAGAAAGGGTACTGTATTCTTTAAACAAAGCAGAAGTAAACATAGGAGGCACAAATTTGGAATATCCACCCAAAATATTCACATGGACTATCTGTACC
This sequence comes from Potorous gilbertii, assembly GCA_028658325.1. Classification (NCBI taxonomy): domain Eukaryota; kingdom Metazoa; phylum Chordata; class Mammalia; order Diprotodontia; family Potoroidae; genus Potorous; species Potorous gilbertii. The sequence continues at coordinate 325,015,125 of CM053771.1, forward strand.
CAATCTGTGGTAGAGCATTCCAAGCTCATATTGGTCTGCTCAGTCACAGTCGGACACACTGAAACTTGAATTTATCATGGTGATGTCATCTTCAAGAATAAAGGACAACAGCCTACCAACCAACCAACCAACTGCCCGTTTGTATTTATATTCTTATATCCAGCTTTGCTTCTACCTTCTACTTACATCTTAAAAAAAAAAATCTTAGTTGCTTAGTAAGACAGCAGAAAGTAGTGGCTAATGTACTGGAGTCTGAAGCCCTGGCTTATAAAGGTTCTGTGACCTTAGTCAAGTCACTTTAGTTTCCTTAGCCTGTGTTTCTTTATTTATAAAATGGGGGTGATAATCACCACACAAAAACTCAATGCAATCAGCACTATATCTTCCACAAACTGAAGCATCTGAGGAATCTAAAAGAATCACTCTCCTAATTCCATTCTGAGTTAGATATCCCTCCCCTCCCCATGACAATGGTCAATACTATAGGTAAGTATATGTCTTCCTGTTCCTTGGTTGATATTAATAATCAGAGAATTATTTAATAAAGTTTTCTCTGTTATTATATCTCTCAAGGATCTAATTTTGACATATGCATGATAGACTCTTCATTAGAGAATTGTCTTTAAACTGGTCTCTTACTCTACTGAGTCAAATATGGCTTTATTTTCAACCATCAATGACGACATCATATATTTTCTTCCTCTTCCATTGTATTATTGTACATATGTGGTCTATTGTCATTAAACACTCATAAGTTCAGGAGTATAATGAATGCCTGAGGAGTAAACTCTTTACCAATGAAGGTTAACATCTACTCTGAAATGTCTAATCTTACAAAGTTGCTAACTTGCCCCAGATCACATAGCCAATATGTTTTAAAGGCAGACTTTGAACTCAGAGCTGCCTAACACACAAACCAGTTCTTTATCCATTATCCATAGCTGCTATAGAATATCATATATAAAGGTCTGTATATCCCCGCTTCATGCCGTCATCAAGTTCACCCTCAAATAAACATAAGTTATTCTCACAATTATTTTGTAGAGATGGGAAAGCAGACATAGCAGTTAGTAGTTATTGATATTATCTTTGTCACTTATTTATTCAGTAATTATTGAAGGCAGTTGTTATCTTTTTCTCTTATGTCTTTAAAACTCATCCCCCAGGTCCTCATAATCATGTTACCTCCAACACAAGCCTACTTCATGTGTATTTTTTCTGGTCCAGTTGTTAATCACATCTTTCTCATGTAGCACAACAGGGTATGATGCTTAAGTCACTCTATTATCATTAATGAAGGAAGTTATCTATTTACAGAAATTTCTGTGGATTATTTTTCTCTCTGCTATCCTACTTCATTTTTAAAGTACTCAGGATGATCTCTCTGGCACAGGCTTATTCGCAAACTTTATATGTTTTTTCCTTCCTGCCTTTAAATCTATTCCCCCCATTTTCATATATCAATAATTAATTTATTTTTAAATTTAATTTGATTTTAGTTCCTGCTCCAAATTCTCTCCTCCCATTCATTCAGAGGACAAGATGAGGAAAATCTATTACAAATATGTATAGAATAACTTGAAGTTGCCTTTCCAGCATGCTGTTATCTTCACATTTTAATTCTTTCTTCTGTTTCAGTACTGATTTTATATTTTCTCTAAGAAGTTTGTCTGCATGAAGGCAAAGGATATTATGTGTCATTTCCCATCCATCAGTATTTAGTACATTTCTTCTTTTTTATAGCCATATTCAACACTTTGTGCAGTGCATTCTTACAATTTTTTTGAAATGTGCATTCGTCAAATGTAGGCATGATGCTTCTGCATAATCTTTCATACTTTCTCATTTTTCACTCTTGAGCTATGTTTTCCAGCATCTTCTCCTCATACTCCTCATACTCATACTTTGCCCTAATCAATTAATTTAATTTGCTTAATATTATAAAGTTTTTTTCCCTGTCTTCATCCTCTACAACATATGCTAGTTCATAAATTCAAAAGTGATCCTTTTCCTGGCAGACTTTTTTTTTCAAAATGCTTATTATAAATATTGTAATATGAAACGGCCAAGTATCCTATAAAGTTAAGTTCCTTGTTTCCTTTGGATGAAGGATAAAATCAAGTCTACCAATTCTTCTCCAAAGAATACTTTTGAACCCCCCTTCCATTGCTTAGTTTCATTTGTACTGAGAATGTCAAGATTTTTATAAAATTCTATTCTTCCAGTAGTATGCCCAGCTAATCAATGGACCAAAATCTCACAATGAGAATATCAACAGCCAAGTGAACGTTCATAGATGGCATAAAACTGTGATCCTGTTTTTTAGCACCCTTGTTCCCCTTTTTATTCTACCCTGACCTTATCACTACATGACTGAAAGGAGTCTACCAAGGCCTGAAGACCTTTGGGGACTTTTTAGAATGTTTTCCATGAATTTCCATAGCCAAAGAATAAATTCCAAAGTGGTCAGTCTGTTGATGATGATCCTCCTCTACTTAATTAATCTGCTTCTCAGAAAATAGTGTGCATTAGAAACCTTTCTACAACAGTAGAAATTTCAAGAGCCTAAACCCTTTTGGCAAACTATTTGTGAATCCACAGTCACCTTGACGCCAAGACAAAGGACTACCATAGGACTTGATGGAGCCTTTTACATGCTTTTAATACTTAGTAAATGCTTTTTGATATTTCCTAATTACCAGCTTTCCTGAATATTTTTTAATGAATGTCACAAAGGGAGATAGTGACAGCATCTTAATTCCATTCTTAATTTATCCCCTAAAACATTGTTTGACCACAGGCAAATTTTTAGCCTCTCTGTGATTCAATTTCTATGTCTTCAATATGATGGAATTATACAGCAATTTTTTTTAATCCCACATATAATTTGGCACTTTAATCTTAAAAAATGCTTTTTCACATAAAACTCTGTCACATAAATAATACAACTATCATTATATTCATTCTAGAGATGGGGAAATTGAGGTTTACAAATATGTGATTTTCCTCTCGTAATCTGATAAGAATCAATGCCTAGACTTGAATAAAGTTCACATGACTTAAACCTAGTCTTCTTTAATTGTAGTGTTGCCTCTTTACAGGAGTTCAGATCCCATCTAGTTCTAAATGTCTATTTTTCTGTTATGTGAACTCATGCAATCATCTCGCTCCAGGGTCATTTTCCTTTATATTTCTTACCTTCTCCTTGCATTCTCCGCAACTTCGCTAATGCTAGAGAACTTTCTTTATTGCATCAAGAATGAGACATTAGAGAGTAATATTCCCATAGTAATTGTCAGGCATTTTAAAGTTTTTTATTATTTTTGCTGATTGGTTATTATAGGTTTTCATTTTAATTGACTAACTGAAGGTCATGAATAGCGTGAAGGGGAAAGGGGAAGAGAAAAATAAAAAGTGGAAACACCTGGGTTGGGACATCATCTTACACACACTTAAGTGCCTCTAGAAGCCAGTCAGGAAGAAAATTAGCATTTTGTTAGAGCAATGAGAACAACTATTTGCATATTATTTTTCTTCCTGGATTGTATTTAGAAGAGCAAAGTTAATTATCTAATAGAGCCATATTGACACACCAGGTGTTGAAGTACAACATCTCTCTCATTGTTTCCTAATGTTTATTACCATGCATTGCTCTGGAAATACCTGCTCACCATTAATAAGATGTACATAGACTCTAGGAATATGGCCACTTTCATCGATCGCATTTCAGTCCTTATTAAGCCCAGGTATTGGTTGAGTTTAGAACAATTTTTTGCTATGAAATTTTGCTATACTCCATTTAAGCTCAATTTTTGAAAGAACGCAGAAAAGCCTGGGACAGCACAGTAATGACAACAATATGCGATATTATGTATGAAATCTCTAATGGACGACAAGTTCTTTATAGTTGTGTATGTTTTTTTTTTCTCTCCTGACAAATTATTAGTTTTCTGAGGGCAAGAATGCCATAACTTATGTTCTCAAAATTAAGAAAAGAAAGGAGTCAGAGGCTTGTAATCTACTCAGATACCAATATCTTTCAAGCTTCAGAAAAAGGTCCCTCTGTGACCACACCATAATGGGAAATGAACCTGAATTGTTGAAGGCAATGTTAGTGAATCATATGCTCTTGAAGGTTCTACCAACCTAAAAACCTTTTGAGAACATAACTAGAGAAAAATTGTCCTCTCACTGAAAAACAGCCTGAGTATACAGTGGTTCATCTCTAAGTCATGAATTCATATAAACCATACAAAAAGAAAGACAAAATGGCCTTCAGCCCTGAGCAGTCAGTTTTTACTAGAGCAATGACTATGGTTTGGCCCTGGGAAAGTACATGAAATATACAAAGAGTTTTCCAGTTTTCACACCATCTGTAAATAATAAAAAGGAATCTGTGCTCGAGGTGGCACTGAAAGTAGTAAAGGACTGATCTTCAGAATATCTCAAAGAGGAAAACTGACTAGGAAATGAAATCTTGAAGTATTGGATCAGAGAATTGTAGAACCTGGGGAGTACCTTAGTGGTCATCAAAACCAATCCCCTCAGGACCAGATGAGAAGGTTGCTCAGTCTTACAGCTAATAAGTGTCAGATAAAGGATTTAGATCCCACCTTTTCTTGACTCCAAGTCTAATCTCACACACACACACACACACACACACACACGCACACACACACATCACTAATGATTGACACTTATAGTTTCTTTTTCATTTCTATGAATTTTTTTAATGAAAAGAACCTACACATAACTAGGTTTCCTTGATAAAAATACATGATGGGAACAGGCTAGATTATTTTCTATAACTTAGGAAATCCTCATAATTGATATGGAAGTAAAGAGAATACAAGACTCCATCATGTTCTCTGTTGGTTAATTATGAAAAATTATGAAATGTTATGAAAGAAAAATTTAAAACACAGATTTTAAGTCTCTCCTCAAGCAAGATATCTCTCATTCCTATATTAATCTGGGGAGGTAACAAAGTTCTGTTCAACAAAATGAGTAAAAGGAAGACTGGATGGTTGCCCTAGAAGGGTTTGGACAGGTGAGTTTCATTAGATATTGAATTGGAGGAAGAAAAATTGGTTGAAATTTAGAAGACATTGAGAAACAATTTGAAGAACAATCTCCAGGCCCAGGTATTCCTCTGCATTGTTTCTTGTTTGAAGCAAGAAGTAGATGAAGGACAGTTTAGGAGGATATTAAAGGATTAAAGAGAATTAAGGAGGTTTAAACAGGATTAGAGAGAAGAAACTGAAGATTAAGAATCTAGGTAGATAAGGTTATTAGCTAAACAAGGTAAAATAATAAAAAATAAATAGCATAATTAGAAACTAAAGCAAAGTGAGCTTGGATGGGTGGATGGGGTAATCTGGTTAAACTGGAAGTTGGTTCAAGGCTAAGGGGAGACATGTGGAGTTCCTTAGGCTAAGGAAATTGAGCATGGTTGTCAAGTTATTAAAACATATATCATATATTATATAATTATATAATATATATTATAAAACATATATTATAGTATATAAAATTTTCCATTGCATGTTTGACATTAGTGTTAAAATACTCACAAGCAATTTAAAAAACAAAGGTTAAAAATCTCAAGATTTCTGCTGTAATAGGCAGTATTTGTATTTCTGTCATAGCCAATTAATTTTTAACCGTGTTCCAGGAATGGAAGAAGGTAAAAGAACTTAAAGAATGACTCTTTACACTCCACGTTGTTGGGGAAAAGGAAATACTCCTAAGAGAAGTGAGGTTTCAGTCTTAAGCAAAAATGATGTGTGAGATGACAGAGGGGAAACTCCTTTTGTCATTATGTTGGCAAGTTTTGTGCCGAAGAGAAAAGAAAGAAGGAAAACTATAGAATAAAGACTTTACAAAAAAAATATATTTGAGTCTCTTTCTGAATAAGGCATTGGATGCTCTAAGGAAGAAGAGAAGGAAAGGCATAAGCATCGATATCATTCTTCCATGTGCCAGGCACCGTGCTAAGTGCTTTTTTTACAATCATGGAGAGGTAGGTACTTTTATCGCCCTAATTTTACATTGAAGAAACCAAGGCAGACAGAGTTTAAGTGACTTGCCCAGGCTCACAAAGCTAGTGCCTGAGGTCAGATTTTTAGCTTGCTGATTCCAGACCCATTGCTCTATTCACTCTTCCACCAGCTGCTTCCCAGGCAAAAACAGCATAGCCTCCCAAAAATACAATCTTGCAGTGACAAAAGTCATCTTTTAAGATATTATCATGCAGGAAGAATAAAAGGAAGAGAGTAACAAGGATTTGTGCTTCTCTTCTCTAAGGTACTGGTTTATTAACAATCATAGAGAGCTGCCTTGTATTCCTTAGTGCACAAATGGACATAACAGAAAATTTCCTATGCCCTATCAAAATGGATAACAATTTCCTGTTTCTGCTGATTTACCTGGATACAAATGCCACTATCATATTTATTTCTAATAAATATGAAGTTTGGGGCAAGAAACTGGAGATCAAAGGGAACATTTTGTATTTTTTCTTCCTGTTGTTCCTCATTAAGAGCAAGAGATACAGAAGAAAAAAATGAATCTGGAAAGTGAACAGCTGCCTAGAAAGTCAGTATCTGAGGACAGAATTTGCATTTCAAGATATTGACGTAGTATACAAGGATGACAGCTTCCTCCCAGAACTGAAGTCTACCTAACAAAGTCTGATTAAAAGGTATTTTCTTGGTTTTATAAATCTAATTTTTAAAAAGATTTTGAACTAAAAAGAATGGCAAAGGGAGAAGATTGTTTATGGATATAAACCAAGTTAAATACCATTGACCGTAGCTATGAAGAAGGAAGGAGAACATCTGAGAAACAGAAGTTCTGAAGCAATAAAACCCAAGAAAAAAAACAGTAGTAAAACTTGTAGCCTCAAATATCTATATGCAAATATTCAAACATTAGACAATAGAAAAGAATGAGATATTCTAATGCAAGGAGGCAAATATGAGTTCAAAGTATCATCGACACATAGTAAAATGAAACTCAACAATGGAAGATAGTTCTAAATTGGTATACATTATTCAAAAGAAACAGGACAAATAAAAGCAGGGAAGAGGTAGCACAGTACATTGAGAAAATTGAGGAACTATTAGGAGGGGAGACATCACAAAGGGTATTTGATCTAAGGTTAAAAAAGGGACAAACAAAAATAACTTTGTCATTAAATTATAGACCACCTGGACAGAAAAAAATGAGAATTCTGGAAAACATTGCAATCCTGACACAGAGGCTTGATATAATGGTAATGACAGGACTAGTGGTGGAAGGAGATCTTCAATTTTATAAACATTTGCTTGAGTTTAACCTTGATCAAAAGCAGAACCAATAGCAACTTCTTAACTTGATTTAATGTTAATATTATCCTTTAAAGTTTGAGGAACCAGCAAGGGGAACTGCTATTCTGTATCTGATTCTCAATAACAGGAAGAAACTAGTTGCTAAGACAAATGATAGAAATCACAGAGCTATGACAACTCCCTTCTAGAAAGAGGGGACAAAAATCTGGACATAGTTGTCAAACTTCCTAGATTTAGGGACAGCATATTTCAAAAAGTTCAGAGAAAATATAAGTAGCATCCCAGGGACCAAAATACTATGACAGAAATCAACTTAATAGGGACAAAAAATGAAACTAAAGATTCCAAAAGAAATATTCCAATAGGGAGTTAAAAGGGAATTTGTCTGATGAAATGGTTGTAGGTCATAGTTCGTTTGTGAAAAATAAGGAACTCATCAACTCTATCTGACAGGGAACTGTGCAAAATCTAAAGAAAGATTGAACAAAGAGTTTCTCTTGGTTTCAGACACACAGTGATTGCTTCCTGAATCTAGCTCCCCAAATTATATACTCCTTGTGGATTGTATAAAATCTAAGAATTAACCCAATTGCTAAGTTGGTTTACAAACAAATAACTCAATTTCACATTTAAAAAATGCTAGTTTCATCTGATCCAAAGAGGTTTCTATCCAGATCAAAACTATAATGTCATTATTTTCCCACACAGCTAGTCTGCTCTACAGAGATATTATTGAGACCTCTGCCTGTTTTTAGAAATGTAAGTTCCCCCTCATTTGTCTTTTCTATTACTTTGATAAATTATTTTCCTACTGGAAAATAATTGGACATCATTGTCAAGATATGTTCTCTGATCCCTGAAATTGTATCCTCCGTGGCTTACCCTAAATAATTCAGATTTTAAAAATAAGTATACAAAAGATGCAATAAAGGCCAGATAACAAAGGGTGGATATAAGATGGTAGAATAGTCTTACACAAAATGTCAGGAATGCTAAAGCTCAGAATGAGCTCAGAATGGTGAGGGAAGCTAAAGACAAAGGGATGTTTTTGTTTGTTTTAGTTATATTGGAAGAAAAGGGAAGATCAAAGGAAAGACAGGACCATGGATTGCAATGGATGAGGTGATGCTAACTGATAACAAAGAGAAGGCAGAGATGCTCAATATTCATTTTATTTATGTTCTCTGCCAAGGAAAATGACTTTTATATTGGAAATGGAAGAACAAAAAATGGTGAGTAAGGAGTTTGTTTCTAAAATAATAAAAAGAGTATATAGCACTATAAGGTATATAGAATACCTTGCAAATATTGTCTGGTTTTATTTTGAGAAGACATTAGAAGGCAAATACTCTTATTATCTCCATTTTACAGATGAGGAAACTGATGCTGAGAAAAGGTAAGTAACTTGACCCAACGTCATATAAGTAGATAAGTGCCTAAAACAAGTTTTGAACCCAGATCTTCCTGATTCTAGGTCCAATGTTCTGTTTACTTCCCACCTAACTTCTCTCCAGATAAAGGTCTTCTATATGCTTCTGATTGCTAAAGATGTACTGATTGCATCTCACAAAATAGACTAAGGCCACCACATTGAGACCTATAACCAATCAAAAAAATGGTCAAGACTAGCAGATGGAAAAATAATTGTTGCCTAGACTATAAAATTCATTTGGATGGCCAAACCACTAGTTAATCTTTCAACACATCTCTTGTTGAATATACAACATATATGCGTATATATATATATATATATATATATATATATATATATATATATAGATATATAATTGTTGCCTAGACTATAAAATTCATTTGGATGACCAAACCACTAATTAGTCTTTCAACACATCTCTTGTTGAATATACAACATATATGCGTATATATATATATATATATATATATATATATATATATATATAAAATTGTTGCCTAGACTATAAAATTCATTTGGATGACCAAACCACTAATTAGTCTTTCAATGTATCTCTTGTTGAATATGCAACATATATATATATACATATACATATATATGCATATACATGTGTGTATTTGTGTGTGTATGTAAATTAGACCATACTAATTAACAATGATGTGGACTTAGAATTAGAGACTTGATATTTCCTGACACAAAAATTCATCTTTTTAATTCTATATTTTCTCAACATTGTTTGGTTGAAATTCATGGAATATCAAAATCTTAAAGAAATTAAAATTTTAAATATGACAAAATGGGCAGGGAGAAGGAAATTTGTGGCAGAAATACATTATCACTTTACCAATAATAATTTTCAAACAAGAAATTCATCAGGGACACCACTCAGGAAACATATAAACCAAAAAGGAAGTAGTTCAGCTATGTGGAAAGGATATAACATTCAATAGCCATTGTGGTACCCTAGCATTCACAAAATGATAAAAGAGCTAAGAGAACTCCCAAGAACATTTAGATGATGTGTGTAATGATGTGCTTAAGAATTTCACAAGATGAGAAAGTATGGATGGGTTGTGATCTGTATAGTTAATTAGAAAGAGCACTTGTATGGCAATGTTCACCAGTCCACTGAAACATTGAAGTAAGCAGCAAATTATGCCTAAAGTGATATATCTAGTTAGTGGAAGAACTGAGAACGGAACCATGCCTTCTCACTACTCAATATGTGACAAGTGACATTCATGAGTTCTACCTTTTATTTGGCCTTCATGACCCAAGGAGTATTTAAGTAAAAAGTATTTTTTGATTATATAAGTATATAACTAATCAAAATGTTGCTCTCTAACATGAAAATTACTAATTCTATTCTCTTTTAGAATGTCATATTGAAGAATTTGTCTTTTATTTTAAACGTTCCTTTAAATTCCCACTTGATCTTTTTAGCAAACAAAATAGCACCATGGCCCTATAACTGTATTCATCAGATTACCCCCAGTAAAAGGTTATTCATGGGGATTTATGTTTCTGGGATGATGCAAAAGGTGACAAAAAGGCTTCTTTATCTTAAGGAAAAATTTGGCTCATACTAGAGATACGATGTTGAAGGAAAATCACAGATTATCCTGAGGTAGAGTTAAAAAAAAAACAATAAAAAAACAATTCAAAAACTCTTCTGTTTGGTGGTACATAATAAATCCCTTTTTAAAAATCTCACATGTAAGGTCATGAACCACATTTAAATAATGGCCCTGTTAATAACACTGAACCACCACAGAAATTCCCTAGAAGTGTCTATGGTATTCACATTAGCACAAAATGAACCTATTCAGGAAAATGTTATTACAGGAGTATCAATGGAATTGATAATTATCAGGCCAGAGTTCTAATCATTTCAAGTTTTAAAATACATCTTATCAATGCATTATATCCTCATACCCTTGATGGAGAGATTGCTATTTAAATTAGAAAACACAACTGTGGGGTTTTCCAGAAGCCCAATTGGCATATGTTCTTCTTCACTCAAACTGTGTCCATAAGGCATCAACAAGTTGAAAAATGAAAGATTCTAGCATGGAGAGGGCTGGTAAGATGCCTGAGTGATGGAGATCAATATGATTCTAAATGCAGGAAATGGCTATTTATTCAGATTATGATGTTTCAGTTAATTGCATTTTGGAATCAACTGATTTGCTATATATTATACATACATTGCCAGTTTTTAAAGTATTAGAAAACCAAAATGCACTTAATGGAATTCTCCTTATATAATAGAGCAACTGGAGAGTACAGGATCGTTTGAATCTTCACTGAACCTATGACATCCCTTGGAAAATTGTTGAGGTTGTTTTTTTCCAAAGCAAATTTCTGTTCTCAGTTTTCTTTCTTCTCTGTCTCTGTAACTGCCTTTCTTTCTCTCTCTAAAATCCTACATTGGGGAAGTTTGGAATCCATGAAGTAACTTTGTTATTACTATATGTAAAGTATATTATAAATTAAGTAAGATTTTGTGGGCAGAATAGGAAATAAATATTTTATGGTGAATGCATGAAAAATTAGTGTGATTGGAACAGGACGATATAAATTAAAGTAGGAAATGTAGGTTGGATTTAGACAATAATGGAATTTAATAAAAGGGAGCCACTACAAGTTTTTGAGCAGGAGAGTAACACAATCAGATTTGTTACTTAGGAGGATCACTTTGATAGCATTGTGAAGGACGGGTTAGAAAGGCAATAGACTAGAGGCAGAATCACTTAGTAGATAATTACAATAACCTAAGCATCAAGAAATTGCAGCCTGAACTAGGGTGTTTTTAGTAGACATTACCACTATCAAGATTATGATCTGATCGGGTTGGAGTGGCACTTTTTTTTTTTTTAAAGAAAACAGGAGTCCAGGAAGTGTGAAGATAATGAATTCAATTTTGAACATGTTGAGGTGTGGCTTTTTAATGTTTTCACCTAAATTCAAACCCCAAAAGGTAATCCAGGATCTTATTGTAATTGACCTCCTTAGCAATAATAGCCCCTAACCTTACCTTACTTCCAACAAGCACATAAATATTTGATAACCTTGGTATTTGAACATGATGGTGATAATTTTGGCTATACTCAACAATAAATTGAGGTCAACAGTCCTGGTATAGAATTAAGGAGACCTTAGGCTGTCTTGGAGATGGTGGCATGTCAATACCCAGGAAATAAATAATATATTCTATTTATATTCTCTATCTTTTTTCAGAAAGCTTTAATAATCACAAGGATAAACTGAATTAAGTGAGGGAAAACCATAAGATGCCTCTTAGCAGAACTGGGTCTCCCTGAGGGATGAAAAAAGCTAAAGGAGAGGATAATGGGGATATTTGAACATTTGGGGGTGTTGTTTGGTGTTTAAAGTTTAATTATGGTTGAGGTACACATCAACCACAAACACACTCTTTCAGTGAGCAGCACCTGAAAGGGTACATAAGGGTGTATCTATCAACTGTTCACATAATAATGTCCATGTTCTGCTGTAGCCCACGATCCTGACTAAGAAGAGAAATGGGAGTGGGAGGAAGCTTGCAAATAGTCTTTTCACTGTACATGTCATGAAAATCTAGGATACTGTAACTTACAATTTTTTTAAACTTTCCATAGCTTAGACATAGACCTTCTTTAATATGGCATAATGGAGGAGTCAGAAAAGTTTCATTCTGTGACTTGCTATCTGTGTGACCTGTAACTAATGACTTAATGTCCTCAGCTGCAAAATGACAGAGCTGACTTCTTGAATTCTAATTATAAATATACCAATGTTAAGCTTCATATTTATTCACAACATAAAGATAAAATTTCTATCCTCAGTCAAGTTGCAATCTAGCTAAAGCATGTAATGGTTGTCATGTGGACTCATGTTTCCAAACAAGAAGGGAAAAATGGAGAAGTCCTAGACAAATACTAGTTGCAGTGAAGTTAATTCACTCCTAACTCTTCTAATATCCAGGACTAGGATTAACTGCCTGTTCCAATGAGAACATATCAAGATAATAAGATAAATGATTTACAAAAAATTATATCTGTAATAAATTTTTTAACAATTGATATCATAATAGGTATCAGACAGCTAGACAGAATAATAGATAGGCTGCTGGACTTCAGTTTGGACAAATCTGAGTTAGAATTCTATCTCAGACACTTACTAGTTCTCTGACCTGGGGCGAATATTTTGGTCATTTTTATACCTATATGATCTTTAAATAGTTTTAATAACATCTACCTGACAAGGTTGTTGTACGGATACGATGAGCTGGAACTAATCTTGAAGTGATAGCTATAATTATCTCACATTTCTAATAAAACTTGTTAGTCCTTTCTGACCAAAATACTGTTAAGAAAGTAGTGAAATCAAAATGACTAATATGGAAATATGTATTGCATGATGGCACATGTATAACCCATATCAAATTGCTTGCCATCTCAGAGAGGGGTAAGGTAAAGGACAAAGGGAAAAGGATTAGAATTTGAATTTTTTTTAAATGAATGTTTAAGATTATTTTAACATATTATTGGGAAAATGAAATGCAATAACCTTGTAAAATTAAGGAAAGAGAGAGAGAATGTGTGAAGAATAGCTAGGTGGTAAATTAGATAGAGCACTGGCCCTGGAGACAGAAGGATCTGAATTCAAATCCAGCCTCAGACAGTAGCTGTGTGACCCTGGGTAAGTTACTTAACTCTGATTGCCTTCCCCGCCCCAAGGGCAGAGAGACAGAGAGACAGAAAACTAATATACAAAAGAAAAACAGAAGTGCAAGGTAGATGGCAGCATAGAGAAGAATTCAGCAAAGTTCTCCCATCACTCTCATCCAAACTGCTTTAAAAACACCACAAGTTGAATTCTGGAGTGGCAAAGCTAACAGAAGGTCAGAGTGAGACACTCTTCTAGTGCAAAACAACTTAGGGAGGTCAGAAGAGAGATCTGTGACATGGAATGGGAGTCTGAACCAAAGCCCACATCAGGGTTGGGATCAGGTGCTGGCAACAAAAGCAGTAGCAGTTTTGAGAGCACTCAAGCCAGAGATGGCAAGAAGATCTTGCAACTCGTAAGAAAGAAGTTATAGGAGACCCCTGTGATAGCACTGCACACAAGACCACTGGCTGTTTGGCAACTCCATAACCTATACCAATTTCTGGGTCATAGTTGAGAGGCAGAGAGGACTACAGTTGGTCAAGAGGGAATAAGAGCCCTGAAAAGTAGTTTTGTTTTTGGTCATAAGAGATCAGGGACCTTGAGAAATAGTATCACAGTCTCAGGGGATCAGAGACCTTGAGAAACAATACCAATTGCCCTTCCTGGGTAAGGATCAGAATAGAGATGAAGAGAGCAGTGACCACACCTCTCCCCAGATCACACCACCTTGGAAGCATTAAAAACTTCAACTCTCCTAAAACTCTCTCTGAAAATATCAGTAAGAAAAGTTTGAAGCTTTAAAAGGTGCCTCTCTCCCCACATACACTAGGAACAGTGCCCAACATTAACAAAGCTTAATTTTTTTAATTGAGTGTGAAAATGATTTTTTAAAAATCAACTGACCACAAAAAGCTACTGTAGTGACAGGGAAGATCAAAACATAAACTCAGAAGAAGACAATGAATTCAAAGCAGCTACAAGCAATACCTCAAAGAAAAATGTGAATTGGACACAAGTCCAACAAGAGTTCCTGGAAGAGGGTACAAGTAGAGTGTGGTCCAGTACAAACCACACACCAGCAAGCCAGTAGTAAATCTTGTGGGCAATTGAATCTGCAGTACAACTTCTGAAGTTCTCAGTCCACAGATATTAAAAGGGTCAGACAACTGATGAGAAGGAAATTACAGGAACCCTTTGCTGTCATAGAGTGAAAGACTCTGTTACATTGCACATACATATAGAGTTTTGCGTCGCAGTCCCAGGGCAAGGAGAAGTACTAGCATACTAGAACACGTGGCCACAGAAGAACAGAGATCCTAGTTACACTTTCAGACTAATCATCAAAACTATCTAGTAATAGCTTAGAAACAGAGTGGTGCATCAGTGGAATACATTAGGTATACAATATACAGTGGTAAATGACTGTAGTAATCTAGTGTTTGAATAAAACCAACAATCTTAAGGTTTTGGATTAAAAACAACATTTGACAAAAATTTCTAGGAAACTGGAAAATTATTTGGGCAGAAACTAAGCATAGACCACAATCTCACACTATATATCAAGATGAAGTCAAAATGAATAAATGATTTAGACATAGAGTATGGTATCATAAGTAAATTAGGGGGGCATGGGAGAATATATCTACTAGATTTATGGATGTGGTAGGAGTCTGTTGCCAACTGCAAAAAGACTTAGCTGCTCTGACCAAGACACTGATCCAAGATAATTCCAAAGGACACATGATGAAAATGCTATCCACTTCCAGACAGAGAATCAATAAACTCTGAATGCAGATTGAAGCATACTTTTTTGTTTTTTTTTATCTACTTTTGTAACATGACTAATATGAAAATACATTTTGGATGACTTCATATGCATAATCAGTATCAAATTGCTTGCCTTCTCAAAGGGAGGTTGAGAGGGAGAGAATTTAGAACTCTAAACCTCTAAGTTTAGCTCTACCCTCAGAATGGACACTTCAGATCAGTGTTCTTCCCATTATATTTCCTTGATCAAACTTTCCTTGTTCATACTTTCCCCTTCTTCAAATTGCCTTGTATTTCCTTATCTGTGCTTGCATTGTATCCTGCCATTAGAATGTAAATTCTACTTTATAACCAAATATGGTTTTGCTTTATCTTGAAATTCCTAGCTCTGCACTTTGTATGTAGTAGGCATCTCATAAATATTTGTTGAATGAAATTATGTTCTACCTTTATTTGCTGGTTTCTGATTCACAAGAATTAAAGGGGATTGCTGTATCCTAAAGGGGAGAAAATTATTTAAGGTAGGGTTAAAAAGGATGAGCTTAGAAATAAGTAAAATTGCTATTGTGCTTGAGTGAAATAAACTGTATAATGAGACTAAACTCTAATTAAATTATCAGTTTCTTCATTATTTCATTTCCCATCAGTGCTGATTATAGAAATTTTTGATGCGTAAACAAGTTTACTTTCTTCAGACTTTCTTCTTTCATCCATTTATCCTGTATTCAGTGAGGCCACAGTCCATGATCTGTGAGAGTTCTGATTCAGTTTCCTTCTCTGAGATAAATTGGGATGCTTCAGTCACTGGATTGAGACATGCTCTTTCTGAATACAAATAAAGCAAAGGGAAAGAAGAAAAAACTCAGCATAAGCAGAGAGGAAACTATCTTCACATCAATTGATGTCAAGAAATTGAGATGGCACCTATGGCATTCAAATGGACATTTGTGAAAGTATTTCATTTTTGAAATATGTCATTTTGGATATTTGCTTCATATTTTGTATAACTGGTATCTCTGGTGTGACAAGGCTACAAATGGCTAGCTTTAATTATAATTGCATAAAAATGGAATTATAGCCTCCAACTTAGCCTTGATCACCTAAGTAGAAATACAAAGATAGTGTACCATTCCTTTTGTAACTTATTCACATAATGTTCTATGTTATTATCCAACTGTTTTCTGAAGTACCTCTCTTACTATATTGTAAGCTCCTTAGAGATAGGGGATAGGTCTTGTATGTGTGTGTTCTTTCTGTGTGTGTTTATATTACATACATTATTATGTGTATTATATATATATATATCATCATCAGAGTCATCCCTAATAGAGTTTGAGGTCTAGGGACCTACATATTTAATTTCAATGAAAATTTTGTTAAATTAAACAAAGAAAGTGGGTAAGGGGAGTCCATACCACAAAAGGCAGCCTCTAGCTTGAGGATTTTGTGTGGAAGAATTCTTCTTAGTGATGAAGAGGCAATGTATAAGTTATTTGTAAGTCTGACCCTAAGTCTTATTGTAGTACCAGTTACTACTTTTCGCCTTAACTGCCTGTCTTCTTAGGACACTGCACAAAATCAATACGTTACCCTTATTAGGGCACAGATCCCTGGGTAGTTATCAGGATATACTGTAGGATAGGAAGACAGCTGCTCTTCTTGTGGTCTGAAACAATGTTAGGCACATTGTGCATACTTAATAAATACATGAAGAATTGAACTGAATTATATGATTTTTTAAATTCTTCAGCATCCCCTCCAAAAAACTCAGATCAGAGGTTATTCATTTTTAATATAACTATCCCCTTTTGATTCTATAAAATAATAGAAAAAGAATAGTATAGCAGAAAGAATATTGGATTTGGAGTAAAAAAAATAACCCTGCATCTGAAACACTACTCTGTCACTTACTTAATTGTATCACCTTAAGTAATTCACCTAAACATAGCCTTGGTTCTCTCATTTTTAGGAAGAAGTTAAGTTAAAAAGCACTTACTAAGAGCTTACTATTTATCATATATTGTGCTATGTGCCGGGGATGCAAAGAAAGTCAGAATTCAGTCATCCTGATGAATATCTGGTCACTGGACCCAGATGACTCTGGAGAAGAAATGAGGCTGGTGACCTGCACAGCCCTCCCTCACTCAAAACAAAGTCAAGTGCCAGTCATGTTGTCATTTCTCTAAAGGCATGGTCTTCTTCATCTATGAAGGATGAACACAACAACAAGAATATACTCTTTGTTCTCAGGAAACTCAAAGTCAAATTGAGAAGATAATATGTAAATATATACAAATATAATATTTTATACAGGATAATTTTAAGATAAGCTATAGAGGGAAGGCACTACCACTAGGGGATATTGGGAGAGGTTTCTTATAAAAGGTAAGATTTTAGTTGGGATTTGAAGAAAGACACAGAAGCCAAGAAATAGAAGTGAAAAGTGAGGGAATTGCAAATGTGGGGAACAGTTAGTGAAAACGCACAGTCTGTGGGGCAGAAAGCCCCTGGTGGTGGGCACTTACAGGAGGTTGGAGGTTTGACTTTGGTTTCAGGCTGGAGGAGAGAACTGAAGATCTGGGGGAGGGGGCACCATTTCCCATACCCCAGGGATAGAGGTGATTACAAAAATTTAGTGATTACCACAAAAAATGCACAGGCAAAGGAGAAAGAGGAGAATATTGAAATCACTAAAGAGTAATGTCAAATGGTCACCTGCCCAAAAAAGAATTCTTAGAAGATCTTAAAACAGACTTTAAAAATCAAATGACAAAGATAGAGAAAAAACTTTGAAAAAATATAAGAATAATCCAAAAAACCCAGAAAGGTCATGAAATGAAAATCAACCAATTAGAAAATCTTAAGGAAGATAATGACAACTAGAAAAATGGCAGAGTAAAGCCAGTGACACTATAAGAGGTCAAGAAATAATTAAACAAGATATGAATACTGAAAAAAAGAGAAGAGAAAGTTAAACAGCTTATAAGAAAAACAGATTTGGATGATATAACAAGAAGAGAAAACATAGAAATAATCATATTAACTAATAGTTATTATTTTAAAAATCTTGATACAATATACAAGAAATAAAGAAAATTGTCCTGAATCATTAGCACAAGGGGTTAAGTAAAAATAGAAAAAACACCCCTCAATCACTATTTAGAAAAAGAAAACTTATAGAAATATCATAGTCAAATTCCAAAACCCCCAACTCAAGGAAAAAAATATTAAAAGCATCAAGATTAAAATAATTTAAATATGATGGTGCCATAATTAGAATCATGCAAGACCTAACATCATAAGCAGTAAAGGACTGCAGGTCTTAGATCATAATATATTGAAGAGTAAAAGAACTGGGGCTCCCACCAAAAATATCATGCCCTGCAAAGTTAAGTATTATACTGAATGAAAAAAATGGACAGTTGATAAACTCTCAGACTCTCAAGACTTTGTTTAAAAAAACATCCTGAACTTAATAGAAGATTTGACAAACAAGAACCAAGAGAAATATAAGGCACATACCAAAGATTGATTATATACTTAATATATACGTAAAATGTGTCTGGGAAGATCGCTATGTGATTTGAAGTTTCTTTTGTATGGGCTGTCCGAATCAACAGCATTGAAAGGGAAACATTGTTCTCTCTGACAACCATTCACAGACCACTTAATCCCAAGATTACTGAAGAAGAAACATATGATGTTTCTATCATCTGATTTTGAAGGGCATTTGAAATCAGAACTTAAACAAGGCACAAGTATCCCTATCTATGTCTGAAAATAGAGGAACAGAAGATATCAGTCCTGAACATCTGAAAAATGACTCAAGCATATCTTCTTTAAGTTTTATGTCATTAGTTTATATAGGAGTGTCAACACCAAAGAACTAATTTCTATAAAATCAGAAACACATTGATTCTTTATAAAATTAGAGTTCAGTTGTTAAAAAAGAAGAAAATGTGCAATCTGGGGATACAGCATTGTGGATGAAAAGCAGCAATAAAAACAGTGACATTGAATCAAAGAGTGCTTAGAAGAGAGTAAAATGTGAAAATACTGGCAATGGAAGTAGACAGTCGACAATAAAGGATATGAAAAGTCAAACAGAAGATTTTCTATTTGGTCTTGGAGGTAATAGGGAGCCATTAAAATTTATGTAATATGATGTGACAGGTTATACAAGCATTTTAGGAAGAAAAATTTAATAGCTATATGCAGGGCAGACCAGAATGAAGACAGACATAAAGTAGGGATACAAACCAGCAGGTTGTTGCAATAGCCCAGGTATGAAATGATGAGCATCTCTTTAAGGGTGGTAGCAATGTGAAAAGGAAAGAACAGGGTACATGTCAAACAAATTTCAAAGACAGAATATAGGGAATTTGGCAATTGATTAGATATGAGGTTTGGTGGTGGTGATAGTGAATGACAAGTCCATGATGACACCTAGATGGTGAGCATGAATGACTAGGACGATAATGGCATCCTCAAAAGTAATAGAGGAGTTTAGAGGAAGAGAGAGCTTTGCAAGAAAAATGATAAGTTCAGTTTTGTACATGTTGGGTTTAAGGAAGAAGTATATTAGATAATATCTATCTTTTTTAGAATCATAGTATCATAGATTTGAATTCCTAGCTGGAAGGAAATTTAGAGGCCAACAAATTCACAGCATTCATTTTACACATGATATCAATGAGGTCAGGGAGATCATGACTGAACCAAGGTCTCATATATGGCAAATAACATACAATTTTTATTTCTGTGGCCTATGAAAATAGGTACTTTAGAGCCAGAATTAGACTGAGCTACTATGAAAGTAGAGGGAGTGATAAGTTACTACTGGTTTAAAAATATGAAGAATTACTTTCCTTGAGCTTGTCAGAACCTGACCTAAGTCTCAGATAAAGTGTATTTTGCTATTGTCACCTTCATTAGCAATCTAAAAATACTCTAAAAATAATATTCAAATGCATCTCCTAGCTTTTTAATGTAAATATCACCCCCCATAAAAAGAATGAGTTTCTTTTTGGGTGCCTCTTATCCATGTTCTCTTATAAGTTCACCATAGGGGATCCAATTTATGTGTGGGAAGCCTTCCTCACATTTTCTTGACATTTCAAGTTTAATTATGGAACACCCTAGCTTTCCACTAATCTTTCGTTCTGACTATATTACCAGCCCATCTTCTTTTTGAATTATACATTTCTTTGAAGATATTCTTTATTCTGTTTCTACTTCATAATTCCTTATTTGTAGCTTTTCCATTGCCCCCTGGTTCATAATAATTTTTGATTATTTTGAAATAGTGGTCTATGATTTATAGCAATATAATAATACTGGTAAAATATTAATATTAAAAAGGGAACATTGGTTTCCGGGGAAAATTTCAGATCATTGCATGAACTTTGCAACCTTCCCATGGGCTCTTTTATTTAATTCTGACTTTAACTCACTGTCCATTTTCAGTGACTATGAAAGAGATAGCTAGATAGGTAGGTAAATAATAGATAAAAATCTAAATAGATGATAGTGGATAGATGATGCTAATGATGAAAGGTAGATGGATAGAAGATAGATAGATAGATAGATAGATAGATAGACAGATAGATAGATGGACAGACAAAGAAGGCAGGCAAGCAGAGATAGAAAAATGATGGAAAAGAATTAATTTAGTCCACTACCAAATATTTATGGAGTACTTATTTTGTGATAGGAACAAGACTAAATGCTACAAAAAAAGAATGTCATTTCCCTCAAGAAGCTTATATTTTATGAGGAAATGAATGTTTATAGATAAGTAAATATAGGGTATATAAAAAATCAATACCAAGTAATGCAGTAAAAACTATTAATGACAAGGGGAATTAGGAAAAGTGACTAAATGGAAGTGGAACTTGAACTAATCTTTGAGAGAAGCTAATGGTTCTGAAAGGCAAAGGTAAAGAGCAAGACCTTTCCATACATGAAAGAACCTACACAAAGGTAACAGCTGGAGATCTAATGCCATACTCAGAGAAATATAATAGGTCAATTTGGCTATGGGATAAAATATATAAAGAGTAGTAATACATAGTGTTCCTGATAAGATTGGATATAGTTTGATTGTGAAGTATTATAAATAACAGAGAAATGTATACTTTATTCTAGAAGCAATGGGGAGTCACCAAAGCTTCATGAACAAGGGGTGACATATTCAGAACTGAACTTTAGGACTATCAGTTTGGCAGCTATGTGGAAAATGAATTGTAGAAAGGAGGGAAAAGATACAAGTCCAAATAGAAGGCTGATATAATAATCAAGGTTAGCAGGGACAAGGACCAAATTAGCTCATTATTCATATAACTGTATATCCCAGTCTGTATAATAGACATTCTTTCTGATTTTTCCTATATGAGTGGGGAAGCTTGCCAAAGAAAACCATGCCATCAGAGAGAAGATGACAACTTGCACTTGACTTCGTTTTGAGTGAGGGAGGGCTGTGCAAGGTCACCAGCCTCACTTCTCCTCCAGAGTCATCTGAATCTATTGACCAGATATTCATCAGGATGACTGGAGATGACCCAAGATGCACTGGAAGACCTTGGTCCCTGAGGGTAAGGTCTTTGGAAGTACTCACTTAGGGTGAGGTAACACCTATTCATTGAATAGGCCTGTTTAAGAAGTAGCCAGGGCATGGCCAATTTAATGAGATCCAGAAAAAGAAAGACATCAGGCTGGGAGGAAGGGAAAGGAAGGGAAGGGAAGGGAAGGGAAGGGAAGGGAAGGGAAGGGAAGGGAAGGAAAGGGAAGGGGAGGGGAGGGGAGGAGAGGGGAGGAGAGGAGAGGAGAGGAGAGGAAACTAGTCAGTAAAACTCAAGTCAACTGGGTTTGGCCATCCAAATTTACCTTCCTTTGGAGAGGAAAAGGAAGGGGAGGGGTAAGCAGACAGGAGAGGCGGAGCTGAGTTACTCAGCCAGCTGGGTCTCGATTCAGCCAGGTATCTACTCACAGGATTGTGTTCCACCTTTGTTGCCGAAGAAGACCCATCACAGAATTGATGACATGTCTTGCACTTGACTTTGTTTTGAGAAAAGAAGAGGACATATTAAAGAGATTTCACACAAAAAATGAAATCAACAGTCCTTACAAACAGATGTGGGAAGGTTCAGAAAAAATGAGGAGTCAATGATTGCTAGGTTGTGATCCTGAAGGATTAAAAGGGCAATTATGGGGCTACCTGAAAGTCAGGATCAAAAAAAGAGCCCAGACATCATCTTGCATGATATTATCAAGGAAAACTTCCCTGATATTCTAGAACCAGAGGGTAAAACAAATATTGAAAGAATCCACCTGAAAGAGATCCAAAAAGAAAAACTCCTAGGAATATTGTGGTCAAATTCCAGAGTTCCCAGATCAAGGAGAAAATATAGCAGCTAGAAAGAAACAATTCAAGTATTGTGGAAATACAATCAGGATAACACAAGCTCTAGCAGCTTCTACTTTAAGGAATCAAAGGGCTTGGAATAGGATATTCCAGAAGTCAAAGGAGCTAGGATTAAAACCAAGAATCACCTATCCAGCAAAACTGATTATGATACTTGAGGGAGAAAAAATGGTCATTCAATGAAATAGAGAACTTTTAAGCATTCTTGATGAAAAGACCAGACTGAGTAGAAAATTTGACTTTCAAACTCAAGAATCAAGAGAAGCATGAAAAGGTAAACAGGAAGGAGAAATCATAAGGGACTGACTAGAGTTGGACTGTTTACATTACTATATGGAAAGTTAATATTTGTAACTCGAGATTTTTCTCAGTATTTGGATAGTTGGAGGGATTATATATGTATAGACAAAGGGCACAGGGTAAGTTGAATAGTAAGGGATGATATCTAAAAGAAGTAAAATTAAGGGGTGAGAAAGGAATATATTGGGAGGAGAAAGGGAGAAATGGGGAGATTATCTATCATAAAAGAGACAAGAAAAAGCTTTTTCAATGGAGGGGAAAAAGGGGGAGATGAGAGGGGAAAAGTGAAGCTTACTCTCATCACATTTGGCTTAAGGAGAGAATAACATGTATACTCAATTTGGTATGAAAATCTATCTTACACTACAGGAAAGTAGGGGAGAAGGGGATAAGTGAGTTGGGGGGGAATGAAAGAAGGGAGAGCAAGTGGGAGTAGGGGTAATTAGAAGTAAACACTTTTGGGGAGGGACAAGGTAAAAAGAGAGAACAGAATAAATGGGGAGCAAGATAGGATGGAGGGAAATATAACTAGTCTTTTACAACATGACTCTTACGGAAGTCTTTTGCATAACTACACATGTATAACCTGCATTGAATTACTTACCTTCTCAGTGGGGATGGATGAGGAGGGAGGAAGGGAGAGAAGTTGGAACTCAAAGTTTTAAAAACAAATGTTAAAAATTGTTTTTACATGCAACTGGGAAATAAGAAACACAGGTAATGAGGTGTAGAAATCTATCTTGCCCTGCAAGAAGACAGAAGAGATGGGGATAAGGGAAGGGAGAGGTGTGATGGAAGGGAGGACAAATTGGGGGAAGAGATAATCAGAATGTATGGTGTCTTGGGGTGGGAGAGGGGAGAGATGGGGAGAAAATTTGGAACTCAAAATCTTGTGGAAATAAATGTTGAAAACTAAAAATAAATAAACTTTAAAAAATAAAAAATATTAAAATGTCATTGAGTGACATTTGAATTCAATTGAATTCATTCAATTTGAATAAATTGAAGTACATCTGTTAGGGCTAAAGAAGCAAAGCAATGAATGTTTTACCCTACAATAGAATACTCTGATCCTTGAGTATATTTGAATGTGACTTTTTTTATAGTAGTCTCCTGGAACCTAGACCTAGTACTGTGAGAAGAGGTTGAAGTAAGAGAACCATCCCAAAGACTGCAATGGTGTCCATATCACCTGTGCATGATATCTGAGATTTTCCCATGTGAATGGTCACTATATTCTTTGTTATGGAGGGATATTTTATAATTTGATTAATACATGAGAGACACCTTCTGGACGTAATTCCATAAGCCAATCTTTAGACCTTCCAGTCATGTTCATATGCACAAGAACAGTATCAATGTTTAATTTTTTTTCCTCTATATCTCTGTGGGCTATACCTGACTACCTCTAATATTTCAGTTTAAAAAATTAATAATAATCAAATTGGCCATTAGCTAACATCGATTACATAATCATAATATTTTCTAAAACATATTGAACTCCTTGATTAGAAACTGATGACTTAAAAAATAATGTTTTTCATCCAGGTGTCAATGAAAACCACTTAGGAAATCATAAAATTTAGGAAAGCAAATTACAAGATGGTATAGCACTGAGTAAAGCCATCATTGTTCTCTAACTTATTATTAATATTCAAAATTAGAAACTACCATATGCCAAGAGATATGTTGTAGAAAATGGTTTTCTTATGCAATATTTCTAATCTCTATTTTTCAACCCCTGGGGGCTTTTTTTCTTCTGCAATTGTCCAGAGCTTTAAATAAAAGAATAGCAATGATTGGATTTTCATTCATTTTTCTTCTTAGGCTTAGATATTTAAGTCTGCAGATAGAGCAGAGAACACAAGAGAAATTAGTTTAGTAGAAGCAGTCTATGAAAATCATTCTGGGTCACCTGAAGTCATTATCTAGTTCAATACAATAAAAGTTTGTGGAATGCCTTTGGAGGTGGAAAATTAACTATTTCTTCCCCATCCTATTATCATCTATTTTGGCAATTATTAAGTATACCTACATGGTGCACATATATCCAAATCACTCTGTCTTTTCCTCAGATTCCCCCAAAAAAATACATTAGAGATTCATTTAGTCCAATATTCTCATTTTATAACTGAGGAAAATGAATCTAAGAGGTCAGCAATCCAGACATTTTTGGCCAGCTATCCCAATCAGTAAAACAGTGTTTAGGATACTCTCAATATATTTACTTATGCATAAGTAATATTTATGTGCTATTATGCTAATTATTATATAAATTTTCTACTTTATATGAGAATAACAGCATTGATGATGTTAAGATGAATTTGTATTTTTAAAGCATGTTATGTATCATTGGCACAAAAAACTTTATAACACAATTATAGGCAATGATTTTTTTCTGGTGACAGTAATATGATTATGCTTTGTTATTTTTGAAAATCTTGGTTTGACACATTGTGATGTTTTTTAGTGGACTGGTTCTAATTTCAGTTTATTTCATTTTAAAGATTGTCGTAACGAAAAACTTACCTTACACAGACAAACTGAACCAAATGGGAAAAGGATATTACAGGCTATACTTATTAAGATATAATACTCATTTCCCCATCCTGTCCATCAAATATGAAAAGGTTTTTGTTGAAAATCAACTATTAAATTTCCATCTTCCCTGATGTAAAGCAATTGCCCTACAAACTAACAAGGAGTTGACTATATTTTTAATAAATGGGTTCAAAATCCATTGGAGTTCTGCATTTTGGAAGATTTTTAACTACTTTAGAACTTCTGTTTCTAACTTTTCAAAATATGCAGACATGAGAATATTTTTAATATAAATAATACACATCACTTTAAACAACCCAGAGAATAAAATAAGTGTTTGAGAGGAGAGGGTGAATAACAGCATTAAATTCTACTGAGAAGTCAAGAAGAATGAGTATTGAGAATAGGCTATCACATATGGCCACTAAAAAAATATGGGTACCTTTGAAGGGAGCAGTTTCAGTTGAGTGAAGAGAGATAATGAGGAGTTTCCGGACCCAGAAGAATAGAAGACTCTTGGTACCCTTGAGAGAAATACAGAAGTAAAGAAAAGGCATACATTTGGAAGGAAAGATAAGTTAATGAGATCTATAATGGAAATAGTAAACCAAATGGTGCTTGCTCATCCTGTTCTACTCACTTTCCCACCAAAACAAGATGAAACTTGAAAGACAGAGCCATCTGACTCACAGGCAGCTA
Organism: Potorous gilbertii; assembly: GCA_028658325.1. Lineage (NCBI taxonomy): Eukaryota > Metazoa > Chordata > Mammalia > Diprotodontia > Potoroidae > Potorous > Potorous gilbertii. Next base: position 325,041,289 of record CM053771.1, read on the forward strand.
CTGCCCCAGAATGCAAAGCCCACCTGCTGGAGCACCAGCAGCAGCCATAAAGTGATCTGGGATAGGAACAATGAGGTGAAATGATAAGCTGGAATGGTAGAGTTAATGGGAAATTTTGTTGCCTGTGCAGTTGTTGTGGGTGCCTGGAATGACATTAGGTTATAACTGCCAAAGCAGGGTTCAACAACTAGGTAATGGGAAGTCAAAAGTAAGGGGGGTGCAGAGGTGGGGAATGTTGAATTATTATGAGTGAAGGGGATGGTGTGGTTGTGGTGCAGATAGGCCCATGACTAGTCATCCCAGGAAGAATGTGATGTATGTGGGGAGGTGTTGGTAAATGTGTAACAAAGTGTTCTTCTGCACATACATACATACATACACATATGTGTGTATGTATATATGACATACTTTTAAATTTAATCTGAATTATCAACATTTTATCCAACACTTTATTTAATCTGCACAATTAAAAAAACAATAAATCAAGCCCTGATCTGCAGCATTTACAGATTTCCCAGGTATAAATATTCACACTGAAAATTTCACAGTTCAATCTGTAGTCTTTTAAGTAGGTTCCAGCACCTCAAATACATCAGCAGAAGATGTATCCCATCTTCCCACTGTCTAATTAATCAATCATACACATAACTTGAAATAAGATCACACCCCTTTGGAGTCAGAGCAAAAGGTTACAAGCTCCACTTGGAATGTTACTGGATTACAGAAATGAAATCCCCAAACATTGAAGTTAATCCAGGATTTGCTTATGTAGCATTCCTATGTTTTGGTGATTTAAGGAATTCACCAAGATTTTATCCTATGAGGTGTTTGACGAAGGAAGAGAGTATTAAAGACATGTTGTATTAGAATGAATACTTTTAATATCCCCATTGCCAGTGAAGTAAAGAAGTATCATGTAATAAGATCTAAACTAAAAAACAAACAAAAACAAAACAAAACAAAAAAAACGGTTCAGGGAAAGGAAGTGAAATTGAAAGGTAAAGAGAGGGAAGGAAGTCATTCTAGACATAAGGGGTAATGTGATAAAAATATGATTTCAGGACACGGAGAATTATCCTGTTAGTCTGAAGCACTTAATGTATAAAGGGTAAATAATGTAAAATCAGACAAGAGAAGATGGGTGATATAGAGGGGCATGAGTCAAGCAAGGAAGTTTGAACTGGAATGCAGAGTCACAAAAAAGAATAGGTTTTACCAAATCTAAAAACAAGGAAGGTTAGTCTGGCAGACTGCTTGTAGGAGCTGGAGAAGTGGAGACAGTGGAAGAAAAAAGCATATGTCAGAAGGTTTTTGTTTTGTTCCAGAGATGTGATAGTGAAGTTCTACCATCAGTGGTAGAAAAGGATATAAAGGTAGGATTGATGTAAGAGATATTGTAGAAGGAGAATTGATAAGACTTCTGTATTGAGAATGAATTTTTGCTTATTGTTAATGTAGTTTTGCTTCTTAATGGGAAGATCTGTCCCATCCATTAAGAGGTTCATGTGACCTGCTTAAGTCACATGGAAATCTGAGTCACATGAGTGAAGTCACATGGAACAGGACAAGATAGAGTAAGAAGGGTGGAATGGGAAGAGGAGGGACTAAAGCAGAGCTGAAAGGAAGTGAGTCAGAGACCAGTCAGAACTGAAGGAGAAAGAGAAAACAGGCAACTGGCTACCATGAGTGGGAAAACTTGTTTGTGATTTGTTTAATGGAGCCTGTTTGCAGGAAGCCTAACAGAGGGAAGGCTTGGGGATGGTAGTGTCCCTTGTTATTGTGTATATTTGTTATTATGATGGATTTGACTTTTTGATGTCTGAATAAATGTTTTGGTTCTATCTTCCACATGAAGAGTCTGCTGTATTTTATGATTCAGAATGACACCGGTACACTCATGGCTGCCATGGATGCTGTGAATATAGTTTTGGTGCTATAACTACATAAATGAACATCAATAAGCAGTGGGGAAGAAGAAAAAATTTAAAAAATGGACACAATTATGATGATAACTTATTTTATATCATACTTTAAGATTTGCAAAGCATTTTACATACATTAATTTGATCAACAAACAAGAACAACTGAGTAAATGGTGATGTTTAGGGGACAAAAATGAACTATTTCTATTTGGACATACTGAGTTTGATGTGCTGGTAGGACATCACAGTTGAACTGAGAAGAGAGATTAGGGCTGGAAATATGGGAGTCATTTTTATATTTTGAAGCTGCAAGAGTGAATGAGATTGCCAAATGTGCAAAGAGAATGCTAAAGATTTCAAAACTTTTGGGAATACTCACCTTAAAGAGAAAGACACAGAAAGAGAATAGTTACAGAGGGCAGAAGGAAAAGAGGGTATTTTGATTTTTCTGAAGCCAAGGAAAAAGAGACACATCCAGTAACAGAATGTGGTTGGCAGTATGACGCACTGCAAAGAGTTCAAAGATAGATAAGGACTGGGAGGGAAAAAAGCAAAACAACAACAAATCCAGGATTTGGTGAAGGAGCAGATGCCTCAGGATCAGTACATCAATTCTTGTTGCTTATAACTATCTATGTAGAAAATATAAGGGAATGGATTGGATGCTTCTGACTCACCAGCTCACTTCAGGAGCTATTTTAACCAAATCACTGCATTTATGTCCATGCTCTCCAGTTTTGGATGTACCTTCTCTCATGCTACCCAACACACTGGTCCAAGAAAAGGAGAAAAAAAGTCCTTGATCCCTATTCCTGTTGGTAGGCTGTCCCTCTGTTATTTTCATTCAATAGTTTCTTCTTTCAGATTTTCTCTTCCTAGACTATTTCATTCAGATCTTTGCCGTTGTTATCTACTCCCTCCTTTATCAAGGACTCTAGTACCTCCAATCATAGTCTTTCTTTCCATACCCGATCCTTGCCCTTCTATCAGGGACTTCAGCAACAGTCGATGTCAATATTTCCATAAACATTTTTCCTTAAAAGAAGTGGTTTTCCAGTTCAACTTTGTCAATTCCCATAATTCATTTGCTGTCTTTGATTCCTTTGATACTTAATGTACCACACCTAATATACCACAGAGAAGGACAAGTCACACCCTTGATCTCAATATCCCCATGGGCATTTCATTTCTATGGTCCAAAGATCTGAAATTTATTAATGCTGCAAAAAATCTCCCTTCATTCCATTTCTTTCAGTGTCTTGCTCTGTGACCTCTTCTTTTTCCTCACTATAATCTCCAGTTCCTTTATCCCTCAATGTTCTTTGACTTTTTTGACTTCAGTTTCCTCCCCTTACGATCTTGACTCCATAGTTAACCAGTTCAACTTTATTTTGTTTTCTTCTCTTGACTTCTTTGTGCCCCTGTCCTACTGTCCCCTATGCCTATACGTACCTTGATTACCCCCAACATCATCTTCCAGTTTAATCCACTTGCTAATGAAGGAAGTCACACATCTCTGCTTTCTAGGTGCACTATAAATTTGGGCTGCCATTGTTACAAGGCAATTCTTTCATTTCCCCCTAATTACCTCTCTAGCAAACATTTTTAAGATGATTCTAAACCTTTTCTTTTTTTCTCAAGAATTACATACTACATCCATCCATTCCTTTCCCCTGAGAAAATAGAGCCCATCATATACAAGTAGCCTGTTTTCCCAATCATATATCTCAAACCCTTGGAAATGAGAGAGAGAGAGAGAGAGAGAGAGAGAGAGAGAGAGAGAGAAACAGAGACAGAGACAGAGACTTTTCTCCCTCTTTTACTTCAGTCTCCAACAAAGATGTGTCCATTCTCTTTGCCAAGGCCTATCCTTGGAGTTTTACACTTTAATCTATGCTGTCCCATTTTTTTCCAAGTAGTACCCCAAATCATACCCATCTCTTTAAACTTTAATCTTTTTTTATCTACTAGCTCATTTTCTGCTGCAAATAAAGGTATATAAAAAAGCATAGTTAGAGCAGGAGGTGAAGGAATTAGAGGTCACAGTTAGAAGGAAGAATGAATTTAGATTAGCATGGATGGAATAAAAGGAAATTATAAATAGAGCATTTTAATAGTGCCTAGTTATCATTAATGCTTGATGTAAGGAAAAAACTTCCTAACAATTGGAACCATTCAAAACTAGAATGGAATACTATCCAAAAGTGAAATGAAGAGGTAGATTTCCCCCAGGGTTCAGGATGGTCAACCTGATGCCTTGAGGATATGTCCTCAATTGTGGCCCTTTAACTGAATCAAAACTTCATTGAACAAATCCCCATCATAGAAGGATAAAAGGTAAAACTTGGAGTCAGTCAAAAGGCCGTACCCAAGGACCTAGAAGGCCACATGTGATCTCAAGACCTAGGTTCCCCATTCCTGCCCCACATATTTACACAAAGGCTAAATAACAATATATCAGGTACATTAGAAAGAGCATCTCTTTGCAAATAGAGATAAGAATAGCTGCCTATTTCCCCTACAGAATGTGACCAACTTGAAGGCAGGGATAGATTTGGGGAGTTTTTCGGTATTTTGGGTCTTTTTGTCTTTGGGTTCTAGCTAGAAGGGTGGGAATGATAAATACTTATTTGAACGAATGATATATGCCATTCCTTTTAATACTGAAATTCTGTGTTTATGATTTTGTGTTTCTAACCATTGAATATCATAAACTCAGCATGAAGAAGCCCAAATTTGAGTGAACTAATTCAGTATATTAAAAACGATTGAACATGTGCACAAATGAGTTTTCCACAATTATGGGCAAAACTACCACAAGGCTTTCCTTCTGTCTAAGCATGTCTCCAACTTGCATAAAGAATAATCATAAATTTTGATAGGCTATTTTCAGAAATGGTTGCTAGGATTGTGGACCTGTGCTTGAGGTACTAGGGTATGTGTGCTAAGGAATGATAAACATTTTGCTCCCATCATACCTTTGTTTTACTACATAGAATATTCTCATTTTGACAAGAGATTTTCACAGCCACTGATTTGATTGTCTAACAAGCAACATAAAAATCAGTATTTCAAACTGGGTCCTATAGGAAACAAGAACAAATTGAATCATTACCCAAATCCTTTGCCTGTGCAGTCTTTATCACGAATGCTGCATTTTCTGCCTGTATTACTGCATTTAAAAAAAAATGATCTTTAAAACCTAAGTATGAGCCAGCAACATCAAAGCAAGAAATTAATTCTTCCTTTTATTTCCTGCTCTTTCCATCAGTGATTTATGCCCCAAAGCAAGAGATTTGATTCCAAAATGTCATATTTGACTAACAGCACTGGGTCATGATACTCTAAAGTCAAGTGTCAAGGTAGTAAGATGGAACAGAGGTTGTAAAGAAAGAAAACACAAAAGGGGACTGGAGTTTTCTTTGGTAAATATTTACCATTCAGTCTCTGCTTCAGGGTGGAAATTTGCCTGCAAGACATTTTACACTTTCAAGGCCATCCCCAGAGAATTATTTCTGGTATCATTTTGGAGTGTGAAGCAATTCATGTCAAAAGGGCTCATTCCTTGTTTCACAAACATAAGATGTACAAAAGAGCTCTCTGCAAGGGAGGCCAGTCTTGGATTAAAGATTCTTTTCTTAGGTTCAACTCCCTTAAGGTTTAGGATCACTCTTCCCTACCTCCTTCAGCACTCATGTATTCATGTTGTATGTGTATGTATGTGTGTGTGTGTGAACTCCATTAATTTGTGATCATTGGTGTACTACTTCATGACAATACTCTGCCACAGCTTTTTACGTGTGTATTCTGTCTTTCCAACTCCCATTGTGAGCTCTAGAAGAGATAGACTAGGCCTTCTATTTCTGTGGTGCTCTCCCCTCCCACAGTGCTTACTGCTTTTCACACAGTAGGCACTCAATAAATGTTGCTGACTGACTAACTTCCACCAGCTGGAGTTCTCTGCTGGAGCTCTCTGCTGCCATTAAATCTCCTGAAAATAGTGGTTTCTGCCCCAAGGTTACATTTGAGTACAAAATATCAAAGTAAAATCATGTGAGTTTTCATACTCAACTCCAGAACATGCTGTGGGGTTCCACTGAGAGGCTTGTTTCAATTAATTGTGATTTGGTTACTAACCCAGAAATTATTTCAGTAGAACACCCCAGAAGGGGCATGGAGACAGACCTCTTGAGAGCTGGCATATTCGACAATAACTAGAGTAATTCTTGGTTTAGAAATGTATTTACAGCTTCATTGTAATGACAATAACCCTGCAAGAATCTCTGCAAGGATTATAACTGCTTAATCACCACACAAATAAATAAATTAGAAGGTATTTCTATCTTCTCATATTTGCTTTTGATTTTCTTCACATTATTCATCTGATAAATCTCTTTAAAGAAATCACCACCACCAGAGATGGAAGAAAATTTCTGCCCCTAGGTAATTTTCATAATTACCTCCTCAAGCTCTCTTTTCTGTTAGTTATGAATTTATTTAGAAAACATCCTGTTCATCGATAGTTTATAGCAATGGAAAATTAGAGTGCATATATATACACACATATATATATGTATGTATGTATATAAAATAACACGTTTCAGAAATCCCATTAGGACAGGAGACTCTTTCATGAAGCCTTCAAATCACCCTCCTCCCACCTTAGGTATAAATTCAAGTTTTCATCTCACTTTAAGATCTATCGAAAACATAAACCTCATTAACAGTCACAGGCGAGTATTTTTCTCTTTTCTTATTTCACAAATTCAAATATTTGTATAAGTGACACTTTACAAACAGAAAAACCTGTAAATCATGGAAGATATCTTTATAACAGGAGATATTTAAGCAAAGCACTTAAGAACGAGTGATTGATGTTTTCCAACTTCACTAGAGGTTTAGAAAGAAAGAATGATGGTTAAATACCTACCCATGCATATCATTGCTATGAAACAGAAGCGAGGTTTCAGATACTTGAATCTTTAATTTGATTCTATATAGCCCAGAAGCTTGTTTAACCAATTCCATGATATAAGTGAATGACTCAATGGGGGAGAGTTATCAAGTGAATGTAACACATGTAAGCTCATTGGAGACTAACCACTTTCATTTTTGCTTTTGTATCTCTAGAGGTAACCAAAAAAGAGTACCTTTCACTTAATGAACACTTAATAGATACATTGAATCAAATCTGACATTTACTAAAAACCTACAATGCACAAGGCATTGTATTAGACATTAGAAATAAGAAGAGAAGGAAAGAAACAAACTTTTATTAGGTACATATTATGTGGCAGGCACTGTGCTAAGCACTTTACAGCTATTTGAACCCCACAAAAACCCTGGGAGCTAGGTGCTATTACTATGTCCATTTTATAGACAAATAAACTGAGATAAACAGAGGTTGATTTGAACTCAGGATTTCCTGTCTCCAGGCCTTCCTACCTCTAAAATAATCCCCAAGGAGCATAAATGAATATGTTTTGATTTCTCTGTCCTCCTATGATCACATTAATGTTGCTGTTTCCTCCAATGACACAATTAACATCCCAACAATTCCTCTTTCTGTACAACTCTTGTCCATGACTTCCTAGAAAACCCATATGGGGGCACACCCAAAATATCAAGGGTTTTCCTCTTGATATCACATGGATACCAAAGGAGACTCTAGGCTGTATATCTTTTATCTCTTGCTCTTACATGGCAACCCTGTCACACATTTCACCACATTCACCAATCCATTAACAAACACACACACACACACACACACACACACACACACACACACATATATATATATATATATATAAAGAAAAATTGAGGAAAGAGAGATCACTGGCAACTGTAGTGAATTAAGAAGACTTCATTGAAGATACCTGATGGCAAAAATGAAAGGAACTGGAAAAGTGGAGATGAGAATGGTCTGTTTGAATTCATGAGGCAGAAGATGGGATAGTGAGTGCAGGTAAGACCAAAGCATTTGGACTACAAGTGCTCAAGAAGAGGAGTGTATGACAATCTTGGTATCGGTATTATTGAAAGTTATAAAAGTCAGGCTGAGGTGTTTGAACTTTATTCTATAACTAATAAAGAACCACCGAAAGTGTTGAAGTCAGGGTGTGACATGGTCATACCAGTGACTTAGGAAGATTATTTCAACAGCTGTGTGGAGGATAACTAGGAGATGAGAGAGAATGAGACAAGGGAGACTACATAAGAGATTGTTACTGGTCACCTTTCCTTTCCAAAGAGGACCAACAGTGTCACCGGGTGATGTCTTGACTTGTGCATGAATTGGATTTAAGTGAGACAGAGTTGCACAAAGTTGTCAGCCTCACTCTTCCTTCCAGTCATCAAAGCCTTGAGGGAAGACAGAAGTCAAGAAGACTGGTGATGGCCCAGGATGCAGCAGATGACCTCAGCATCCTTGATGTCTGAACAAGCTCTAAGTACTTTAGTTGCTTTCATAGCTGTTGAAACAAATTGTTCTCATCTGCTCATTCAAGTAGGGGAAGTTTTCACATGCTTGGTGCAGACGTCCTTCAACTTACCAATGGGCTTCAGGCTTATCGGTTACCTTAACCTGGTTTAGCCCATCTGCCAAGATGGTTTCATTGTGATCTCTCTTTCCTCAATTGTTTTTTATATTATTGTATCAGTAAGCAACCCAACATACACAGGGAGGCCTGCTATCACAGGTTCTTATATCTGCATTCAGAAAAGTAAAGGCAACTTTTGAGGGGTTAACAGTCACTTTAATCAAGCACATGTATCAGTCCTGCAACCAAGCACATATATCATTCACCTAGTTGAGGGGAGTCAACACCCTGAACCTCAAAGAAAATACAGAGAATTTAAAAGTCAACAGACACTTCCTCTCCCTGACCATAATTCAACACACAGATATAGTTGCCTGACCATAATTACGGGAGAGGGAAGCATGACATCTGGGTTCTCAAAGCCAGGGAAGTCCTTAGTGGCTTCTCAGAGCCCTCATCTGGCACTCCAAACTTCTTACAAAAACTAAGCACCAAAGTAAAACCTCACCCTCAGAGTCTTTGTACACTTTTTAGAGGCAGAGGACATCACATCCCTTGAGAACCAGTACCTCCTTAACAAAAGGAGTGGACCTTCTTAAAAATCTTCCCAGGCCTGACAGTGGGTGGGAAAGATCCTCTTAATCACATTCAAATAGAGGCTTTCTACTACTTAATTATAATAAAACAAAATAGCAAAAGATCCTATTTTACTTGCCATTACAATTATACATATTAATATAATGGAGAATGTGGTGAAACAATACTTGCCAAGAGGGTTTTATTGGCGTATGGTTGCTATGCCGTGCTACTGCTTCTTAGAGCCACAAGGGAGATTGGGAGACAGGTGGAAACCAAATATACAAAAAGGCCTGAAAAGGGCTCAGCAGACCCTCATACCAGAGGTGTTAGTCCTCCCTCAACAGCCCAGATACCTGTATAAGAGATTATTCCAGTAGTCTAAGAAAGAAATGGTAAGGTTCTGACATAACAATGATATTCATGTCAATGGATAGAAGCATAGAGATTTGAGAAATACCAGAGGATTAGAATGAACATGACTTGGTAATGACTGACTACAGGAAGTAATGGGAGAGGGAAAAAAGAAAACAGAACATTTGAAACATTCACTGAAGCCTACAGAATACAGTCAATAAGGAAGGAAAAGAAGTTGACTGGACAACTATAAGGGCCAGTTTGAGATTAGAAGGAAAGAAATTGTCATGGCACCAGCTGGTACAGTGGTGTGACTTTGGTTTACAATGGTATTCAGCGGCTCAGGATGACAGGCAGAGATATCAGATTGCGTCACAGTATGGCCACATCATTTGACTAAATTAAAGGGTTAATTCAATGAAATACAAACGGAAGGTTCCATTACATAATTTTTTTTAATTCACTCAACCAACAACCATTTATAAGCCTATTCCGTGTGTAGCTTGGTATTCTAGTATATACCAAACATGCAAAAAGCATTATTCTTGCTTTCAAGAAGCTGAAAATCTAGGTAAAAATAAACAATTTCCTTAAAACTGTGTGATATACTGGAAAGGTAAAGTCAAAAGACCTGGGTTCAAATCACAGATTTCCCATTTAATACTTGTAGAAAGTTATTTAACCTATCTGCTCCTCAGTTTTCCACTCTGTAAAATGAGAGGTTGGATTCAAAGACCTCATTCTAAATTATATGTTACAATTAAGACTACACAAGCAGTTAAAAAATAATTGAGTAGTAACTATTTCAAAGTGCTGAACAAAGCAAGAGAGTAGTTTTATTTGAATTTAATTAGAAAAGTCTTCTTAGAAGAAGTTAGCCTTGAGGGTTTTGAAGCAAGTGATAATGATGAATGAGAGTTGGCAGAGCATTCCAAGAGAGAAGAGCAAGAGCAATCAAAATGAATTGGGTCTATGTCAACGTCAGTAACGAGACCACCATGAAGACAATGGACAAGGTATGCTAAGGAGTACTGAGGCTAACAAGAGATGGGTTGATTAGGTAGCAGTACCAGTTGGTGGAGGCTCTTGCAGGTAAATCTGAAGATAGGGGACCAACAAATAAATTGAGATGAAGAGGGTTTGGTCAGGGTGGTGACTGTTTTAAAAAGGAGATAGGGGGTCAAATCTAAGTAGTATTACAAGGATCAAAATCTATTAGGAGAATATGTAGCATTTGGTGAATGTTGTCATATAAGGGATTAATGAAGAAGTTAGGGATCCAGTGTTTAGGGGTTTGAGAGAGTGATGGTGATGTTGACAATGACTGTTGTTTAACACATGTTGTACTTTATCTGGTAATCTAAATATGGATGGAAATGTACACTTGAAAGTCATATATACAAAAATTATGATTAAAAAAACATAAATAGCCTCTCTCCAAAGAAGTGATTATAGAGAAATTAGACTTAATCCCTAGGGGATAACTAGAGATTGGAATTCAAAAGAGATAACAGAAAAAAATATGAAGAATGAGTTATGAGAAATAGACTTAACAGGTACAGTAAATGGAGTGTTGGACTTGGGGTCAGGAAGAACTAAGTTCAAATGCTGCCTCAGGCACTTAGTAGCTTTGTGATTATAAGCAAAACACTTTAACCTCTCTCAGCCTCAGTTTCTTAACTTGTAAAATGCAAATAATAATAGAACCTACATCATAAGATTATTATGAGAATCAAAGGAGATGACATATGGAAATCACTTTGCAAACTTATACTCACTATAAATGCTAGATAATGAGAGAATAAAGGGAGAAACCTAAAAAATCATGACATGAAGACTAGGGAGTACAGTACTTCAAGGAGAAAATGGATCTGTGTCAAAATGTAGTTACAAGATTAATTAGGATAAGAGCTGATAAACTATCACTGGATGTGTCACAGAGAAATTCACTGATAACTTTAGAGTCATAATTTCCATGTAATGATGAACCCAGATTCAGTTCTGAGGCTAAAGACTCAAGCACATCTTAGAGACCTCTCAAATCTTTGCCTCATTGACTGCACTAAGATGGAAACTCAGAATATCTAGTACTTCTCCCAGTGGGTAGCATCCAGTTCACCTTACAAACACTCAGTCTAACAAAGCTAAAAATATAAACAACTGTATCTTCAAATTAATGAGCACAGAATGTACCTACCTCTAAGAGCACATAAAGTCAAGACTTTTCCCCAAAGCATTCAGCCTTTTCTCCAGAGGCCTATGTGGTCTCTTTTTCTTACAGCACAGCCATGAATTTTGCTTCTGCAAAATGAGTACTTCCATTTCTCCATGCTCGTTGTTCAATGCCTCCTATGAATTCAAGAAGACTGAGGTGAACATAGGTGGTGGCTATTAAAAATGAGGAAAGATGGTCCAATCTATGTGGTATTAATAGAATCAAGAACAACGTACTTCATATAATCCATATCAAATTTCTTGCCTTCCCAATAAGAGGAAAGAGGAGGAAGGGAGAAGAGAATCTAGAACTCAAACTTAAGAAAAAAGTGTTAAAAATGTTTACGTCTAATTGGAAAAAATATTTAAATATTAAAAATAGCAAAGTACTTGATTTTTGTCTCCCTAGTTGTGCCTCCTCTCACTTACACCTCAGCACAATTATAGTTCCATCTCCTGTTGCTCACTTCCCAGCTCCACTGTCCTCATTGTCCCCATTGCAGAGGTCATTTTACCATTACACAGAAAATCAGCTTTATAGTGGTTGTCCATATGGCCTGACCACTCTGTCTCCACTCTGTGTATAGCTCCATACACATCCATATGAGGCTATCTTTGTTCCACTGAACCCTGTTGTAAGTCAAGTTCCCACAGCTTCAACTATTTCGTTCCAACTTTCGTGTTTAGGACATGAGAGTTATCCTTTCTTGTGCAGTCAAACAAGTCTCTAACTTCAATTTCAATTGTTCAATTCAATGTTAAAGTGAATAGCTCTCACTTGCTTTACTCTCTCTCCCAGCATCCAGGTGCTATAACTGTTGCTCATGTCAGGGTCTTTGACAGAGGGTCACTGAGTTGGGGAGGTGACCCTTATCCTCTTCTTTGTCATTTGACTCATTCCCCAGTTACCCCTCTTCCCTAGGGCCTAGTTAGTCTAATGAGATCAAACAAAGATCTCCAAAAGGAGTTAGAAATGGAGATGGGGGATTGGTATCAGTGACTGGGTTAATTGAGATGGAGATTCATCAAGGATAAAAAGATTTCTAACCCTTCCCACAACAGAATAATTTTATTTTGAGTATTTTTAAGAAAATGGCTGCTAGCTTAAGGAGTAAAACCACACCAAGACTTTGGGGGCACTCTCTATTTAGGAAATTAGCTCAAAGCTGTCATGCCATGAAGTTAGTGGGTGGACAGCTTTAGAACTGGTTTGCTTATAGCAAAAACTAATGCCACCTCTATTCTAATCCCTGACACTTGTAACTCTCGCTCACTTACCTACAAACAAATTTTCTGTTGCACTAAGACTATTTCAGAACCTGAACACCAAAGTCCTTAAGGGCTAATCCCAAACCTGGATGAGTACTAGTATGATGCAAAGAGTAAGCTTCCCATAATGTTTTCTCTGAAAATATCAAAAATACTCTCTTAATACAATCACATATATTCAGAAAGTCAATAGCTATAAGGATTCTTGAGATTTCTCTAGAAATTGGCAGTATACCAGACTAACAACTACAAATTCAGAGGCTAGAGTGGTTTCCTGACAAACTGATCCCAATTCTCTTATTTGAACAAATCTTTCTATAAGTTAGAATTCTTTTTCTGTTTTCAAGTTAAGGAATAAAAAATATTTATAAGTGCCTGCTGGCAGCTAGGTGGAACAGTGGATAGAGTGCAAAGCCTGGAGTCAGGAAAACCTGAATTCAAATCCCTCAGACACTAGTTGTGTGTCCCAGGGTAACCCTGTTTGCCTCAGTTTCCTCATCTGTAAAACAAGCTGGAGAAGGAAATGGCAAACCACTCCAGTATCTTTGCTAAGAAAACCCAAAGTGGGGTCATGAAGAGTGAGTCATAACTGAGATAACTAACAACAAGTGACCAATATTGTACTAAGCACTAGGAGTAAAGTTACAAACAATAACAAAGTCCCTCTTCCAAAAGACCTTACATTCTTTTTTGAATATTAATTGAATTTTTTCAATTAACAAAAATCTATTTTCTCTTCCTCTCATACCCACATTCCCATTAGAAAAAAGAAAGAAAGCCAAAACCCTCATTGCAAATATGTATGCTAAAGCAAAACAAGTTCTGTCATTGATCATATTACACATGTATATGTTTCAATCTGCTTTCTGAATCTATCATGTCGCTGTCATGAGCTGGGTAGCAGGTTCTATTATAGGCTCTTTAAAAAGGTCTTTGTATTTATCAAGGCTCTTATGTCTTTCAAAGATACTTGTTGTTATATTGTTGCTGTTACTGTATATACTATTCCCCAAGTTCCATTTATTCTGCTTCAGTTCATGCAAATCTTCCCAGGTTTCTCTAAAGCCATTATCTTCATCATTTCTTAAAACATATTAATATTCCATCATATCTGTATATCATAATTGGTTCATTCATTTCCAAACTGATCAATAACCTGTTAGTTTCTAATTCTTTGTCATCACAAAAAGAGTTCTCACTAGTATTTTTATTCATATAATACTGTTCTCTTTGATTTGTTTAGGGGATAGTATAGTAATAGTATCACTGGGTCAAAGGCATTTTCAGTTTAGTAACTTTTAGGGCACAGTAAAAATTTCTTTCTAGAATGACTTTACTCATTCACACCTATAGTAACAGTACATTGATGTGTCTGTTTTACTGAAGTACTCTTTCAACCTCTGAAATTTGTAATTTTCTTATTTAGTCAACTTTCTCAATCTTATGGATATAAGATATAACATTGCTTCATATTGTTATCAATACCTTGGATTTCTTACTTAGAGACTTTCCTGTTCATATCTTTGGTCATTTATCAATTGAGGAATGGCTCTTACTCTGTTTACAACTGAATCAGTTCCTCATGTATATCTTGGATAGGAAACTTTTATCAAAAAAACTACATATTTTCCCAATTTTCTATTTCACTTCTAATCTTACTTGTATTGGTTTTATTTATGTAAAACCCTTTTAATTTTATATAATAAAAATTATCCATTTCATCTTCTGTGATTTCTTAAGTCTGTTTGATTATCAACTCCTTTCCAGTCCGAAGATCAGAAATTCTTCCTTGCTTCTTTAATCTTTATGATGTCATCCTTCATGTCTAAGCCATTTACCCATTTGAAGCTTATCTTGGTATGCAGTATCAGATTTTGATCTATACTTAGTTTCTGTCAGAATTTCATTTTTTCCAGCTGTGCTTTCCTTTAACAGTGATTTCTCACCCCTATAACATATATGAATGATTTTTTCAACTCTGGCTTCATCCCAAGTATTCCTAAGCTAATAATCAGAATTCACCTTGTTATAGGTTGGGGCATGAAGGACACACAACCACAAGACAGGTGCAGCAACTTAAAACAGATTACAGCTGTATGTGAATTAATTAAGACAATAATTTTGCTATGATTGCAGTTTGTTCCAGCGTGATCATGCATGTGTACTTCTAATGAAATTAGTCTGATATAATGTCTTAACTTGACCAGATAAAACTAGATTGGGCAAGTTTTAATTCATTCTGTCATCTGAGTCCTATATTTAATGAAAATACACATTTCTTTGCTCTCTTTTGTTGTTGGCTTACTTCTGTGTTATTGCTGGTTTTTTTTAAGAGGGGCATTACATTGTAAAAGGTAGTATCTCTTACAGAAGATACCTCAAATCTTGTTAAAGACTGTTGGTGTGGGGAAAGTAACGGGAAGAATCGAGCAAATACAGGAGGGCTTGGTGTACAGGTTCTTAGATCTGCTTTTCTAAAGGAAAGAAACTTTTGAGGGGTCAATGATTGCTTTACTCAAGCACATATATCATTTACTTAGTTCAGGGAAAAAGCCAGCACCCTGCACTTCAGGGAAAATACAGAGAAATAAAAACCAACAGGTAGGGCTTCCAACTGTCTGATCATACATCACAGATCAACAGACAGATGCAACTGTCTGACCATACATACATACATAGTTAATAGAGAGAGAAGCACCAACAACTGGGTTTTCAAAACCAGGGGAATCCTTAGTGTCTACCCAGAGTATCATCTGGCCAAATGAACACTTCTAACGAGTAAGCCCCAAGATAAAACCTCACCTCAGAGTATTTATGCCCCATTCAGAGCCGGAGGACAGGACTTGCTGACCCAGTTCCTCAGTAGAAATTAACAAAATGTATTGAGATCTGTTAATGGATGGGGAAGATCTTTAATTCTTTTCCAACTCACCATTAGCTTTAAATTACCATTAAAGAAAATCAAGGATGTTAAGGATTATTCACACCTACAATGAAAGAAGATCAATTGAACTGCAGCTCAAAAGGGGAAAAAAAGGAATAAAAAAAACACCAAGATGGAGTTGGCAACCGATCCAGTGATTCTGGGGAACAAATTTGGAACTATGTCCAAAGAGCTATAAAACTATTCATGTCTTTTGAACCAGCAATAACACTTCTCAGTCCATATCCCAAAGAGATCATAAAAATGGGAAAAGAACTCATGTACAAAAATATTTATAGCAGTTCTTTTTGTGGTGGCAAAGAATTGGAAATTGAGGGAATGCCCATCAATTGGGAAATGGCTGAACAAATTGTGGTATATGAATACAATGGGATACTATTTTTCCATAAGAAATGATGAGCAGACAGACTTTAGACAAACCTGGAAAGATTTACATGAGTTGATGCTGAATGAAGTGAGCAAAACTAGGAGAACATTGTACACAGTAAAAGCAAAATTGTGTGATGACTAACTTTGATAGAGTTACTTCTTAGCAATGAAAGGATCTAAGACAATTCCAAAAAACTCATGATGGAAAATGCTATTCACAACCAGAAAAAGAGCTATGGAGTCTGAATGCAGATCAAAGCATGCTGTTTGCTCTCTTTCTGTTTGTTTCTTCTTCCTTGTTCTCATTAGTTCTCATTCTTCTTTACAACATGACTAATGTGAAAATATGTTTAATAGGAATGTATATGTAGAGCCTAAATCAGATTGCATGCCATCTTGGTGTGAAAGAAGGCAAGAAAGTTTAAAACTCAAAATTTTAAGGAAGTAAATATTGAAAACTAAAAAATAATTAATATTTTTTAAAAAGGAAATTTTAAAAACCACCAAGAATTGACAAACTACCACTGTGAAACAGTATGATTAATCTTCACAGGAAAACAAGTAGGAAGGGAATGATCTCTAGGACCACTAGGTCACTATTGTACCACAAAACAGAAATCATCAAAATGATTTCAAATTGATTAAAAATTAGAAAGGTAACTCAATGGGACAGATTAGGTACATGTCATGTGGATGGAAGTGAATATAGTAGACTAATATTCAAAAAATGTCAAAGACCTTAACTACTGAGATAAGAATTCACTATTTGACAAAAGCCACTGGAGCAGGGGAGGGGAAAAACTATAAATCAATCCGGTGGAAATTAGATTTAGATGAATATTGCATTCTTTCTATGTTAAGATAAATTCCAAATGGATACATGATTTAGAAATAAGTGAATACATCACAAAGAAATTAGAATGTTAAGGAAGAATTTACCTTTCAATTTACTTTCAAATTACTAGGGATAGGGAAAAAGTTCATGGTTAAACAAAGAAAGGGGAGAATTACAGGCACATATACATATATACATATATATATAGGGGGGGTGTATGTATGTATACACACACAGAAATGTATACATACACATATACATATCATATATATATATATGATATGTATATGTGGTATGTATAATATGTATATGTAATATACATTATACATTATATATATAAAATGTATATTACTATACATAATATAGAAATTTTTCATTACATAAAATTTAAATACATACAATTTAAAAAGTTTTGCACAAATAAAATCAATGTATTTATGAATAGAAGAGAAACAAGTTACTGAGGGGGAAAATCTCCATTATGGGGAAAATTTCCATTATCTACACAATAAATTGATAAGTGGTCAAAGATTATGAACAGGAAGTTTTCAGAGGACTAAGACTATCTCTAACTAGCTGGGAAAAAATGTTCAAAATCTCTAGCATAATGGAGTTTTCTTGGAGACTACCCTAATCATCTAACATAGAGCCATGATTTCCTTTCTTTTCCTATATATAGCCATTAAATTGTTTGTTTATTTTTTATTTAATTTATTAAATATATATGTATATATTACTATATATACATATACATATAGTAATATAGATGGAAGTAACCTCCTTTGATTGATTATCTCAGACTGTATTTTGTAAAACTTCAAGAATGATAAAGTCTATATCTTTTTCCTGTGCATTCTTTCTTGATTCATCCAGAGAGTGAATATTATACATAGTTCTCCCACAGCACAGATAACATGAATTGAAAAGAAAAGGAAGAACACCTTCCTCCCTTTATCTCCTTTTATCCAGTGGTAAAAGAAATGGACCAGAGATGTTGCCATTTCTTTTCTGTTTTGTTTATCTTTCTCAGTTTCAGGTGCAGGCTGTAATTCTCACTAGACTGGGGAGTTCAAGTCATGGTGACCTTGGATTTAGGACTCCAGGCAGGATGTTGCAAAAAGTTAAATGAATGGAGAGAGTAAAAAAAGATAGGATATCTGGGACTCAAGCCTGAGGTAGATTTCAGACTTGGAATGTGCAACTGCACTCTCTAGAAACTGAACTAGGAGCAGAGCTCAGAGTGCAGAGCACAGAGCCCGGATCCCAGCCCAGCCTTGGCCACATGCGCATGGCTCATGAACAGCCCTCCGGGGCAAAATCTCCAGTCACAGAATCCCCAGTCCCAGCAGCAGAGGATCCACAGATCCCTCAACCCACAGGTGCCAAAGATCAGTGACAGGGTTTATTCAGCTGGCCAGGAAGGGAGAAGGTCCTTCACATCTGGAAGGCAGCAGGAACTCTCAGGGCAGCCCCTATAGCAGCCTGAGACCATAGGTGGATTGCAAAAGCCCCTGGGGGCACTGAAGAGCTGAGTCTTACCTCAGTCCTTTGTAGACACCCTGAGGCAGCTCAGTCACACCAAATGGAGGCCCTGCTCCCACAGCTTGACTGAATCCCACCTCCCTCCCTCCCTTTCCCAGTGCTAGCTTGGCTGAACTGGAGGTCAGGTGCCTGTGGAGAGGAAAG
>CM053771.1:325060499-325114295 GCA_028658325.1 Potorous gilbertii
AGTTAAGTGACTTGCTCAATGTCATCTGGGTAGCAAATAGCAGGGTTGGAATTCAAATCAGGCCAGGGATTTGGAATTTAACAAGAGCAAATGCTCCCCAACATGTACATGTCTGGGAGTGCTACCTCTTTCTAGGGGTTTTTTCCAGTTCTAACTTCTTTTAAAAAACAAAATGGAGTGTCCAAATAAAATATTAGCTTTGATGGGTATTGTGAGATATGAGAGATCTTTGGTAAGTGACCAGCTAGTTACTAAGTTAGAGGATGTTCCAAATGGAAGTAGATCTTTAGAGTCTGGGAGACTGCTGGTTAACAATCATCAGAAAGAGGAAGGTGCTCAGAAACCATTTAGTCTGAATCCTTCTTTTTACAGACCCTTGGAGATTAAATCATTGGCTCATGATCACACAGGTATTAAGTATCAGAAGTAGGATTTCAATGCAATCCCTCTAATTCTAGAAATAGGATTTTTTCCACTGTAACACATTTCTTCTAAAAAATTCACTGTGATTCTTATTTAAGAAACAATCCAAGAACAATAGGAAAGGAAGGAAATAATAAAGAAATGAGGATTTCGTAAGTCTATAAGAATTTATGTTTAATTTGTATGAAGGGCAAATGCCAACATACTTAAAGGATTTTTTATTTTGTTGACCAGTCTTTCAAGCTTGGGTACAAATTTCCACTTTTTCTTCACCAAAGTAGACCATACTTTCAAATGACTCTGGTAAAAGAAAAAAAAGAATTGATGAGAAACTTTCTGCTAATGAGCTCTTGAGATTAGTAAGATCTCTTCCCTGTGAGTAAGAAATACACTAGTTTAGCAAGTTGGTAAGACTTGCCAGAGTTTGTAATAGCTTTCAGGTTTCAAATAGCTTTCAATACCCCAGGATCATCTTCCTTCCACCAGGAAATACTTTTGAAAATTCCAGTTATGACACTGAACTGGTATTCACTATTCCTTCTTCTCTCGATTACTTAAGCTATGGGTTTCATTCATTACTGATTACCTTTACACTGCAGTAATGTGTAACAGAGTAGTAACTGTAGGATGGGGCAGCTAGGCGGTATAGAAGATAGGGTGCTGGGTCTGGAGTGAGGAAGACTCATCCTTCTGAGCTCAAATCTGATTTTAGATACTTATTTAACAGTAAGTACCTCAACAGAGGGGGCCCTATTGCATTCGTAAAAGGAAAAGCAACTTTTGAGGGGTTAGCCATCACTTTAATCAAGCACATGTATCATTTCTTTAACCAAGCACATAAATCATTTACCTACTTCAAGAGAGTCAGCACCCTGAACTTCAAAGAAAATACAGAGAAATTAGAGGTCAACAGACATGACTTCCCCTGCCTGAATTCAACAGAGTTCCAAATGTCTGACCATAGTTACTGGAGAGGGAAGCACTGGCATCTGAGTTTTCAAAGCTCCTTTAGTGGCTTCCCAGAATCCTCATCTGTCACCCAAACCTTCTTACAAAAACTAAGTCCCAAAGTAAAACCTCACTGTAAGAATGTTTATACACATTTTAGAGCCAGAGGGCATAACTCTCTGACCCAGTGCCTCAATAGAAGAAAGAAAAGGTACTTGGGCCGCTCCTACAAAACAACTCCCCTAATCAAACTTCCCGCAATGGGCAGACCCATCAGTGGGTGAGAAAGATCTTCTTGAATCATATTATTCAATCAGAGGCACTTTTAGTAAAACAAAAACAGTGAAAGATCCTAATGTGATTGCCATCACAACTTACTTGCTATGTGATCCTGGGAACATCACTTAACCTTGTTTGCTCAGTTTCCTCCTCTGTAAAGCGAAATGGAGAAAGAAATGACAAACCACTCCAGTATCTTTGCCAAGAGAACCCCAAAGAGGGTCATGAAGAATGGGATACATCTTCAACAACTGAACAAGAACAAAGGTGTAGGTAGAGTAGGTACCTTGGTGACCTCATGTTGACTAGATGTCACAGTGGATAAATTGCTACACTTAAAGTACAAAATCTTGAATTGAAATCCTTTTTCACACACTCCCTAACTGAGTGATGCAACAGAACTAATATGGAAATGTGTTTAATATGATTGTACAAGTGCAACCTATATCAGATTACTTGTTATATTGGTGGGGAGAGAGTGAGGGAGAAAAAAATTTGAAATTCAAAATCTTATAAAAGGGAATGTTTCAAAAAAACTGGCTATGTGACCCTGGGAAAAAATCATTTGACCTCTCTAACCCTCAATTTATTCATCTGTATAATGGTAATTAATAATGATACCTGCCAGGGTTGCGATGAATTTCAAATGTGATATATTCAAATTTATGTAAAGCACTTTTCAAACTTTAAAGCACTATAGAAATGCTGCCAATTACTATCGGAAATGGATGTGATAATGATGATACTTTCAGGAAATGTGTCGTAAACGTTAAAATACTACATGTACGTGAGCTTCGTAAGTTGAAAAAAATTAAAATCAAGTAGTTGTGAAATGAAGCAATACAAAGGATGTCATCAAAGATATTTCATAAAAAATAAATCTGGCCACACGGAGAGAGTGAGGGATTCCCTCACTAGACAGCCTGCATGGTCTGCAAATATAAACATAATATTGGATGAAGACAGTGCACCAACAATTTGGATAGGTCTCCCTGTGAGGTGTGGTGTTATGAAATGGCACGGACAAAAGTTCCAAAAGAATACCAGACTATTTCACTTCTACATCTTAAAATGTGGTGTTTCCTTCAAATTTCTGCTCAAGTGATTTCTTCCATATATCAAAGCTATCTCACTCCCCTAAAAAAGAAAAAAATGATCAGGCATAGGGCATTGATCTCCAACAAGGAGGAAGGAATCCTATACCAATGGGCTTTGGACCTTGGGTTACATATGTACTTGTTGTCTATCAATAAAAGTGACTAGAGGCCAGGGACTTCTCCACTTTATCCCTGTTCTTCCAACAAATAACACAATTCCTGGCACAGGCTTATTTAATACTTATTGATTGAATTATTGATTGCCTTCTTGGAAGGAATTTTCACATAGATGAGTTCACAAATCCGTTGAATCATTTGAGCATTAAGTATAAGCTATTAATAAAAGCACTGTTGAAAAGGTTTGAGTATCCATGCTTCTCCTCTAAATTATCAGAAAATCAACATCTCCACCTTGGAATACTTAAAAAGCACTGTATTACCCCCTCTAAGGTATTTACCTATCAATAATACTAAATTTTTCAACCTTTCCCTCTCTCAGTAGAAACCAGAAACAGTGTATTGACTACTTTTATCTAACCTCATTCAGTCTAACGCTTGAAATAACCCTATTTTATAAAGTCATGGGCCTTGAAGGGATCTTAAGAAGCCATTTCATCAATTCTCACGACTTGAGATGGAATCACATCTAAACTATTCTAAACTGACAAAAATGTGTACTATTTCCTAAAAATTCCTTGGAAAACTAATCTAACAGTCATCATTGGTTTAACTACCAGCATTCTCAGATAATCCTTCCATATATTTAATTCTCCAAATTGTGAAGTTACGGTTTATTGTCCTCTCAATTGGGATAGAAAGTTGGGTATCATTATTTTTTGTTCAAGCATACTCTTATTTCATTAAGTCATGTCGCTCCATCTTCTCTAATGTCTATATTTATTTCTTTAATACTTTTATATGTTGCATTTTATAATACTTAAATCATTTTGTCCTTTTTAGCTAATCTTCACCATCACCTTGGTGAAATATGCAGCTAGGTGGTACCTGAGTTCAAATCTAGCCTCAGACACTTACAAACTGTGGGACCCTAAACAAGTCACTTAGCCTTGTTTGCCTCAGTTTCCTCATGTGTAAAATGAACTAGAGAAGGAAATGACAAACCACTTCATTATCTCTGCCAAAAAACCCCCAAAACTTTAAATGAGGTCACAGTCAGATGTGACTGAAATGATTGAACAGTAACAAATACTGTGTTTTATAATGCTTAGATGATTCACCCCACCCCACTCTATATGATTCTCACCATCATCTCAATGAAATAGGCAAAAGGGATAGAGGATTGTGGATTCCTCCCTCTTCTCTTGGAAAGCATTTTTGCTGATTGTGAAATAAAGATAAGTTTTTTCTTTCTTTTTAAAATCCTCATATTTTCCAGAATAATTTTGTATTACAGAGGTTTTTCCTTTCTAAAAGGGATAACTCAGTATCTTCTAACAACAGATGAAGGGAAGACAAAAAACAACCACCCCTATGACTTAGTCTGAGTCCTAGAGAGTCACCTGAGTTTGTGACTTCATCACAATCAATAGCTAATAAGTGTAAGAGTTAGAATTTGTCATCCTACTGACTCAAAGCTTAGTATTCTAACTTCCTCTATGGCATCTAACAATATTGAGTTCAAATAAGCAGCAGTCTGCACAGGTTTCTAATTTTAATTCTTTTCTGAAAATGTCTGCTATGTGAATAGTAAAGTAACATGTGTGCCATTTAAAGCCCATCACTATACTCCTAAAAAGTGCAGGAGACTGAGTTCCTGAATGAGAATTGAGTTCGATGGGAACAGAGCAGATGTGTGGATAAGCACTTAGCTATCCCAAAGGAGGATGATATAATAGAGACAAATATCTTACCCTAAATTTACGTGAAAGAAATCTTCCTATACTTATGGATATCAGGTTTGCTAAGCCAGGGGTTTCCAAAATGATTGGCATATAATCCAAGTGATAGCACATGCAATTGATTAGAATGCAAGAAGAAAACATTAAAACTTCAATTACAATTTATTTTTCTTTAAAAGTAAGGAAGAATTTGACCTTCACTAATATTTATTGAATGAATTGACATTTAATCCTTCAGTTGATCTGTACATGTTGCACAAAACATCCCGAAGGACAAATGAGAACTCTATGATGTAGAGAAATTGAGTGTCAACCTCACTCATTCATCAAGGTGACATTGAGATTTACCAGTACCCTGTTAAGTACATTCATTAATTACATTATTTATCTTTAATGAAGATAACTTTCACAAGGTGGACAAGTGGCTTAAAAAAGATTCCTACAAAGAAGCCTTGAATTGAAGATAATAGGGCAAGAATGAGCAAACAAAAAAACAGTAGAGCTTCAAATTTCTACCACAAATATAAACTATTCATTTATGGCATTATGCAGTAAAAACAATGCTGGACTGACAAGATCATTTATTTAGTGTATTGGCTGAAAAAGTAAAAAATATCAAGATCACTCTTTGAAGTATAGGTTGTTATCTACTCTTATTAATAATTATATCTTGATATATTAACTATCGTGGTTGCTAAGACATTAAAGAAGTAATGTTTTGTAGCTCCCCCCAAAAGTTTGTTACTTATAAAAACTTACATTTCTACCCTGAAAAATGGAATTTAAATTTTCTAGTTGATATAAAGGAAGATTTTCATTAGGTTTTGTATGTTCTTGTTAAAAATATTAAAATGTAACATTCTCATTAGTTTAGAAGAGGAAGATGGAAACTTAGTAGTTAAATAAAAAAAAAAACTTTGCATAGTTGGCAGATGAGATTGAAAAAAAAATAGTGCCATGATTTAGTAAGTACAGTCAATAATGTTTTTCTTCCAGTTGTTACTACCTCTGTTGGTAAAGTGTCTTTTTCAGCTGATGACAACCATTAAAACCAAATATCCAAATGAACCAAACATTGACCCAAACCTTCAAATCACTATCACAAAGGATTTTAGGAAATTACAAAGTATTTTGATCATCTTGTTGATGCTGGAGAAACATTCTTATTAAAATGATTTTCTAGTGAGAGCAAAAAGTCTTTTATAGCATTAATAAAAACTTTAAAAAATTAAAACATTATTTCTTTTGTCTTTTTCAAAACTTCTACTTGTTTATAGTATACTTGAAGTATTAGTAAAAATAGTATATGTACATGCTTGAGAAAAAATACATATGAAAGTGTGAGTTCTTTTTTTTTTCAATTAATGGGTATTTGTTCAAAAACTGTTTCAAGACCACTCCTCCAAGTTATAGCTTGAGAATCAGTCCAAAGAATTCTGATATTGCCAATATCTATCAATCAGATCAGTCATATAGAACAACTTATCACATTTCTATGTCAAAATGTGAACTATAACACTGCTATGGGTAATGAGCTCATTTAATTTGTGGTAGTTACCATTGGGCTTAATAGTAAACTGGAAAGACAAAAGACTTCAGTTTGAGTCTTGCTTCTGGATACTTCCTAACTATGAGATCCTAATAAATTGCTTAACTTCTGTTTTTGTTTATTGATCATTCAGTTATGTCTGACTCTTCATGATCCCTTGGCCCATATCAAGCCAGGCCTTTCTATTCTCCATTATCACTTAAAGTCTGTCCAAGTTCATGTTTGTTTGTTTTATCCTATGGCTTTTGTATCTATCTTATCCTCTGTTATTTCCTTTTCCTTTTTCCTTCAATGTTTCCCAGAATCAAGGTCTCTTTTCCAGTGAGTCTTATCTTCCCATTTGTTGTCCTTGTTATCCAAAGGACTCCCACAGGTTTTCTCTAACACCACAATTGAAAGCATCCATTCCATAGCACTAAGATTTCCTTATAGTCCAAATCTCACAGCCATACCATGCTACTGGAAAAACCATAGGTTTGACTGGATGGATCCTTTGTTGGCAAGGTGACATTTCTGTTTTTTTAGTATATTTTCTGGATTTGCCATAGCTTTCCTTCCAACGTGCAAGCATCTTTTAATTTCATGCCTGCAGTAACTGTCTTCAGTGATCTTAGAGCCCAAGAATATAAAATCTGACATTGCTTCCATTTCTTCTCCCACTATCTGCCACAAAGTAATGGAACCAGTTGCAATATCTTATTTTTTTATGTTAAACTTCAAATCAGCTTTTATACTCTTTTCTTTTGCCCTCATCAAACGGCTTCTTAACTCCTCTTCACTTTTTGCCATCAGAGTGATATCATCTGCATATCTGAGAGTGTTGTTATTTCTTCTCCCAGAAATCTTAATTCTGGCTTTTGAGTCATCTAGCATGATATACTTTTGCATGATATACTCTTCATATGAGTTAAATAACATGACTATATACAGACTTGTTGTACTCTGTCTCCAATCTTAAACCAATCAGTTGTTCCATGTTCAGTTCTAACTATTGCTTCTTGGTTCATATACAGGTTCCTCAGATAACAAGATGATCTTCTACTCCCATCTCTTTGAGGACCTGCCATATTTTCTTGTGACCCACACATTCAAAGGCTTTAGTGTAGTCAATGAAGTAGAAATAGATGTTCTTCTGTAATTCCCTTGCTTTCTCCATAACCTAGTAGAAAATCAAATAGCTCCTCATTTCTCACAAAGCTGTATTCATTTTGGATTTCCTTGAATTTTCCACCATACTTACAACAAAACTCATCATTGGGAAATTTCATCATGTTGCAAGATCCAATCAGCCTTATTACTCATACTTCATCAGTACCCTCTTCCCCTCTGATTCAAGGGTGGAGCCATAAAGTCCTCCTTTATAGAGAGAGGACAGACATCTCATTTTCCACTCAGAAGCATTCATTTTGAACTTCTTTGAATTTTCCACCACTACTGGTCACCCCCTCCATGCCTTCTCCACTCATATTTTTCAACTTTATTTTTTGTTTTGCTTTCCTCCATTAGAATGTTAAGTTCCTTGAAGGCAGGGACAGTCTTTTTAAATTTATGTTCCTCAGTGCTTAGCACAGTGCCTAGAAGTTATTCTACACCTCATAAATGTTTATTGATTGAGTGAATAAGAGTTATTGCTGACTTTAGGCTAATGATTAGGCTTCAGGTCTTTCACTGCCTAGCAAAAACTCTCAAAAATAATATGGTCCATACTTCATGAAGTCTATCTTTTCTTTGTAAAAACAGTTGTGTTGAAATTTACAAAGCACAGTATCTTTCTTTTGATGCATTCATGTGACTCCACCTGTTCCATCTGCTTATTTCCCACTCAAAGTCATCATAATCCTCAATTTGTACTATCACAATTGGTTGCTGTGGAGATGATTGCGATGTCACAAACAGGATTTTGACTTCAAGTGGGGAATAAACAGCATGAGCACTGAACTCTTAACAAATAAAAATCCTGTTATTATGCAAATACCTTGTATAATAAGAGTATGACCCCCAAATGCTAATTTTAATCTTACCTAATTTCCTCTTTTCCCTTACCATCACTATGTAAACAATGGTTAAAGTGGAAACATCATAAAAACAAACAAACAAAAAGGGCAAGATTTAAATATCATAACACATGAAAAAAAAATACCAATAAGTTACTGAGACAGTTCCGGGAAATATAATTATTTCTACAAATTTAACTAGAGTGGCTTCTCTGAATCAGAAGGGTTATCACTCTCTCACTGAGGAACTGCCAAACTGAAGCTCCCAAAATAGAAGACTTGCCATAGAAATGAGTACAGAGAAGTTAATGCTCCAGTAGTGATCAGGTGATTGATCGCCTGTGAGGATCACCAAGGTCAGTCCTAAAATAGTCAGAATAGAATGTTGTCTTAACAGAAAAAGTTTAAGACTAGCAATCGAGATTCCTGGATCTTAATCTTGTCTCTCCTATTTACCAGCTCTGTGACTTTGGTCAAGTTATTTTGTGATGGAATATTGGCCAGCTAAGGCCTAATCATGAAGCATGTTTTAGGGAACCACATGAAGTTTAGAAAGCCTGCTTCTGGAAGTACATGATGTCATGGAACAGAAGGGTCTCATTCTCTACTTTAAAAAATATGC
The DNA here is from genome assembly GCA_028658325.1 of Potorous gilbertii. Classification (NCBI taxonomy): domain Eukaryota; kingdom Metazoa; phylum Chordata; class Mammalia; order Diprotodontia; family Potoroidae; genus Potorous; species Potorous gilbertii. Next base: position 325,069,271 of record CM053771.1, read on the forward strand.
AAGCATTCTGTTCTATAATTCCATGTCCATTGATTAGTAGTAGTTTTTTTAAAAAAAGAGATTTTTAGATTGCTGCTAAGTCAACACTGTATGCAAGCACAAATAAACCAGTCAAATGAGGCTCCTTTTTTTTTTCTCTTAGTGGTGATCAAGTAGAAAACAACTATAAAATCCTCCAGAGAGAAAGAGTGAGATCTCGAGGTTTATTGCCCCAGGGTGGACATATGGCCACGTGCATGATGAAGTTACTTTTTCTATTTTAGTTGGGAAGAGTAGAGCTCTCCATTCGTATCCTCATAAATTTCTAGAACTGGTTTTACAAAACCCCATGTGGGTCCCCCATGTTTGCTACTAAAACTGAGCCCTAATTAGCTAATCATCTGTTACATTTAACTTCTCTTACTTTAATTACTAAATCTGTAAAATGAGAGTATTTATACTTACATTACTTATCCTGAGTACTATTGTGAGAAAAGTACATGGCAAACCTTCAACTGATATATAAATGAAAGTTCTATGAGGTGACTTGTGGAAAAGGCCACACTATGTCCCACGCAAATATCTTCCAAGTGACCCAAGCCTTACAATCCTTTCTTTTTATTTAAAATTTAATTTTAAACTTATGGAATACAACAAATATTTCCATAACAGAGTACATATGATGAAAAAGATGATTGCAAATGAAAGTGCATATCTACTATGTATAATTTGCTATTCCTTCCAAATATAGAACAAAATTATCATATAAATTTCTTCCCTTCCCCTTGCCCCAACCTAGAGATGGCTACCACTTTACACACACACACACACACACACACATACACACATACACACATACACACACACTTACACAAGCAGACATGTAAAATTGTTCTGTACATACTTCTATTTATTAGTTCTTTCTCTGGATGCAGATGGAATCTTTCATCAAATGTCATTTATAGTTAATTTGACTATTTATAGTATTCAAAATAATTTATTTGTTCAAAGTCACTCCTAAAACAATATTGCTGTTACTGTATACGATTTTCTCTAGGTCCTGCTTATTTCACTCACCATTATTTTCTTCCCTGTTTTTCTAAAATCATTGAGTTCATCATTTTTTATAACACAGTAGTATTCTGTCATGTACCTTAACTGGTTCAGCCATTCCAATTGATGAGCATCCCCATAACTTCCAGTTCTTTACTAAAATAAAGATAATTACTATAAACATTTTAGAACATAGAGATTCTTTTCCTTTCTCCCTAATTATCTTCAGAAATAGAACAAGTAGTGACGTTACTGGGTCAACGACTACAGGTAGTTTAGTAACTCTGTGTGTCATTCCAGCTCGCTCTCCAAAATAGTTAGATCACTTCGCAATTCCACCCACAGTGAATGGGTCCCAATGTCACTTTCCCCTTCTATGATTTAGCCAATCAGGTAAGTGTAGAATTACATCTCAAGGTGGTTTTAATTTGCATTTCTCTGATCGGTAATGATTTAAAGCATTTTTTTTATATGACTATAAATTGTTTTGATTTCTTCATTGGAGAATTGCCTGCTTATATAGTGTGACCATTTATCAATTGGGGAATGGCTCCTATTCTCATGATTTGACAGAGTTCTTTATTTTTTTTAGATAACTCACACTTCTTAAAATTACCTTTCTATTCCCTCCTTTAGGTGAAATAAACGAAGAATCTGTTAAAAATATTACTTGGAAGAATGTATTAAACTATAATCCTGTTGATTCGGTTTCACCATCTTGACTTTCCAGTCACCTAAAAAACCTGGAGGGAATAGAACTCACGATAGATTAAGCTTTGACTGGAAAGAAGACTATGAGGCATTGCTGGAGGCATTATTCCCTGTTACCTAGAGGTGGTACATCTCTTACCTTTACTAACTAAAACAAATGACAAAGACGTGACTTAAACTCAGATAGTTTAAGTCACGTCTTTGTCATTTGTTTTAGTTAGTAAAGGATAGACTGGACAATTAGTTGTCATCCTTTGTAGTCGGAAAAGAACCAAAATGACATTGTGATTTCAAGGTCAATATACAATGTATAATTGTGACTGATGAGACCAATATGGGCTCAGAAGGTTCTACCAAAGATTAGACACAAATAGTCCATATGAACATATGGAATGGAGATGTCTATAAATGTGTGCAACTCACATTTCTTTTGAGATACTGCAATTCTGCTTTGCTCATGGAATATGGTGACTTCTTTGATGTGGACATGCCATGCTGGATAGTCCTGTGCCAGTGTTTCCTATGTATCACAGTTGATTCCAAAGTTCTTCAGGGAGACTTTGTGATTGTTTTTATATCACTTCTTCTGACCTCTGCGTGAGGGCTTACCTTGTTTGAGTTCTCTGTAAAACAGTCTTTTAGACAAACATATATTTGGCATTTGAACAACATTGGAGTTGTACTCTCTGCACCAGGGTTAAAATGCTTGGCAGTTCAAATCAAGAAAGGACCCCAGTGTCCAGTACATTATCTTACCAAGTGATCTTCATAGGCTCAAATGGCAGCAACTCAGTTCCTGGCCATGGCTCTAATATACTGTTCAGGTTTTATATGCATATGAGATCAACAAAATGGCTCTGTACACTTTCAATTTGGTAGGCAGTCTAATTCTAATGGAAGTAGACTGGCCTTTATTTCCTAAGGGCAAGAACTCACCTAGACTGGAATCTCTTTGGAAGTTTTTCTAGTTGGTTTGAGTTCCAACCAAGACTGAGAAGCATGTACCCTAATCATTTGGGCAATGTCATCTAATAGCAATATTCTTAGACTGGCTGAATGACCTATAGGGACCAGTTTCTGAATGAGGAAATATGAAGTGAAAACCTTAATCTAAATTTAATAACTGGTTATTAATATAAGAGGAAATAATCACTTATCTCAGAACTTATCCCTCGTATTCTCTTTTGTTATAAACAATGTTTCTATATATAGATGGTACAGTGCTGGCTGGTGGAGAACCTCTATTTTCTTGGTGCTATTTGTCAGGCCAAAATTAGCATAGGTGGCAGAGAATTGATCCATGCTGTGCCACATCTTAGCCTCAGAGGCTGCATTGAGTGCACAATCATCTGTGAAGAAAACATCCTGCACTACTCTCCCTCCAGTTTAATCTTGGCTTACACCCTTTTCTTTTTTTTTAATAAGAAAAGAGAAAAAAAGAACATTTCCCTGTACACAACAGAACATGAGAGGAGATTACATGAGAGGCATTACATTTCCATTTCAAGAAAACCTATATAATAAATACTGCACATTGTTTTCAAAGCTATCTATCTAGCTTTTCTTTGCTTCTTTCTAGGTTTTCTTTTGTTCTCTGCTGTGCATTTTTTACTTTTTTTTTTTACCTCCATACCCCTGTCCCTGTTGAAAATAAGACTACAGTAAAAGGCAGATATATGTGTGTGTATACACACACATTTACATAGATATCTATAGGCATATATATTTTATACACACACACATTCACAGATACATATGTAAGACCATACTATGCATATTGTCTCTCATCATTTCCTTTTCTGGAGGTGGATAGTATCCTCCTTCCTATGTCCAAGTCTTTCCATGTTTTTCTAAATCAACCAGTTCATTATTTCATACACCACAGCAGTATTCCAGCCCAATCACATCCTATCTGAGAGATTGTCTATGAAAGATTTTTTCCCCAATTTTCTTTATTCCTTCTATTTCTGGCTGTATTGATTTTATGTGAGAAAATTCTAATTTAAAATAATTGAAATTAACCATTTTACACTTTAACTTTGCTTTATAATATAATTTAAAGTCTCATTCTGCCAAATCTCCTACCTTTACATCTTTTTCTCCCTGGTTTCCTTTAAATTCCTGACCTTTTGTTCTTCCAAATAAACTTTGTTATTATTTTTTCTAACTCAGATCATTTTTTAGCAATTTAATTGGGATCGCATTGAATATATATTCCCCATTTGTGAAAGAGGCTTACAGAAATTTTGTGTGTTTGCGTGTTTAAGTGTCTTATATGCAAATATAGGGAATCATAGAAGAATTTTCAGTCAAGACTGTTGAGTTTTTCACTTGAAAAATTTGTAGAGAATTGATTTTTTAGTAGTCTCAAGGTCCTTGATAGAGTCCATGTGATCTAGAAATTCTGTAAGGACCAGGTATGTTCTCTGAGAAGAAAGACTTAATTTTTCATTTCCATATCTTTCTACTTCTTTTTTCTTTTCATGTTGGGAAGGCCTTTTGTAAGTAACCAAAAAAGCTGGTAGCCTATGGGAATTTTTTAAAATATTTATTTCTTAAGTTGTATCAACTTGTATTTGGAAGTTTAAAAGAATATGTTTCTGTTTTCTCTGTGAATTGTACCACGTAAACTTTTTTGGAAACTATGTCATACAAGGAAATGGAAAGGGACAATGCTTGAATTTTCTCAGGTCAGAAGAAAGACATGAAGAAATTGGGACTATGAACTTGACCAAAAATAAAACCTCTGGCTAATTTTCTCAGGGCACCAAATATTTAAACTTGGGATGAGTGTAACATGTGAAGTTCTACATCTGACCTGAATTAACAAAATAGTCTACACTTGTACTCCTTTGCCATATGTTGATTCTAAGATAAAGCTCACTTCCCCCTATACTATGTACTTGTGGGACAAAGTGCCTTAGATATTATGGGATGATGTTTAGTGTAAACTATTCTTACCATACCACCTTAGTAAATGTTGCTGTGCAATCATGTCTGACTCTTCTTGACCCCATTTGGGTTTTCTTGACAAAGATATTTGTTTGCCATTTCTTTCTCCAGCTCCTTTTACAAATGAGGAAACAAAGGCAAAAAGAGTTAAGTAACTTTCTGGGAGTCATACAACTAGTAAGTGTCTGAGATCTTATTGAAATTCAGGTCTTTCTGACTCCCAGTCTGTCACTCTACCCACTGTGTCACCTAGCTGCAAATACATTTGGCAAACACGTTTCTAAAAGCACATATTTTATCTGGCTAATTAATATCAACCAGTGATCATGGAGGGAAGCACAATAGCAGGGGCTTGTGATCTATAGAACTAAAAAACAATACCTTCTCAAACCTTTCTGGATTATCCACCTGGAAATGAAGGAATGTTAGTCACCCTCTGGGAATCTGACTTGAGAGAGAACTGGGATAGTAGCTTCAGTGCATATGCAACATCTTTATATCTCTAATGCCTCAAAAGTGCCTAGGATAGTGCAGTCATTTAAAAAATGTTTGAGATATTGTTGAAAGAATAACCAGTTCATCGCTAGCCAAAGTTCTATACCCAGGGAATTTTGTATCAATGAAATCAAAACAATTACCAAGCACTTCAAATGGCAAAAGGCATATACTAGGTTAAGAATAATGTAATGCAACATGTGCTACTCACTGAATTTTGCTAGGATCATGACATGGCATCAACCAGGGTCATATAACATCAAAAGGAGTCACAGTAAGGGTCACACTATCCACTTTGGAAATACAAAAATTATGGATAATCAATTTATAGTTCAGAAAAGAAATAATTACAAGATTGGACAGGCAGAAAGGTTTTACCTCATTTATCACCTAAGTGTCAACGTCATTTCTATGATAAATTACTAAATCAAAACCTGACCTTGTCATATATCCAAATCATATTAGCACTTAGTCTGTTGCAAAAATACTGTCTGAAAGGGTTAGTTTTATGAATATGCTCTAAATTTGAAAAATTTGGATGTAGGGGAACTTTCTATAAATAACTTTTAAGAGTCACTTTCATTAAGCATATTTATTATTCTGTCCTCATTGTCTAATCCAACCCTTAGGAATAATAGGATTTTTAACTCTTTATGCAGGTACCTCAAATTCAACAGAACCTTCTAGGATGATCCTGAAGTTCTGTACCCAAGGAGTTATGTGTCAGTGAAATCAGGACAATTATCAGTGGCTGAAATTCAGCCTCACTACTTTTCTAATGAATTATATACTTTTTTTTTTCCTTCTGCAAATCTTTATTGCTGCCTTATGTGATTTCTTTCGGGTAATATCTACTATCGTAGTTCTGAGTACATGAGATTATTTCTCATAACTATCCCTTTGCTCAGAAAAATATCACACTACATATTTCTTTGAATTTCAGGTGAAGTGAACAGGGTAACTTCTAAGAATAAAAAATACTGGGATTCTAGGAACACCTCTCTCATGAAGTAGTTGTATGAACTTGAACAAGTCATTTGAACTTTCTAACTTTGTTTTTCTTATTGGTAAAATGAAATGTTTGATCAGGGTGCTTTCTGATGCCATTTTGTTAGATTGTGCCCCTTCCAATGAGGTGAAATGGTTATTAGTATCCATTAGTCTAAAATCTCATTAATTCTAACCACCTTAAGCCATACCACTCAAGATCAATCTATGAAATTCTAGTCAAGACTAGTGCCATAAAGGGGGCCACATCTTTCCGGGATCAGAAATTACATTGAGACCTGGCTGGAAGTGAAGTTGCCAGAGAACACATATCCTCTATATTTCTTACTCATTATCTCAGCTTCTGTGCTATCAATAAACCCTATCTTCAGACTGACTGAGCATGAAGGTCTGTCTGTTCCATTTAAATCCCATACCAGATTGGTGGAATCTCTCTGAGCCCTTCTAGTTATAAAAATCTATGAATATATAATAGAGGGGAAAAGACAAAATAAAACAAACCCAAAGCTAGAAGAAAAATGGGTCTATATACTGAGTATCTTGATACTATATAGAATCTTAGAGTATGCAAATTTTATCCTAAAAAAAATATATATATATATAATAAATACACACATATATATTTATAACTGAATCAGTGGCACAGTTGGGGATCCACACCCTCAAGTACTGATATGTTGTCTGAGTTATAGCTCTGGCTTCTAGGAAGTGAATTCATTTGTCACAGCCTCTCATGAACACTGTCTAAGTCACAAAGAACTTGCTTTCTGTGTTTTCAGAAGGAATACCTACACCAAAGAAAACAAAACTACTTGGAATATTGAGACAAGTTTGTAGCAACATGATTTGGTTGTTAAGATGTTTCCCGTAGAATCAGCTAGGGGTTGTCCAGTTATTTTTGGTTGAACTGACATAAACTATTTCTATTCCCATCTTTCTCTCTATACCATCTTAGGAAAAGTTTGCTGCTAGTCTTTTCTGTATGTATCTACCCCAAAGCTGGCTTGGATCAGAGAAAATGTGTGATTTTCCCACCCAATTTCATTTTTGACTCCTGATAACTATGATTTCTTCACGGTAAAGAAAAATCTATCAAAATTAAGATTCTCTTGCTTTCATCAAACCCTATTTTTATGGAAACTAAGCAACATATCCATTGTACCTTAGAGAAGGATTTTTTCCCACTTCAAATTTTCCTTGAGTTGTTTTAAAGTTACAGTAATTCAAAGACAGAAATGCTCATTTCAAAAAGATTTTATTGTTTTCTCTTTGATTACCAGTGGCAGAAAGGTCCTCATCAGATGATTGTTTCTAAGTTATTGTAGTCAACTTTAAAAAAAAAATTCACTTCTGTATCTGATACCAGGCTTTTTCCTGTAGTAATTCCCTTACGGGGAGTTATTCAAAAAAGAAAACCATATTGAATTTAATAAATAAAGGTAGAAAAAGAATCAGGCTAACTAGAGATTTTTGTCTTTAAACCCTATGGAATTTTCAGAACTTGGTTTATAATATATGAGGCCAATATGGATTTGTATTATCTGTCAATTTCACATGAAGTGGAGATTTCATTATAAGGCTGCTTGTGGTGCTTTGGAATCCTTCACTGCAGACAATTTGTATTGGATATGCATCTATATTATATTACTCTAAGGAGCCTAAGAAAAAGTCTTGGGCATTCTGGGGGGAAAAATAAACCTGACCATATTTGCTATTGCTGATGGTGTTGTTTGTGTAACATCTGCATACATTTTGCCTTCTCTCCTTTAGGAGTCAGGTCTTCTGGAATTATAAGTTTGTCCTCATTTGGCACATTAATGGTAAGGGTCTCTAGGTCTTCATCAGGGTTCTTTGATCTCATCAGGATTCATCATGGTGGGAGCATAAGCACTGATGATGATGGCATAGTGCTTTCTTGAAAGTGGCAATCACATTGTCACAAGCCTGTCATTCACTCCTTTTGGCAGGTACACATACTTGCTGACTAGATTAGTTTTGATTACAAAACATATTCCAGCTTCACAGTGCTCCCCTTCACTGAGACCACTGCAGAAAAATGTGTATCCAGCTCCAGCTTCAGTAAGCTGGCCTTCATTTGCCAGCCTTGTTTCACTCAAGGCTGCTATTTGGATGCAATACCTGTTCAGTTCTCTTGCAACAAGAGCAGTTCGTCTTTTGCGTCTACTGGATTTCATGTTGTCTATAAGTGTGTGCATGTTTCATGTGCCAGTGGTGAGTAGAATCATCTTTGCTGATGTTTTTGTACATTTTTTTGTGTTATGATGCATAGTGGGATTCCCCACTTGCTGCGGTAATCAGACCAGAGTTGGGTAAGCAGACAATATTTAGGGCACCTTTTCTAGCCCCCTTCCTCACACCAGGAGGTGAGCCGTGCAATCCTTAAAAGGTTGCTCAGATACCCAGGGGGCTGCTGATACCCTCTGCTGCTTCTAGTGAGAAACAACCCTATAGCCTGGGCCGCCTGTGTGCAGGGTTTTGACTACAGCTCTCACTGTGAACTTGCTGCTTCATCACTTGTCTGTTGCCATAGGACTTTGAAGTATAATAGTAAAATGGTATGGGTGATGTCTTTTGATTTGTGCATAAGTTGAACTTAAGTGAGGCAGAGTTGTATGAAGTTATCAGCCTCATTCTGTCCTCCAGAGCCATCACAGTCCAGTTGCAGAACAGTGTCAAGATGGCTGGAGATGGCTCAGGATGCAGTGGATGACTTTGGTATCTAACCAAGCTCTAAGCACTCCACATCGCCTACTTCAACTGCCTTCCTGGCTGTTGAAACAAATTGTTCTCATTCACCCATTCCACCAGGGAAAGTCTTCACATGCTTGGGATAGATACCCCCTTAACTCACCAATGGGTTTGAGACTCCTTGGTTACCCTCAACCTGGTTTGGCTTGTCTGCCAAAATGATTACTAGGGTGCAACTGCTGCACATGCTGCAGCTTCTTGGAGCCACAAGTGAGAACCAGGTAGAACAAGTGGACACCGAAGGTGGAAAGGGCCCCAAAAAGAGCTTGGCAGCCATCACACCAAAGGTACTGGTCCTTCCTGAACACACCCTAGACCCTAAGATTGGAGATGTTGGATTGGAGATATGCTCAAAGCAGAAAGACCCATGATCAGGTTATTGTGTTAGATGAAGCATACGATAATGAAGGCCTGGACCAGGGTAGTAGAATAGATGCATGTGTGAGAAGCTCTTAAGACAAAACTGACAGGACTTGGCAATGGATTGGATATAAGATAGATGTAAGAGTGAAAAGTCTAGGATGACATCTAGGTTGCTAGCCTAGGTGAATGGGATGATGGTTGTTTCTCCAATAATTGTAGGAAAATTCAGACGTGGGGAGGGATTGAGAGGAAAGATGATAAATACAGATGTGGATATTTGAGTTTAATATGTTTTATAGGACATCTAGTTTGAGATGTCTAATTGACTGGTATGGATTTAACTCTGGAGGTTAGAAGAAAGGTTAACACTGGATAACTAGATTAGAAAATCATCATCATAAAGATGATAATTCAATCCATGGGAGCTAATGATATCAGCAAATGAAAAGTAGAAAGAGAAAAAGGGCAGAGGACCCAGGATGGAACCCTGGGGAACACTAAGCTATAGATGACATGACTTGGAATAAAATTCAGCAAGGAAGACCAAGAAGGAACTGTTAAGACTAAGAAGAAACTAAGAAGAGATCCATGAGAGAGTCATGGTATCATGGGAACCTAGAGAGAAGAGGTTATCAAGGAGATAAGGATAACTGAAGTCAAAAAGTTTGCAGAGAGGTCAAGAAGGATGAGGATTGAAAAAAAAGGCTAATTGTTTTAGCAATTAAGAGATCATTGATAACTTTTGTGGGCAGTTCTGGCTGAATGATGAGTTCAGAAGCCAGACTTCAAAGAGTAAACCAAAAAAAGGAGTTGAGGCATCAATTGTAGTCAGCTAAACTCAAGGTGTTTAGCCACAAAAAGAAGATACATGGAATGATAACTGGCTGGGAAGGGAGTTTTGCATATGAGGGAGGCAAGGGCATATTTGTAGACAGCAGGAAGCTGCCAGTTAACAAGGAAAGACTGAAGATAACTGAGAATGGGAAGGATGGAGGGGAAATCTGTTGGAGAAGCTAAGGTAGCATAGAACCATTTCCATCTGAAAAGACTTGCCTTGGTAAGAAGGGCTATTGTTTCATATGATAAAGAAAGGTTACTCTTTCTGTGAGAAAGGAGGATCTAGTGGCACAAAGCATCTGGATGATGCTAGATGAAGAGGGAGCTCTCAGTGAATGCACTCAATTTCATTTCATGAATTATGAAGCATATTTCTTAGCTAAGAAGGTAGGGGGACCAGAAACCAGAGGAAGTATGAGGAGGGATGAAAAGATTTGGAAGTGCCACTAAAGTGGTATGGTGAATTAATTTAATGTAAATTTAATGTCATTAATTAAATATAATGGATTACTTTATTTTATTGTTATATATTATGCAATATATTATATTATGTTATTATTTAAATGTATTATTAATAATAAATCCAAACTAATTAAAATAAAAATTAATTACATGTAAAAGAATTGCTTTGCCCTAGTGAGAGTTGAGGTTATTTACATTTGCCATTTCAGCACAGTTTTGTGATTTTCTCCAACCTAGTTCAGCATCAGGAAAGTTGTGAAGAGGAGTGGTTGTAAGGAAAATGAACATGAATTTCATTTTCACCATGCTGAATAAGATATGCCAAAGGGAGATCAATAAGAAGATGTCTATCAGACAGGTTTATTTTTTCCTCTGTAAAGTCCCTTTTCTGGGTTTCCCCTTTTAATGTTTTCCCTCTCTCTCTTCAGCTGCCATTTTTCTATTCTCTTCCATTTTACTATGTTGTGCAAAAGTTATCTCTTTGTTTTTGTGTAGTGACCCTTTGAGGGGCATATGACCTGTCTCCAAAATAAAAATATCCTTAAGCTTCAGAAACAGGAGAAAGGAGACAGGCATAATTTTTTTAACCACAGGGGATTTTTTTAGGATAATATAACAGCATTTCCAATTTCCTGTTGCTCTTCTTTATAAAAATCACACGTAAAGGCACTTGGCATCCAGAAGCACCTACAGAACTCTATAGAAGATACTTCTGCCTATCATGTGAAGCAAGGTTATAAAACTCATGGCCTGCTGTTACTGCCTGCAAAACTATCTAGTGAGGCCAGAACCAGATTAAAATGCAATTGGGAAATGATTAACAAAATAAATAAAACTACAATACAACACAGATAATGTTAATTTGTGGTTTTCTAAATCAACACACAGCCAGTAGGGATTCATTTCTATTAAGAGTTTAACATCACTAATATGAAACATTTTTGTATTCAACCATAGAACTATTTTTGTGCCTGTAATGGTTTCTTTTAATAAAAATTCACAGCACATCTTTTTCCTGTCATTTTCATCTTTTAAAAATCAATCTCCATTTAGATAGATTTAGAAAGAATCATACAGAAGTCGCTGAAAGTAGCTCAGATGGAATGCTTGGTGAGAGGTATTTTTTTTCTTATCTCTGTGAGAATAAGAAATAATATCTCTCCTTAAAGTATTTTTTCTATAGGTATCAACTTGGTTATAATGGTATCAAGAAACACTGTGTTATTTAGGCAAGCAGTACTGCAAAATTTCTAACTAGAAGTAAAAACAACTTGGAAATTTGAAGTACTATCTTTTACCCTCCTCCCTCTCAAATTTAAATTTCCTGAAGATTCCATGGTCTTTACAAGATTGAAATTGATCATATGTATAGAATGATTGCATTTAACATTTGTGTACTTCCTTACCATGATCTTACCTAGGCCTTTGATGCTGTCAATTTGGAAGGCTTAGGGAAAATTATGTCAAAATTCTGTTGCCTGGAGAAGTTCATCAGTATTAAATATCATTCTCAAGATGGCATGCTTGTTTGGGTTCTGGATAATGGAAATTTCCCATCTCCAATGGAGTGAAATAAGGCTGTATTTTTGCTTGCTTCCATGCTTTTTAGCATGCTGTTTTCAGATATGTTGTTGGATGCCTTCAAGGAGGATGAACACAACATCAAGGTCTGCTACCAGAGTGATGGTAAATTACTTAACTTAAAAAGGCCACAAGCCAAGACTAAAGAAGAGGGAGAGTAGGTACATGACTTTTTATTCCCAGATGATTGTGCACTCAATGTCTCTGAAGCTGAAACGCAACAAAGTATGGATTGATTCTCTGCTGCTTGTGCTAATTTTGCCCCAACAATTAATGCCAATAAAACATAGGTTCCTTGCCAGCCAGGACTACACCATCCATATATAGAATCAAATGGAAGTGATCTGGTTTCCTGGCATGGCATTGGTATATTGTATATGTTTCATAAGGATAAAAAAATGAGATCAGCACAATGGCTCTGAAGACCTTCGGTTTGATAGACCGTCTAAAACCCCTTCTCTCACACTTTCCCTCAGAGTCTCCCAAGCACTGAGCTACCTCTGGCAATGTGTTCATCAATCTCATTATCAATGTGTACATCACTGGAAAGAATACTGCAAAGATAAGCAGACTTATCCACAGTATTCAGAACTTTTCCATTTACTTTTTGTGCTTGTCCTTTGTTGCTGAAAAAGGCCATCCCATCAGAGAAATGATGACATGACTTGCACTCGACTTTGTTTTGAGTGAGGGAGAGTTGTGCCGGTCATCAGTCTCACTTCTCCTCCAGAACCATCTGAATCTAGTGACCTGATATTCCTTAGGAGGACTGGAGACGACAAAGGATGCACTGGGAGACTTTGGGCCTTTTAGGCCAAAGTCTTTGCGGGTACTCAAGGAGGGCACCCATTCACTGAACAGGTCTGTTTAAGAGGTAGTTAGGGCATGGCCCCTATAATGAGGTCAAGAAAAAGAAAGACATCAGGCTGGGTGGGAAACAGCAACAGTTGATATTGATAATCACTATTGATAATCACTCTAAAGCTAGGAGGGTCCAGAGGAGCCCTTAGGCAGGGGCCCATCGGAGTCCCAGTTTCAGATTGCAGTGGGTTTAAGGTTTTGGGAGAGGATAGGAAGGGAAGGGGAGGGGAGAAGAAGGGAGGGCAGGGGACAGTAAAACCCAAGTCAACTAGGCATCTTTTAACAATTCAAATTTAAATCTCAAGGTCTCTCTGAAGAACTTTGGAATTGATTCTGTGACCTGGGAGATGCTAGCAAAAGACTGCCTTGTATGGCATAACCTCGTCAAAGAAATGAGTAAGCAGAATTGTAGTAGCTCAAAAGAAATGTGACATGTACAAATTTAGAGCTCAAACTGGTCTCATCAACCATAGTCAGAAACACTATAACTTGCCTCCAACATTATGATGTCATTTTAATACTCTTCAAGAATGAAGGACAACAACCAACCGCATTACCAGTATAAAATATTTTATATACGTTATTTTCTTTTATCTTTAGAACCATCCTATATGTCTATTATAATATTTTCTAAGTGAAGTTTGAATGACAAGTTTCAAAAGCCACTGACAGAACTCTTTAGGAAGGAAAATTAAAGAAGAAACCTTTAACTTTTAAATATTCCTAGCATGGCTGGATTTTATTTTATGTATGTGTTTTGGAAAAGAATGATTTTTTTTAAAGAAGTCTGGGTCTCTTGATGTCAAGACTAGTGTAGGGTCATAAATTTAGAACTGAACGTTTATAATTATCTAGTCCAGCCTGTTCATCTAACAGATGATGGCAAAAGACCAAAAAATATTACATGGCTTACCTATGACCAAACAAATTTTAATAGAAAGAGCTACGATTTCCTGGCAAAGGTAGTTCCTCTGACTCTACATTCTTTGCTGTGTCTGTTCCAGTAGAATGAAGCAAGAGTAATTTTTTATAGCACAGGCCACTTGTGACCTGGTGACTGACTTCAAAACAAATAGGAAAGAAGATGGAGAGACTTGGAATAAAGATAGTAACTCCTCCTTTCCATGACTAGATAAAGAGAAAGCAAGATATGTGTCTTCATGTCACTTACTAAACTAGATGCATAGCATTGTAGAAAATTAGTCCTACAAAAGGTCTTTATATGATGTAGTTCAATTTCCCCATTTATTATACCTCTTCCCATTCATTTTTTTAATTGTCCGGTTCCTATTATGATAGTAAAAATGATGACATTTAGAGAAGTTGTGTATTTCTTTTGAAAATTATGTATTGGGACATACACGCACACACACATAATACTTACATAGACTTTTAGACTACCTTGCATGTATATTCACACATATATATGCATTATGTATAACATGTGTCCATGTGTATATACAATTATAATACTATGTTACATAGTAAACAAAAAATCTCTGCTGCATATATATATATGTAAACCTATATATATATATATGTATATACACATTTATAGCCAGAGATTCCTTGCTTATCTTTGCTTATTATAATAATGTGTAACAAAAGTATCATTTTTCATATAAAATAATAGTCATGTAAGAAAAAACAATTAGGCTAAAGACCTTGTTCAAATTATGAAAAATATGTGGAAATAAAATCCCAAAGTTAATGCAAATATGGAGTTTACACTGCTTCCAGGGACTAGTCTATTCATGTAACAGTAATCAATTCTAGACATTCCTTCAACTTAGAGTACTCTGGGGAAATAAGTAGTAGTGGAAGCAACCGCCTCCCTGGATCATCATCTTAATTTCATCTAAACTTCTTCAAGTCCCTGAATTTTTCTTCTCCGAATCAGCTTTAACTATATATTGCCCATCTTATTTTTTTAAGAGGTCATAAATTCCAGAGGGCTTCATTCTACTCTTTTTGATCTCCAAATCTATACATTACAAGGATTTTAAAGCTAGAAAATCTCCTTCATCCCTTCCTCTCAATCATTTTTTTTCTTTTTCAAACAAAAACTAACTTTTAAAAAATAAGATGAGAAGGAGGAGGAAATAGTATTAGGAAGATTATCAACAGAAATATGTTTTCCTTACCTTTCCATCCCATAACATGTGACAGGGATTTTGATGTGCTGTATAGAGAACGTCCTCAGAGTCAGAAAGAGCTGGGGTCCAGCCTTGCCTCTGGCACATACTGATGGTGTAATCTTCAGCAACTCACTTAATTTCTCAGGGCCCCCAAGCAATTCTCTAACACCTAAAATTGCAGAGAAGTTACCACCTTGAATTGATAGAGGGAGTCTCTTAAATAGGAGTTATACCTTTATAGCAAAGAAGTTACAGGCCTGGTTCCGAAAAACACAAACAAATATTAGTAGCATGTGGGTAAAAAAGATCTTGGTTATTTGAGCTAGGTCTCTGGCTTTCTGGTCTTGTGCGTTTAGTATCAATACTTCTATGCATTATTAGGAATAGCATAGGCAATTTTCTCCTCAAAAATCAATAGTCATTCCAAATTACCCATTACCCTTACTTACTTGATTCATCTTCCTCAATATAGATTACTTTATCAAATGGTCTGTTTTGTTCTAACTTTGTCTCTCATTTCTTGACCCCTCATTTGGGTTTAGTTAATTTCTTTAGTGTCCCTGAAATGTTTCTCCTAATTCATACCTTTCTGCTTTCCACATGCATTTCTTTCTAATATGTTTTATGCCAATCTATCAACGACACCACATTCAAACTTTGAAGTAAAATGTCACTCCATGACTGCCTCTGAGTCAGCATCCCTTTAACATTACTAATTCATTTTGTATTTGTTTTAGAGCTACTGAATATACTTCTTCATGCAATTATTATGTTATATCACGTGTTTATGAGGTACAGCTATAAAATGCTATAAATTCTACTTTAAAAATCACAGTAGTTATATAAAATGTTATATAAAATGACTAATATTTCCTTGGAGGAGAAAATACTCTTATTGCAATGAATCTACTATTGCTCAAAATGGTTTTTTTGGAAGTTTTTAAAGAGAATTTCCTTTAATAAAAAAAAATCCTCAATGACAGTAAATCTTTGTCTTTGCATTGTGCATTTAAGTTTTGGAAATCGCTAAAAGGCATTTGGAGCAAAGTCTAGTGAATCAAAGAATGTAAGAATTGCAAGGGACCTCAGGGATCATCCAGACCAACCCATATCTGACCTAATCCTAACATATTTCATGCCTGACATGCCTTCAGGGAGATCAGGTTGACAACCAGAGTAGAGCATTGTGCTATCCTGAGAGTGAAGGAAAGAACATGCCTCATTGGTTCTGTAATGAATCTGTCAGATTGAGTAAATCAGTAAAAGAGAGAAAAGTGCTTATAGAAGCCTTAGTGATAAAATGTATTATTGATTCTATTGGCAACTTAAAAATGTTAATGATGATATAAAGAAAGATGACATTCTCAGTTATAATAGATATTACTTAAAACATCCTTAACTGATGTTTGTCAGTAATACTGAATCATTTCCCCACAGAATATGTGGGAGAACATATAATATATATACATATATGCATATATATGTCTGCTATATATATAACTCTGACATGTTAGGATTCTTCTTCAAATAAGAATAGAGAGATATGTATCAGCAGCTTGATTAAAAGGAGGATCATTGATCCAGATGGGCATATGGGATTTAATGGTATTTCTAACAGTTATGATAATCAATATTAACCAGGTGTCTATCCAAACATCTCATTAGAGTTTTAGCTACCACCAAAAGAGGTAAGTTTATTGGGATTTTATGATAATTGGCAGAGGGCAATGGGAAGACCCTTCCAACTCTAATCAATGAAGAAGAAATATTAAGGCCTCAAGACCACATGTTAGCATTGTTGTATCTCTCTCCCATTGTAATACAAAGTAGATGGAGGATAGGTTGTTCATGATCTTCCTTAAAAAGTATATTTCATAACATATTTTCATAGATTTCAGTTTCTCCATAGAAAACTGATTTCACCTTGTAAGTAGTCAAAAGTGGGAAATAGATCCCATGACTGGAGGTGGATAAAATCTTGTTTGGTGATGGTTAAATTCAGAATTTTAAAAATATAGAATTCCTGGTAAAGGGTTCTGCACACTGTAGACACTTAGTAAATGTTTGTTGATTAAAAATTAACTTTTCTTGTGAGAAATGAGAAGGCATTGAAAATTTCTGAGTAAGAACAAGATATGAAGAACATGTGTTTTGTGAAGAAACACTAATGATAGGTCAGAGGGAATTAAACAAAGATGAGATTGGCACAAGGGGAATTGTTCCATTGTGAAATAATGACAACCACTACTAGAGTGGTAGCAGTGAAAATATGAAGGAAAAGATTTGAAAGGTCATCCAAAAGAGGAATTGATAGAGTTTGAACTGATATGGGTGCAGCAATAAGAGAAAAGCAAAATGTCTGAGAAGATTCCATGATTTCTAATCTCCGTGAATGGGGGAGAGTGAGTAACTGGTTGACAAAAATTGGGAAGTACACAAAAGGATCTGATTTGGAGAAAATTGGGATATGTTTGGTTTTAGGTATATAGACAGAAATGTCTATCATGTTCCTGGAGATGAGGGACTAAAGATCAGGAAAGAGAGGCCAGTGAGAGAACTATTGTGATGATTGGAAAAGCACCCTAGGAAAGAAGATTGAAGTAAAGAGGTAGGAAAGGAACATTTTTGTGTTTGCTAAAATTTTTACTCATTTTACCTTTTCATTCAAATTCCAATGGTCATTTGGAAATATGTGGCCAATATGCAGCATTTATAGCTTTTTATCAAAAAGTAAATTCACTCCTTCAAGAGAAGACTAGTCTTGAAGACTAACATTTTTTAAAATTGCACTAATTAATATTCAGCTAAATGTAAATGAAATGGATTCACCACTTGGCCCAATTTTCACTTGAATTTGAAGATTTTATCTATTGGGAATGAGAGTATAGTAAACTAGAATCACAGTAAGCATTTTTTGAATTTATTTTCATAAATTAAATAATATATACATTATATACATAACATAAATTATAAAATCTCTTGAAAAAGCACAATAGTATGTGCACCAGAACACATGTGTATGTGTTCTGATGGTGTACAAGTAGACAAGTTCAAAGGTCATTATTTAAATGACAGAAAAAAGGCATTTTTATAAGCACAATTTCTTCATTCACATAAACATGAACAAATATAGAATCAGATTGGCAAGTGTTTCTTGATGTTATTTAGTATATAAATGTCCTAGTGAAATAAGTAAGCATATTTTATTGAATTTAAAAATTTCACCACTTCTCATTGAAAAGACAACTGAACTGGAAAAGAGATCCAGGAGAGAAAAACTAAGAATTCCAGTTCAGTTTTCATTTAAAAAGATTACAGAAACTTATTAGAAGAATAATACACTTTGATCAGGTTGGATTTATACAGAAATTCAAGGATGGCTCAATATTAGGAAATCTATCAGCATTATTCATCATATCAACAACAAAAATAAGAGAAACCACATGCTTATCTCAATAGATGCAGAAAAGCTTTTGACAAAATACAATTCTATTGAAAACACTGGAGAGCATAGAAATAAGTGGAGCCTTCCTTAAAATAATAAGTAACTTTTACCTAAAACTATCAGCAAATATTATATGTAATGGGGATAAGTTAGACGCATTTCCAATAAGATTGGGAGTGAAACAAGGATGTTCATTATCACCACTGTTGCTCAGTATGGTAGTAGGAATGTTAGCTTTAGCAATAAAAGAAACTGTTTTCTAGAGTTAGAAAAAAATAATATCAAAATTCATCTGGAAGAACACAAGGTCCAGAATATCAAGGGAATTAATGAAAAGAAATGCTAGGAAAGGGGGCCTAGCCATACCAGATCTTAAATTGTATTATAAAGCAGTAATCATCAAAACCACTTGGTACTAGTTAAGAAATAAAGGAGTAAATCAATGGAATAGGTTGAGTACACATGACATAGTAGTCAATGTCTATAGCAGTCTACTTTATGATAAACCCAGCTTCTGGGAAACAGAACTCACTGACAAAATCTGCTAGGAAAACTAGAAAATAGTGTAGCACAAAGTGGGCACAGATCAATGCCTGATACTATATACCAGAATAAAATCCAAAAGAATACATGATCTAGATATAAAAGCTGATAATATATGCAAATTATGGGAGCAAATAAAGTATTTGTCAGAGTTATGGATAATGAATAAATTTATGATTAAACAAGAGACAGAGAACATTATGCAATGCAAAATGGATAATTTTGATTACATTGAATTGAAAAGTTTTTGCACAAAGCCAATGCAACCAAGATTAGGAGGGAAACAGAAAACTGGGAAAGAATTTTTATAACTAGTGACTGTGATAAAGGCCTCATTTCTAAAATATATAGAGAACTGAGTCAAATGTACAAAAATACAAGTCATTCCCCAATTGATAAATGATCAAAGAATATGAACAGGCAATTTTCAGAGAAAAAATTAAAACTATCTATAGTCATATAAAAATCCTCTAAATCACTACTGATTAGAGAGATGTAAATCAAAATAACTCTGAGATACCACATCACACCTATCAGATTGGCTAACATGACACAACAGGAAAATGATAAATGTTGGAGAAGATGTGGGAGAGTTGGAACATTAATTCATTGTTGGTGGAGTATGAGGTGATCCAACGATTCTGGAGAGCAATTTGGAACTATGCCCAAAGGGCTATAAAATTGTGCATAGCCTTTGACCCATCAATGCTGCTTCTTGGGCTGTATCCCAAAGAGATCAAGAAAAATGGAAAAAAATCCAGATGTACAAAAATATTTATAGCAGCTCTTTTTGTTGTGGTGAAGAACTGAAAATCAAGGGAATGCACATCAATTGGGGAATGGCTAAGCAAGTTGTGATATATGAATGCAATAAAATACTAATGTGCTATAAGAAATGATCAACAGGAGTACTTCAGTAACACCTGCAGGGATTTACATGAACTGATGCTGAGTGAAGTGAGCAGAACCTTATACAGTATATGAGGACTGTTTTTGATAGACTTAGTACTTCAAAGCAATGTAAGGACATGAAATATTTCCATGATGCAAAATGCCATCCACATCCTGAGAAAGAGCTATGAAGTTGGAATGCAGAATGAAGCAGACTATTTTGTCTTGTGTTATGTTTGGTTTTGTTTAGTTTTACTCATACTTTCTCCCATTCACTTTGATTCTTCTATGCTACATGACTAATGTGAAAATGTATTTAATAAGAATGTACGTGTAGAGTCCATATAAGAGTGCATGCTGTCCTGGGGAAGGAGTAGGGAGGGAGGGAAAGAAAATTTAAAACTTATGAAGGGATTGTTGAAAATTAATTTGTGGGAAATGGAAATATAATGTATTTATCTACTTATTTTCTACTTGGTTTACAAACTGGCACATCTTTATGAAGGTGACAATTGACATTTTCCAGGTTATTTTAACTGAATATGATTTATTAAAGTGGAACCATGCACATATTAATGTACTAGAGTTGAGTTATTTACTCAACCAATAGGTAAATGATCTCAAAGAGTGACAAGTTAAAACTTTTTTACTTCTCTGTGGTTTGAGAGACACAAAAAAACACTGGACAGTGGAGAAAGAATGTATCTTGTATGAAAAGAAAGGTATATGCTGTAAAATCATAACCATTAGTGTTCTCTTCTTTCTCCAGCTGAAGCAATACACTTTGTAGGCTGAAAATCTGAAGAAATGTAAGGGAATCATTTCAGCCTAACTGGGTTTCCAAAACTGTTGAAAAATATATTATCAGGTAGAAGAAGAAGAGGAAACCTACCAATTATTAAATAACATTATCATTCTTAGAGACATGACATGGTATTCAAAGACCTTACAAGCTGCATATATCTATCATCCAGCAAAATACAACAATTTGTCTGGACAGCCCTCATCATTATGATCTAAATCATCTTTTTTGACTACATCAGCCCTTATCTTTTAAAGCCTTCAATTGACTTCAAAATCCTGTTTCACTCTAGCCTGGCTCACAGTGTCTTGCTTTTACTAAAATACCATTTTCAGTGCCCTAGACTACTAAAGGCTAAGGCCCCTGGTAATATGTAACATGACCACAGTGTGTATGTAATCAGCTAATAAAAGGGTGGGAATCTTGGACACAACTTAACCTCCTTTCTCTACTGTGATAGCCAATCATGGGGCTTGAGTCCAAAACAATTATACCTACCAAATTATAATCTACTCCAAATCTGTACAAACTCTCATACATTTCCCTTCTGAACAGAGAGAGCTTCATCCCCTCAGTACTTTTGACTTAACTCTTACCTCTATCACCCACAGCAACAATTTATGGGGAAACTCCAGGTCTCAGTCATAGGTCCAAATCTACGATTCTATCATGTCAACTCACAGATGTGTTGCAAGCTGTATTGATGAATGAAACTCCCATGCCAGGAGCATCCTACTCTGATGAAATCACAGCTCCTTCAAACCTTTGTCTATTTGATAATAGTACACAGATTATTTTAAATCATCCATCATGATTTGAAAATAGTGATGCCAAAATTAAATTTATAGATGATTCAAAATGTCAAACAATGACTCCCTCTTCCACTAACAAACCATATACTAAAACTAGCAACTGAAAGAAAACAGTTTCATTGATTTGACTTTTAGTCTATCATCTTTATTCTGGAACATGTTCTTATAGAAAATGGTAATGAAAATTAACAGAACTCAAAGTCTGACAGGATAGAAATAGCAGAGAAACAACAGGGCATAAGAGTCCAGTTGTATAATGAATATATCCAAAACTGGGAGCTGGCTGCATCTATTTATGTTATTTTTCTTTTTCAGAATGTAAACTCGCAGAGATCAGCGACTGAGCCCTTGATTTAATTTCATAAAGTAGCTTGCACAGCACCACACTGTATCCAGATCCAAGAAAGAGTCATCTGATTATTCTGATACCCTCTTGAGTTGATGCAGTACTCAATGAAATTAACACCATCATAGGCTCCTTTGAAGTAATTAGCATGGTGGAGATTTAATAATAGATGTCAAGTATTTGAAGGGCTTTTAGAGGAGTGTCCAGCTGTTTGCACTGTCCGTTGAGGTTATAACAGGAGAAACCGTACTTTAAGCTACAGCATGAAGAACTCAGGTTAGTTGTAAAAGTGTATGTAATTATAAACATAGGGTCCTTTAGAACAAGTCTAGACCCAACTGATAAGGGGACTTTAAAATATAGGATAGATTTTCATCCTCCAGGATGCATGTGTGTGTGTGTGTGTGTGTGTGTGTGTGTGTGTGCTCTTGTACCTGTCAGAAGCAAATCACATTATCCCTCAAAGTCCTTTTCTTAGATTCTTATTTCTCCTCCAATTTATCAGAACTCTTCACTTCAACCACCTTTCCTTTTTCTTATGGAAGGAAAAGTAAATCTAGGAAAGGAACAATTTAATAACTTTGATTACCATTGTATGAAAGGAATAGACCATGTTTTTGAAAGGTGAGTTCAGTATTTTAAAGATAATGAATATATTTAGTGGCACTATAAAGAAGAATGACCCAGCCACCGGGGGTGGGGGCGGGGAAGGTTAAGCACTTGCATAATGTTTCCCACTCTTTATTTTCTGAAAGATGCCTAATAATAATAATTACATTTAATAATAGAATTTAGTGCCTGCCTAACTGTGTTTTGATTTTGTAGGATTAGCAGTTGGTGCCATAATTGAAATTCCTTCTGATTGCGAACTGCACTGCATGGCATTTATTCAGTCCCTGGGTTTGCTTGGTGTTTCAGACACTGCATCCCTTTTAGGCTGATTTGGAAGTAATGAAGCAATCTATATTTAGGTATTTTGCAGAGGTTTTTATTTTTGGTTAAACATTAAGTACCCATTTTCTAGGAGTAAATGCGGTTGACTTCCAGGGAGTAAAAAAGAATCATGGGGAGGAAAATCTCTCATATACAACCTGCCTCTAAACAGTGACATCTCATCTTTCTCTTAATTCACCTCAGACACTGAGGAAAAGGGAATATTTAATGAACTCTACATGCAGAAATCTAATCAAATACTATCTAATACTAAATACAACATGTGATAGAGTAAAGAATTGAAAGGGATATCCCTTTTGAATATGTCAGAAGAAATTTCTGGAAAAATATATAGGCAATAGATTCAATTTGATGAGTATTTATTGAGTTCTTTTTGTGGGTCCAGTCTTGTGCTAACTGCTTTAAGGTATATATAACATTCTACCTACATGCAAGGAGCTATTATTATATAATATACAACAATGCAACAGAATATATTTGAATGTCTAATTGTGCTGAATAGATACAAAGTGTTCTGGTCAACATATGAAAGAATGGTATAAATCGCTAATAAAAAGAGTTGTAAATCAACCATCTCTAAGGTTTCATTGCATACCGAGATGGGAATAGTCAATGCTGGAGGGATTGTAGAAAGACATACATGCTAATGTGTTGTTGATGAAGCTGTGAATTGGTTCAAACGTTATGAAAAGCAATTTGAAATTATGGCAAGAAAATCATTAAAATGTCTATACTTTTTGATCTAGAGATCCTACTGCTAGGCATATTCCCTAAGGAGAGCAATGATAAAGTTGAGAAAGAGAAAGATTACACCAAAATATAGTGGATCTTTGTGTTATAGCAAAGGACTGAAAACACAGTAAATCCCTATCAACTGAGAAATGCCTAAAGAAATTGTGGTAAATGAATGGAAGGAAATATTACTGTGTTGTAGGAAATGGTGAGCTCTACCAATACAGAGAAGCTTGTAAAGGCTTTTATGAACTGATACAAAGTAAATTAAAAAGAACCCAGAAAATAATGCACACAATGTAAATGGAAAGAACAATCAAACAACTGAACCTGAATGCTGAGACATTATGATGAGCACATTTGACCTCATAAAAGAGATGTGTGAAGACATTTTTCTTCAATTCTTTGCAGAAGTATGAGATCTTGAGAGTTAAATATTGCAAGCTGTTTGATATTTTGGTTAATTTTACTGTAGTTTTTGTCTTTATTAAAAATTCTGACTCTGGAAAAGTATAGGGAATAGCATATGTTGTTGTTTTTTTAAGATACCAATGTAATTTTTGTTATTTTTTTAATAATTGCTATGTGAGACAAGAAATCACTATTTGAAAAAAATCGTTGGGGAAACTGGAAAGCAGTTTGGCAGAAACTATGTATAGATCAATATCTCATACCATATACAGAGATGATGTAAAAATGGGCACATGGTTTAGACATAAAGAGTGGTATCATAATCAAATCAAGGGAGTATAGGATATTTTGTCTGACTGAACAAGAGACAGAATTACAGGATTTGAAAATGGATAATTTTAACTATATCAAATTTAAAAAGTTTTGCCAAAAAAAAAGCAATGCAGCCAAGATTAGAAGGAAAGTGGGAAACTGGGAGAAAAATTGCAGCAAGTATCTTTGATAAAGGACTCATTTCTAAAATATACAGACAATTGAGTCAAATTTATAAGAATACAAATCATTCCCCAATTGATGAGGAATCAAAGGATATGAACAGGCAGTTTTCAGAAGAAATCAAAGTCATATAAAAATGCTCTGAATCACTGTTGATTAGAGAAATGCAAATTAAAATGACTCTGAGGTACCATTTCACACTTACAAGATTGGATAAAGTGACAGAAAAAGAAAATGATAAATGTTGGAGGAGAGGGGAAAAATAAGGACCCTAATGCACTGTTAGTGGGGTTATGAACTGATCAAACCATGCTGGGGGCAATTTGGAACTTTGTCAAAGGGTTATAAACTTATGAATACGCTTTGAGCAGTACCACTGTTACATCTGTATCCCAAAGAGATCAAAGGAAAAGGAAAAGGATCTATACATTCATGCATATCTTCCTAAATATGACAATATTTTTGCATGACTCTACAAGTATAATCTATATCAAATTGCTTGCCTTGTCAAGAAGGGGAAGAGGAAGGAGAAAAATATGAAACTCAAAATTTTAAACAACAAATGTCAAAATTTTTCTTTATATATCATCAAGAAAAAAGATAAGTTAAAAAAACAAAAGAAATATTATGGTTGAAGAGGAAATGGAGATATTGTTGGCAAAAGTTTAAATACATGTTTTAGGAAAGTAGGACTTAAACGGTACTCTTAAACATATACAGGATTTAGATATGGAGAGACAAGTGGGAGGTGGCATTTTAGACAAGGCAAAAGCACAAATGAAGGTATCAAAGATGTCTGTCTGTTGCAACAGAAAATCTTAAATAACCAAAGACTAGCAATAGATGCTTTCATTTAAAATTTAATTGACTTGTGTCAAAAAATATTTTTATTGAGTTCCTACTCTATGCAAAACACTATACTGAGTATTACATAGGATGTATCTTGCGGCTTTGTTTTTACCTCTTCCATCACTCAGGTTTAAACTTTGGAGTGATCTTCAAAATCTTCCTCACCTCCCATATCAAATATAATCAAAAATTATTATTTCTATCTTTAGGTCTTTCAAACATGTCTGCTTCTCTCACCTCACAGGAATACCACAGTAGTTCAAAGCCTCATGACTTCTCGTCTGGTCTATTGACATAGGTCCCTAGTTTCCAAGTTCCAAATGTCTTACTTCTCCAGTCCAATCTCTACATAGTTTCCAAAGTCAGCAGATCTACATGCCATTTAATAAACTCCAAGTGTTCACTTTTATATGTAGAATGATTAATCTGTTTAAGTTTTAAAACATTTCACAACCTGGTCTCAACCTACTTTCCTAGGCATATTATACATTATTCTCATTCCTTTACTTTATCGTTCAGTTAAATTGCATTCTTACTTTTCCTTATTTACAGCACTCCATCTCCATTCTTTATGCCTTTACATGTAATGTTACTCATGTTTAATATTCCCTCCTTCCTTGCCCCAACCTCTAAAAATATAGTTTCCTAAAAAAGCTCAGCTCAGTTTTAATGCTTTATATGAAGTTTTCCTGGTCCCTCAAATACTAGTGCCCTTTCCCATTACTTCATATTTCATTTGTATGCATTTTGTCTATATTAGCAAAGCAGCAGCAACAGTAGCAGCAGTAGTAGTGATGACAATAGTGAAAGAGTAATAAAATAATTACTATAACATACATGCTCTGGCCCTTCTCTCTCAGGGATAGTTGTGATACCTGCCTTTCAAGGCTCTATAGTACCTAGAGGTTTGTGCAGGCATCTTTTTTCCCTCTGTCATCAGTTTAAGCCCCCATTAGCTATGTTTCCTCAGTTTTAGGGAGCTAGTAACTAACATCACAGTTCCATTTCATCATTTAACACCAAGTAGATTTTACAAAGGGATATTTAATTTAAATATATTGCCAGAACAAAGTCCAAACATCTCCCTCAAAATCTCGGGCCCATAGTCCCTTTCCAAATGACTTCAGTCTCTTAATGAGAGTAAGGAAGAATTAGTCTGATGATTAAGTTCCCATTTAAAGATGAAATCATTGCTTGCTTTTCTCTGGGCTGTGCCCTTGAAGGTCACCTCAGATGATGGTTCCATTCTAGATTAACTGCAATACACAGCCTAGATTTCTGGGCTCTGATACTTTGACTTGTTCTCTCAACCTCTCTGAACTTTCCAAAATCAGAGTCTTCATTTTGTAGAATGGAATATATTGAACAATAAATTCACAAATACAGATCCTTTTTTTAAGGAATCCTATGACCTCAGAGGGGGAAAGGACAGGTCCCAAACCCACTGGACCTTCTACCACATAATCTCACTAGCCATAAATGATGGAATACTTATATTCTCCTAGTCACAGACAAAATAAAATGAGACAGCTACAGTTGACTAAGATTTTGACAACATTTCTAGGTACACAACCAATGAGGAGAAAAGGCTTCTCCTAGCCATGTGGCTGGCCCAAAGAAATGAGTTACAGAATGAACACACATATGCCAGTCATCACAAATATTCTGGAAATAGTTACTTAGCATCCTCTATGTGGATGAGTCCATTTTAGCAAATTGATGCTATCTACACATGCATGTAATTTCCAAAACACTAGCATTTACATTGCATTTTAAGTTTTAAAAACTGCTGTATGTGTGTTATCGCATGTGGTCTGCACAAAGACTCTGTGAGGTAAGTACTACTATTATCCCCATTTTGTAGAGGAACAAACTTAGGCTGAAAATGGTAAAAATGACTTTCTCAGGTCACCCAGCAAGTGTCTGAGGAAGGATTTGAGGAACTCAAGTTCTTCTGACTCTAATCTAGTGCTAGTCACAATGCTACCTTGCTACCATAATACATACACATTGACTCTCCTGACAGAATGTCAGTTTCTTGAGGTCAAGTACTATTTCATTTTTCTCTTTCTACACCCAACACCTTGGACAGTGCCTCACACATAAGCTCTTGTTTATTACTTGCTTTTACAAAGCTTCCACTCAAATAGATAAACAGTTTGGATAGAGTAATAGGTCCTTTTTTACCATCAAAATTGTCCTGGTTTGGAGTTAAATCTAGTCCAAATAATAAGACTCCAAATTCTCTTAGTTTTCCTTTATCCAGACCAATTGTTACTGAACCAATTGACTTTACATTTTGTGAAAAAATAAGACCTTTATTTAAAATGATAAGCATTATGATAAGGCAGCTAAGTGACATAGTGGATAGAATGCCATATCTGGAGTTAGTAAGACTCAGACACTTACTTAGTGCTTTAGTCACTCAATCCTGTTTACCTCAGTTTCCTCATCTGTAAAATGAGCTGGAGAAGAAAGTGGCAAACTACTGGGTATCTTTACCAAGAAAACCCCAAAATGCAGGCATAAAGCATCAAACATGACTGAAATGACTGAACATACACACAAGCATTGTGAGATCAAGGTACTATCAAGAAACATGCAATATAAAATCTATACACTGTTGTCTGAAAGCAGCTTCTCATTTCCAGTTCTCAAATTCAATGTCCTGTGACTTAATTTATAATTGGTGTCTTTAGGATAGAGCCAAGATAATAGAGTGAAGTCAACATTTGTGTTGAACTCTCCTAACACAACCTCCTCCAATACAACTTTTTAAAAGAATGTACCAAACTGAATTCTGAGCAGAAAAGGGAAGCAAAAATCATAGTGAGTCATTTCTTTTTTCCAGCCCAAGGAAATCTAGGAAGACAGAAAGAAAGGTGAATAGACAATTGGAATAGGGAAGGTCAGGAATGCACCAGCTGAAGGCTGTAGCAGCATTCAGAGATAATAAGAGGGCTGAACACCTGGTCGAAAAGAGATCCCAGTGGACCACTGTACTATCACTTTGTGCAAGATCAGATCCCATTTACTCTTTTGCCCATTACAGTTATAGGCCAGAGAAAAATAGTTTCAGTTACAAAAGAGCAGGTGCTGTACATGTAGAAGAATCAGAGCAGAGGCTTGGAGGGCAATGACCAGACCTCTCCCTAGATCAAACCATATAGAAGTGCTGAATATTTGAGGCCCCAAGTCAGAGTTGTGAAAGCAGCAAAAGGATGTAAAGGACAGAAGCTCAGGCTAAGCCCCAAAGGCGAGCAGATCCCAGCTCCAAAATAAAGTCCAAAGTCAAGAAATAGCTGGAAAGCTTAGTAAACAAAAGAAAAAGACCTTCACCATGAAAAATTACTTTGATGACAGGGAAACTCAAGCTGCAAATTCAAAAGAAGACAATGACCTGAAAACATCTACACTCAAACCTTCAAAGAAAGATGAAGAAAGGATCTCAGTCCAGCAAAAATTCCTCAAAGAGCTAAAGAGATAAAAGAAGGAGCAAAAATTTATTTTAAAAATCGAATAAGAGCTAGAAAGAAAAAATTGGGAAAAGAAATGAGATCTACGATGCAGGAAGCTGAGTTATAGACATTCATCCTACTCAACAGGGAAGTATGAGAGGAAAAGGAAAGGAAGGTTGGTGTGATAAAAGAGATGGCATGTTTAGGGAGGCAGATGTCAGAAGCAAAAAATACTTTTGAGGAGGGGACTGCGTTAAAAAGAAGATAAGTACAAGACACTTTGATGGAGGGAATACACAGTTAGCAATCATAAATGTGAATGTGAATGGATGAACTCATACACAAAGTGGGAAAAGATAGCATAATGGAAACCGAAAAATCAGAGATATTCTGTTTAAGAGGCTCACCTGAAACAGAAAGATAGACCTGGAACTAGACTAAAGAGACTAGATAGAGCTGAATCTATAATGATGTAGCTGAAGTAAAAAAGAAAAGAGGTAGTAATCATGAACTCAAAGCAAAAGTAAAAATACTCCTAGTTAAAAGAGATAATCAGAGAAATAGCATTTTATTAAAAGATATCTTAGAAGTAATATCAACCCTGAACATATTATGCACTGAATTAAATTCTTGAAGAAAAAGTTATATGAGGAAATAAGGTAAAACTACTAGTAGGAGACCTCATAATTGTTGCCTTCTACCACAGCACTGTGATTGCAGAATGGGCAGAACATAAGATTTACCTTTCAAATGGCCCCAAAAGGTACAAAACCTTCATTATTAGGACCGACGGCTTTATTCTCTGTATTGTAGAGTACCAAGGGACCTCTAGTAGCAGAATCTCACATGAAAAGTGGAGTCTCCAAAACTGGATGTATATATCAAGCACTCAAATCGTTTCAAGCCTAGGATCAAAATTCAATGTCTGAAAAGATGAGATTTTCCTGTCCTGCACAGATTTCTCATGCTCTTGGATGCCCCATCCTAACCACCATTCTTCCTTTTCTGTGCTTCTATCTTCTCTTCCTACTTGGTGGTCCTTGCAAAAAAAGCACATTCCCAGTGCTACACTCTTATGCTTTGTGTCGAAGGAAACTACATTCAGTGTATTTTCCAATGAACTCACCCTTTGTCAATAAAGCTTTCTGGGAGAGCTAGTTCTTATGGAGTTCTTGACTACTCAGATATAGCTTTGAACCAAAGCCTCCCTTCTGGACTTCTGAAGTAGCAAACATGATTGTAACTTTGTAACTAATGCCTCTCACCTAAATACTTCTGTAAATTCTTTCCTATTCACCACTTTCCCTTCATTTCTCCCCACCCCACCAAGTTACTGGGTCCTCTTCTCTACTTTCTATAAATCTCCTTTGCACATCTTCCCAATTAGACCTGGAGTGCAGGGATGTCTTTTACTTTTCTTTGTATTCACAGGACGTAAAACATTATCTGACACACAATAAGTGTTTAATAAATGGTCACTGATTGTAGATGCAGCTGGTTGAATGGGGACCCAGCTAGTTGGGTAACTCAACTCCCCCTCTCCTGTCTGCTCCCACTCCCCTTTCTTCTTCTCTCCAAAGGAAGGTAAATTTGAATAGCCAAAAGATGCCCAGTTGACTTAGGTTTTACTGACTCCTTTCCTTTCCTGTCCTGTCCTCTCCTGTCCTTTCCTGTCCTCAAACCTACTGCACCCTGAAACTGGGACTCCAATGGGACCCTGCCTAAGAGCTCCTCTGGACTCTCCTAGCTTTAAAGTGATTATCAATACTAATTGTTGCTGGTTCCCTCTCAGCCTGATGTCTTTCTTTTTTCTGGACCTCATTAAAGGGACAAAGTCCTGGCTACTTCTTAAACATTCAATGACTGGTCGTTGCCTCACCCTAAGTGAGTACCTGCAAAGACCTTGGCCTAAAGGGCCCAAGGTCTCCCAGTGCATCCTGGGTCATTTCCAGTTATCATTTCTCTGATGGCGTGGTCTTCTTCTGCACTGAAGGACGAACACAATACTATCTTGCCTGAGGGAGGAGACAAAGTAGGGTCTAGTGGGGTAGCATCCATGTCTAAGTCTGTGATAATTGGTTTGACTAGTAAAAAGGACACCACATACTCCACCAACGACTTAGTGAGCATTACCTTAATGCAAGCTTTCATCACCTCATGCCTGGATTATTTCAATAGCCTTTTGGATGGTCTCTCTGCTTCAAATCTCTTCCCACCACAATCCATACTCCACTTAGATACCAAAATGATTTTTCTAAAGCTCCAATATGACCATGTCAGCCCTGCTATTAACTGAACTCCAGTGGCCCTCTCTCCTCTACAGGATCCAATACATGCTCTACTTAGTATGTAAAGTCTTACATAATCTGTCCCCTTCCCACCTTTCTGGTCTTGTTATTTCCCTTCATATTTTCTAATATTGCTAATATTGAGACGCTTGCTTTTCTCCACACACCAAGGCTCATGAGATTTATGACTGAACTAACCTTGGGAAGTGGGCGTGGAGTGGAACGGAGATTGGTTGGTTCTGATATACCTCTTGATTTTGCGATTTTTTAACTGACTGTCCCCATGCCTGGAATTTTCAATCCATTTATCTCTGTTTTCTAGTTTTCTCTGGCATCTTTCAGGACTCACCGTTTTACCATTTGCAAGAGGCCTTTCCTGATCTCCCTCCTTCCATTCACCCCAGTTGCACTGACTTCCTTCTGAATCACCTTTTATTTAGACTGTATATATTGTACGTTTTTTTGTTTTTTGTTTTTGCCTGTTGTCTCCTCCATGGAGGGTGAGGGATGTAACCTCCTTATGGGCAGGGACCATGTGTATCACCAATATGATATTCACAGTACCCACAGGGGCTATGAATATCCTGGTGCAATTCTGAATTGCAGAACATAACAGATTTTCCACTTGGAAGGTAGAAGAAAAACATTTATTCAGACACCAGAAAGTCAAATCCATCATAGCAACAAAAAGCTATACACAATAAAAATTCAGAGAACAACACCAGCCCCTAGTCTTCCCCCTACTAGGCTTCCCACAAACCAGCACCCTTAATCAAATCACAAACAGGCTCCCTCAAACAAAATGTCTTTCTCACACTCACAGCTAGCTGTGGGCTTGCCTGCTTCCTTCAGTTCTGACTCCTCTCTGACTAACTTTCCCTCAGCTGTGCTTTAACTCAGCTCCTTCCTGTTCCACCCTTCCTGCTCCACTCATTCAGCAAACTCCTCCATGTCACTCAGACTTCCATGTGATGCAGACAAGTCACATGGTCCTATTAATGAATGGGAAAGATCTTCTCATTTAAATTACCATTGCACCATGTTTTTGCTTTCCTTTTGTCTTCAATACTTTGCACTTTGTGGTACATACTAAGTACCTAATAAATGCTTATTGATTGATTGTGTGTGTTCATCCTTCATTGACAAAGAAGACCATGCCATCAGAGAAATAATGACATGACTTGCACTTGACTTTGTTTTGAGTGAGGGAAGGCTATACAGGTCACCAACCTCCATAGCCCTCTGAATCCAGTGACCAGATATTCATCAGGATGACTGGAGATGACCCAGGATGAGGCAATTGGGGTTAAGTGACTTCCCCAAGGCCACACAGCTAGTGAGTGTTAAGTGTTTGAGGTGAGATATGAACTCAAGTCCTCCAGGCTCCTGCACTGTTCTCTATCCATTGTACCACCTAGCTGCCCCATTGGTTGATTGACTTAACGGGGAAGGATAACTCTACTAATGAGATTACAAGAAATGTCAAATCCAAAAATTTTGTTGGTCTATTTCAACGAAGATATTTGGTCAACATTATGAGCGCAGTACTTCCAGGTTTCAATCTCTCACCTTCTATATAGTTTAGTAGCTGTATATCAGAAACAACAAATCTCCACCCCCACCCCCCACTTCCCAAGATTAGTTCAGTCCTAAATCTTGTGAGCTTTTCCTAAGAAAACACAAACATCTGCCTATACTAAATATACTAAGTGCTACCTCAGAAAGGCAGAATCCCATAGAAAACCAAACAGAGAGCAGAAACAGAGCTTATCAAGTTTATTTTAAGCTAATTGCCTGATTTACTTCAGGGCTAGCTGGGTGCAGTAATCAGCAATGCAATTTTTATACCATTTGGTGAACTCTAATCTTTACTTAGGAAAAACCCCTCTGATTCCCTAGGAATTTTGCCTATATAAAGACCATAGCATCTGGACCTATTTGCAGAGACATATGTTTAAATGCTGGGTCTCCAGGCAAAAATTTCAAAGTGATCTCCCTAATCCTTTATTAATTTCCAAACAAATTGCTCTCCTTTGGAGAGGTGCCCTTTCCTTTGAGGAGGGGACAAAGTAGGGTCTAGTGGGGTAGCATTCATGTCTGAGTCTGTGATAATTGGTTTGACTAGTAAAAGGAGACCACATACTCTACCAAGGCCTTTTATCCATATTTCAGAGAGAGCATTTTCCTTTTGATTTAAATGTTTGAAATATTGGAGATTTTAAGTAGTACACATGAAAGTTTCAGGCCCCGTAAGATCAACCATCTGGCATGTAAAGTAACAGGTGTGTCATGGGCCTTCGGGTAGCCTTGTGGGGCAGTATGCATGTCAGAAAGGAAGGATTCAGCCTCAAATGGAAGGCATAAACATCTGTCTTCAAATTGACTTTTTCCCACTTGCCAAGGGTATAAAAATATAAATTTCATTTCTTTCCCTTTGCTTCTTGCAAGGTGGAAGATGAGCAGATAATTATTTGTTGCCTCTGCAGTATTACCTTACACACCAGTGTTTGAATTGGGGAGGAGAAGGAAGGAGTTGAGGTGTTCAGAGGGTCTGACACAGTCTTGTCAAGACTGTTCTTACTAGGAGGTAACACAAACTATAGAATTTACAAGTGCCAGCAGTACAATATCCCTGGAAGAAAGG
This sequence comes from Potorous gilbertii, assembly GCA_028658325.1. Lineage (NCBI taxonomy): Eukaryota > Metazoa > Chordata > Mammalia > Diprotodontia > Potoroidae > Potorous > Potorous gilbertii. The sequence continues at coordinate 325,103,150 of CM053771.1, forward strand.
AAAATAATAAAGGTCTAGGGCATCTGGAGGGGAAACAGATATTGTAGAGGGATAGTGAGGGAACAAAGCTTAAGAACTTGGCGTATTTCAATATTTTCCTTAGGGCTGGCCCTTCATCCTTCCTCTTTTGATCAGATGTCCCTACAAAGGATTTTCACCACTGCTCAAATCTGCTTTATTACTTAGTCTGTAACATGGTTCCTGGCATATAGTAGGTCCTTAATAAATGCCTGCTTTTTTAAACTTCTTCAGCTGGGGAGATACGCATAAACTACATTATTTCCTTTATGTTCCCTTTGTTTTCCTACATTTACTTATGGTTGCACCCACTTCCCTTTCTGACCGAGAAAGTCAAATTTTATTAAGACATCTGGCTAGGCTCAACAGTATATCTGCATGGTAAACTTGACTGCAAATCAATCAGCTAGCAAAATGAATGTGTACCAAGAGCAAGCAGACTGTCATGCAAAAGGTTGTACAGAATGGCTGGATGATATTGAAAACAATTGTCAAGCTATAGCTAGGCATATTTATATTAGTACTTGAGTCTAGTAAATGGCTTGTGTTATATCAACTCACCTACCTTTTGGTTGTGGAAAGAAAGTAAATAAACCAGTTATTGTGAGAGCCCCAAGCCCTATAATTTTTTAAGCTATTCTGTCATCTATTCTTTTTTACTTCTATTCATAATTCACCCTTTCATTTTCAAGGCCAGCAAGCCATGTCCCGGTTTCACTGGTTTTCTTTCCAATCTTCTTCCTCTTCTTTCATCCTAGCTCCCAAAGTTTCACACACATCGCTTCCTAAGTACTCCCTTCTGGCACTCAGCTTCACGCCTTCTTCCCTGTGCCTCCAATCCCTGAAACATCCACCTACTCATCTTACAAATCCCCTGGTAAAACTCTCTTCTTGCATTCAGCTTTATGACACTGTTTGCATTACCACTCATCTCTGCCACTTCACTGTTTTCCCAATCTGTCACACTGTATATGAGACTGTAAATGCCTCAAGGTAGGGAAGATGCTTCTTTGGGCTTGCTAGAGTGCTTGTATGGCTAGACCATCCTATAAATTATTAGAATTCCTTGTATGACATATTTTTACAGGGAGAGAAGTCAAAGAGCATTTCTCTAGTAACACAGCTATCTTGTCAGCCTATCCACCAAGTGCCACTATTTCCAAATTATCAGAGTCAGAGGTGTAAGCTTCCTTCTCTTCCTCAGTAGCCTGTGGCTCCTTTCTGAGCATCAGTCAAAAGCTTAAACAGAGGGTGTATCTGCAAGCAAAATGTGGCAGCATGTGGGAGAAGGTATCCTTAGAACATCAGTCAAAAAGCTTAAACAGAGGATGCCTCTGCAAGCGCAATGTAGCAGCACAGAGGAGAAAGTCTCAGGTTTTATTGTCCAAGAAAAAGATCAGGGAGTGTGGGTAGTAGAAGGTACAACTCCTTCCCTGTAGTAGGGTAGATGCTACTCACTTTCATTCTGAGTCAGAAAGTGTATATATCACTCATCAATTCTACGTGACAGATCTATACTAATGACTGAGTTATCTCTCCTTTAAGCCCCTTTACCTCAAGTAAAATGTACCTTTTATTTCTCCTTTTAGTCCAGAATCCATTTTTCAAATGCCTTCTTTTACAAAGTAGTTTATTAAAGGATACTGCTCCTCAGGATACTGATAACCTGAAGGATGTCCAGAGATGTGTTTGGAGAATAAGAAAGGCTTAGTAAATACCTCATGTTATTATAAACTGAATTAAAATTTGGAAAGCATTTTGCATACACTATTTCCACTTTTTCTTTACAACAGCCCTGTTATCTGAGTGTTAGTATCCCCATTTTATAGATGAGGAAACAAGCTCATAAAGATTATGACTTGGCAAGAGCCATAGAATTTCTAAGTGTCTGAAGCAGTGTTGGCTCATATCTTCTGGACTTCAAGTCACACAGTCTCTCAAAAGAAGATACCCTGGTAGTCACAGCAATGTATAAATACTTTAAAATCTGTATAGGCAAAATGGTAAGTCAGCATGATCTGGTTTTCTGAGTTCATTGTAGGGTAGACTCTTTCTGCCAGACACCCAATGCTCCAGAACACCCCATCTTTTCTTGCCAGCACCTTAGGGTAGTCCTAAAATGACAGAGGAAGGCATATAAGAGATAGTATGATATATTAAAATGACAAAAGCAATCTAGAGTCGATCTTAGCTCAAATGCCATTTCTGATTCTTTGCACCTCAGTTTCTTCATTTGTAAAATGAGTTTGGACTAGATGACTGTTGAGATCCCTTGCAGCCCTAGTTTCAAACCCCAAGATTCATTCTCATTTTACTCATACCCCAAAAGTGGGAAAAGTGTGGAGGGAGGGAAAAAAGAATCCCTTTCTTGGCCAATCACCACGGTAAGACAAAAAAATGTTTCTCTTGTCTTTTCTATTTTCTCTCTACCAGCACATGTTGTGTACTGCCTTCCTCCACTGCAATCCCCTTGTATACAAAATAGACATGAATAATAAGGAGTTTACACTGATTCATTCTTTTACATAAAACAAGTCAGAAATGAGAAATTGCTGAAGAAATAGATAAATTATGCAGAAAATACTTGCCAAAAGAAGGGCTATTAAACCTTTGCTCTCTTTCAATTGACCTCAAAAAAAATATGCATCAGTAGCTTAATTCCATTTTAGTCAGACCCATATGAGATTTTTGTGTTTGTTTTTGTCTGTTTAATTGTGGGGAGGCTGTAGACCCACTGGAGCCAAGACTGCAAAGCCTAGACTCTTGTCTCTGAACTGGCATCACAGAATGCCCAGTGGGGCTTGGCTCTTTCTCTCCTCACTGCCACAGTGCTCTGTCTTCTCCATATCCAAACTGACTGAATTTCCCCTCCAGATGCATTGTTTTCACCTACTCCAAACCTGCTGTGCTGATATCAAAATTCCTATGAGAATCTTTCCTAGAGCAAGGGGAAAATAAAACAATTCTCTTTGTCCAGGAGACTGAAATTCCATATACGTGTATATATATGTATATATATATATCTATATATATATATATATATATAGATATAGATATATATAGATATATATATATATATATATATAGATATATATATATATAGATATATATATATATATATATATACAGATATAGTGTAAGTTGTAGAGTTTAGTGTAGACCTGGAGAGGCCAATTTTATTCTTGGTGTTGCCTTTAACCAACTATGTGGTTGTGCAAGTTGGCTTACAAACATGAATTATTAATGTACCTGCAACTTATTGTCTTAGATTCTCCTGGGGCAATTGAGAGGTTAAGGGACATAAAGTCAGGGGGTTTTAGAAGGAAATGAAGGAAGCTTCCACTCCAGGAACAAATGAAATCACAAGTTCAGATTAAAAATGTACTAGGCTCTCGGGAATAAGGAAAGAAAAAGAGAGAGAGAGAAAGAGAGAGAGAGAGACAGAAACAGAGAGACAGAGACAGAGAGAGAGAGAGAGACAGAGAAAGAGAGAGAGAGAAAGAAAGAGAAAGAGAAAAAGGAAGAAAGAAAGAAAGAAAAAAGGAAACTGTCTTATTTTCAAAGAGCTTACTAGAAGCTAGTATATTTACACAAATAATTATAGTATGAGGAAAACTGAAGAGATGGAGAAAGAATTGATTACTGAGTAGGGAAAGAGAAAAGTCCGGAAATTTTGTTAATTATGGCACACCCTATGATTTTATTGATGTGCGCTATTAAAAGAGATTAATGATTATTTCCTTTTGAAGGCTATGGCTTGTTGGCTTAAAATTTTAACTCATGTGAATTCAATTTATTCTCTTCACTCAGATTTCACAATAATCTGTGATCTGAATTCTTATCAACTTTTATTTAAACCTAGACATCATTGTTCCTCCCTTCATTGTCTACCAGATGCAATATCTTTGGTGATTACCAGCAAAGTTAGTTTAAGAAAAATCTCCGTTTCATAAATCCTTGCCAGTTATTTCTAATCAAATTGTTCTTTCAGAGGTGATCCTTCAGTAGGTTCTACAAAATTGTTTCCAATATAATTTTCCACAATGTTGGAAAAATATAAATGTTTATCATTGATTTTTTTATTGAAAAATGGCATTGTACATGTTACAGATATGGGGAGCTGAGCATTGACTATAGAAGGAGCAAAATCAGAGATGGAATTCAAATTATTGAAAACAGAAGTAGGCTGATCTACTGAGAATTTTATCCTTTGTTTTTTACCTTGCTTGATTCAAGCTTACAGCATTTTTAAATGATAAATTTCATCATGATTTTAACCAATTGTGAAAATGTGACTGGGGAGCATTTTAGAGATTTGCCTGGCAAGAAGCAAAATGCATAGAAGACTTGTAGGCTTTTATGAATAACCATTTCAATAAAAGTAATCTCATTACTCAGGACAGTGAGAGATTGGAAGATCATCTTGAATAGCACCATCTCAGTTGATTTAGAGATGGATGTCAACATTAGTGCTTATATTGACTCATTAGAGAGAGATAATTTAATCAGTCACTTCAAATAGAAATTAAATATCAGCAAATTTTTAGGATTTCTTCCCTTATTGTTATTCTTTATTGTTACTAGTCAGGGAGAGTTTGGTGAAAAATGAGAAGGTCAGAGGTTCTATTCAATCAAATACATGAAAATATCCCAAATCTTCTCTAAATGTCTTAATTCTTGAAAACTCTCTAGGGAAACTGACTCTATACATGCAGTCTCTTTTGCCACATGCCTTGATCACTTGAAATAACTTGGCATGACAGATTGCATCATGCTGAACAAGGGAATGCAAATGAGCTCAGGCCAAATGTAATTTTTTTCCATGAAGTGGCAGGTGCTATGGCTGACAAAGAGAAGGGGAACCCCAGACTGGAGAAATGGAAATTAAGTCAGAATCATCAACCTTACAAAGAGTTCAGTTCACTTCGGGATTTGAGAGTTCAGATAAATTCTTCACTCAAAATCATCTTCAGATTCCCAGTGTGGATGCTCATAGATATTGAATTCCCTTAGTCAACTGGATTTTGATAAGAGGAAGCCAAATTTCCCCCTATACCCTTCAGAATAGAAAAGCAAGCATGTTTCCTCCTTTCTATTCAGATTGAATAAGCCGAAGTTAATTCCATAGGATCATAAGATTTATGGTAGAAAGAGACTTTAGATGTCACTTAATACAAAAACATTAAGTTATAGATGAGAAATCTAAGGCTCAGAGAGTAAAGTTAATCTATCAATCAACAATCATTTATTAAACATTTTCTTTGTACCAAGAGATATAAAGAAAAAAGCAAGAAATCCTCTCTAGTCTCAAGAAGTTTATATTCTACTGTGGAGGATAGCAGTTCACATATTACATATATAAGTACATTTATGTGTGTATACATGTGTGTCTCAATGTGTGCATACATGTGTGCCTCAATGTGTGCACATGAGCATGTGTCCGTGTGTGTATGTCTACAGAGGTCACTTACAGAGAAAGACTCTAGCAGTTAAAGGGCAATGTGATAGAGATATGTGTATTCGTCCTTTGTTGCTTAGAAGACCATGCCATCAGAGAAATACTGACATGACTTGCACTTGACTTTGTTTTGAGTGAGGGAGGGCTGTGCAGGTCACCAGCCTCACTTCACCTCCAGAGTCATCTGAAACCAGTGACTAGAGATGACCCAGGATGAGGCAATTAGGGTTAAGTGACTTGCCCAAGGTCTCACAGCTAGTGAGTGTCAAGTGTCTGAGGTGAGATTTGAACTCAGGTCTCCTTACTCCTGCACTGGTGCTCTATCCACTGTGAGAGAGGAAGATCAGGAAAGGCCTCCCATAGGTCAGCAAGAAACTAATAAAACTAAGATTTGAACCAATTATCTGACTTCAGATCTGGTGCTTTTTTTCCATTCTGCCCCAGTCCATAGGTTTAAGGCTTTATTTTCTATTAAAATGCAAATGATAACAGGTTTCTCTTAACAACTTATGCATCAGTGTGAATGATTTTATCAAATCCTTTCTAAGTTAATTGCTAGCTGAATGAAGGATTTGAATTCAGATATAAAGGTATAAATGAGGACACAGTACACCTGGTGATTAAGAGCCCACTGAATGGAAAGGTTTCTGAGAGTTCAAGTAGGACCTTTCAGAAAAAGGTTGTCTTTATCTTCATAGAACAATCCTCTGACTAGATGCGGGCTGTCTATAAAGATACTAGGAGTTTGGGAAGAGAGGAAGCTAAGATGTTATCTGCACTAGAGGGAGGAGTGTTCCCCTCCTACAGCTGGACTTTGTGGAGCATCTCAGGAGGTGAGAGAAGGAGGTGGTTGATTTCTCCAAAGTGTGGAGCAGCAGCATAGCATGGTCACGGTGACTAATGAAAGCACAATATGAAATCACCTTTCTCCTTAAGCCAAACCACAAGCTAGAGACAAGTTGAAGGTAAAACTAGGTTTTTAATTTTGCCTTTTTAAATTATAGACACTCACTCAGGTGGCTGGGGTGGTTGAAAGAAGCAGCAGATGAGAAGAAATGGCTATCCTTAGCCAAGACACATTCCTATTCATTTCCTTTTATTCTGTTAAAGACCATATCTTAGTTGGTCAGCAAACTTTTATTAAGCTCCTACTATGTGCCAAGCACTGTGATAAGTATTGCGGATACAAAATAAGTCAATAGTCCCTGCCCTCAAGGAGCTCACAACATCTCAGTGATCTAACTTTATTTCTAATAAACATCTGTGGCTTCCTCCTGTTATTGAACTTGTCTTTTCATTTCTTTGTGTACTTCTGTTCATAGCGTGATGCTATGGGATGTCTCAGCTACACAACACAGAAGCTGGAATCAAAATAACCTCAATCTACTGTAAGAAAATTTTGACTCTCCAAGTAATCACCTTCAGAGTCATTCATATATTGCAATTCATACTTGCAAAAGCAGAAGTACTAAGAATGTTGGACCTTTTAAAATCCACCCCATCAGATATGAACCTAACATAGTAACCTAGGGTTAGAGTAATTCTCCTTTTGTTAATAATACCCACAAAAACAAATCACATTTATATAGCATCTTACTCTTTTCAAAGTGCTTTCCTTATAATTGTGCTATGAGAGGTAAATAGACAAAAACTATAAAGAAGATTACTTCTTAAATAGAGAATAACAACAAAGAAATCATTAGGAGTTATTTTGTCCAATTATATGAGCCAGTAAAAATGACAAAGTGAAATGGATGAATATTTACCAAAATCATTTTGTTTGTCCTTGGCTTTTGAAGAATGATATCATATTGTTTATAAAAAATATAATAAACAGAAGAGGAAACAGAACATTTAAATAACCATATTTTAGAAAAAGAAATCAAAAAAGGCTTCAATGAATTCCCCAAGAAAAAAATCTTCAGTACTAGGGAATTCTACCAAACACTTAAGGAATAATTAATCCCAATATAATATAAATCTTTTAAAAAAATAGGTCAAGGATTCCTACCAGATTCCTTTGCTATCACAAATATGGTTTTGATGCCTAAACCAGGAAGAGGAAAAACAGAGAAAGCAAACTGTAGACCAATTTCCTTAATGAATATTAACAAAATCAGGACTCCAAAAGTATCATTTACTTAGATTAATATAAGCTGTCCTAAAATATACCAAAATGTACCCTGCAGGTTCTGATCACTAACCTAGGTAAATTCAAGCTGCTTTTACTTATATGTACTCATTCTAACAAAAATATTGATGTAATAAATCATAGGTATGCTTGATTTTAACAGAAGTTTCTCCACCACAATATATTAAGTTTAAGGCAAGTGGAATATAGAATCCTAGATATTTACTTACTCTAATCTTAATATTTTGGACATATTTAGAACCTTTGTTTAATTTTCCTTATGAATTTTTTGCTAAAATAACATGCATTGATTAATGATGCAGAGAAAATTAATAGTATTTGATCTCCAATTTTGCCCAGAGAGGAGTTCTTGACCTGAAGTTTGTAGACCTTTTTTTTTTTTAATAAATGCACTTCATTTGTTTGTAATCCTATGCCTTTTATTTTGTGAATTTAAAACCATATTCTGAGAAAGCATCCACAGGCTTCTCCAGACTTCCAAGAGTTCCATATCTTACACACACACACACACACACACACAACACATACACACTCACCAGATAAGAACCTATCTGGGTTCTCAGTAAAGAAACTAAGGCAAAGTTGATAGTAATCCCATACACACTCAGAAACAATGATAGGATCCAGATCACCCCTAATGCAGGCTGTCCCTGGCAGGTCATCTATTGAGATAAATCTTGGCCTTTGAAATTGCTATCATGAAAGTTAAAGCAATTGATCAAGTGATGTGAGTACACATGACAAAAAATCCTATAGCAAGGGCAGAAATTGATTGTGGTGCCAAGTACATAAATACAGTGTAAAAAAGTTTTTCTCGTAACTGCATTCAAATATATCTAGTCATTGAAAGTTAAAAAGTCAAATTTATGTTATGTTTGCAGATAAATCTTTGTAACACTGGTGAATGTTGGTGTGACTTAGGATTAAAAGGTTAATTGACCCACCAATACACACATACATACATGTATGTATACACATATACTTATATACACATACATGTGTGTGTGTGTTCCTCTGAACTACAAATCTTAAGACATTAGTTCTCAAAACTCAATTAGGTTGGAAAAATATACTTTTGGGGAAGGGAATTATATTTGAGGCATGTTTTCAACTATAAGTTTTATTTAGTCTTTATGTTAAAGTCAAAGTTTAGTTTGTCTTAAAGATATATGTGCATTTTGTATAGAATGGAATTTGGTGGAGATGGAACAGTAAGAAAGGAGGTAAAGAATTTCACTACCAGAATGGGTTTCAAAAAAGTGTGAAACAGATTATAAAACAAGTATGCAAATGTATCTTAGCTACTTTATTGTGGTATTAGAAATATCTGTAGCAAGATCTCTGTTTTTAGTTTTGGAAGAATTTCTTTTGCACCATTTAAATTTCAAATAGCTCTAGGTTATTGTAAACCCAATTTCTATTGATTACTGTTTATTTGACGGAACGATCCAAAATCATGTGATTTTATATGAAATCATGCGAAAACTTTATACTTTTCCTCCATTTGAACCTAAGATGTAAAATAATAATATAATAATAAGGAGATGAGAATGATCTCAGATTTCTTTTTCACTATTTAGTCTCCAACCATCTCTTTCTAATAAACTTCTTTGCTGTCTTGGAGAAACTTCCACCCTTAGCCCTATTGTCCTGACTGGTGACTGCTTCTCAGGGACCACTATGTCAGAAAAGTTCAATAATTGTTTGATTTCATTCCCTTCTCGAGTAACATCTCCTCCTTGACAATCACATTGCCCCACAGAGGCATAGTACCTCCTCCTTCTCTTGTTGCCCTAGTGCTGGGACCATGAACCATGATCAAATTAACTCAGCCATTTTTTTTTTCCTAGAGGAGGTTGTCAATCTGCTCCCTTATGGACTAGTAAGCCATCCCTGTAATTTTCCATACTAAAATGTTCATCCCTTCTCATTTCTCTCTTTTGTGTGTTGTCTCCCCATTCACCTCAAACAATCAATCAACAAGCTTTTAAGCACTGTGCTAAATGCTAGAGATAAGTACAAATGGTGAAATGATTCCTTCTTGAAATATTATGGGCGACATAAAAAATATAAAGAATAAATATAAAGTAGATTAGTACAAATATCCAATCCAATCCAATAAACATTAATTAAGGGCCTAAGAACTGTGCTATGGGCTAGGGATCAAATCAGTAAAAAGAAAGATAGCCCGGCCCTCAAGGAGCTTACCATGTAAAGGGGGAAACAACAGACAGAAGGATGCAAGAAAGGGTGTGGTGCACCCTCTTTGTGGAGTTGAAACCAATCAGAGCAGCAGATGCAAAGTCAAGTAAGCTGAGAGGCCTGTTTCTGTCCTCTATAAAGGAAGGTATTGGAAGGAGTTTGGTACTCTGCCTGCAGCCTTCCAATCAGAGGGGAAAGGAAGCTCAGGGAGGTGGTATCAGTCAAGGCTTGAGTTAGCAGCATGGTGGGGAATTGAGAAGTGAGAAGAAGGGGCATCTGATTCCATATAGTTGAAATCAGACAGGGCAGCAGATGCAAAATGGATTCAAAAAAAATTTTATTCTGGATCTCGCGGATTGAAAACAATAGGTCCCTGCCCAAGCATCACTTAATGGTTATTTTTTTGGGCCCTGCTGACTCAGAGGGAATATAATAGTAACTATTTCTCCTTTGGCCAGCAACCCTGAGGGTCTTCATCTCCCAAATTTTTGTTTTTTGTTTTTTTTTATTAAAGGGGTCTTCCCTTGACTCACTGCTTAAAGAGGCCTATTCATTAAATGGGTGTGTTGCCTTACTCAAAGCGAGAACCTGGAAAGACCTTAGCTTAAAAGAATCAAGGTCTCCCACTGTATGCTGGGCCATCTCCAGTCATCCTGATCAATATCTAGTCACTGCATCCAGATAGCTCTAGAAGAGAAAGTGAGATTGGTGACTTTGCCCAGCCTTCTCTAAATGAAATCAAAGTCAGCTGCAAATTACATTTTTTTATTTTTTTCTTTCATTTGCAAGTTACAGAATTTTTTAATATAAATTTATTTATTTACATTCATTTTCAAAAAATTTTGGGTTCTAAATTTTCTCCCCATTTCTCCCCTAACCCCACCCCAATAAACCGAACACTCTAATTTCCCCTATCACCAATCTGCCCTCTCTTCTTTCATCCCTCCCTTCCCTTGTCCCCATCTTCTCTTTTGTCCTGTAGGGCCAGATAACTTTCTATTCCCCATTACCTCTATTTCTTATTTCCCAGTAGCAAGAACAATACTCGACAGTTGTTCTAAAACTCTGAGTTCCAACTTCTCCCCATCCCTCCCTCCACACCCATTCCCTTTGGGAAGGCAGGCAATTCAATATAGGCCATATCTGTGTAGTTTTGCAAATGACTTCCATAACAGTTGTGTTGTGTAAGACTAACTATTTTTCCCTCCATCCTATCCTGCCGCCCATCATTTCTATTCTCTCTTTTGATCCTGTCCCTCCCCAAGTGTTGACTTCAAATTGCTCCCTCCTCCCATTGCCCTGCCTTCCATCATCCC
>CM053771.1:325114795-325137552 GCA_028658325.1 Potorous gilbertii
CCAGGTCAGTTGTTTTTCCAATGAGATATTTCACATTCTCTTCCATTTTGTCATTCTTTTGGTTTTGTTTTGTGATTTCTTGGTTTCTCAGAAAGTCATTAGCCTCCATCTGTTCCATTCTAATTTTGAGAGAACTATTTTCTTCAGTGAGCTTTTGCACCTCTTTTTTCACTTGGCTACTTCTGCTTTTGAAAGAATTCTTCACCTCATTAGCTTTTTGAACCTCTTTTGCCAATTGAGTTAGCCTATTTTTCAAGGTGTTATTTTCTTCAGCATTTTTTTGGGTCTCCTTTAGCAAGGTGCTGACCCATTTTTCATGCTTTTCTTGCATCTCTCTCATTTCTCTTCCCAGCTTTTCCTTGGCCTGAGCCCATTGGATATCTATTTCAGATGTCTGGGATACAGAGGCCTTGACTCCTATGTCTTTACCTGATGGTAAGCATTGTTCTTCCTCATCAGAAAGGAAAGGAGCTAACATCTGGTCATCAAGAAAGTAACCTTCTATGGTCTTATTTTTTTTTCCCCCTTTTCTGGGCATTTTCCCAGCCAGTTACTTGACTTCTGAGATTCCTCTCTGCCCCTACCTAGATCCACCCAGCTAGTGCTTGGGGTCTGAGATTCAAATGCTGCTCCCCAGCCTCAGGGATTTCAGTGTCGGGCCAGCTGCTATTCAATTTAAGCTTAAGTTCTGGTGCTTAGGTGGGGGCAGGGCCACCTCCCAGACTCAGTTCCCTCAAGGGGTTTATGAGGAGACCTTCAGTAATTGACCCCAGCTCCTGCCTGCTTCAGGAGCCTCTGGCCACCACTGCCTCTGCTGCTGCCTCCTGAGGGAACCTGAGTTATGGAGACACCCCACTCCCCTCTCAACCAGCCCAGAAGTCTTTCTCACTGACCTGTGCACCTGTGGGTGGAAGGACCTTTGCGGCCACCAGAGATTCCATCCCTGAAGCCATCGGATCTGCTCCTCTTGGTGCTGTGCGGCCAGGGAAGGGCTGGGCTCTGCTCCCGTCCAGTGTGCAACGGACCACTGGGGTCTGTTTTTCAGGGCTCTCTGGAATGAAAATCTCCTTCACTCCATTGCTGTGTGGCTTCCACTGCTCCAGATTTTGTTGGGAGTTCTTTTTACAGGAAATCCATAGGCTGTGGGTTCAGAGCTAGCATATGTGAATCTTTCTACTCTGCCATCTTGGCTCCTCAGTTGCAAATTATGTAATCATCTCCTCAATGTCATGGTCCTCTTTGACTTCTGAGAGTCCTCTCCACCCCTGGCCTAGATCCGCCCAGCTAGTGCTTGGGGTCTGAGATTCAAATGCTGCTCCCCAGCCTCAGGGCTTTTGGCAGCAGACCTGGCTGCTATTCAGGGTAAGATTAAATCAGGTTCTCAGGTGGGGGCAGGGCTGCCTCCCAGGCTCAGTTCCCTCAGTGGGTTTATGCAGAGACCTTTGGTAATAGAGCTGCTGCCAAGCTCCTGCCTGCTCTGGGAGCCTCTGGTCGCCACTGCCTCTGCCACTGCCTCTGCAGCAGCCTCCCGAGGGGGCCTGAGTCCCGGAGACACCCCACTCCCTTCTCAGCCCGTCTCTCTCACTGGCCTGTGCGTCTGTGGGTGGAGGGACCTTCGTGGCCGCTGGAGATTCCGTCCCTGATGTCTGTTTGGATCTGCTCGCTCCTCTCAGTGCCACGTGGCCGGGGCAGGGCAGGGCTCCACTCCCATCTGGGGCACGATGGCCCTCTGGGGTCAGTTTTTCAGGGCCCTCTGGAAAGGAAATCTCCTTTGCTATGTTGCTGTGCAGCTTCCACGGTTCCAGAATTTGTCGGGAGTTCTTTTTAGAGGAAATCCATGGGCTGTGGGTTCGGACCTAGCATAGGTGAGTCTTTCTACTCCACCATCTTGGCTCCGCCCCCCATGGTCCTCTTTGAGAATGAAGTATGAACTATACCCACAAGCACACACACAATAGTTAACTACAAAGCAGTTTGAGAGGAAGGGCATTAGCAACTGAGGGTTTAGAAAAGGTTTCATGTAGAAGATGATGCTTGAACAACATTGCAATTGTAATTTAAGTGGGAAGATCTTTCCCATTCATTAACAGGCCCCTGTGACCTGCCCAGGTTACATGGAAGTCTGAGTCACACACAGCCTGTGTTGGAAGGAGTTTCTTGAATGGGTATGATGCGAGCTGGAGAGATGGAGGTACAGGAACTCCAAGACTGGAGCTGACTGTGTGGACCATCTGAAAAGAATTCACAAACTCAAGCATTGTTAAAGTTAAATTGGTAAAGCTTTACTATGTTTCTCAGCAGGCAAGAGTTATTAGGGAACCTGTAGCTTTAGAGGGATACAGGTAGTCTATATAGGATATTCTATAGTAAGACATGTGCCAAATATGCTAACTAGGCATATTTGGGGTGGGACTAGAGAGTGGTTAAGGAGTAGTTATTTCTTAAAGGAACATGCACTTTTGGTATCTACTGTGCAGGTATTTTACCCAGAATTCATTGAGAAATAGCCCAAGGTTGCGGGGGGGGGGGGGTACTACCTGAAGGTCTGGTTTTAGGCCTGAAACATTACTGAGTCAACTATTGGTCAGGACTGACTAAGGAATACCAGACTGCTCTTATCAATGTCTTGTTTAACAAGATAAATATAAGAGAGTATATGTATATCTAAGTCTAGGATATATATGATTGGTCAGTGAGTAGTAAATATCATTATGTCTGAGTACATAGCAGGTTCGGACTAATAAATTCTATAGGTGCAGCTGCCTGCTGTAGCAGGAAGGGAGATAACAGTTGTAGCTAGGGCCAGCTGTCCTTGGGTTGGGGAAAAATGCCTGGGACAGTGTTTTGAGGCTAGGGAGAAATATGATTTTTTAAAGAGAAATGTGATTTTAGAATTGGGGTCCATGCACATGTACCCTAGAACCTCATCAGGTGGAGCAGGAAGGGTGGAATAGGAAGAGGCAGATCTAGAGCAAAGCTGAGAGGAAGTTAGTCATGAGAGCAGACAGAGCTAGGAAGGATGTATGCAATCAGGCTGATGACTAGCATGAGTGAAAGAGCTGGTTTATGATTTTGTTTAAGGGATCTGGCTTGTGGGAAGACAAGCAGGGGGAAGGCTTGGAGCTGGTGTTGTCCTCTGCGTTGTAATTGGATATAGATTATGATGGATTTATCTTTTTGGTGTCTCAATAAATGTTTTTGGTTCTGTCTTCATGATTCAGAATTGCCCCTGCATATTCATGACTGTGAATATCACACTGGCACTACATGTATTTAAGGAAAGAGGAGGATTGAACAAGCTAGAGATAAGGAGAGAACACAGTTCTCACATAGGAATATTGTTGTACAAAGGCACAGAAAAAGAAATGGAGTGTTGAATGTAAAGAGTGGAGACACAGCTAGGACTGTGTCAGGGGGAGTAATGTCAGTAAGGCTAGAAATATCAGTTGGGCTCATGTAGTCTAGGACTTAAAAATAATTTATATTTTATCATAGAGGAAATAATAGGAAGGCACTGAAGCTGATTTGGGATGGGAGAGAATAACATGCTCAGATCTATACTTAAGGAAAATTATATTAGTAATGTATAGGATGGATAAGAGTAGTGGGAAACTTGAGACAAGGAATCAACTAGAGGACTGTTGTATGCTGTAGGTGAGAGATGATGAGGGCCTGAACTATGGTGGTAGCATTATGGAGAAAAGGGGTTCAGTGCAGAAAATATTGTAATGGTTGAAATGGCAGGATTTAACAGTTGATAGCATATGTGGGGTGATGAGAAGTAAGGAATTCAGGATGCTGTTGAGGTCATGAACCTGGGAAATGAGAAGGATGATGGTAACTTTGACAAAAACAAGAATTCTGAAAATCAGGGATTAAAGAATGAATTCAGTTGTAGACATCTAGTAGTTTAAAAAGCCCAATAGAAATTGGTGATCTTGGAGGACACTGAGGAGTGAGTAAGAGGGAGAGTGCAAGTTTTGTGTGCAGACAGCTTTTCCAAGGAGTTTGGCTGAGAAAGTAATGAG
Organism: Potorous gilbertii; assembly: GCA_028658325.1. Classification (NCBI taxonomy): domain Eukaryota; kingdom Metazoa; phylum Chordata; class Mammalia; order Diprotodontia; family Potoroidae; genus Potorous; species Potorous gilbertii. The sequence continues at coordinate 325,118,824 of CM053771.1, forward strand.
AGGTAGAAGAAGAGTGAGAGAATGGTAAGATTTTGTGAAAGAGTTTTTGGTTTGTAAGACTAGTATATTTGAAACCATAGGAAAGGCACTAGGTGACAGAAAAAATACATATATGTATATATATACATATATGTATAGCTGTGTGTGTATATTTACATACATATAGAGATAGAGGAAATATATATGCATGTGTATATTATTATATATATATTCACATATACATACACATATGAAGTATGACTGTAAGGAAATGAGAGTGATTTTATTAGTATATTTGTGAATGATAACATAAATGACTTTGCACTATGTATAGAATATAAGATTCTTAAGGCAGATCATTTTTGGTCTTTGTCCCTTCTGCATTTAAAACAATGACTGGTGCATAGTATGCATTTAATAAATACTTATTAGATAAAGATAAATTGAATAATGAAAATAAAGCATCTAAATTATGACATTTATATAATGTTTCTTGGTATATGGAGCACTTTTCTAACAACAGTAGTCTGGTATAGACTCCATGAATATTGTTCCCCAAGACAGTTCATTATAGAGGCTATGTACTTATGCCAGTGATGTTTCTATTGATATTGCTGATAATATAAATTATGAAAAAAAGGAACTGAAAGAAATATGAATTGAGGTGTAGTGAAGAAAGCAGAACCAAAAAATCATGTAAAAATGATATTAATTTAAATGAAAATAACACCAAAGGGTACCTGAATTCTAATTAAATATAACGACCAAGTTTATCCTGATGGAAAGATCATTTACATGCTTTTGATGTGCCCCAAAAGAGAGGCAGGAGACTTTAAGTGCTGAAAATTGTATATATGCAGTTGCTGCATACAACCAGTTTTACTTAACTATTTTACTTAGTTACAAATAAAGGTTTGGGATGGGGAACTATGATTGTCTTAAAAAAAAGCAAGTATCAATCAACTGAGATATGACTGAGAAAATTGTGATATATAAATGTTATACCACAAGAAATAATTTGAATAAGTCAGACATTTAGGATGGTTGTATGCACTGATACAAAACAGGAGGAAGAAACAAGGAAATTTATAGAGTGACTAAAATATTGTAAAAGAAAGTAACATTTAAAAAACACCATCAGTCAGAGCAATTCAGAAACCAACTTTAACAAATTTTGACTTCAGAAAATTTACAGCAAAGTATCTCTCTCTCGGCAAGATGTATTGAACTCTAGGTACAGAATGAGGCATGTATTATAATTTGTGATTGAGGAGTTCATGTGTTTTACAATAAGGCTTTACTATAAATATGAAGGGCTCCATCAGGAGGGGGGATGTGGCTTTGTGAAGTGATAATACTGATATGTATACATGTACATACACATATATATGTGTATATGTATATACATATATATTTATATATATATGCCAGGAACATGTGTGTGTGTGTGTGTGTGTTCCTGGCTTTACATATTAAAATTCTGACTACTCACAAAGCTATATATCTGGTTAACCGCAAGAATTTAACCAAAAACTTCAAGATTTTTTGAAGTTTTAAAAATAATTTCAAGAATATTTTATGGCTCATGGACAAGATATATATATATATATATATCTATATATATATATTCTGAGGGAAATTTTCTATTTTGTCACCACTACTGACATCTTACTCAAAGTAGTAAACACTATTTTTAAAATTTCATTATTTATTTTTAACACTAAAAAATATGAATTCCAAAACCTCTCCCTTCCCCAATTCCTCTTTCAGTCACTGAGAAGGCAAGCTATGTGATATCCATTATACATCTGAAACCTTGCAAAGCATATTTTCATATTAGTCATATTGCACAAAAAGGCAAGAAAAGCAAAGAAAGTTTGAAAACTCTACTTCAATTTACGCTCAGAGTTCATCAGATCTCTCTCCGGAGGTAGATGGCAGTTTTCATGAGTCTTTCTGAATTATCTTTTATCATTGTATTTATTACTGTGCACGATTATCTCCCAATTCTTCTCACTTCTCTTTGCATCCGTTCATATAGGTCTTGTAATGTTTTTCTTTTGTTATTGTTGTTCCTGAAATCACCTTTTTCTTAATTTCATATAGCACAACAGTGTTCCATCACAGTATACACCACAACTTGTTCAGCCATTCCCCAGTTGACGGGCATCCCTTTGATTTCTATAAATATCTTTTTCACATATAGAGCATTTCTCTTTTTATTTTGTCTCTTTGAGACAGAGATGTAGTATTGGTACTGATGCATCAAATGGCAGACACAGTTTTACAACCCTTTGAGCATAGTTCCCAATTGTTCTCCAGAATGGTTAGGCCAATTCATTACTTTATCTATTTTCCCCCATTGCCTCCAGCATTTGTCATTTTTGATAGGATTGAAATGGTAGCTCAGATTTATTTTAATTTGCACTTTTCTATTCAATAGTTATTTAGAGGATTTTATATGACTACACAAAGCTTTGATTTCTTCTTCTGAAACCTTCCTGTTCTTTTTTCTTGACCATTTATCAAATTAGGGCTCTTACTTAAATTAAGTTGACGTGGTTCTCTTCATATTTAAGAAATGAGACCTTTAACTGAGAAATTTGCTATAAAAATGTTTGGTATTACATATTGTCTATCATACTTATAAATCAAAATGAAGCTTCCCTGATAATTTCTTTTAATTAGGTTTATTTTATATTTTCCTTTGTCTGAAGTCAAGCTTGCTACCCCTGCTTTTTTTTTTTAACTTCACCTGAAGCATCATGGATTCTGCTTCAGCCCCTTCTTTTAATCTGTGGATGTGTCTCTCTCATTCATGCATTTCTCTCATAAACAACATAGTGTTACATTCTGGTTTTTAATCAATTCTGCTATCTGCTTCCACTGTATGGTTAAGTTCATCCCATGCATAATTATGATTTCTGTATATTTCCCTCCGCCCTTCCTCTTCCTCCTCCTCCATCTCCTTCTCTTCCTTCTTCTCCTTCTCTTCCTCCTCTTCTTTCTCCTTGTCCTTTTCCTGCTCCTTATTCTCCTTCTCCTTCTCCTCCTGTAATCACAAGCTTTAGTGGTCATCTCCACCCTGGAACTGTGACCTGCAACTATATGTAACTATGCTTTGTCAGTAGCTCCAGATTCTACACCCAGAGCAAGTAAATGGTTCCTGGTTATATCTTTCTAACCAATTGCCCAACTCTCATACTGTCTCCGGGCTGCTGCCACCGCTGTAAGAGCTGCCTCAGTATGCTCAGGGTCAGTCCCCATTCTGATGTCCCAGACCTCTCCTGCCAACCTCCTAATTTGTCTTAGGCTAGAAAAATATCTCCCTCTGACCTTTTGTTGGATCTGCTGCTCTAGAATTTGATTTGAGGTGTCATTTTAGAGTCATCTAGAGGGGAAATATTTGGAGAGGTCAACTGGATTATGTTTTTCAGAATATTTTCTCAAGAATTTTTTCACTGTAAGTGGTAACATTAGACCACACTCCTTCATGTATTACTATAAGAAAAAATAAAAGTACTTAAAGGATAAGCAAACTGAAATAAAATGTGACTGACAGTTTTAACATTTAAAATAAAGAGAGAGGCAGATAGGGGATGGAGAATGAAAGATGATTACTTTTTAGATATTGGTTAAATTAAGAACAGAGTCTACAATGATAGGGGATGGAGAATGAAAGATGATTACTTTTTAGATATTGGTTAAATTAAGAACAGAGTCTACAATGTTTCCAGAATGATTTAAATATTTCTTTTCATCAAATCTTTGGAGAAAGATTGTATGTTGATGAATGGAAAGTATAAATTCTGTATTAAGTTTATACCTACATTCAAAATACTTGAGTCAAGCAAGTTTATTACAAATAGACTATTGGTAAAATACTATTAAAGAAACAGTGGTTAAGACATGGTGAAAGTAAAGATAGCAAAAATACAGAGACTAAAAATCTTTGAAAGCATAAACTAAATAGTAAACACTGCTACAAGCTGTGTAGAAAAGAAATAGCCTACCACATTTAGACATAATGGAGTCACAGAAGGCCCAGAATGCAATCACCAGATGTTAATAAGGTATCTAAGAATAAAAATGTGGACAGATAGGTGATTTGGTGGATAATTTGGCTTGGCATCAGAAAGACTCATCTTCCTATGTTCAAATCTAACCTCAGACACTTACTGTGTAACATTGGGCAAGTCACTTAAATCCTATTTGCCCCAGTACTTCATCTGTAAAATGAGCTGGAGAAGGAGATGGCAAACCATTTCAGTATCTTTGCCATGAAAACCGCAAATGGGGTCATAAAGAGTCCGAGATGACTGAAATGACCAAACAGTAACTATAAAGATGTGTCTCTCTATGATCTTTTATGAGTTGTAAACTCTTCTCTGATTGAGATAACAGCAACTATTATTATTAATAATAGCATGTATATAGTGTTCTAAGATTTCAAAGCACTCTACATGTGTAATGTCATTTGATCCTCCTAGTCTCTTAACGTAGGTGCTATCATTACCCTTATTTTCAGATAAGGAAACTGTGGCTGAAAAATTGAGTGACTTCCCCAGCGTCACATACCAAATTGGTTTCTAAGGCAGTATTCAAACTCAAGTTTTCCTGACTCCAAGTTAACTGTTCTATCCACTACCAAATAGCTACAATAGCTATGGTTGAGTAAACAAATAAGTCATACCTCTGGAGAAATTTGAATAGTTAAACCATGAAAAGACCAAGGTATTAAAGGAAAGGTAGAAGTTATAGAGAAACACTCCTTGTAGGAAGGAAGAAAGGAATATCTCTCTTTCTTCTTTCCACCATTGTTCATGCAGTGGAATGAGAGGAAGTCCATCTAGTATCTTGAGAGTGGAAGAGATATAGGCCAGAAATATTTTTGTAGAGGAGATCCCTATGGACTTCAGGGTTCAGGAAAGGAGGAAATATTTCTCACACCCCCTCATCATTGACTAGGTAGCTTTGAGAAACTTCTACTAGATCAGTAGAAATTGCAACCATTAGGGATCAGAGGTGTATACTCCACACAAAGACAGAGGAAGTTTAAAGAAGCATCACTCATGATAATAGAAAAGATAATCAAATTATGAAGAGTAGTTTTCTCTAGGAACCCAGCTGAGCAATTAATTTAGGAGAGATCCTGCCCCCAAGAAGAGTTATAAGAGGGGCCTACAAAAGGAGAAAAAACTTCTGGGCCCTATAGTTTTGAGATTTGGAATCTGCCTTGCTAGACATGAATTCTACATATATACCTCACTATATGTACCTCACTATCATTTATTCTGAGCAGAAAAGAGGTCTATATACAATGTTTGTATATCTGACCAAGGCCTTTGATACTGTAAGTTGTGAGGACTTATAGAAAATGATGTCACAATTGGGTTGTCTGGAGAAGTTCATCAGCATTGTTCATCACTTTCATGACAGCATGCTTGACTGGGCTCTGGATAATGGATGATGCTCTCATGCTTTCCCAGTTACCAATAGAGTAAAATAATGTTGTATCCTTGTTCCCATGGTTTTTACCGTGATGTTTGCATCCATGTTATCAAATGCCTTAAATAGAGAAAAACATGGCATCAAGATCAGCTATCACACTGATGGTAAATTCTCCAACTTGAAAAGGCTACAAGCCAAGATCAAAGTGGGAGGAGTATTGGTGCATGATCCTCTGTTCACAGATGATTGTACTCGATTCTACCTCTGAAGCTGAGATACAACAAAGTATGGATTAATTCTCTGCTGCTTGTGCTAATTTTGGCCTAACAATTAACACCAAGAAAAAACAGGTGCTCCATCAGCCAACATCACACTATCCAAATGTGAACCAAAGGTTACAGTAAATGGAGAAGTTTGAATGCTGTGGATAAGTTCACTTACCTTAGCATTATACCTTCCAGGGATGCACATATTCATAATGAGTTGATGCATGTATTGTCAGAATTAGCTCACTGTTTGAGAGGTTCTGAAGGAAAGTACAGGAGAGAAGAGGTATCAAACTGCCTGCCAAACTGAAGGTCTACAGAGTTATTATGGCAACCTCATTGCTGCATGCCTGTGAAACCTGGACATTAGCACCATGCCAGGAAACTGAATCACTTCCATTTGAATTGTCTTGGGAAGATTCTGCAGATAACCTGGCAGGATAAGGTAGTAGACACTGAGGTCCTTTCTTGACTAAAACTGCCAACTCATGTAAGGCAGATGCTCACATGATGGTCAGAAGACTGATACAAGGACACCCTCAAGGTGTCTCTGAAGACCTTGGAATGGATTTCATGACATGGAAGATGCTGGAAAAGGACTGTCCAACATGATATGCCCACATCAAAGAAGGTACTGTGCTCTACGAGTGAAGAAGTATTGCAGTAGCTCAAAAGAAAGGTGAGATGAACAAATTTAGAGACATCTTCACTCCAAATATTTATATGGATTATTTGTGCCTGACCTGTGGTAGAGCATTCTGAGCTCATATTATTCTGATCATCTACAGTCACATAAACTGCAACTTGACCAAAACATAGTGATGTCATTTTGTTCCTCTTTGAGAAAAAAAGGACAACTGACTGACAAAGTGACCATTATACCCTAATTCTGAGAATGACTATAAAACATCTACAAGCAAACCTGCAAAGAAAAACACAGCTTCTGCACATATACAACCAGAATTTATAGAAAAAACAAGTAAGACTTTTAAGAAAATTTTTAAATGAGGACTCCTGGGAGCCAAGATAGTGAAGTAAGCAGTAAATCACTATAATTCTCCCATATTCACCTCTAAACAATCACAAAATAACACTCCAAAACATATCCTGGAACAGCAGAACCAACAAAAAGATAAGGTGAAACAATCTTTTAACCCCATAAACTTGGAAGATTGGCAAGAAAGGTTTGTCTCCTTCTGGTAAAAGGGGAGTGCATTCTTGAACAGGAAGAATCCCAGCAAAACAGGGGGAAATCCTGTGCACCAGTGTGGTGGAGCAGGCAAACATCAATGCAAGGATGCCCCCCAGGTAAAAGGAACCAGCAGACTACAGCTTGGAGAACTACTATGTGCTTTAATGTTGCCAGGTAAATGGGTATCTTCCAGCATGATAAGAAAGTAGGCCATACTTCCCCATGCTTCAGTGTAGCTCTGGGCAAACAATCATCCTTCCATAGCCAAACTTTCACATGTTTCAGTGTAGCCATGGAAAAACACAGAAACACCCCACCAAGCCTCAACACATTCCAAACACTACCACGAAGACCCTATCTCAACACCAAATAAGCTGCCAGACCCCTAGGGCTTCCAGCAGCACCAGAAAGCCCCCCAACCCACCCCCTCAGCATAGCATAAGATAAGAGCATCTCCATGAACCTTAGGGCAACATCAGTATAGCATCAGGTAAATATCCAGATCTTCCAACAACTGTCACAAGAAGCCTGAAACAGTGTCTTTCTCATTCCAGGTGCAGAGTTTAAATTAAAAAAATTTAAAAAGGAGAAAGTCTTTCCCCTCCACAAAAAAAGCAAAAGACAACAAAAAAGAACCTGACCACAGAAGGTTATTATGGTGATAAGGAAGAACAAGACACAAATTCAGAAGAGGACAACAACGTCAAAACATCTATAGGCAAAACCCCAAAGAAAAATGAGAAGTGATCTCAGGCTGAGAAAGAACCCAGAGAAGAGCTCAAAAAGGAGCTTTAAAATGAAATAAGACAGAAGAAAAATAGGACAAGAAATAGGAGTGATAGAAGAAAATTATGAAAAACGAGTCAACAGCGTGGAAAACTACTTAAAAAGTAGAGTTAGCCAAATGGAAAACACAAAAATTCACTGAAGAAAACAACTCCTTAAAAAGTACAATTCCTGCTGGCCTTTTCAGTGGGGATGGGTAGGGAGAGAAAAAAAAGGAGTACAACTGGCCAAATGGAAAAGAAATTATCAAAGTTACTTCAGGAAAACAGACCTTAAAAGTTAGAATTGGGTAAGTGGAAGCTAATGACTCTATGAGACACCAAGAATCAATAAAAAAAATGAAAGAATAAAAAATGGAAGAAAGTACAAAATACCTCATGGGAAAACAACTGACCTGGAAAATAGACACAGGAGAAATAATATCAGAATCACTGGACTATCTGAAAGTCAGGACAGCATCTTTCAAAAAATTGTCAAGAAAAAGTGGCCTAATGTCCTAGAATTGAAAGACTCTTCCATCATCTCAGGAAAGAAATTTCAATATAAACTCCAAGGAACATTATAGACAAATTTCAAAACCAGCAAGTCAAGGAAAAAATACTACAAATGGCCAAAAAGAAACAATTCAAATATTGGGGAGTCATAATCAGGAGCAATTTGGAACTATACCCAAAGGGCACAGAATCAGTGCATACCCTTTTATCCAGCAATACAACTACCAAAGAGATAGTGAAAAAGGGGAAAGAAACTACATGTGCAAAATAAAATTTATAGCATTCATTGTGGCATTGTGGTAGTCATTGAGGCATTGTGGCCAAATACTGGACATTGAGGGGATGTCTATCAATTGGGGAATGACTGAACAAGCTAAGATCCATGAATGTAATGGAATACTATTGTGCAAAAAGAGAGGATGAATGGGAATATTTCAGAGAAAACCTGGGAAGACTTGTGCAAACTAATGCAAAGTGAAATAAGCAGAACCAGGAAAATAGTGTACAGTAACAGCAACATTGTGTGATGATCAATTATGTATGACTCAGTTCTTCTCAGCAACAAAATGATCCAAGAGAAGTACAAAGGATTCATGAAGGAAAATGCTATCCATATCCAGACAAAGAATTGATTCTGAATGGAGATCAAAGCATACTTTTTCATTTACTTTATTCTTTCTCTGTTTTTTTCATGTTTCTTCTTTCATAATTGTGACTAATATGGAAATATTTTTACATGCTAGCACATATTATAAACTATAATACAATATAAACTATATCTGCCATTGCCAGAAGAAGGGAGAGGAAGGAAGGAGGGTGAAAAATTTTGAACTGAAAATCTTTTAAAAATGAATACTAAAAATTTTCTCAATATATAAATGGGGAAAATAATATTCAAAGGGGAAAAAGAACACAAAAAATTATAAATAAAATGAGGACACGGAGAAAAAGAACTAGACAATAAATGAGAACTATGGAAGAAAGAATTGGAAAAGGAATTAACATCTTTGAATAAAAGTTACATCAATTTGTCAAGTAAAATCCTGCTTAAGTTTAGAATGGATCAAATAGAAACCAACGAGTTCATGAAACAAGAAGATATTTTTTTTAAAAGTAAAAAGACTGAAAATAATAAAAGAAAATATTAGGTACATCAAAGCAAAAACTAATGACCTGTAAAACATCAAAGAGAAAAAAAGTTAAGAGACATTGGACTACCTAATACTCAAGATCAAAAAATGCACGAAAGGAAAATGATGTTTAGGAAAAAATATTGCACATAAAATTATTTGAAAATAAAAATATACATAAACAAGGAGGAAGAGACGATAGGAGCAGCTGATATGAACATTATGCTCTCGTTCGAATTGGTCAAGGAAGGGAAGAATACATAGATAAATCAATAGATAATTAGATATAAATACGATATAAATACATAGATGTAAATATATTTACACACATTTAGGGAGAGAACTACATTTCTCTCAATAGGGAAACAGGAAGGAAGAAGAAGAAAGAAAGGGGAATTAGAGGGAGGGTAGAACAAGCAAGTGGCAGGCAATACCTGAAGCTCAGTCTCATCTGAATTGTTTCAAAAAATAAAGAATACACACACATACACAAAGAGACATACACACACTGATGAAATCTACCTTCCCCAAAAGAGAAGTGAGAGGGGAAGGGGCTAAGAGAAAGAGAGGGTAGATTAACGAATGCAATGGTCAGAAGCAAAACAGACATTTAAAGAGAGACGGTAAAAAAGAGAAAAAGGAGTAAACAGAAGAATGTAGGAGGGAAGGAAATATAGATAGTAATAACAACTGCAAATGTGAATGGGGTTAAATCACCCACAGAAAGGAAGTAGATAGTAGAAGGGATTAGAAGACAAAATACAATATTCTAAGTGTAAGTAACTAACTTGAAAGAGAAACACAAAGTTAAAAATGAATAACTTAAGCAGAATCTATTGTGCTTCAGCCGAGGCAAAAAAACGAAGTAAAGGGTAGCAAATATGACCTCAGACAAAGCAAAAGTAAAAAGAGATCTAATTAAAAGAGATAATCAGGAAACTACATTTTGCTAAAATTTGGTTCCCTAGAAAATGAAATAATACCAATACTAAACATCTATTTACCAATGGTGTAGCATCCAAATTCTTTTTTTACATTAATGTATTTGTTTTCAGTTTTCCAATAGTCATTTCCATATGTTTCCGATTTTCTACCCTTTCCTCCCCAAGATGGCATACAATGTTATATGGTTTCTACATTTTTATTGAACACATTTTCATATTAGTCATGTTGCATAGAAGAACTAAAATGAAAGAGAAAAATCATGAACAAAACAAAACAAAGCATACAAAAGAGAAAATAGTCTGCTTCATTCTGTTTACTTATTCTATAATTTTTTCTCTTGATGTGTATGGCATTTTGCCTCAGGTCCTCTGGGAATGTTTTAGGTCCTTGAATTGCTGTGAAGGGCTAAGTCCATCAGAAACAGTCCTCACACACTGTGGCTATTGCTGTGTGTAATGTTCTCCTGGTTCTGCTCATTTCATTCAGCATCATATAAGTCTTTCCAGGTTTTTCTGAAACCCGACTGTACATCATTTTTTATAGCACAATGGCATTCCATTACATTCATATGCAACCACTTTTTCAGCCATTCTCAAACTGATGGGCATTCCTTCGATTTCCAGTTCTTGGCTAACACCAAAAGTGCTCCTATAATATATTTTTGTACATGTGGGTCATTTTTTCATTTTTATGATCTCTTTGGAATATAGCCCTAGAAGTGATTGCTGGGTCGAAAGTTATGCACATTTTTATAGACCTTTGGCTTTGTCCAAATTGCTCTCCAGAAAGTTTGGATCAGTTCACAGTTCCACCACCATTGAATTAGCATTCCAACTCTCCCACATCTTCTTCAACTTACGTCATCTTCCTGTTTTGTCATGTTAGCCAATCTAATAGGTGTGATGTGATACCTCACCGTTGTTTTGATTTGCATGTCTCTAATCAACAGAGATTTAGAGCATTTTTTCATATGACTATAGATAGCTTTAATTACTTCCTCTGAAACCTGCCTATTCATATCCTTTGACCATTTATCAATGGGGAATTACTTGTATTTTTGTAAATTTGACTCAGTTCTCTATATATTTTAGAAATGAGGCCTTTATCACAGATGCTAGTTGTAAAACTTATTTCCCAGTTATCTGCTTCCCTCCTAATCTTAGTTGCATTAGGTTTGTTTGTGTAAAAACTTTTCAATTTAATGTAATCAAAATTATCCATTTTGTATTTCACAATGTTCTCTACCTCTTATTTGGTCATAAATTTCTCCATTCTTCATAACTCTGACAAATAAATTATTCCTTGCTTCCCTAATTTGTTTATAGTATTAGCCCTTATACCTAAATCATGTACCACCCATTTAGACTTTATTATGATATACAGTGTCAGGCATTGGTCTATGCCCTGTTTCTGCCACACTGTTAGCCAATTTTCCAAGCAGTTTTTGTCAAACAGTGAGTTCTTATCCCAGAAGTTGGGTCCTTGGGTTTATCAAACAGTATACTGGTATTTTCATTGACTACTGTGTCTTCTGTACTTAACCTATGTACCCCTCCGATTCTTAGCCAATACTAAGTGGTTTTGATGATTGCTGTTTTATAATACAATTTAAGATCTAGTATGGTTAGGACAACTTCCCTAGCATTTCTTTTCATTAATTTCCTTGATATTTTTGGACCTTTTTGTTCTTCCAGATGAATTTTGATTTTATTTTTTCTAGCTCTAGAAAATAATTTTCTGGTAATTTTATTGGTATGAAACTTAGTAAGTAAATTAATTTAGGTAGAATTGTCATTTTCATTATATTAGCTCTGCCTTCCCACGAGCAATTGATGTTTTTCCAATTACTTAGATCTGACTTTATTTGTGCAACAGGTGTTTTGTAATTGTGTTCATGTAGTCCCTGGCTTTGTTTTGGCAGGTAGACTCCCAAATATTTTATTGCATCTACATAACTTTAAATGAGATTTCTCTTTCTATATCTTATTGTTGAGCTTTGTTAGTAATATGTGGAAAGGCAGATGATTTATGTGGGGTTTTTTGAATCATATAACTTTGCCAAAATTATTATTTCAAGTAGCTTTTTACTTGATTCTCTAGTATGCTCTAAGTATGTCATCATATCATCTGCAAAGAGTGATAACTTAGTTTCTTCTTTGCCTACTCTAATTCCTTCAATTTCTTTTCTTTCTCTTATTGCTAAAGCTAACTTTTCTAGTACCATATTGAACAATAGTGGTGATAATGAACATCCTTGTTTCACCCCACACTTTATTGGAAATAGCAGCCAAATTCTTAAAGGAAATTTAAAATTAGTTACAGGAAAAAAGGCAGTAAAATTACACTAGTGAGAGACCTCAACTTCCCCTTTCAGAACTATATACATTTAGCCAGTAAATAAATAGGAAAGAAGTTAAGGAGATTAATAGAATTTTAGAAAAACTTGATATGATAAATCCCTTGAGAAAACTGAATGAGCACAAAAAGCAGTATATTTTTTCTCAGCAATTCATGACACCTTCACAAAAATTGACCAAGTATTAAAACATAAAAAACTCACAAAAGTTCAAAAAAGCAGAAATATTGAACATACCCTTCAGAGATTACAATGCAATAAATTTGCAATCAATAAAGGGCTTTGGAAGTATAGATTAAGAATTAATTGGAAACAAAATAATTTAACCATAAAGAATGAGTGAGTCAAAGAACAAATCATAGAAACAATAATTTCATTAAAGGGAATAAGAACAATGAAATGATATACCAAAATTTGTAGGATGCAGCCAAAGCATTACTGAGGGAAAAACATATCTCTAAATGTGTACATTAATAAAAGAAAGAGCAGATAAATGATTTGGGCATGAAACTGCGAAAACTAGAAAAAGAACAAACTTTAAATACCCAATTAAACATCAAAATGGAAATCCTCAAAATCAAAGGAGAGATTAATAAAATTCAAATTTTTAAAAAGTTTATTTTTATTAAGCTTGTTTTATGAAGAAAATGAATAAACCACGAGTTAATTTAAGAAAATAAACAAGAAAACCAAATAACTACTATCAAAAATGAAAAGGGTGGCTACATTACCAACTAAAGCACTTATTAAGAGTTTCTTTGCCCAAGTATAAACTAATAAATCTGATGATCTATGCAGATTAACAGAAGAGCAAATGAATTAAATAACCTTACCATCGAAAAGGAAACTGAACAAGCCACATATGAATTCCCTAAGAAAAAATTTCTGAATATATGCATTTACAAATTATTTCCAGTAAACATTTAAAGATTAATTTCAATACTAAATAAACTATTTGAAAACATAGGTAAAGAAGTACTACCAAAGTCCTTCTACCACACAAATATGGTTTTGCTACTTAAACCAAGAAGAGCAAAAACAATTTCCCTGATTAGTATTGAAGAAAAATTGAAAATAAAATACTAACAAGTTAATTACAACACTATATCAACAATATCATACACTATGACTAGATGGGTTTTGTAGTAGAAATGCAGGAGTGGTTCATATTGGGAAATTTATAAGTATCACTGACTATATCAATAACAAAATCCACCAGAATCTTACGGTTGTATAAATAGATGCAGTTTAAAAGAAAACACCCATTCCTGTTATAACTAGAAAGCATGGGAATGCATTAATTATTTCTTAAAGTGATAGTATCTATCTAAAGGACCAACTAGTTGGTGCAACGATTAGGGTGCCATGCCTGGAATCTAGAAGGCTTTAGGTTCAAATTCAGTGTCATTTATTACCTATGTGACCCTGTGCAAGTAATACAACCATTTGACTCAGTTTTCTCATCTGTAAAATGAGTTGGAGAAGGAAATGGTAAGACACTCTAGTATCTTTGCCAAGAAAACTGAAAAGAAATTACAAAGAGTTGGACATGATTGAAAAAAGTTAAACAACAATAATCTATCTGAAAAAGACCAGGCATTATGTGTAATAAGATAAACTAGTAAGTTTCCCAGTAACATAAAGGGTGAGGCAAAGCTATTGATTATCACCACATTATTCAACATTATACTAGAAAGGCTAACTATGGCAAAGACAATTAAATAAATCTGAAAGAAAAAGAATAGGCAGCAAGGAAAGAAACTCTCACTCTTTGCAGGCAATGCTATTGTATTCATTGTGAACCCTGGAGAATCAACTAAAAAACTCGTTGAAACAATTAACAACTATAGCCAAGTTGCAGGTTACAAAAGAAATCTACATAAATAATTAACATTTTTATATACTATCAACAAAACATAGTAGCAGGAGATAGATACATTTCATTTAAAGTAACTACAAACAGCATAAAATACTTTGGAGTCTACCAGGTGAGACAAACCTAGTAACCATATAAACACAATTACAAAACACTTTTCACATATATAAGGACAGATCTAAACAAGTGGAGAAATATTAATTGCTTGTGGGTTAGCTAAGTCAATATAATAAAATTTATGATTCTACTTTTACTTATTCAGGGCCAAACTAACCAAACTACCAAATAATATTTCATAGAGTTTGAAATTTTTTTAACAAAATTCATCTGAAAGAATAAAAGTTCTTACATATGGAGGGAACTGATATAAAAAATGTAAAGGAAGGAGGCTTTTCAGTACCACATTTCAAACTATATTGCGAGATTATAATCATCTAAACAAGCTGATAATGGTTGAGATATTATAGTAGATCAAAAATACATTATATACATAATGCAAAGTATATGAATGAAATAATAATCAAATTTTTAATAAGCCCAAAGATCCAAACTTTGAGGGTAAGAACTCAATATGTGACAAAAAATGCTGTGAAAACTGGAAAGCAGTTTGGCAGAAACTGGACATAGACCAATATCTCACACCATCTATCAAAATAAGTTCAAAATGGTTAAATGATTTAGATGTAAAAGCTGATGTCATAAACAAAGTAAGGGAACATAAAAAAAGTATGTGTGGATAAAGAAAAGTTTATGACCAAACAAGAAATTAGTAGAATGACAGAAAGTACAGTGTGTAATTTTGTTTATGTGATATTTAAAAAAAGATCATCCAAAATTAGAAAGAGAACAGGAAACTTGGGGAGGGGTATTTACAGCAAGATTTTTTTTGATAAAGCTATTTTTCTCAAATATATAGGGAATGAAGTCAAATTTATTAAGTCATTCCCCAATTGATAAATGATAAAGGGATATGAAATGCCAGCTTTAAAAAAAAGAAATTAAAACTATATTAAAACTCTAAATCCTTATGGATTAAAGAAAAGAAAATTAAAACAACTCAGGTATCATCTCATATATATCAGAAAAGGCAAATGCTGGAAGGAATGAGGGAAAATAGGTATACCAAGGAATTATTGTTGGAGTTATGATCTAGTCCAATTATTTTGAAGAGCAATTTGGAACTATTCCAGAAAACTATAAACTGTGTGTACCCGTATACCAAAGAGTTCAAGGAAAAGGGGAGAAGACCTATATCTACCAAAATATTTTAGCAGTTCTTTTTGTGGTGGCAAAGTATTGGACATAAAGAGGATTCCCACCAGTTGGAGAATAGCTGAATAACATGCAGCATATGACTGAGACAGAATACTATAGTGCTTTAAGAAGTGAGGTGAAAAATTGTTTTAGAGAACCTTGAAAAAATTTATATGAACTGATGCTAAGCGGAGTGAGCAGAGCCAGGAGAACATTGTATATGAGAGCAGAAATATTGTAAAAATTATCAAATGAAATGTGTACAAAATTGGAAAGTTCAGACTTGGATAAAATAGATAAAATTGGCTGAAATGCTAAGGTTGCATAAAGAAATACAAAAATGCTATATTTCACTTCCACATGGAAAGCTCTTCTGCATTTAGAGTTTGCAATCAGAATGGATAGATTTTCTAAAGAATGTCTTGAGATTAATTAACAGACATAATAATTTATTCTTAATTTATGCATTTCACAAGGTAGAATAGGTGACAACAGATATAGAAGGTGAACACAAATTCTGTAGAATTCTACAAAAACAGGGCTTATTGGAAGTTAAAGAAAAAATAACACTGCCTTATGAAAAAGAAGAAACAACTTTAGTAGATGTAATTAGAGCACACAATTAATAGATTAGCAATTATACAAAGATTTTTTGAACAAATGAACTTCACTTCACAAAGTAATAGTAAAGGATTAAGGTTAGGTATATGTTGCTAAATTTGTCAATATAAACAAAAGTGGCTTATCTTTGGGTGGAGGCAATAGTAAAGCTAGGTTTCAAGAGCTGAATCAAATAGCACTTTGTGGGAGACATCCACGTAAACTCAGCCAACAATGTGTTAACGAAAAGGAAATGGAAAAATTGTTGAAATATATTTTTATAGATGTGGAAAGGTTTATGATAATGATTTGGGTTCAAATAATTGTCACCTTCCCAATCAATATGAATTCTATAATGAAGTAGTATGAATAACAACATATTGCTGAAGGTAACAAAAATTTAGCATAGATCAGATGCTACTTGGAGACCAGATCAGGTGGTTAGAATTATACAAATGAAATTTTCTTACTTCAATTCCTATAATACACATAAAACCTCAAATATAATAAGAAATTCAGCATCATTATAGACAGAGCTATTCTCCACAACCAACTATATATAACATTGACCCATAACCATTTAAAAACAATGTTTTAAATATGTTTCTGAATTAATATCTGATCTCCATGAAACATAACTTTTCAATATATAGATTTGTAGCAGAAGAAACTAGAACCAGAAAATAAGAGGATAATATATTCCATCTTTTCCATACTATTTGCTACTGGAGTTGTCTCAAAGGCATTTTTAATAAATAAACAAAAAGATAAGCATACTTCAAAATATTCTCATTTAATTATAAAAAGCAGTCATTTTATCAAATTGTACAAGAATCCTCAGACTCTTAACTATAAAATATGTTCTAAGTTAATGACTTGTTCTAGAGGCATTTCTATCTGCATTTCATCAAAAAGAATGAAGAAATGAACATATGGGGGGAGGAGCCAAGATGGCAGAGTAGAAAGACACATATGCTAACTCCTAACCCACAGCCCATAAAATACCTGTAAAGGAGAACTTCCAACAAATTCTGGAGCAGTGGATGTCACGCAACAATGGAGTGGAGAAGATTTCCGTTCCAGAGAGTCCTGAAAAACTGGCACCAAAGGTCCGTCATGTACCAGATCCAGAGCAGAGCCCAGCCCTGCCTTAGCCATGCAGCGCCAAGAGGAACAGATCTGAGCAGCCTTCAGGGAAGAATCTCCAGCAGCCACATAGGTCCCTCCACCTACAGGTGCAAAGGTCAGGGAAAGAGCTTTTTTGCCTGGCCAAGAGGGGAGCAGGGTATGTCCATAACACAGGCCCCTCAGGAAGTAGCAGTGGAGACAGCAATGGACAGAGGCTCCCAAAGCAGCAGGAGCTTGGATCCATTATTGAAGGTCTCTGCATAACCCCCTGAGGGAACTGAGCCCCTTGTGGCAACCCTGCCCTCAGCCAAGCAGCTGAACTTAGTCTCACACTTAATAGCAGCCCTACCCCCACCTGAGCACCTGAATTTAATCTTACATTGAAGAGCAGCCCTGCTCCTGCTGAAAGCCCTGAGGCTGGGAAGCAGCATTTGAATCTCAGAACCCAAGCACTAGCTGGAAAGATATGGAGGTGAGGAGGTTGTATAGAAAGGAATCTCAGAAGTCAAGTAACTGGCTGGGAAAATGCCTAAAAAAAGGGAAAAAAAAATAAGACCATAAAAAGTGACTTTCTTAGTGACCAGATATCTCCTCCCTTCCTTTCTGATGAGGAAGAACAATGCTTATCATCAGGGAAAGACATAGAAGTCAAGGCTTCTGTATCCCAAACATCCAAAATAAATATTCAAAGGGCTCAGGCCATGGAAGAGCTCAAAAAGGATTTTGAAAATCAACTTAGGTGGAAGAAAAACTGGGAAAATAAATGAGAGAGATGCAAGAAAAGCATGAAAAACAGGTCAACACCTTGCTAAAGGAGACCCAAAAAAATGTTGAAGAAAATAACACCTTGAAAAATAGGCAAATTCAATTGGCAAAAGAGGTTCAAAAAGCCAATGAAGAGAGGAAGAATGCTTTCAAAAGCAGAATTAGCCAAATGGCAAAAGAGGTTCAAAAGTTCACTGAAGAAAATAGTTCTTTCAAAATTAGAATGGAACAGATGGAGGCTAATGACTTTCTGAGAAACCAAGAAATCACAAAACAAAACCAAAAGAATGAAAAAATGGAAGAGAATGTGAAACATCTCATTGGAAAAACAACTGACCTGGAAAATAGATCCAGGAGAGACAATTTAAAAATTATGGGACTACCTGAAAACCACAATCAAAAGAAGAGCCTAGATATCATCCTTCATGAAATTATCAAGGAAAACTGCCCTGATATTCTAGAACCAGAGGGCAAAATAAGTATTAAAGGAATCCACCTATCACCACC
>CM053771.1:325139294-325163794 GCA_028658325.1 Potorous gilbertii
TATTGTTCTTGCTACTTGGAAATAAGAAATACAGATAATGGGGAATAGAAAGTTAGCTGGCCCTATAGGACAAAAGAGAAGATGGGGACAAGGGAAGGGAAGGATGACAGAGGAGAGGGCAGATTGGTGATAGGGGAAATTAGAATGCTCAGTGTATTGGGGGTGGGGGAGGGGACAAATGGGGAGAAAATTTGGAACCTAAAGTTTTGTGAAAATGAATGTAAAAAGTTAAATAAATAAATTGTACTAAAAAAAAACAATGAAGAAAATCTGAAGAATTATGATTAGTTTGATGGCCAGACATCATGCCAAAAGTCTAGTGATAAAACCTGCAACTTATTTCCTGACAGTGAGGTTATGAACCCAAATCCAAAAGAAGATTTTTTTTGAAAAGGCTAATTTGATTTTCTTGAATATGCATATTTGGTTTGTTTTTGTTTTGCTTTATTTCAATTTGAGGAGAGAGGGTAGGGATAACATTACTCTTTCTAACAAAAGAAGAAAGAAAAGCAAAGAGGGTTATTGAAGCGTTTTTTTAAATTCACAAAAGAGACTAAGTAAGAATTGTAAGAAACAGACAAGCAGAAAAGTTTTGAAATTAGTTTGTGGAATTTGTTGCATACTCAGAAGGAGAAATTAGTTACAAGGTATAGATTTATGGCTTTATTTGCAATGGTTTTTTTTCTTTTCTTCCTTGTACATGGAAAACTCATCTTATTGGGTATTTAAGTTAATTAAGTATTTAAGACTTCACTAATCACTTCATGAAAGAGTTCGTAAAATAAAACCTCCAAGAAATTCTATAATCACATTACAGAGCTCCCAGGTCAAAGAGGAAAACATTGCAACCTGAAAGAAACAGTTCAAATATGATGGAGTTAGGAATAATATAAAATTTAGCAGCTTTTACTTTAAGGAATCAGAGTGCATAAAATGTGATATTCTGGAGGGCAAAGAATCTAGGATTACAACCAAGAATCACCTACCTGGCAAAAATGAGTATAATTCTTCAGCTGGGAAGTGGACATTGAATAAAACCGATCACTTTCAAGTCTTCCTGATGAAAAGAACAGAGCTGAAAGAACATTTGACTTTCAAAGATAAGACTCAAGAGAAACATAGAAAGGTAAGCAGGGAGGAGAAATCAATAAAGTTAAACTGTATGCATTCCTACATGGGAAAATAATACTTGTAACTTTTGAAAACTATCATCATTCAGAGCAGTTAGGAATTTACATTGACGGATAAATGGATGTGAATGGACTACGAAGGGATGATTTTTAAAAATAACATTAAGGTATGAAAAAGGATCTTGAAGAAGGAGAATAGGGTAAACTATTTCATACAAAAGAGGTGTGAAAGAACTTACACAATGAAGATAAAGAATGGGAATAGCACAACTGAAGTAAGTTGAACCTTACTCTCATTGGAATTGATTCAAAGAGGAAATAACAAAATAATATACACATTCAATTGGTACCCTATCTTACCCTACAGGAAATAAAGAAGGATAAGAAGGGTGGATAGAAGGTAAGGGAGATTGGGAGAAATGGTGGTCAAAATCAATACTTTTGATGGACAGGATGAAAAAAGAGAGAGAACGATAAACAGGTGGAAATGGGATAGAAGGAAATACAGGTTAGAAATCACTAACTGTGAATATGCATGAGATAAACTCACCCATAAAACATAAGCAGATAGCAGCATGGATGAAAAAAAAACCAAAATTCTTCCATATGGTCTTTACAAGAAACACACTTGAAGCAGAGAGACATACACACACACACACACAGACACACACACACACACACGCATAGGGTAAAGGTAAGGGACTGGAACAGAATCTATTGTGTTGCAGCCTATGTTAAAAAAAAAAAGGAGTCACAATCATATGAGCCACCTAAGAAGAAATTCACAGGATTTGATGAATTCACAATTAAATTCCACCAAACATTTAAAGAATTCTGATATTATGTAAATTATTTGTGGAAATAAGTCGAGAAGGTGTTCTACCAATTTCTTCTTATGATATAAATATGGTAATGATACCTAAACAAGGAATAGTGAAAATAGAGAAAGAAAACTACAGGCCAATATTCGTAAAGAATATTGATGCAAGAATTTTAACTAAAATACAATTAAAAGGACTACATACACTATGACCAGGTGAGATTTATATCAGTAGTACAGGACTAGTTCAATGAAAGAAAAACTATTAGCATAGTTGACCATATCAATAACAAAACCACAAAAATTACACGATTATTTCAAATGATGTAGAAAAATGCTTCTGACAAAATACAACATTCATTCCCATGGGGGGGCTGGACTAGAAAAAAATAGGAATAAATAAAGCTTTCCTTAAAATGATAAATAGTGTGTATCTAAACCCATTGGCAAGCATTACTTGCAATGAAGATAAGCTAGAAGCCTTCCCAGTAACATTACTGGTAAAGTAAGGATGCCCATTATCCCCACCATTATTAAATATTGTATTAGAAATGCTAGCTATAGCAATGACAAGAGAAAGAAATTGAAAGAATTACAATGGGCATTGAGGAAAAAATGTCGCTCTTTGCAGATGAAATAATGGCATAGTTGGGGAGTCCTAGAGAATCAACTAAAAAATTACTTGAAATGACAACTTTAGTAGTGACAATATATAAAATAAGTGCACAGAAATCAACAACATTTTTATCTAGTATAAACAATTCTAGTGGTAAGAAATAGAAAGAGAAATTACATTTACAATGATTATAGACAACAAAATATTTGGAAGTCTGCAAAACACTCTGCACAAATAAAGCCAGCTCTAAACAACAGGGAAAATATTAATTGCTTATGTGTAGGCCAAGTCAATATAATAAAAATTACAATTCTACCTAAATTAATTTACTTATCTAGTGCAATACCAAACTACCAAAAATTACTTTATAGAGTTAGAAAAATACTAACAAGATTCATCTGGAAAAACAACAGGTCAAGAACACCAATTAAAAATATGAAGGAAGATAGTTTAACCATATCAGATTGCAAAGTATATTAAAAAGCAATGATCATCAACAATCTGATATTAGCGAAGAAATATAATGGTGTATCAGTGGAAAAGATTAGGTACACAACACACAGTAGTGAATGGCCACAGCAATCCAGTGTTTGATAAAACCAAAGACTTTAGTTTGGGGGACAAAAACACACTATTTGACCAAAAGCCCTGGGAAAGTTGGAAAGCAATTTGACAGAAACTAGGTAGACAGCAAGATCTCACACCGTATACCAAGACGAGGTCAAAATAGGTATATGATTTAGACCTCAAGGGTGATACCATAAGCAAATTAGGCAAGCATGGAAAATTTTAACTGTTAGATGTATCAATAAGGGAATGTTATGCCTAAAACAAGAGATATAGTGTATTACACTATGATATTTTGATAACATTAAATTTAAAAAGTTCACACCAAAAACATCAATGCAACCAAGATTCAAAAAAAAAAGCAGAAA
This sequence comes from Potorous gilbertii, assembly GCA_028658325.1. Lineage (NCBI taxonomy): Eukaryota > Metazoa > Chordata > Mammalia > Diprotodontia > Potoroidae > Potorous > Potorous gilbertii. Next base: position 325,142,796 of record CM053771.1, read on the forward strand.
ACTGGGGGAAATTTTAAGAGCAAACTTCTGTAATAAAGGCTTCATTTCAAAAATATATGGAAAACTGAGTAAAATTTATAAGACAATAATTCATTTCCCAATTGATAAACGATCAAAGAATATGAACATGTAGTTTTCAGGTGAAGAAATCAAAGCTATCTTTAGACATATAAAAAATCCTACAGATCATTGTTGGTTAGCAAAATGCAAATTAAAACAACTTTATGGTGTCACTTTACCCCTACCAGAGTGGCTAATGTGACGGAAAAAAAAAGAAAATGACAAATGTTGGAGGAATATGAAAAATTTGAGGCATTACTGCACTGTTGGTGAAGTTGTGAGTGGATCCAGCAATTCTGAACAGCACTTGGTAACTATACCACAAAGGTTATAAAATTGTGTATACCTTACAACTAGGTCTGTCCCCCTGCAAAAGAAAAAAAAGGAAAAGGACCTATACATATAAATTTTTATCAGCTTTTTTGTGGTAACAAGAAATTGGAAATTGAGGGAATGTCCATAAATTGGATTATGACCAAACAAGCTGTGATATGGGTATGATAGAATATCATTGTCTTATAAGAAATGATGAATGGGTACTTTCAAAAAATCCTGGAAAGACATATGAATTGATGGAGGCTTAGGTGAACAAAACCAGGAGAGCATTGTAAACAGTAATAGCAATATTACACAGTGATCAACTTTGAATGACTTAGCTAGTCTCATACAACAATGTTCTAAGACAATTTGGAAGAATGAATGATGAAAAATGTAATCTACCTCCAAAGAAAGAACTGATGGAGTCTGAATGCAGATTGAAGCATTCTTTTTTTAATCTTTATTTTTACTGGTGTGTGTGTGTGTGTGTGTGTGTGTGTGTGTGTGTGTGTGTGTATGCGCGCGCGCATGCATGTGTTTTCTTTCAGAAGACAAGTATGCAATTGTTTTTGCATGACTACATATATATAACCTATATCAAATTGCTTGCCTTATAAATGAGAGAGGAGGGAAGGGATAAAAGGAAAAAAAATTGGAACTCAAAACATTATTAAAAAAAATATTTTAAAAGTAGAATGTTGACAACTACATGTAGTTCATGGGAGGAGGGGTTAATACTTCTGATTTAATTTGGGGTCAATCATTTTTCAGTTGTATCCAACTCTTTATGTCCTCATTTTGGGGTTTTGTTGGCAAAGATACAGGAGTGGTTTACCATTTCCTTCTACAGTTCATTTTGTAGATGAAGAAACTGAGGCAAATAGGGTTAAGTGACTTGTGCATGGTCAAACAGCTAATTAGTGTCTGAGGCCAGATGTGCACTCATAGGGACAAGTCATCCTGACTCCAATCCTAGCACTCTGTCCACTGAGCTACACAGCTGATTTATTCTCCTCCTCTTTAATTCTGAGCCCTCATTCCCTGACCATATACAGAATCTGGTTAAAATATACACTTTCATAGATTAGCGCTTTACAATGTATATACATATTTATGATAAATTATACAATAGGTATGTTACCCATTTTTCCCCTCCATGTGAGTATTTAGAAGAAACTCTTCAAAATTATCTTGGCTATTATTTCGGAAGCTCTCAAAACTGAAGCAATCAGTGTGATTATAATCTGAAACAGGAGTATTTGGAGTACCTCATCATTTATAGGAAAACCCATTGCATTTGGACTTAGAAATTAACATTATCCATTAAAATACAGAATATTCTTGGTGAGTAAAATACACATACACACACATATATACATACAAATATATATATATATATATATATATATATATATATATATATATATAATGCCCTGTTGATTTTGATAATCACAGCTGTAAAACACTGTTAACTTTATGTTATATCATTCAAGGAGTACTTTGTAGTTTTGTTAAAATTGTAGGAGACCCCATTTGTATAAATTCTTTAAAGTTGTATTATATTCTAGTGAATCAAAAGTTTTTATTTTTTTTTACAATCATCAGACTACAAGAATAGTAAAATGTTGTAATCTATTATTGTAAAGATGTGTTTGTATTTATGAAAGTCTACTTGTATGCTTTTCACACTTTCATCAAGGATGCCTTTGATGCATATATAGATTATTTGCATAAAAATGACAGAAATTCTAAAGCTAACATAAGGAAAATCACTACATAACATATATAACTGAAGACATGTAAAAGGAGAGTTCTAATACATTGATGATGCTATTTAAAGACCTAAAAATTCAACAAATTAACAACCCCTAAATAAGCACAACAGTCCTTGAAAATCAAAAGAGATAGAAGCAAGCTAGAAAATACAGATATTATTAATGACAAATAAACAGGAATTAGCTTTTATTATTTGCCAATAAAAGCAATAAATTATGAGATATTATTTAAAGATAATGGAAAATTAAATTAGGGGATTTTTTGTAAAAAAAAATTAGCTGTGATTCACAATGAATGGAGAAGAAACAATACAGTAATCAGAGACTGCTATGCTGAGTTACATGCCCCCCAAAAGTTGTAAAATGAAAAGATATGAAAAATTATCTGAAAAATACAAGTTATTCAAATCAAAAAAAGAAGAAAATAGGATTATACATGCCCATCTCAAGAGAGAGAGAAAAATTAGAAATCTAGAAATGTTTCCCCAAAGAAAGAAACTTTTCTTTCCCTGGGATTTATATTTCATTATATCAAAAGTTTAAATACTACATCATCCCTATGCAACATAAACTATTTCCAAAAATATATATGTAAAGAAAGCAACATATCATTTGCCTTCTATAAAACAAATATGCTGATGACATCCAAACCATCGATGTAGAAAGCAGAGTACTATTGACCATTGATACAAAAATATAAAATAATATACTGGCAGACTAAGGTCACTTATGATCAAAATTGTTCATCATGAGTAAGTTGTATTTATACCAGAAATACAGGAATGTTTCAATACCAGAAAAAATATTACAATTAATCACATCAAAAATGTAACTGTAACAATAATATATATTTTCAATTAACTCAGAAAGTTTATTAATAAAAGTATTTGCTAACTTATGTAAAAGATTCTAAAGAACATAACTATAAAAAAATACAACTCTCCATGCTATGTTCAAAAACATTTTATCTAAAACCAAGAGCTCTCATTCCTTCAAATAATTAAACAGTGTATTATTTCCAAATAATTTTAGGTGTGAAACAAATATACCCACTGTCTTTTAGGAGCTCCAACTACAGCAATAATAAAATAATATGGATATAAACACAGACTAAAAAGAAAAATATTTCTGTTTTCGGATCCAATTAGTGAACCCTAGAGGAACAACAGAAATGATAAAAATTATTAAGACAATTAACAGCTTCAGTATAGTAGCAGGATACAAAATAAATTCATATTAATCATTAACATTTTTGTATATTGCTAAGAAAACCTGTATAGGAATAGAAGTAGAATGAAAACAATATGATTATTAAAAACTTGGAAGTAAAACTATATACGTACAATTATAATTACAAGATAATTTTATAGAAATAAAATAAGCTCTAAGTAATTGCAAAAAATAGTGTTTATCATTGGTCGGTTGGTTTATCGTACTTATGTTGTTTACAATATAGTAAAAATTATGATTCTACAAAAAGTATGCTACAGATTTAATTTTATACAAAAACAAAGTATTAAAGTATTACCTTACAAAATGTCACAAAATAATGACAAAATCTATATGAAGAAATGAAATGTCAAACAAATGAAAGGAAACAAGAAATATGCTAACAGAAAGGAGCATGATGTTTCAAGTTTCAAGCTATATTTTTACAAAACTCTAATTATGAAAATTTTCTAGAAGATAAAATTTTAAAGTTGGTTATTGAAATAGATTAAATAATAACATTATAGAATAAAATATCAACAAAAGGACTCTTGAGAGACAGAAAATAGTTTGGTTTATATAAAATTGATTGAAATGAGAATCTCACACTATCTGCCACAATGAATCCTAAAGTTTTAAAGATCCAAAAATAAAGTTCACACCAAAAAAAATATTAAACAGTAGAAGGTTGTACATTTTATAGCTATAGTTTAGGTAAGAATTCATAACCAAATATGGATGGAAAAATCGAAATAGATTACCTTACTTGTATAGAAATAAATAGCTTCTGTAGAAATAAAATCTGTGCAATCACAACAAGAAGTTTGAGGAAAAAACTGAATATATATATATATCATCTATAGGGAGTTGCCACAAATCTATATAACTATCAGTGGTGATCCTAGTGCCTAAGTCATAGGAACAAAATATTAAAAGATAAATACAAACTTTCAATAACCATCTGGCAAATTATTCAATATCACTAATAAGGAGAAAAATTCAAATAGGAAGAACTCAGATATATCTCCCTCTACCCATCAAATTAGTAAAGACTAGAAAAGGGAATGTTAAATTTCATAGGCACATACTATGCCAAGAACTCGAATACATTGCTGGCATAGTTTTAAATTGGTTCAACTTTTTGGCAAAAAATTATGCAAGAAAAATGATCAGATTTTACATACTTATCAATCTAGCAAACCCTTTGCTGGGATTATTCCACAAGGAGGATTCCTGATAATAAGGAAGACTCATCCTTACACAAATATTCATAGCAGCATTATTTTTGTGATATAAAAACTTGGAAATTAAGTATATTCCACTAGTTCAGAAACAGCTGAGAAAGTCATATATAAGTGTGATAGTATGTTATTGAATCATACAAATAAGATATAGGAAGCAATCAGATAAACATGGGAAAATTGGTATGAAGTGATACAGAATGAAGAAAGTTTAACCAAAAGAGTAATATCTGTGCATATGTCTCTCTCTCTCTATGTGTGTGTGTTTATGTATGTGAGTATATATATATATATATATATATATATATATATATACATATAAATGTGTGTATGTATATATAACTTAATTATTATGCATAATTAAGCAATACTAAAAAGCAACAAAATTTGGATCAAATACAATATTATCAGTATCACACAATAAAAGTTCAAAAATACTTTCTCTTTTATCAGTCATTAAACTACAGAAATGGAAAATGACAAGTAATCAGTTGTAATTTTGTATGGGGTGTTGTTTAATCATCATTTTCAAGAAAAAAGTGGGGGAGAGAGTCAAGGGAAAAGGGGCATTGTATGAGTACTGTTTTGGAAGTGTATTTTATTCCAAAATAAAGAGTTTCCAAATAAATAAGTCTGTAGCATTTATAGTATCCTTCACTTTTGAGTCCCCTAGACACTTACTCTACTGTGTTGGTGCTTCATGCTCAGCATAATCTTCTGACCATATCACAAACCACATGTTGAAATGGTACTTTTTAGTAGTCAGCCATAGTGCATACATAGTACAAACCTATTTAATAGCAGACAGTTACTGAAATGGCATAATAACCAAATAGGAAGAGAATAGTTTCTTTATAAACCTTGATCTTACTTTCCACAAACACACATATTCTCGGTAGGAAGAGTGAATCTGCTTAGGGATAATTTCTGGGCATAGACACATAGGGAACCCATGTGTCAAACATATTTGTGTGGAAGTGTTCACATGTAGGCAACATATTTGTTCAGGGCATAAACATGAAGAGGTAACTCTTACCACTATTACTATAGTAATGCCTTTTAGGGATGTAATACTGCTGCTCTCTGATGTTCTTTGCTTAGTGCCATAACTCAACTTCTTTGTCCTGGGCCTTGTTTCTATTTCAGTTTATCTTAAGCTCTCTAGTCATCTTCAAGGTCACCTAATCTCCTATTCAACCCACTGTGCTGTTTTTAACACATTTTCTCTTACAGGCAAGGGCTGAAGATTATTCACTCAAAACTTTTCAGTTTCCTGTTGGGTACAGCTATAGTTTTCAGCTGAGGCGATATCTTCAGGTCACCTGCTAATGTGCAAAACTTAAGCAGATAGGGACCTCAAAGACCATCTAGTTCAATCTATTCATTCATTTATAAGGTAACTAAGGCTTAGGGAAGTTGTGAATTAATACCGAACACATACATATTTAGCATCAGAAGCAGGATTTGAACAAAGATCCTCTGACTCCAGAGCCATCATCTACCATTTTTAAGTCAATGACTCTGGTCATTTCACTCAGGCAGACTACTCACAAACATAGCAGCTGCCCTAGTAGAATCACATCTATGCTTTGAAATGTTATTGGCATTATTCTCTTCTCTCTGAGTCCCTTAGTTCAAGAACCATTTAACTTATAGTAAGAAATCCATTTATTTCTTAGTTCTTACTATACTGACTTGGCTGGGGCAAATATCCTTAGGGTTCTCTTTCATATAGTGGAAAAGGAACTGAATGAAGTTGTGAGAAATCAAAATCCGACACCATTATGCTATGAAAATAACAAGGGCTGCATTAATTAGAGAAGGCTTTAAAAAAAGATGCTAAACTTCACCCCTTTTTCCCACTAGCAACAAATAACACCTGATCTCTCTATAAACACATAGGTGATTTTTTTTAAAAATAAATTTATTTTTAAAGATTTTTTTAAAATTCTGGCTTCTTTCAAAGAAGGTTATTGGAAAAGATCAGGAGAAAATATTGTGAGCTGAATAAAAAGGAAAAATGTATTGTGGCTCCTTGGTCAGGGAAGGAATTTTCAGCTTTAGAAGTCTACAACTCATAATCAGAGATTCTGGATCCATGAGGTACTGATTGATGAGTCAGCTAGTACATATAAACACGCCCCAACAGATCTAGCCTGGCCCAGTTTCCACATCATTCCATCCAAGAGGCAGTTAAGTGGTTTAATAGATCAGACATGGAGTCCTGAAGACTTAAATTTGAATCATGGCTTTATAATTTATTTTTATTGTTGTGTTGTTTCAGTCTTGTCCGATTCTTCGTGACCCCATGTAGGGTGTTCTTGGTATAAACAGTGGAGTGGTTTGCTATTTCCTTCTTCATATCATTTTACAGATGAAGAACTGAGGGAAAACAAGTTAAGTGATTTGCTCAAGGCTAGTTAGTGTTTGAAGTCAGATTCGAACTCATTAATATGAGTTTTCTTGATTCCAAACCCAGTACTTTATTATTCACTTTACTACCTAGCAACCATTACCTTTCACATTTACTTGCTGTGTTTAATTCTCAGCTTCTTCATCTATAAAACAATGATATTAATAGGAACTAACTCACAAGATTGTGGTAAGGAGCAAATGAGATAATAAATGTTCATCACTAGTGAATTTTATAAAACCACAAATAATAGTTTTTACTATTTTATTTAGCTGTTGAAAACACCTAGATAACATCTTAGATTAAAATGAATTAAATGAAAATGTCTGTGCCTCTGCCTCTCTCTCACTCTCTCTCTCTTTCTCCAATTTAGTGGCAATCTTAGAGTTGGGGTTTCCAATATTGTTGCTTACAAAGTTCTACCAGAGTGCTTCTCATTAGCAATTAGCCACTAGATATCAAATAACTTTTAGCAAAGATACTTACTAAAAAACTACAGTAATAATAGCCAACACACAAATATCATTTTCTAAACATACAGCCAAACTGAGGGTGTATAATTTCATTGTATATACAAGTTCCAAAGGAGAATGTGCTTATCCTTAGAGCATGATGATAGTGAGGCACACCTATGGAAAATACATGTGGCAAAAGGGTAGCTCCTGACTTCTGGCCCTGGAAGTCCTTTCCTCTCTTCATGACATTCTTATAAAGTTCCTCTTAAAAAGCTTTCTACCCGACTCTAATAATTTGTACCTCTCCAGAGGCAATTATGTGTTCATGATTTACAATTAGATCAGAGTACATGCATTCCCCATAACTTGAACCTCCAGTCAGATCCAAGTCCTAACATTTTGCAGTGGCAAAGAGAAGAGACTGGAAGATGAGTAGCTTTCCCTTTTTAAAAATTCACACTCAATTCTGGCTAAATCAACAGTTATAACTCCATAGTAAACTAGATTTTTTTTGTCATCCCAGGATATTCCAATCCTTGAGTCACAGATAACTAGACAACAATTCTCCACAATTTTCTTCATGGTCACATGGACTGCGATCATGGGAGAGAATTCTGGCAGATGCTGAATGATTGGCCCTCATTGGCCAGTAGACCCTCATTACACATATAAACTTTATACAAAAAGTACCCTCTTCAATTGTCCCTGCTTTAGCTTTTCCTGAAATAGAGAACTTGCAACTTTTGGTCCTCTGTCTGCTCTTTATTAGCCGTATGTATGGTCTTGTATGAAGACCTTCAGTTCCTTGATGTCCAAATGATAAGAATAACACAACTGAGCCCAAATCTTCTCAGGAATCTCATCCATCTCTTAAATCTATGATTTACCATTGTGTTGCTGACGGTTGAATATCCATTTCATCCTGTACTTCTATTATTATTTTTTAACCCATTCATGGGGCTTCACATTAATTCATCTTAGATTTTCTTTTGTTTTGTGACATTTTTCCAGTTTGTCTATATATATTTGATTCTGTGATCTAATATATTTTGCATCCCTTTTATATTTATATTTATATATTATATTTTATATATCCCTTTTATATTTTATATATACACATCTCATTCACACACATCTTTGATAAGAACTAGAAAAGCATATTAGTTATAATGTTAGATGAGCAATTACAAAGAATTTAGCTCAAATCTCATACTTTACACTTATTATCCTGGTGACCATAGGTTGGTCACTTGATTTTGGTTAGCCTCTGAAAACTTCTTCAGGAAATTAGTTATAGATATGTAACTATCTGTGGGAGTCAAAGAAGTTCCTACAACAGTAGTAATACACACACTGATCAAATCATAAGTGCTTGATTTCTTGATATTGAGTTAGTCAATATATCCTCTTCCAAACAATTGAAGTAATGTTGAAGTTAGGATGAACATACCAAACCCTTCTACACTGGAGACTCTTCTATAGATTAACAATGATCCATTAATCAATAGTCTTTGTTTTCAATTAAAGTTATTTGATCAACTACAAACCCACATAATTGTGGTATCATCTAGCCAACAATTCCCTTGCTTATTCACAATCATCTCTATATGGTAGCCTTTTCTAAATTTCTTCTGTTTTATTAGCTTGACTTGTGATTAGGCCTGATACTTATGGCCACAGGGGAGCAGGGGTCCTGATCATAGGGCAGAAAATGGTGCTTGTGGCTGCTCACAAGGGAATTGAGTCCCTGGTTTCAGTTCTAAGGCAGAAAAGAGGACTAGTACTTGCAGCTATAGGAGAACAAGGGCTATTCCTGGGTAAAGAACAGAGCACATTCCAAGAGAGCAGTAGCATGCCTTTCCTTAGACTCACCTTGGAAGTGAGTCAACTTACAAATTTCCTACAATTAGCTTTGAAAGCAGCAGCATGAAAAACCTAAAGCTTGTGTCCCCTTAATATTAAAGTCCAACTTTAACATGAAATTCCAAGACTGGAAATACCCTGGAAAAAATGAGGAAAAAAATATAACCTGATCATAAAAAGTTACTATGGTAACAGGAAATCTCAAAACACAAACTCAGAAGAAAATAATGTTAAAGAATCTATAAACAAAGTGTGAAAGAAAAAAATGTAAATTGGGTTAAAAACAGAATTGGCTAAATGGTAAAAGAGGCACATAAACACACTGGAAGAGAAGAACTCCTTCAAAAACACAGTTAGCCTAATGCAAAAAAGAGGTACAAAAATTCACTGAAGTATTGAACTCCTTAAAAAAGCAGAATTGGAAAAATGAGAAAAGGTATAAAATTGTACTAAAGAAAATAACTGCTTAAAAATTAATAGAGTAAATGAAAACTAATAACTCCATGAGATATAAAAAACTCAATAAAGTCAAAAGAATGAAAAATTGGATGATAATGTGAAATATATCATTGAAAACACAACTGTAATATAAAATAGATCAAGGAAAGATAATTTAAGAATTATTGCATCATCTGATAACCATGATCAACAAAAGAATTTAGACATCATATTTCCAGAAAATGTCCGGGAAAATTGCCCTGATATTTTAAAACTAGATGATGATGAATATCATCCTAAAATAAAACCTCCGAGGAATATTACGGCTAAATTTCAGAGTTCCCAGGTCAAAGAAAAACTATCTTCAGCAACCAGAAAGAAACACTTTAAATATTGCCGAACCAGAGGAAGGATCACACAAGATTTAGCTGCTTCCACCTTAAAATATCAGAGAGCATGGATTATGATACTCCTGAAAGGGAAAGGAGTTTGGATTACAACAAAGAATAAACTAAACAACAAAACTGAACATAATCCTAAGTGGTGGGGGGAGGGAGGGGGAATGGATATTTAATGAAATAGAAGACTAGCAAACATTCCTGATGAAAAGACCAGAGCTGAATAGACAATTTGACTTTCAAAGGCAAGACTCAAGAGAAGCATAAAACAGGTAAACATGAAAGAGAAATTATAAGGGACTCAGTAAGGATATGTTCTTTATATTCTTATATGGGAAGATAATACGTACAGCTCTTAAGAATTTTTTCATTATTAGTACTGTTAGAAGGAGTATAAATAAACAGAGGAAATGGCTGTGAGTTAAATATGGTGGGATGATTTCAAGAATATAAAATTAGGGGATGAAAAAGGAATGTTTTGGGAAAAGGGGCTAGGGAGTAGAAAATGGGGCAAAATTATCTCACAGAAAATCAGCATGAAAAGAAGAGCTTCTAGAGTAAAGGGGAAGTAGAAGTGGAATAGTAAGCAACACTTGAACTTTACTGTCATTGGGATTGATTTAAGGAATAACATACACTCGGATGTCTAACTCTAAAGGGAAGTAGGAGGGATAGAGGATAATGTAAAAATGTGTATATAATTTAGACATAAAGGATGATATCATAAGCAAATTAAGGAAGCATGTCAGCTCAATGGATAAGAGAAGAATTTATCACAAAATGAGATGGAAAATGGATAATTTTGATCACATTATTTTTTATATTTATTAATTTTTTAGTATTCAACATTCATTTCTAAAAAAATTTTGAGTTCCAAATTTTTTCCCAGTCTCTCCCCTCCCCCCACCCCAAAATGCCATGCATTCTGATTACCCCTTCCTGCAATCTGCCCTCCCTTCTAACACCCCTCCCCTCCCTTATCCCCATTTTCACTCTTGCCTTGTGAGGCAACATAAATTTCTATACCCCATTACCTGTATTTCTTATTTCCCAGTTGTATGCAAAAAAAGAATTCTCAACATTTGTTCCTAAAACTGTGAGTTCCACCTTCTCTTGCTTCTTCCCTTCCCACCCATCCCCACTGAGAAGGCAAGTAATTCAATATAGGTTATATATGTGTAGTTTTGCAAAAGACTTCCATAATAGTAATGTTGTGTATATTTTCCTCCATCCTATCCTGCCCCAAATTTATTCCATTCTCTCTTTTGACCTTGTCCCTCCCCAAAAATGTTTACTTCTCATTACTCCCTCCTCCCATTTGCCCTCCCTTGTATCATCTCCCAACCCCATTTATCCCCTTCTCCCCTACTTTCTTGTAGTGTAAAATAGATTTTCATACTAAATTGAGTGTGCATGTTATTCCCTCCTTAAGCCAAATATGATGAGAGTAAGCTTCACTTTTTTCTTCTCACCTTTTCCATTTCCCCCTCCATTGAAAAGGCTATTTCTTACCTCTTTTATGAGCAATAATTTGCCCATTCCATTTCTCCCTTTCTCCTCCCATTATATTCATTTCTCATCCCTTATTTTTATTTTTTTTAGATATGATCCCTTTGTATTCAACTCACCCTGTGCTCTCTGTCTATGTGTGTGTGTGTGTGTGTGTGTGTGTGTGTGTGTGTATGTGTATAATCCCTCCAACTACCCAAATATTGAGAAAAGTTTGAAGAGTTACAAATGTTATCTTTCTATGAAGGAATGTAAACAGTACAACTTTACTAAGTCCCCTATGATTTCTCTTTCCTACTTACCTTTTCATGTTTCTCTTGGTTCTTCTATTTGAAAGTTAAATTTTCTCTTCAGCTCTGGTCTTTTCATCAAGATTGCTGAAAGTCCTCTATTTCATTGAATAATCATTTTCTCCCCTGAGGTATTATACTCAGTTTTTCTGGGTAGGTGATCTCTTGATTTTAAACTTAGTTTCTTTGACTTCTGGAATATCATATTCCAAGCCCTTCGATCTCTTAATGTAGAGGTTGCTAGATATTGTGTTAGTCTGATTGTATTTCCACAATACTCAAATTGTTTCTTTCTAGTTGCTTGCAATATTTTCTTCTTAATCTGGGAACTTTGGAATTTGACTATGATATTTCTAGGAGTTTCTCTTTTTAGATCTCCTTTAGGAGGTGATCAGTGGATTCTTTCACTATTTATTTTGCCCTCGGATCCTAGAATATCAGGGCAGTTTTCCTTGATAATTTAATGAAAGATGAGGTCTAGGGTCTTTTTTTGATCATGGCTTTCAGGTAGTCCCATAATTTTTAAATTGTCTCTCCTGGATCTATTTTCCAGGTCAGTTGTTTATCCAATGATGTATTTCACATTATCTCCTATTTTTTCATTCTTTTGGTTTTGTTTTTTTAATTTCTTTGTTTCTCATAAATTCATTAGCTTCTATATGCTCCATTCTAATTTTTAAAGAACTATTTTCTTCAATGAACTTTTGAACCTCCTTTTCCATTTGACTAATTCTGCTTTTTAAAGCATTCTCCTCCTCATTGGCCTTTTGAACCTCTTTTGCCAATTGAATTAGCCTATTTTTAAAGGAATTATTTTATTCAGCATTTTTTGTCAAAAATCAAATCTTACTTGATTTTTGAAATCCTTTTGGAACTCTTCCATGGCCTGAGACTATTCCATATTTATTTTGGAGGTTTTCAATGGAGAAGCTTTGACTTTTAGATCTTCCTCTGATGGTATGTATTTTTATTCCTCATCCAAAAATCTATGCTCTGGTCTGGGATCAACCACAAGCACTCTTCTGTCCAGGATCTGAGAGGAGGATTTCATCTCCAGAGCCTCTACTAGCTCCACTAGTCAGTGCTCCTCCTCATCCCGGGATTCCCACTCGAGGCTGAGATCAGATCAACTGCTCAATTTCCCCAGGGGCTTTAAGCCAAGGGCTCACAAAATGGATGCTGCCACTGCAGTGTCTGCTGATGGCAGGGTCAGATAACATTCCCTTCTCACTCAGGTGAAAAAACTTTCTTACTGACCTTTAAAGTTGTCTTTGGCATTTATGGGTTGAGCAATCTGGGAACTGCTGCTGCTAGTCTGGTCCTGTCCCTGCCACACTGCACCCAGTGTCATCAGCCCTTCCTGTCAGACTTCCAGGCTGTCTTTGCCTAGAAATCTCTTTTATTCTGTCTTTTTTGTGCCTTCTGCTGCTCTAGAATTTGTTTAGAGTCATTTTTTATGGATATTTTATAGACTATTGGGGAGAGGGGGGAGGAAACTTCTACAACATCCTTCTACTCCACCATCTTGACTCTGCCCTCACATTAAATTTTTTAAATAAAAAGCTTTTACACAAAGGAATGTAGGGAAAATTTTTCCACACATTTCTTTGACAAAGGCCTAATTTCTCAAATATGTAAAGAATTGAGTAAAATTTATAAAAATACAAGTCATTCCCAATTAATAAGTAGTCAAAAGATATGAATAGGCAGTTTTAAGAACAAATCCAAATTACTATCATCATACAAGAATTACCCTAAATCACCATTAATTAGAGAAATTAGAGATATAGGAAATTAAAACAAATCTGAGGTTTCACCTCACACCTATGAAATTGTTAAAATGACAGAAAATAAAAATGACAAATGTTGGACAGCATATGGAAAAAATTGAGACACTAATACATTGCTGGTATATTTGGAAACTGATCCATCTGTTCTGAAGACCAATTCAGAACTGTTCCCAAAGGGCTACAAACCCATGGATACCCTTTGACCCTGCAATATCACTACTAGGTCTGTATCCCAAAGAGATAAAATTAAAAAAAATGATCTATATGTACAAAAATATTTTATAGCTCTTTTCATGGTAACAAAGAATTGGAAAATGAGGGGAAGCTCATCTATTGAGGAAATGTGGTTATGTGATTATGATGAACAAGTTGTGGCATATGATTGTGATGAACTACTATAGTTCTGTAAGAAATGATGAGCAGAAAAATCTGGGAAGACATATTATCTGATACAAAGTGAAACTAGCAGAACCAGGAAACCACTGTATACAGTCTTGTATAGTATGATGATCAAATGTGAATAACGTAGCTACTCTGATCAAGACAATGATTCCAAAGGACTTATGCTGAAAAATGTTATCCACCTCCATAGAAAGAAATGATGGGATTTGTAAGGTGATCAAAGTACACTTCTGTTTTTATTTTATTTTTTTTCTTTTTTGTGGTTTGAGTTTTCTTTTATGACATGGCTATTATGAAGATATGTATTTTTTATGACTTCTCATGTATAATTTATGTCAAACTGTTGCCTTTCCAAAGGAGGGGAGAATAGGGTAGAAGGAAAAGAATTTGAAATTCAAAATATAAGAAAAGTTACATTTTTATATGTAATTGAGAAATATTTAATAAAATAAAGATATATTGAGAAAAAATAAATTTTAAGAAACCTTTATAACCTGAAAGTCATCCACCACAAAAAACATTTTAAATGCTAATAATCTGCTGTTGTCTACTTTTACTTCTGTAGTGATCAGAGAAATCCTAACTTTAGACTTTGAAGGAATCTCAGTGGCCATCAAGTTCACCTATGCTGAAAACAGTTCCCTGGAAACTTTACATAAGATCAAACTTACCATCTCTGAAGTTTGATTATTTTACTTTTGGACAACTTAACTGAGATGCAGTTTGCTGCTGCTGCTGCTGCTGTTATATTTGTGTTGTTCTTTTTTCTTTAAATCAAGCCTTCACATCTTTCTTTGTAGTTTCTACCCCTTGTCCTTGGTTTTGGCATCTGGAGCCAACTCAAATGGTCTAATTCTTACTACACTTGATCGTAGTGGTATAGTAGAAAAGAGAGCAGGAGGTATTAAGAAGCATTCAATTATTAAACCATTTACAAACAATTCAGTGGTTGTTATTTTAAATGTGCAATATTTGTCCAAAGACTGAAGAGTTGGTGATCTACAGGATCAATTGGATTTTATTCTTATTGACATTTTTATTATAAATGAAATAAAAAATGCAAAGTCTTGCCAAGAAAATAGAATAACAACAAGTAGATTACTGGTTCTACTTGGAGAGGTAAGTGAAATTTGGCAGAGTTGGTTTCCTCATATACCCAAAAGTAACAAGAACATTGCTTCATGGAGTACTTAGTTGTCATCCATCATAATACTCATGATGAACAAAAATAAGCAGATTACCACAAAAATAATTGTAGCTTATGTAGTGACATATATTACAGAGGATAAAAATAAAGATGATAAACTTGACAATATGTTTCAAATGAAGTCAAGACAAACCCTGTTATTCAGTGAGGTCAGTAAAAAGATGTAGAAAAGGGCAGATGGTGAAGTTTATGCTGGGAAATCCAACTCGCATTCAGGAAATAAATGAGAAAAAAAATGTTTATAAACTATTCGGAAGCGTCAAACTTGTACACTATCAATATTATTTTTCAAGAAGAGAGTCACAAGACACAGGTTGAGATAAGAATTTCATCAAATATTACAAAAATGATATCAAATATTTACAGATATGTGTAATATACACAAATATACACACATATACACAGACAAAGAAAATTCTGTATACTGGCATAATGACTCCTTCATATTCAGCTGCCTGTATTTAGCAATATCATTGATGGTTTAGAACAAAGGTCAAAATCAATACTAAATTAGAATAATGGATTGAGATGAGAAGACACTAATTGCAACTATAGTAGGTCTAACACAACTAATTTAAAAACTAAATTGACTTTATTACTATATCTTGAAGGTATTTATTGAACCTCCAGGGTAAAAAGAACTAGAGAGTTCATTTATTATAACTCATTCTTGAACAGAAATCATCTATATAGCATTGTTGACATACAATTATATAGCATCTACTAAAATATTTCCATTTCCTCTCAAAGAAATCCATTACACATTTAAACAATTCTAAGAATCAAGAGGCAGGATGGCACAATGGAAAGAATTTGGAAACAGAGGACCTGTGTTGGAATTGCTATTTTCACTTATTACCTCTATCATCTTGGCCAAATTTACCTCCTTGGACTGTGATTCAGTGTCCTTCTCTCTAAACTGAAGTTTTACGAGATGACTTCTAATGTTCCTCCCAAACTTAAACTGTACTTTTCTAATACTATTTTGCCCTTTTTATGAACCTAAATCTCCATCTCTACAATTTTTATCTGTTTTTCCTAGATCTGTCCTCTACAATCAGTCCTGGAAAATTCAGTTCTTTTTTATAACTCCTTGAGTTCAGGGACTATTTTTATCTTTGCATCACCACTGCCTAGTACAGTACCTGGCACAGAGCAGATATTTATCAATAAATTAATTAATCAACAAGTATACATTGAATGTGTGTGTGTGTCAGTGATAGACATTGTGTTAGACACTGGAGATACAAAGATCAAAACAAAATAGCCCTTATACTCAATGAGCTTTCATTCTGTCTCAAAAGAATGAATATTCATAAATAAATATATAAAGAATAAGTATTAGATAATTTTTCTTGGGTGGAGAGGGTACTAGCACCTAGAACAATCAAGAAAACTCATCATTGAAGGTGTTGCTTGGGCAGTTTCAAAGGTAGCAAGAGATATTAAGAGATCGAGGTGTAGTGCGAGTACATTATAGGCATTGTGGAAAGTCAGTGCAAAGATTCAGAGACAGGAAATGAACTATTGTGGTGTAGAAAAGCAAGGAAAAAAACATTGAGATAACTAAGAATGTGGGAAGAGAAGTATTGTATAAAGGTGGAAAAGTAGGTTGGGGCCAAGCTGTGAAGGATTTTTAAAAGTTGAATAGAAAATTTTATATTTACTCCTAGAGGCAATGGAAAGTCATTGGAATGGATTAGGTAGAAGAATATCAAATTTTCATTTCAGAATAATTAATAATGAATTCTCATCCTACATTATAACTTTTCAAAGTACTGAACAGGATTATCTTGTTCTCTCCTATGTATTCTTCCCCTGCCTAATCTTAGCATCCCCTTTTCCTTACACTTCTCCTACTAAGGTACTGTCTTTGCTGACCTCATTATATTGCCTCCTAAAAGTACCCTTGCCTGCCCTTTTTCTTCATAAAATTTGGCTTTCAGGAATTACTATAGTAATTCAAATGATCTAGACAGGGAATAAAACATCAGGATTGTCATTCCTTCACCATGTACATGATATTTCTTTCAAGAATACCTTGAAAAATCAAGCTGTATCCATTGAGATCGAGCATTTTTATCCATAAAGTAAATCTATATATATATGATAGACAGTAGGGTAAAAATTATTTCAAAATAAAGTTATATCTGCTTTTAATTATTTGCATCTAAATAGCATTTGCACAGGCATGAGAAATTATAACAAATTGTAGTAAAAGTATTTTTCATAATTGTGTCATTTGACACATTTTATCTTTCTAAACTACAATCATTTAAGCTTCTTTTGGCTAATATAACACCCTGTTGATGCATGATGTACAAAATAAGGAAGGGGAATAAAACATGAAAACCCTTGCATTACCTGATCGAAAATGAAGTGAGCAAAAGCAATTAACAACTTATACAATCCCGATGATGTTATTTAGACAAACAACTTTGAAAAACTTATGTAACCAAATCTGTGATTTAGGAATATCCCTTTGACAACTGTGGAAAAAATGGTTTGGAGGGAAGACATGAGTCAGGGATGTCAAAAATGAAACAAATATTTAATACAATGACCACCTTTAACAGTATATACAACATTCTACCATAGCCTTTCTAAAATTTCTAATTCAATTTTCTTTTCAACTCCAAATTCTCTCTCTTTCACTTTCCACTTTTTCCCCATTGAGAAAGCAGGAAAACATAAACATTACATACATGTATAGTCAAACAAATCTAATTCTCATATTACTTATGTTTCTTTTTTTAAAAAGGGAGAAAAACAGAGAAAAGTGATGGGAACAAGGAAAAGAAAGAGAAGAAGAAGAAGAAGAAGAAGAAGAAGAAGAAGAAGAAGAAGAAGAAGAAGAAGAAGAAGAAGAAGAAAGAGTAGGAGAAAGAAAGAAGGAAGGAAGAAAAAATGGAAGAAAGGGAAGAGAGAAGGAAAAAAGAAAGGAAGAAAGGAAAGAAAGAAGGAAGAAAGGAAAGAAGTAAGAGTTCAAAAGGTTCCCTTTTGTTCCTAGGATTAAAAACAAATGCTTCTGTTTGGCCTTTAAGGCCTTTCATAATCTTGCTCCAGTTATCCTTTCTAATTTATTATCAATTATTTCATTTTCCTCATATAATAAATCTGACCACTTTGCTGTTCCTCATGTTTGTCATTATATGTTATTTCTCTGCCTCTGTGCAGACTTTCTACCATGCATAAAATGAACATCTTCCTCACCTCCAACACCTGGAATCCCAAGCTTCCTTCAAAGCTTAATTCATTTGCTTTCACCTATAAGAAGACTTTACTAAAACCCCCTCCTCAGCTGCCTTTGCCTCCTCAACAACTCCTCCACAAAAGTACCTGTACTTATTTTTATTTGTATTTATTTAGTATATATTTTATGCTTACATAGATGTATGTGCATGTTCTTTTCCTCCAATAGAGTTTCAATTCTAAGTGGGCAGGAGTTCTCTTTTTGTCTTTGTTTACTTAACATGTTGCACAATGTCTAACATATGATAGGTGCTTAATAAGAGCTTGAGAAATTCCAAATTGAGGGACTGAGAAATTATTTTTTTAAATAAAAGTTTTTTTTTAAGAACAGGTGAATTTACAATAGTCAACCATATCTTCATAGCTATATGTGACTCACAAGAGTAAGAAATATAAGCTCCCACTCTGGCTAATGTTGGCTCCTATAAATAAAAAGTTACCACAAAGCAGAAAATGAATCCTCAATGGCTTACCTCAAATAAGATATTTCCCATGAATATTTTAAAGTCATGCAGAATTCTCAATGGGTGAAGCAACAGAGATAACTTTGTTCAATAATCCACTGAATAAATATCATTACCATCTGAGGAATAAAATGGGGAGGCATCAAGTTTTCTAAGATATTCACTAGAGTGATGTGGAATGTCTTTGTCTTATTCAGAATCCAAACAGGCAGATTCTATATTAATGTTAAGGCTCACAGATTTCATTTTAGTAATTATGTTAGACTGTCCAGTGCCTTCTACTCTTTTCACCTAAGAATAAAGTTGTTTTGTTACATAAAAATGTGATACTTTATCATTCCTTACATTGTACAAGTACACATTGTAAAAGAGATACTATAAATAACACAAACTCCATCTTTATACTCTGGTAAAACATAATGCCCACAGAGAGGAAAGTTTACAACTTATAGAATCCCAAATTAGAAGAGACCTCAGAGGCCACCTAGCCCAACCTACTACCAACATAAGTACCTCCATTACATACATAAGTCATCATCCAACCTTTGTCTGAAGAGGCAGTACCTGCTTACATCATCCATTTTGGATTACTTTTACATTAAGAAAAGATTTTTTTGTTTGTTTGTTTGTTTTTAAGATCAACCTAATTATGGAATAGAAACACGAATTCAACAATAAGTTGTTTACAAAAGACACATGTTAAACAGAAAGACATACAGAGTTAAAATAAAGAACTGGAACAGAATATACTTTAGCTGAAGTGAAAAAGGAGGAATAGCAATTATGATCTCAGATGAAGCAAAAGCAAAAACAATAGACCTAATTAAAAAAAATAATCAGGGAAATTGCATTTTGCTAAAAGGTACCATAGACAAAACAATATTAAAAAATGCATAGCAAGTTTCTCTGATAAAAGTCTCACTTTGGAGGAGGCGGAGCCAAGATGGCAGAGTAGAAAGACTCACATATGCTAGCACCGAACCCAAAGCCCATAATTATCTATAAAAAGAACTCCCAACAAATTCTGGAACAGTAGAAGCCACGGAGCAACAGGGTGAAGGAGATTTCAGTTCCAGAGAGCCCTGAAAAACCGACCTCAAAGGTCTGTCATGCACCAGACAGGAGCGGAGTCCAGCCCTTCCCTGGCCGCATGGCATGGAGAGGAACAGATCCGAGCAGGCTTCAGGGATGGAATCTCCAGTGGCCGTGAAGGTCCCTCCACCCACAGATGCACAGGTCAGTGAGAGAGATGTCTGCACAAGCTGAGAGGGGAGTGGGGTGTTTCCATGACTTGGGCCACCTCGGGAGGCAGTGGCAGAGGAAGTGGGGTGGCCAGAGGCACCCGGAGCAGGCAGGAACTCGGAAGGAGCTCCATTACTGAAGGTCTCTGCATAAACCTCCTGAGGGAACTGAACCTGGGAGGTGACCCTGCCCCCACCTGAGCACCAGAACTTAAGCTCCCATTTAATAGCAACCAGGCCTGCTGTCAAAAGCCCTGAGGCTGGGGAGCAGCATTTGAATCTCAGATCCCAAGCACTAGCTGGGTGGATCTGGAGGCAAGGTGGGGTGGAGAGGAATCACAGAAGTCAAGAAACTGGCTGGGAAAATGCCCAGAAAAGGGGAAAAAAATAAGACCATAGAAGGCTACTTTTATGGTGACCAGATGATTCCGCCCTTCCTCTCTGATGAGGAAGAACAATGCTTACCATCAGGAGAAGAATACTTTCAAAAGCAGAATTAGCCAAGTGGAAAAAGAGGTGCAAAAGCTCACTGAAGAAAATAGCTCTCTCAAAATTAGAATGGAACAGATGGAGGCTAATGACTTTCTGAGAAACCAAGAAATCACAAAACAAAACCAAAAGAATGAAAAAAATGGAAGATGACGTGAAATATTTCATTGGAAAAACAACTGACC
>CM053771.1:325164294-325180832 GCA_028658325.1 Potorous gilbertii
ATTTTTAAATTGTCTCTCCTGGATCTATTTTCCAGGTCAGTTGTTTTTTCAATGAGATAGTTCACATTCTCTTCCATTTTTTCATTCTTTTGGTTTTGTTTTGTGATTTCTTGATTTCTCAGAAAGTCATTAGCTTCCATCTGTTCCATTCTAATTTTGAAAGGACTATTTTCTTCAGTGAGCTTTTGACCCTCCTTCTCCATTTGGTTAATTCTGCTAGTGCTTGGGGTCTGAGATTCAAATGCTGTTTCCCAGCCTCAGGGCTTTTGATGGGGGTGGGGCTGCTATTCAGTGTGAGATTAATTTCAGGTGCTCAGGTGGGGGCGGGGCTGCCTCACAGGGCTCAGTTCCCTCAGGGGATTTATGTGGAGACCTTCAACAGTGGATCAGAGCTCCTGCCTGCTTTGGGAGACCCTGTCTGCTGCTGCCTCTGCCACTGCCTCTTGAGGGGGCCTGAGACCCCACTCCCCTATTGGCCAGCCAAACAGGCTCTCTCACTGACTTTTGGCATCTGTGGGTGGAGGTACCTGGAGATTCCATCCCTGAAGCCTGCTTGGGTCTGCTCCTCTCGGTGCCGCAGAGCCAAGGAAGGGCTGGGCTCTGCTCCAGGTCCGGTGTGCAAGGGAGTTGCTTAGAACCTGAGTTGCTTTATTTTGAGTTATTAACTCCAGTTATTAATGATTTAGAACTCTTTATGCATTGTTTGATAGCTTGGATTTTCCATATGAGAAATACTTTACATATCTTTTGGTTATTTATTTATTGGGAAATAGTACTTGCACTTTTACATTTGAATCATTTAAAATTATATCTTGGAAATGAAATCTTTATGAGTGAAACCTAATAAAAAAGGTTTCTTTCCTTCAGTTGAATGTTTTGCTTGTAATTTCAATAGCATTTGTGTAAAATCTTTTCTATTTTCTGTAATCAAAATCATTTATATTATATCCTGTTTTGCTTTCTTTCCCTTGTTTGTTCATGATCCTATCTTTAAGTTGCTGGCAGATTTCCTTTACGATGCCATGAAATATGGTATCAAGCTCTTTTATGTGGTAGAAGTTTTCGTAATTTTCAGATAGTCAGATGATTCTTAAATTGTGTACCCCTGTCCTATTTGCCAGTTCAGTTTTGTTAAAGGGTATTTTTTTCATTTTCTTTTTTCAGTCTTTTAAATTTTTTCCCAATATTTCTTAACTCATGGAGATATTGACTTCAATTTGATCCATTTTATCAAATGGGCCCTGTAACTTGGTTCAAGTTTTGTACCTTTTATATGGTTCTTTTATTTCCCTGTCCTTTTTAGAGCTCTGATTTCTTTTCCAATATTTTCCAGATATCTCATTTCATTAATATCATTTAAAAATCCCTACTTAATTTCTTTAAGAAATTCTACTTGACTGGTGGTAGATGGTGTTGAATAGTAATTCAACACCATCTTGTCAGTTTGTGTCTTGAGTTTCCCTCAATCTATATTTTTAATTTAGCAGTATTTTTGTGTATTTATTTTCATAGTCTTACTTCCTACATTGCTGCTCTGCATTGGGGCAAGTTCTGTCCACTTATGAAAGAAATGGAGGGGTGTTTTTTGGTTATAATCTTACTTTTTGGTGTTCTGCCACTTCTTCTCTCTGGTATTGAGTGTTATGCTATTCGAAGACTTCAGGAACATCTCAGACCAAAGTACTGCAAACTTTCAATGCTAATAGGGGTTGTGTATTAGGGACCAAACTGATTTCTACCTCCCTGGTGTGTTCTTTTTTGCAGGTTCCTTGTTCATGGTCTAGTTGACACAGCTTCAGGCTTTCCCTGGGCAGGAACTCCATTTGACAATTATTGAATCCAGTCTGTATTCATCACAGAAGAAAGGTCCTCAGGGTCAGAAAATCAGGTTTGCTCCTGTATATGATCTCTGTCCTATATCTATAGCTGTAGGCTCTAAGTCTGTTCCAATGACAGGGTCAGAGTGACACAATTACAAACTTCTCCTTGATTCACAATCCCTGCCCTGGGACACAAATACAGTTCCAGTCCTGGTTGAATTGGAAACCTCCATAACCTCAGAAAAAGAGTGAGACATTCTTCCTGACTCTTGGAGATCTTACCATGTCTTACTTTTGTTCGGGAAATAGAAGCTACTTTCTGTGTGTATCTTTCTGGCTGGAAATTTCCTATAGTTCTTGAAGGTCTTCAGTTGTTTCCCTTTGCTGAAAAAAATATCTTTCATTATAATGTTTCCTTGGATTTCTGTTCACTCTAGTGAATTTCCTTGTAGGTATATGAGAGAAGTAGACTGCACTGCTTCCTCTCACTCCAAAATCTTGCCAGTTTTTCAAAAGTTCATACCTTAGAAAAATGCATTAGGGTTAATTTCCCCATTCTATCTTAATTTTTCAGTTATGCCCAAAGACTTAGTCCAGCTAGGATATCTTTTAGATTTATAATACTTCAACATTTTTCTTGAGATAAAAATTTCATATTGAACTATAGAATGGCAACAATCTGTTCTCCTTTATCCCATCATTCAAAAATATACTGAATTATCAATCATGTTGGAACCAAAGGTCTTGGTACAGTCAATTCCTAGGCATTGAGGCTTATAGATAGCTTTTATAGGGTGATGACATAAAAGAGTGTATGCTAGCAGTTTATCAAAACAATCTTAGCACAGTGAGTGAACACACTGAAGAAAGCCACTTTTATACAAGACTATCAGAAGATAGACTTCACAGCCCCATTCTGAAATGATATAGCAGAGTTATTGATAGCCAAGGAGTAATAGCATCAGTCAGATGACACCATGGAACAGTTCTAACAATTGAACTGGCTCAGTGGGACCAAAAGTGCTGAAGTGTCCACTGAGTTAAGAGGTGGAGGCAAAAATGGAAGCATTCCCAGAAAGCAGCAGACATTAGCTAAAGGACACCCCTGACAAAGAGAAAATCTGAAAAGGGTCAGTAACTTTACTGGTTTTAAAAACTAATTTTTCAATCTTATTACCCTTCTAATGAAATTAAAGATCTAAAATCTCTTTCTATTATAACTTTTCCAAGTCAAGATAATTGGAGTTTTATTATTTTTTGCACAATATATTTTAGGTTTATTTTGGATTATTAACATCTTCTCCATCACTTTTATAAGTCTAATCCATAAAATAAATCAAGCCCAGATTTGTAGCATTTGATAAATTCTAAAGTATAAATGTTCAGACTGAAAATTTAGCAATTGTCTCTTATGTATGTATTATATTTAAAAAAAAAACAGGAATATAACTGCGTTCATAGAGGAACCAGCAAAGAGGAATTAGGATGTAAGTGGAGGAGGTGAGATGACATTTTGCCATGGGATATTGAATAGGGCATAAATTCTCAAGTATATTTTGGTCTATATGGACTCTGAGATCTCCTTTAAGCATGAAATTCTATGGTTTTGTGAATTGAGTTAAATTTGCTGCAAGAATGAAATCATTCATATGAATACAGTGTAGTATGATAAAAAGTGTGCTGGATCAGTGTCAGACAACTAAGATTTAAATTTCAGTTCTACAACCTATCATCTGTGATTTTGCACAATTTACTTCATATCTCTTGGCCATAGTAAAGGTAATGATGATGATGATGAAGATGATGATGACTTTTCTCAAAAATGAGGAAATCTCTGAAGTCCCTTCCATGATGTTATATTCAGAAAGAAAAGCTGTTGTGCAAAATATCTCAGAAATAATAGTCCAGTTAAATTTTAATAGCTGAAAATGGCACTAAGACTTTTGAGACATCTTGTATAATTAATCAGTAAACTGGTAAAGAATATACCTTCACCATGACTGAGGTGGTTTTTCTTTTTTCCTGAAAATTTACTCTGAGTAAAACTTTCTCTTATAAATTATTTTATAATGTAACTACAAGAATTCAAACCAAACCAAACACTGTTAGTCAAAAGACAGGTTAATTTCACCTACTCTAAATACTTGCCATACATATATCATTAATTTCCCCTAACTCTTTTCCTTGCTCCAAGATCTCCCCCAGGATTCAAAACAACATTTCCTATTACTTGCTACTTAGATTCACCAGAATCTCCATCTATTATCTCAAACTCAGTATAACCAAGGTTAAACTAATTTTGCCATTGTTTTTGTTCAGTAGTTTGAGTTGTGCACTACTCTTGGTGGTCCCATTTGAGAATTTCTTGTCAAAGATATTGAAGTACTGTGACATTTTTTTCTCCAGCTCATTTTATGAATGTGGAAACTGGGGCAAGTAGGGTTAAATGACCTGCCCAGGGTCACACAATCAATAAGTAGTTGAGGTCAGTTTTGAACTCAAGATGAGCCTTCCTGACTTCAGGCCTAGCACTCTATCCACTGGGCCACCTAGCCACCCCAATTAGTTAATCTAATTATTTTCCCCCCAAATCTGGTATTTTATGGCATATTCATACTATTCTTAAATTAATTTCAAAACCTTGGTATATTTGATTCCTTATCTTGTTTTGTCCTCATATCTACCAAATTATTTACCTTGCTAGTTCTATCTCCAAATATATATTCATCTGTTTCTATCTGTTCCTGCAGTGAAAACCCTATAACTTGGCTTACATCTCATTGCTGTTGTTCAATCATTTAAGTTATACTCTTTGTGACCCATTTTGGAGTTTTCTTGGCAAAGATACTAACAGGATTTGCTTCTCCAGCTCATTTTACGAATGAGGAAACTGGGGAAA
Organism: Potorous gilbertii; assembly: GCA_028658325.1. Classification (NCBI taxonomy): domain Eukaryota; kingdom Metazoa; phylum Chordata; class Mammalia; order Diprotodontia; family Potoroidae; genus Potorous; species Potorous gilbertii. The sequence continues at coordinate 325,169,014 of CM053771.1, forward strand.
CAGGGTTAAGTGACTTACTCACCTGAGTTCAAATTTGGCCTCAGAGACTTACTAGTTGTCTAACTGTGGGCAACTTACTTAAACCTGACTCAAATTTCTCAACTGTAAAATAAGAAGAGTAACAGCACTGGCCTCCCAGGTGTTTTGAAAGTACCAAATGAGACAATATTTTGTAAAGTGCTTACTAGATACCAGACAAGGTGTTAAGCTTTAGGGATACAAATATAAGAAAGAGAACCAGTCCTCACCCCTCAAAAATCTTACAATCTATCAAGGGAAGATAGCACATTAATGAAAGCTGGTAAGGATTACTAACAAAGTCCAATAGAAAGAGATAGAAAGAGAAATCCAATTTAAAGTTACAGTAGCAACTATAAAATATTTGAGAATCTACCTGCCAAAACAAACTCAGGGATTATATGAACACAATTATGAAACACTTTTCACACAAATAAAGTCAGATATAAGTGGAAAAGTATCCGTTGCTAATGGGTAGGCTGAGCCAATATAATAAAAATGACAATTCTACCTGAATTAATTTACTTATTCAGTGCCATATCAATCAAACTACCAGATAATTATTTTCTAGAGCTAGAAAAAATAATATCAAAATTCATTTGAAAGAACAAGAGGTTCAGAATATCAGGGGAACTAATCAAAAGAAATGCTAGGGAAGGTGGCCTAGACCTAGCAGATCTCAAATTGTATTATAAAGCAGGAATCATCAAAACCACTTGGCACTGGTTAATAGAGGTATAGACCAGTGGAATATGTTAGGTACTCTAAACACAATAGTCAACGAATGTAGCAATCTACTGTTTGATAAACCCAAGCAACCCAGCTTCTGGGATAAGAACTCACTGAAAAGAAATTGCTAGGAAAACTGGATAACGGTGTGATGGAAATTGGGCATAGGCCAATGTCTGACACCATACACAAGAATTAAGTCCAAATGGAGACATGATCTAGATATAAAGATTGATACTATAAACAAATTAGGAGAGCCAGGAATAGTGTATTTGTCAAATTTATGGAGAATGGAGAAATTTTTGACCAAACAAAAGATAGAAAACGTTATGAAGTGCAAAATGGATAATTTTGATTACATTAAATTGAAAAGTTTTTGCACAAATAAACTCAATACAACCAAAATTAGAAGCAGAAACCTAGGAAAGAATATTTGCAACTAATGTCTGTGATAAAGGCCTCATTTCTAAAGTATATAGAGAACTGAGTCAAATGTACAAGAATGCAAGTCATTCCTCAATTGATAGTCAAAGTATATGAACAGGCCATGTTCAGAGGAAGAAATTGAAGCTATCTGTAGTCATATGATAAAATGCTCTAAAGCACTATTGATTAGGTACCACATCATACCTATCAGATTGACTTACATGACAAAACAAGAAAATGATAAATGTTGGAGAAGATGTGGGAGAGTTGGAATATTAATTCATTGTTTGTGGATCTGTGAGTTGATCCAACCATTCTGGAGAGCAATTTAGAACTATACCCAAAGGGTTATAAAAATGTGCATACCCTTTGACCCAGCAGTATCACTTCTTGGGTGATTTTATGATCAAAGATATCATAAAAATGAGAAAAGTTCTCACATGTACAAAAATTTTTGTGGTGGCCAAAAACTGGAAATCTAGGGAATGCTATCAATTGTGGGTTGTGGTATATGAATGAAATGGAATACTACTGTGCTATAAGAAATGATGAACAGTCAGAGTTCAGAAAAATCTGGGAAGACTTATATGAACTGATGCTGAGTGAAGTGAGCAGAATCAGGAGACCATTATACACAGTCACAGCCACAGGATGTGATCCCCTTCACAGCAATGAAAGGACCTAAATCATTCCCAAAGAACTCTTGATGCAAAATGCCATCCATATTCAGAGAAAGATCTATGGAATCAGAATTCAGAATGAAGAAGACGGTTTTCTCTTTTGTTATGTTTTGTTCTGGTTTGTTTTTTCTCATGATTTCTCCCATTCATTTTAATTCTTCTATTCAACATGACCAGTGTAAAAATGTATTTAATAAAAGGTATGTGTAGAACCCACATAAGATTGCATGCTGTCTCAGAGAGGGAAGAGAGAAGGAGGGGAAGAAAACTTAAAACCTGTGGAAGTGGTTGTTGAAAACTGAAAACAAATTAATTTAAAAAATAAAATACCTTGTGTCTGAAAAGTAAAAAATGTCCTTTTTTAAAACATAAAACATCTTATTCAAATAGATTTTCTTTTTTCCCACACTCCCATATTGTCTGAGAATATATGTAATTTTATTCATTCACAATCTCCCCCACTACTGAAAAAAAATTGAGTTATATATTTTTCTTCAGTGGAGATACATTTTATTTTTATAATTGACACACATTCTGTTTTGTATTTTTACTCCTTTTACTTAAATCATCATCATGACTATGTTAATTGTTTTTCTGATTTTCCTTACCTCATTTGACATCAATCCATATACACTTCTCCATATTTCACTGAATTCTCCATATTTATCAGTTCTTATATAATGCACAATTATGTACTACAATTGGGGTAACCATTTCTCCAATTATGGATATCTACATTGTCTCCTGCTTTTTATTATTGGAGGAAAAAGCTGCAATAAAAATGTTGATATACAAAGGGCTTTCCTTTCTCTTTGACCTCCTTCAAGTTTATGTTTAGTAGTGAATTCTCTAGGTTAAAATGTATTGGTGTAGATATATTAGTAAATTTCCTAGAAAAACAACAAATTGCTTTCTCAAAGTGATTGAGTATGCCCGTCTCTTCATAGTTCTTCTAGTGTTCACTGTTCCCATCCTTTTAAAATTTCTTGGGATGAGGTAAAAGTTGTTTTGATTTATGCTCCATTTATTCCTAACAATCTGAAGCAATGTTTCTTTAATGGTTTAGAATTTTTTAAATGAATGAATAAAAAAATCATTTATTATACCTTTACTATGGGCCAAGTATGGTGGTGACAGGGGATACAAATTTTAAAAAGCAAAATATTCCATGACTCCAAGGAGTTTTATTCCATAAGAGGATGATAGCATGTAGAAAAGAGTGATGACCCAGGTTCACCTTGGGATATTCTCAACTATGGATAGAAGTAGAGACTTGAGAACAGACAGTATGGCATAGAGATCTCAAGGCATGTTTATTTTTCAAAAAAAATTAACTTATTTCTCCACAATTACATATTAAAAAATTCTTAACTTTAAAAAAAAAAATTGGTTCCAAATTCTATCCCTTCCTTACCCTCTCCCTCAGACGGCAAGCAATCTGATACACATTATACATGTGCAATCATGTGCAAAAACATTTCCATATAAGTAATTTTGTACAAGAAGACTCAACCAAAAAAAAGGGGGAAAAAAGAATGAGAGCTCTTTCCACTGATACATTGTGTATTTTGAATAGTGGATGCAAAGATTTTTCTACTAAATGACAATTTCCCATCTAACATTGCATTGCTTTTGTTGCTGTTAATGTTTTCAAGTTAATGCTGTCATAATTATCTATTCTGACTTTTGTGATTAATTCTATCTCTTGGTTGCTTAGGATTCACTTATTATACCTGACCATGATTCTGTTCATTTTTTTTTTTTACTGTAGAACTTTTAATATTCTGGTCACTTTCCATTATGAGTTTATTGTTTAAGGAAATGGATTAAACTTAATTTCTGCCAAACCACTTTTCAGTTTTTGCAGAAATTACTGTTAAATAGGAAATTCCTATAAAAGTAGTTTATTTTGTCAGATTTATTGAACATTGTGCTATTGAGCTCAATCATCTTTATTATACTGATATATTCCCATTTTTAACCAGTGGTAAATGGTTTTAATGATTACTGCTTTATAAGTTGAGGGCTATAAGAGTAATCTCCCTTATATTCCTCCTTTTTATTTTGTAATTTTCCTTGAGATTCTAGGCTTTTGTTCTAACCAAGTGATTTTTTTTTCTTAAATTTTTACTATCTTTATAGTGTATTCTCTTGCTGGTTTGATTGGTATAGCAACCCATCAGAAAATTAATCCAGAGAGTATTTTACCTTCCTCATTATATTGATAAGGCCTTTTAGCACGAAATATGCCTGCAATTATCAAAGCTGTTCTTTATTTTTTGATGACAATATTCTAATTTTATCTACATAAGTCAAATCTAGAGCATGCATTGGTTGATTGACTCAAGAAACACTATGTATTTGGAGTTATTTTGAACAAGACTTCTTTCTCTGTTTTCTCCCATTTTTCCAGTATTGTTATTGCTAATATAACTGGGGTTCTAACCCATCCCAATTAATCAATGAAATTCTAGAATTCTCAATGAAATCAATTAATCACTCAAAGGTTCATTGTCATTCACACTGGCAAGGTGGGTCTGCCAAATGTGGCTACTGACTTTTTCCCTTGGGGCTCTAGAGTTAACTCTAAGTGGATGAATATTTCTAGTACTACCACTCAAGAACCCCTAGGATATGTGTTCTACCTTAGTTAACCAGAATTAATTAACCTTGTAAAGAGTTACTTACTAAGAAGCTATAGCAAAACATTCCCTTAATCTTTTGGGCACACTTTCCTTTTTCATGCACAGTCACCAAAGACTCAAAGACTCAAGCATAGAGAACATACAAGTCAAATGGTAAACTCATAGCTCCTGAATATGTGAAGACCATTGCTATGCTGGGAAATGTAGGCAGAAAAATCTATATTTCCTACTTTTCAAACTTATAAGGTCTTCTTTCAGTCACCTCAGGTCAGAGAGTAGGGAATACTCATTCCTCCTACACCAAGGTTAACAGGGTATACTCTGAGGATCTGTAAGATCTCAGTTCCTCCAAGGTGACACAATCAAGTTAGTGGGAGTCTGGGAGCAACCAGAAACTTTTGTGCCCAGAATCTGTGAGTAGTAGAGTTTCCTCTCCACAACCACCTCGACTCCAGTTCCACCAAGGCAGCACTGGGGGCTGAGATTCAGATTAGATGCTCAGTTCCCCCAGGGGATTTACAATGAGGCCTTCAACAAGGGGTGTGGACTGCTGCTTGCCTGTTGCTACCTCTGCTGCTGCTGCCTGAGGCTAGAACTATGGGGACAACCTGTTCCCTTCTTGCTCAGCTGAAAAACCCTCTCACTGACCTTTGGTGTATGTGGATTTAGGGATCTGCGCTGCCACTGGGGATTCTGTCCCAAAGCCTGCTTGGTCCTACTGCTCCTGGTGCCATGCAGTCAACGCTGGTCTGAGCTCCACTTTTTGTCCTGTGCAACACATCTTTCCCATCAGCCTTTCAGGTCACCCTGGGCTAGAAATCTTCTCCACTCCATTATTCTGTGGCTTCTGTTGCTCTAGAATTTTTTAAGAGTCTTTACAGATATTTCATGAGCTGTAGGGGAAGAGCTAGTGTATATACATCTTTCTACTTGGCCATCTTGCCTGCAACTTCATTTTCAAGCCACTCAAATTCTCCTTTCCCTATCCTTCTTCATCTTTACCTAAATAGGCTTACTTAATTAATTACTATAATTAATAACTGAAATCTCCTGTGGGGTTTGGGAATAGTGTCAGGTAGTGTTTATGGTAGTGATGAGGATTCTTACGGCTGAGGTCAAGCCCATGAATTTGTGCTCACTACAGTAGATGTGGTATAGGAAGGTGAAGATTCCGATAATTAGAGTGCTGCTGTGTTTGTTAAAGCACTTTAGTGTCCATATGTAAGAATTTTGCTATGGCCAGAGAGTCTGTCTTCTATGTTTTTAACCAGCTATAATTATTCTATCTCTTGCATGGAGTTCCTTTCTTTATAGGTATGAGATTGAGGAACTTTACATGTATTCTTTCCTCTTGATCTAAATTGTCTTCCAATATTGACCCCATGCCTCTAGTCTCTCTATCTATTCCCTTCATTCCAACCTGTAGAATATTCTCCAGTTCATTTGCTTAATATAGCTGTTACAATGCTGCCACCCCCCAGCCCCACACATATACATACACACCCCTTTCTTCAATTATTCAAAATCATCCAGTGGTTCACTAACATCTGTTGACTTAAGATTGGGTAACCCAGCTAACAAAATGTTCACTGATTTGGTTCTAAACTACTTTTCCTCTTTTACAGACCAATATTTCACTGTTCTCTTTAATGCTGTTAATGGCAATGCCTCCATCTTTCGTGTTGTTTTCTGTTCCCTATAATTCTACTGGTCCTTTAAAATCCATATCAACTGTTTGTGTGTGTATTTGAAAACTTTTATATCTCCTCTATTTTACACTTCATGAAATAGCAATTCACAAGAGTATTTTTTTTTGTGGAGAAGAGGAAAGAGAAATAGATGGAGGAATTTCAACAATCCCTGGAGGATGGTTGTTCTAAACACACTCCAACACAGTGAGATCATTGAGGATAGGGACTTTATTGTTTTTCTTCTTTGTGTTCCTGGGACTAAGTTCTAGTAAGTACTAAGTATGATGCCCTGCACATAGCAGGCACCTAATAAATGTCTACTAAATGCATTGATTTTTAATTGTAGTCTCTTTGCATGAAAGACTGTGTTCAATGTGCTTATAATAATTTGATAGTATTTATATATATATATATATATATATATATATATATATATATATGTTTCATTTAATTATGCAAGTAGCATATAGTTGAAAAGCTATTCCTGCCAAGGTAAACCAAAATAACAGAAAGCACCGTATTTTGAGCCTCTTTTTTTCAAATTCATTCAACATAGGTAAGTAAAACTATATTTCTTACCACCCGCTATCGAGGTGAAATTTGGGTCTTTATATCTATCTAAGCATATGTATAATAGAGCTGTTTTTCCCCTTTAAAATGACTCACCTTAACTTATTATATGGTATGAAATGTATTGCTCTACATACATTGTCTCATTTGATACTCATAATAGCTCTATGAGGTATACATGCTATTAGTATCTCTATTTTTAGATGAGGGAGACAAGTAATATACCCAGAAAAATTAAGTTACTTTGCCCTATTCATATAGATAATAAACTCCTCCAGTGGAATTTGAACTGTTTTCTTCCTGACTCTACATCCAATATGCTATTAGTCACCTTTAAAGAAAGCTTTCAAGATACTTTCCAAATGAGTTCCCTTAGCTCAAAGTTTGACATTCAAACCAGTTCAGAACAGTAGCTGCCTCTTTTATTTTCTAAAAATTATTTAGAGACAGATGCTTTATAATTTATCTCTTAATATGAGATATTAATATATGACTACTTAGTCAACATGGAATGATGCAAGGGACATTGACCCTGACTCTAGAAAATATAGATTCAAAGCATATCTATGATGTTTACTGTGATTGTGACCTCATACAAATCAAGTAATCTCTCTAGATATCAATTTTCTTATCTGCAAAATGAGGGGGTTGGACCAGGTGAAGTATGTCTTATAGCGTTTATTTTACAAATCAAGAGTCTAGTCTAACATCCATTTGATACATATTAAGTGGTTCCTACATATAAGACACAGTTTTAGGTGTTGTGGGAGATGAATAAAAATGATGGCGATGATGATGAGGATGACGATGATGATGATGACGACGACAATGTATTGTCCTTGTCACACCCATGATCTGTGCTTTATAACACTGTGACTATAAGTGTGTAGGCAAATGGAGGTCAGGCCCAGGAAAGGAAAAGGACAGCTTTCAGGAAACCTAGTAAATACTCTTCTCACCTGGATGAAGTGAAAGGCAAATGTATGATAAAATACATTCAATTAATGACATAGAGGTACCTGCCCCCTAACACCCAAATGACAGGAATGTCACCAAATAATTTTTCTATTACACTTTGCTAAAGCAATGTGATATTATCAGCTCCAGGGCCATTTCATTATGTATCTAGAAAGATTCAATAAAAATTAAAATAAAACTAATCAAATTCATTTTTATGCAAGAAGCAAAATAATTAAACTTGTTTATACCATTCCCCAAAGTGATTCAGTATCAGAAGAAAAGTTTTGTGAAAGACAAATACTTATTTTTTCATTATTATGCTCTTGCACATCTATGTTTCACCTAGGATTCCATGTAGGGGAACATCTGGTTCTTGTCCCTTTTACCAGGGAAAGAACACAGAAAAAGTCCAGTTAATAATTATCCTTCCCCTCCTTCCCATATTTTAGATGATAATTGAAGTAGACAGGTATCTGTTGAATTGCCCCAGTGAGAGGATAAGACTCATTTAAATTATTTGGCAGGGTGGGTGGCAATCTAGTCTGACAAAGAGGAAACATCATAAGTCTTCCCTTTCCTCTTGTTTGGAATATGGCCATTGATTGAGGCTATGTGAAAAGGTTGGACATTATGTGCACATAGGAAAATGCCCAGGTCCTTTTTCTTCTTTCTTAAGCTTTTCAGCTGGATCTCAGCTTAACCTCACACCCTAAAGAGCTGAGAGAAGAGAAAGAGAACTGTACTTCAGTCACATCTTGTGCTCACAGCTGAACATCACTGCCTACTCAGCACATGCCCAGATAGCCCTAGATCAGATTACCTTTGGGGACCACACTTCAGTCACACTCTCAAATTGCGACGGGGGAGAAATCATAAATAGGAATCTGAGTTGTGATTTTCAGGCCTTTTCTTCTCCACAGAACTCCTGACTAATGGTGTTAATTAAACAGTGTTCAGGTTTTCTTGTGTATTCATTGAGTAGAAACCTGTGTCACAAAGCAGTTAGCTACTGCAAGATGCATCCAAGTTTGTGGGTGTTATTTTTTCACACATATTTATTTCTGTGACTGCAATGGAAGATTTTGCTTTCCTGTTTCCTATTGGTTTTCCTTTTCTGAGTGGGATAACCAAGATCCCACCTATCTATCATAGCTTTGTACCCACAAAAGGCCAGCTCCAGGGTTTCTTGCCAAATGAAGGCAGGCAGTCAGTCACACAACTGAGAGCACATTCAGTGTAGATTATTTTTGCTCTTTCAGGCAACTGTTACAAGTCACAGAAATGTTTATAGAATGTAGCATCATCTCACTACAGGCAGTGAGGAGGTGGTAGTGGCAGCTGCTGGGACCACTGGAGCAACATTCCACACCTACATGAGAGCAATGAAAGTCACTTTGAGTTTCACATGGGAGATGAAGGGATTTTGTCAAGTTATTTGTAAAAGAGGAAAATAAATGTTTTCTTACATTTGAACAAATATTGATTTAGCTGACTGATAACACATATTTACATGTATTATCTGAATTGGTGAAATTATGAAAAAACTGATGGTAATTTTCTCTCACTCTCAAAATACATACCAAGGAAAACATGGTAGTAATAGTGACTATAGTAATCCTGTGTATTTATATAGTGATTTTCTTTGTAGGCTTATGAAAGGTAGAAATATGGGGAATGATTCTTTCCTTCATTTATTGGTCACTTCATTTACTTCCCTAAGATTTATCATCTATCAGTTCAGAAAGCAATCCCCTGCACCTAGGCTAGAAAATCTGACCTGGTTTTGAGGTAAAGACGCACCTCTTCTAAATGTACCCACAAAATGTCATTGTTAATAGACGATAGGTTCAGTATGGCAACTCTACTGCTTTAATGCCCACCCTTCTGACACTTGACCTGGGGGTAACAACATCTCCAGCATACATTTTGTATTAAGAAAAACCACTTTCCCTGTGTGGTAAGTACTCCTTGTTATAGAGCCAGCATGACTACATTAACCCCTCATTTCTAGGATATTCTGAGAAATTTATAGTATCTCTTCTCTACTATTATTACCTCAGACCTCTTCCCCTTCCCCCACAGGCTACATTCTCCTTCATGGTAGGAGCAAGCATCTAAACCTCAGTCAGTTTAATCACTTAACATCAGGTAGCTATAACTAAGGAACATTGTATTTGAAGATACAGTAAAAACATTTTCCCCAATGCTTTATGGGCATTCTCTCCCTACACTGTACATCTTGGTGTAGAGGAACAGTAGGCTCAATGTAGCTGAGAGAGAGGAAGCACCTGAAGCTGAGAAAGATTTTTGAGTGTCTCCACAACTAATCAAAGAGCTTCTCCTTCACTACCTATTTAGGTAACTGCAAGACTTATAGACCCTGATGCTCCAATTTATTTTTTTTGTTTTTTTTCATTTTTCATTAATCTGTTTTCAACAATCACTTCCATAAGTCTTAGATTTCCTCCCTCTTCCTGAAACCTCCCTCCCCAAGATGGCATGTGATCTTATATAGTTTCTATACATATATTCTTATTAAGCACATTTTCACATTGGTCATGTTACATAGAGGAATTCAAAGAAAGAGGGGAAACCATGAGAAAAAAACAAACCAAAACAAAACACAAGAGAAAATGTTCTGTTTCATTCTGTGTTCCAATTCCATAGTTCTTTCTCTAGATGTTGAAGGCATCTTGCCTCAAGAGTCCTTTGGGAATGTTTTAAGTCCTTACATTTCTGTGAAGGGATAAATCTATCAGAAAAATTGCATGTACACTGTAGCTGTTAGTGCATATAATATTATCCTGGTTCTGTGTCTTTCACTCAATGTTGGTTCATATAAGTCTTTCCAGGTTTCTCTGAAGTCTGACTGTTCATCATTTCTTACAGCACAATAGTATTCTCTTAAATTCATATACCACAACTTGTTCAGCCATTCTCCAATTGATGGGCATCCCATCAATTTCCACTTCTTGGCAACCACAAAGAGAGCTTCTATAAATATTTTTGTACATGTGGGCCCTTTCCCATTTTTATGATCTCTTTGGGATACAGTCCAAGAAGCAGCATCAATGGGTCAAAGGGTATGAACATTTTTGTAGCCCTTTGGGCATAGTTCTAAATTGCTCTCCAGAATGGCTGGATTAGCTCGCAGCTCCAGCAAAGTGTTCCAACTCTCCCACATCTTCTCCAACTTATAACACCTTCCAGTTTTGTCATGTTAGCCATTCTAATAGGTATGATGTGGTACCTCAGAGTTGTTTTGATTTGCATATCTCGGGGGGCGGAGCTAAGATGGTGGAGTAGAAAGACTCACATTTGCTAGCTCCAAACCCACAGCCCATGGAATCCCTCTAAAAAGAACTCCTGACAAATTCTGGAACAGTGGAAGCTGCGCAGCAACACAGTGAAGGAGATTTCCGTTGCAGAGAGCCCTGAAAAATCGACCGCAAAGGTACCCAGGACAGGAGCAGAGCCCTGCCCTGAGGAGCACTCCCTTGCCCCGCCCCGGCCACGCGGCACTGAGAGGAGCGAGCAGAGCCCAGCAGGCGTCAGGGACCTGATTGTCCCGCAGCTTCGAAGGTCCCTCCACCCACAGACGCACAGGTCAGTGAAAGAGACGGGCTGAGAGGGGAGCAGGGTATCTCCGGGACTTGGACCCCCTCGGGAGGCGGCGGCCGCGGCAGAGGCAGAGGCAGCTCGGCCCGAGACTCCTGGGGCGGGCAGGAGCTCCACCACGGATCCATTGCAAGAGATCTCTGCATAAACCCCCTGAGGGAACTGAACCTGAGAGGTGGCCCTGCCCCCACCTGAGAACCAGCAGATAAGCTCCCATTGAAGAGCAGTCAGGCCTGATGCCAAAAGCCCTGAGGCTGGGGAGCAGCATTTGAATCTCAGACCCCAAGCACTAGTTCGGGCAGACCTAGGCTGGGGTGGATAGGACTCTCAGAAGTCAAGTAACTGGCTGGGAAAATGCCCAGAAAAGGGAAAAAAACTAAGACCATAGATGGTTATTTTCTTGAGAAGATGATTCCTCCATTTGTCTCTGACGACGAAGAGGTCTGCTTACCATCAAGTAAAGACATAGGAGTCAAAGCCTC
>CM053771.1:325181332-325198872 GCA_028658325.1 Potorous gilbertii
GGGAGGAGGGAGTAATTTGAAGTCAACACTCTTGGGGAGGGACAGGATCAAAAGAGAAAGTAGCAACAATGCTGGGCAGGATAGGATGGAGGGAAATATAGTTAGTCTTACACATCATGACTATTATGGAAGCTATTTGAAAAACTACACAGATATGGCCTATATTGAATTGCCTGCCTTCCCAAAGAGAATGGGTGGGGAGGGAGGGATGGGGAGAAGTTGGAACTCAAAGCTTTAGGAACAACTGTTGAGTACTGTTCTTGGTACTAGGAAATAAGAAATACAGGTCATGGGGAATAGGAAGTTATCTGGCCCTACTGGACAAAAGAGAAGATGGGGACAAGAGAAGGGAGGGATGATAGCAGAGAGGGCAGCTTGGTGATAGGGGAAATTAGAATGCTCAGTGTAGAGGCAGGGCACAAATGGGGAGAAAATTTGGAAACCAAAATTTTGTGAAAATAAATGTAAAAAGTTAAATAAATAAATTTATATTTAAAAAATCTCACTTTGTAATTTGATACTATGTATGGAAAAAAGTCAAATGTATAAAAAAAATTAAGACCCATAACCTAATTGATAATACTTATAAAAACAACTTTTAAAAATTATTTAGAAATTATGAAAGTAAGACCCATAACCCAATTGATAAATACCCAAAAGGTAAAAACAGGCAGTTTTCAGATGCAGAAATCAAAACTTGTGCAAAAAAATGCTTTAAATTAGTATTGATTTGTTGTTCAGTATTTTCAATCGTGTCCAATTCTTTGTGATGCCATTTTTGGGTTTTTTGGCAAAGATGCTGGAGTGGTTTGCCATTTTCTTTTCCAGTTCATTTTATAGCTGAGGAATTGAGGCAAACAGGGTTAAGCGATTTGCCCAAGATCACACAGCTAGTAAGTGTCTGAGGACAGATTTGAACCTGGGAAGATAAGTCTTCCTGATTGTAAACTCGGTGCCTTGTTCACTGTGACACCTAGCTGCTGTTACTATTGATTTGAAGAATGTAAATTAAAATAACTCTGAGGTATCAATTCATATCTATCTGGAAACGACAAATTCTAGAGGGGATTTAAGTACACTAATGAACTGAGGGTGAAGTAGTGAACTGATTCAACCACTCTGGAGAATATTTTAGAATAAGATCCAATACCAGTACTATGTCATATGCCAAAAAGACCAAAGGAAAGGGAAAAGGACCTATACATATAAGAATATGTATAATAACTCTTTTGTGGTAGTAAAGAATTGGAAATTGAGGTGATGCTTATCAGTTGGGAAATGGCTGAAAAAGTTGTGGTATATGATTATAGTGGAGTACTATTTTGCTAAAAAATGGTGGGAAGGGTGGTTTTAAAAGAAACACAGCAAAATGCATAATTCATATGAACTTATACAAAGTGAAGTGAAAAGTTCTAAGAGATCATTGTACACAGGAACAGCAATGTTGTAATGGTGATCAACTATGAAAGACTTGGCTACTCTGATCCACACAGTGATCAAAGATAATTCCAAAGAACTCATGATGAAAAAATACTATCCACCTCCAGAGAGAGAAATGATGTATTATGAATGCAAATTGAAGTATAATTTTTTCATTTTATTTTTAGTGGGGTTTTTTGAAATATCGTTAACATGGAAATGTTTTGCATGATTTCACATGCATAATTAATACATTTCTTTCTTGGAAGATAGGGGATGCAGTGGGAAGGAGGGAGAGAATGTGAATCTTAAAATGCAAAAAGAATGGTAAAATAAATAATAAACTAAAATGTAAAAATAGTTATCAACCCTAAATTTGTGTCTTTATAATTTCTACCACATTATTTCCTAATTGTGCCCTCTTGGTCCAAACAAAAGAAGCCTCTTCCCTCTTCTCCCTTTGATAGTTCTTCAAATATTTGAAAATAGAATTTACCCTCAAATTTTCTCTTGCCTGAACTATGAATCTCTACTTCCTTTAGCTGGCCCTTAACATTTTTCCAGTTTATTATTATTCCTGAAATATAGTATCCATAACTGAAAACACTATTCCAGAAGAGATTTGACCAGGGCAAAACAGAAGTTTACTGATCTGGACTCCAAGTCCAGTGCTCTGTTCACTGTGGGCGTTTAGCTGCCCTCACTATTTATCAGAGAAATGCAAATAGAACAACTCTGAAATAACAAATCACACATATCTAGAAATGACAAATTGTAGAGGAGATGACGCAAAAATAAGTACTCTAATAAACTGCTGGTGAAGTAGTGAGTCTAGTCCTCCTGGCTTTAGATTATACTCATTTTTGATTGTCAGAAGTCCTGAGGTACTATAGACTTCCAACCTCTACATGTATGGTCAAGGCTTACCCAGAACATATTCTTGCTGCAACCTTGGCTTTTTCTTCTACTTTATCTCTTCTCTCTTATGAATGCTCTAATGAACTCTAAAATTGCATTGATTGTAAGGACTTCCTCAGAACTCCCAGATCTTAGATTCTTATGCTCTCAGATCTCAAACTAGCCTTGAAAATCTTCAAAACCAGTGTTCTTCTGGTTATTTGCTGATACTCCTAAATAACCCCTATAGAATTTCAATCACTCTTCTTTTGAACTAGCTTTGTAATGCAAGGAATGGGGTAGAAACATTCCCATCCCAGGGGTAACACTCAGCCTTTGGTTGCCCTCTCAGCCTTGCAATCCCAAGCTCCTAAAAAATCTCACTGAACCCCAGAATGCTACATAGCAGCTAACTGAAATTTATCATCTAAAGAATACTCATATATATTCACACTGCAAACATTAAGAAGATGGAAAATGTATATGCAACCTATGGCCCAGATAGGAAGTTCTGGTTTTACACAAGACCTGTTTAATATTGAGGACTTCTTAACAAAATCTACCATCCCCTATGATTTCTCTCTAGGATATTAGAATGAAACTTGTACCTAGACTTTTACAACAAAAGGGAAAGAGCATTTGTCTCCAAGATGAGCATAGCTCTAGAGTGAGAAGGTACTTTAAAGGCTGCCTATTCTACCCTGGCCCTACTTACATGAGGAAAATTGAAGGACTTGGAGGTTAAGTCCCTTGCCTAAAGTCCCACAGGTAGTAAATGTTTGAGGTAGGATTTGAACCCAGATCCTGTGACTTGAGCATCAGTACTCTTTCCCCTTCACAACACTTTCAGCACTTACCATGCTAGCACTCAAGAAAATAATACATGAAATTCAGAGTAGGTTTTCTTTCATTTCATGGAAAATGCAGAGCTCTCACACCCAAGTCAGTAAATCATGATGGCTACTTTTCTTCCTTCTCTGAAGAGTCTAGCCTTCCTCAGAGACCTGTCCATCTTCTCCATTTAAAAGAGAACTCTGTAGTTGAATACCATTTCCCTCTCCATTCTAGGAGGAGTATTTAGATCTTTTAAAGAGTCAACACTTAGCACTGTACCTGCACAGTTCCCATACATTACTCACAGCAAGAGTAATGGAAAAGATCCAGGGTCATTTCTCCACATCATGGTTCTGTGACTTAACTCTCTTTGCTTCTAGCTCTTTGTCTAGGAACTTACATTATAAATGCAGGAATTCCTGTCTTTGTACAAGAACCCCTCAGCAGCAATAGTACTGCCACTGCTGCTGACGTTTTTTCCTTTCAATTCCAACTTTTCCAAGGAACATCTAGCTGCTTTATCACAGCTCCCTATGTTGCCATCTCTGGGACTATGTAATTCTGTCCTTATTTGCACCCATTTTTCTTAGGTACAGATGGGTCTACAAAGGAGCCATGTGTTTCTCTTATGCCTATGGTTTCCTGAAGGACCAAGGTGACGCTGCACCTTTTCCTTCAGAGACCTGAAATTCATTTCTGTCTGCCCAGTTTTGAGAATCTTGAGGTCTAGATTTCTCTTTATCTGTCCACCTGTTCTATTTTCCTTACCATAGCCAGTTCCATTGTTCCAATCTATTAATAGTCATGCTTCAATCAATCCTTAATGTGGTTTCAATGAACCAATAAAGTTCTAGGACAAGACAAGTTCACACCCTGTCAAAGAGACACAATTAACAAAGAACTAACCTTGATAAAGAATTAACCTTGTAAGGGAAATAAATTTTGCTAAAGAGACACAAGAAAAATGTAAGAAGACCTTACCTGGATCCTCCTGAACACACCTCTAAACAGAGAGGTACTCAGATAATATGAGGTTATGAATAGCAATCTATTTATTAAAACAATTAGTACAAATACAATTCATGACATGATGAAGCTTTTCATAACTCGTTATCAATTGTTAGTGTTTTCACTCAAAAATTAAAAATTCTCTTGTAGTTATCATGTATATGAATGACTCTCTCCAAAAAAATTTAAGTTCTTTCATTTCAGAAACTAATTTTTGTCTTGGCAATACCAGAATTCAGCATAATGTCTAGTACAGAGTAAATACTTAATAAATGTTTGTTCATTGATTAAATGAGCTGGATCCAATCTGGAAGCCTAGAATATTATGCTCTTGCAATGATCCTGAACTGCTTGATGTTTCAAAGGTCCACATTTTCAACACCAGTGTTCATCTGAGGAAAACATGTGTCTGTGAATCATTCAATATCAAAATCTTAGAAGAGTCAGAATTTCAGGTTACCCAAAGTTCAATGGAAAGATGCATAGTAGATAAAAAATAGGTTTTAACATACACCAATGACTTGGATTCAAGGAGCAAAATAAAGAAATAATCAGACAATACTGACTCAAAGGCAATACTGACTCAAGAAGAATGATCATGTAGATGGGTAGGTGATATACTCAAGAGTGCTAGACTTGGATTTAGGAAGAACTAATTCCAAATCCTGCCCCGGACATTTATTAGCTGTGCAACCCAGGTCAACTCTTAACCACTTAACAACTGCCTACCTCAGTTTCTTCATCTGTAAAATGGGGATCATCATAGGCCCTAATTCAGAGGATTGTGGTAAGAATTAAATAGAAAGTATACTATAAGCTTTGTAAACCTTAAAGCATTTACATAAGTGCTAGTGATGATGATGATGATGATGATGATGGTGTAGAAAGACGAGTGTAACAAGCAGGAGTTCAAATGTGGCATACTCGTCAGAAATATTAAAATGACCACAAACCCCATCTATAGAATATTTACAGAAATAATCATCTACCAGGGGAAGGATCAGTCTATTGAGGAAGAATCTACTAAGAATTTTGCCAGCAATGACTAAGAGAGAGACCCTCTGTGATTGTCATAGGACGATCTATTCCCTTTACCTTTATAAAGATGGACAATGGAGGCATCCTTGAACTACGGGGGGATAACTTCCTCTTGCCACATAACCTGGAAAATTTCAGTCAGCTTTTGTATTAGCAATGGTCTCTTTACCTTGTAAATCTCAGCTGGAATAGAGTCAGCACCAGGTGTTTTTCCACATGAAAGGAACCTAATGGCCCTCCAAACATCTTCTTCACCTGGAAGTTCAGCTAAGGAGGGATTGACTTTAACCTGAGGTAAATGGTCAGTGGCCTCAGAATTGATTGATGATGGTCTGTTGAGAACACTATGCAAGTGTTCAACGCATCTCTCTAGGATCATGTCCTTATCACTATTCAATGTAGCTCCATTAGCACTGAGTAGTTGTGATGCACCATAGGTTTTGGTCCATAAATAACTTTCAGGGAATCATAAAAGCACTTTGGATTGTTACTATCAGCATAAAACTGAATTTCATCTGTCTTCTTACTGAGCCAGGAATCTTGCATCTCTCTAAGCTTTGCTTGTACTTTGCTTTTGATGGAATTAAATTCTCTCTTCAGAAAGGGCCGAGGAATAGTCGATATGGTGTTTGCTACCCGAGAATTCCAGGAGAAATGCCAGGAGCAGGACAGAGGTCTGTGCACAACGTTTGTAGATCTGACCAAGGCCTTTGACACTGTTATTAGTGAGGGCTTATGGAAAATTATGTCAAAATCTGGTTGCCCAGAGAAGTTCATAAGTGTTGTATGTGTCAATTTCATGATGGTATGTTTGCTTGGGGTTCTGGATAGTGGAAGATGCTCTTGTGCATTCTCAGTCACCAATGGAGTGAAACAGGGCTGTGGGCTTGATCCCATGTTTTTTAGCATGGTATTTTCAGCCATGTTGACAAATGATTTCAATGAGCATGATCATAGCATCAAGGTCAACTATCACACTGATGGTAAGTTCTTCAATTTGAAAAGGTTACAAGCCAAGACCAAAATGGAGGGAGTGTTGCTGCATGATTTTCTGTTTACATATGATTGTGCACTTAATGCAGTTTCTGAAGCTGAGATGCAACAAAGTATGCATCAATTCTCTGCTGTCTATACTAATTTGGGCCTAATAATTAACACCGAGAGAACACAGGTGCTCTATCAGCCACCACTACGCCATCCATACGTGGAACCATCAGTTACAGCAAATGGAAAAGTTTTGAATGCTGTGGTTAAGTTCACTTACCTTGGTAGGGTACTGTCCTGGGATATACACATTGACAATAAGATTGACACACATATTGCCAGAGCTAGCTCAGTGTTTGGGAGGCTCTGAAGAGAAGTTTGAGAGAGAAGTATTAGACTGACTATCAAACTGAAGGTCTACAGAGTCATTGTGCTGACCTCATTATTGTATGCCTATGAAACACAGAGAGTATACTAGTGCCACGCAACAAAACTCAACTGCTTCCATTTGAACTGTCTTAGTAAGATTCTGAGGATTGCCTGTCAGGGTAAGGTACCAGACACTGAAGTCCCTGCTTGTTCAAACTATGCTTCAGAGAATGCAACTCTGATGGACTGGCCATGTTGTATGAATGCAAAATGTATGCTTGCCATAAAGACTATTTTATGGAGAACTCACATGGAGCAGGTGATCACAGGGTCATCAGAAGTGATACTAGGATACTCTCAAGGTCTCGCTCAAGAATTTTGTATTTAACTGTGCAACATGAGAGACACTGACACAGGACCACTCAACATGGTGTGCCCACATCAGAAAGCGTGCTGTGCTCTATGAGCAAAGCAGAATTGAAACAGTACAAAGGAAACATAGGATATACAAATTTGGAATATCCACCCCAAATATTCACATGGACTATCTGTTCCTAACCTGTGATAGAGCATTTTGAGCTCATAGTGGTCTGATCAGCCACAGTCGGACACACTGGAACTTCACTTTATCATGGTAGTGTCATTTTGGTCCTCTTCAAAAAAAGGACAACAGCCAACCAACAGAAATAAGTAAGACTCACGTAGAATAAGAAACTGGAGTGACTATAATTTATATGTGGATGAGGTCAAGCATCCAATCTAAATAATAATTTATTCTTATCTTTCCATGGCATTTTACATTTATGAAGCACCTACACATGTTCTATTTCATTTGCCCCTTACAACTCTGAGAGGTAAGTAATTAAAATGTTATTTTCTCCTCTCTCTCTCTCTCTCTCTCTCTCTCTCTCTCTATATATATATATATATATATATATATATAGATAGATAGATAGATAGATATAGATATATATATATATATATATAGATAGATATATATATATATTGGGGGGTGTGGGTGTGTGTGTCCAGCAGTCACACTGGCTAATCCAGTGGCATGTATAATTATTTAAAAGTAGGCACAGGGTTGGAAGCCTGAAGTGTAAAGCTCTTTTCTTGGCATTGTGAGCTCTGCTAGTCTTTGCCTTAATTTTTTCATAGATTTCCTCAATATTCTCATTCTGATCTGTTTTATATACTCAGGTACTCTCCAATTCCCTTTTTTGGGCATATTTTCACTTTTTAAAAATCTAGTTACTGGTAGCTATTCTGATTTCTGTCAAAAACCAGTGGTCTTCAAAAGGTCTAATTTTTCATTAACCTAGAAATTGAGGCATGGAAAAATGAAATGATTGATTAGATGCCTCAATAATAATCACATTCATATCCTAATGTCAAGCAATCAATAAACATTTACTAAGTTCACACTAGGCCCAGTACTGAGAATCCAAAAAGTTGGAGTTCCCAACGAAATGGAAGGACAAGAGACAAACAATCATATACAAACAAGCTATGTACCAAATAAATAACAAATGGCAAACAGAAGCAAGGTACTTGAATTAAGAGGGGTTAAGAAAGACTTTCTGTAGAAAATGGTATTTTAGTTGGAACTTAAAGGAAGCTAACACTAGAAGCTGTAAGCCATAGGCAAAGGAGAAGAATGGGAAAGAAAAGAAAAAGACTGGAAGGGGACAATGGGGGGAGAGAAGGAGAGACTGTAAAGACAATACAATCACTAAAGACTAAAGCAGTATCAGAGTTACCAACTCTGGCATTAGTCAATGATCTTAATAAAACCTGGTACCTTAGGATTTTGATATTTGAAATGGAAAGCAAATGAAGTTGATCTAGGATTCCATTTTTATTTGGAAAAGACTGATTCTGAAGGCTTTGCACAGGTAAAATCCAAATTAGCTTTATTCAGAGTTATATATGGGAAAAATTTTGCCCTAGGTTTATTTTTTGAAATATAGTCTCATTCCATTAATAAAACTTAATACCTCAAAGCTGCCTTATTTGATCTTAAAGGGGCTGCTAGGAACATCATAGATTGAACTTTGGAACTGGAGTCAAAAGACCTGAGTTAAAATCCAGCCCCAGTCATGACCTTAGACAAGACACTTAATCACTGATTGCCTCAATTTCCTCATTTGTAAAATGGGGATAATAGCTTACCTCCTAGGATTATTGTGAGGACCAAATGAAATCGTATTTATAAAGTACTTAGTATAATGTATATCAACATGATAGGTAAAATGTAAATGTGGGATTTTTTTCTTATTATCAACATCTTCATTATTATATGCTGATTTTATAATTGAATCAATATTGATTCTGAGATTAAAAAAAATATAGTGAAGGGGACATTGTTTAGGAACCCCTTCAGTTAACTAGTTGCCCTTCTTCTAGCTCAGTTAATGAAGTCACAAAAGGGAAAGGAAACAGAGACAAGGAGGTGTTAATGTGTTAAAATGCAAAACCTGTCTCTGCCCCCAGTACACCTTTAAAAATAGGAAGAAGGTTTTGTTGATGAAAATAAAGAACATTTTGTCATTGGCAGACAAAAAGTTTGACCACACCTGTGATAGGTTTAAAACTTGATGGACAGTTCTAGACACAATAAGGCCAGGGAGCTTTGTGAAGTACCACAATTGACAATTTAGGGAAGAGGCAGATGTAATTTTGTGGGGACAGGGGAACCTATGTCTGAGGGACGAAAGGTGAAGATGAGATTTTTTTTCCCATGATAAGAGATATCAGACCCTGTAAATAACAGCATCATCATTTTCCTACCTGTGGGCATCACTATCCCTGTATTTTCTGTACAGAGAACTGGCTCTGTGCTAGAGTCAGCTGGAACCAGTTTTTGAAGAATGCTTTTTAAATTTTAGTGAGCATTTACACCTCAGAAATCAGTAAAAGCTACAAATCTGGGCTTGATTTACTATTTTGTTGATTGTCTAGACTTTAAAAAGTGATGGAAAAATGTTTACAATGTAACTTTTATTTAAAAATGTGTTATATCTACCTTTTTTATTTTCCCTGAGACTTGGTTGTTAAATATTTACCAGCATACCCCTGACTCACAGGAGGTGCCACTTTTCCACTGATACTCTATTTATGAGGCAATAATAAACCTCCAGGTTTATGGAGGAAATATTTTGTGGCTATTTTTTCTCATTATATCATTTTAGTAAATAACCTAGCCTTGAACAAATTGTTTCTATTAACTGACTACTAAAGATAAACACCCAAGCTGAAGCTTATGATCTATAGTTTTAATAATATGAACCTACTTTTGAAGCTGAGGTAGGCAGCGCCAAACTTGTGAGTGAAAGTTCATTTGGGGGGGGAGAGATGGGCACAAATATGGAGTATATACTATTAGTGGAGCACATTTATAGGGAACCCACGTGGCAAAGATAACTTCTAGCTAGCCCTGCAGGACACTGATGTCCTTCAAGGTGATTCTTCCCCAAATGCCAGGCTTATCCATCATCTGGCCACTAAAGGTCCACTCCCTGACTGATAAGTCTTTTACAGCACATCTAAGAAATGATCATCCAGCCTTTCCTTGAAGCTCTCCAGTCATAGAAGTTCATTAATTTCCAAAGAATCCCACTTCACCTTTGGACAACTATAATTATGAAATTTTTGAATATCAGCAACTTTAACCTGGTTTTACTTTCTGAGGCCAAATACAACATATCTAATCCCTATTCCAAAAGACAACTTTTAAAGTCTTTACACCAGCTATCATTTCTTTTGTCTTCTTTTCTTCCCTCAAAATGAATATGATCAATTTCTTCAACATATCTCTACATTACTTAGTTTCTAGTTTCCTCACCATCCTAATTCTTCTAATCCAGACATGATTCAATTAATGACTATCTCTCTTAAAATGTTTTGTCCACTGAAGAATGTAAATCTTTAAATATCACTTGATATAAGCAGTAGAGAGTCTACCATTTCTTTCGTGCTGTATATAATTTCTCTCAATATGGACTAAGATCATATTAGAATTTGGGGCTTCCATGTCATGTAGAATAGAATTCTCAATTTTTTTTCATATATAAACTATTTTATAGCCATGACATCTCCTTTTATTTGTGTAGTTGATTGTTTAACTCAAATGCAGAAGTTTACATTTATCCCCTGTTTAACATTACCTTATTTAATGTTACTTTACTAATTCATATATGACTGTTTAATTTCTTTTGGGTCCATAATTATAGCCTGTTCAGATGATATGTCAATTCTGATGACTAATGTCTTACCATATTACTGATGAACATATTGAATAACAGAGGGCCAAGTGCAGATACCGATGGCAGTTGAGCTTAACTTATTAATAACTTCCTTTGGACACTCTACAAGTTATTAATTCATTTAACTGTACTATCATCTAATCCATAGCTTTCTAACTTATCTACAAGAATATTTGACAAAACGCTTCACTGAAATCCAAGTATATATGAGGTTTCTTTGATCTATCAATTTATTAGTTTTGAACCTAATCTATGTATACTACTAAAAAAGGAAAGCTTTCGTCCCTCATAACCCACTCTTGAAAAACCTATGCTAGCTCAGTCATCAGCATTTCTCTTACTATTTGCTCACAAGTAATGCCTTCAATAATAACATTAATAACTTTGCAAGAAATCATTTTTCTTTTTTACAAATTTAGAAATATTTTTCTACCTCTACCTCTGTCATGCCCTATCCATTTTTGATACCTACTATGCTTCTTGTTATCAATTACATGCCATGCTCAAAGAATAGACAAATTAATTTTGTAACTAAAGAAGAGATATAAATGAACAGAAGTGAGAAAAGCTTTCCCCCTGAACCTACTATGGCTTTTAAATCCCATGATGGATATTTAGTGGAATAGTAATTTTCTAAATTTGAACCAAAATTTGCATTTATCATTCTAGGAGAAGCAAATTAAATAATCATGTTAGGATATAAAGAAGGAAAGCTTAATGAGAAGACAACTGAGGAGGAGGAGGACAGCCTAGTATAGTGAAGAGGAGCCTGGGAGTAAGGAGAACTACTTTCCGATTCTGCCACTAGCTTGCTCTGTAACATTGGAAAAATCATTAAGCTTGCCTAATCCTTGCTTCTCATATATATAAAATGAGGAAATTGGTCTAGAGGAACCCAAGGTGGCTGTCCAGGCCCTCATTGGGTTCATTTAGCTAGGGAGTTTAAGTTCAGACTGAGTGATCTGCCTCATTAGAGCCAGGTTTCAATTGTAATCTCAGCAAGACAGCTATGATAAAGGGTGGACCCACAGGATTGAGCAGATATAGTTGAGTCATTCTTTGTCAGTCTTCTTTTATATTAAAATCTGAGAATTTTTTTTCTGCTAAAGATAGTTTTATGAGGCAAATATTGAAAATGTTTCCCAAGAGATAATATTGAGGACAGAGACTATAATAGATATCTATGTTATCTGTATGTATTATGTTAGAAATACCTTAAACACTGTTTTACAAAGGTAATTATTTTTATTTTGAGAATCATAAAGAAGAATCTTTTTTTTTCTTATCTCCTTGTCATAGCCACCTTTCAAACAGGGAGAATATGTAGCCACTTTCAACTGCCAGTGACCTAGATCTAGTGTATATTGAATTGGAGATACAGAATATGGAAAACATGTCATGACTTTGGACAATCTCCTTCACTTCTCAAGGCTTCAGCTTCCTCACCTCTAAAATCAAGGATTCAACATATATGATTTCTTAGGTTCCTCTTTCAGTTTCAGATTATAGTAATAGCAATAAATATTTATAAAGTGCTTTAAGATTTATAAGCACTTTACATATACTATCTCATTTAATCCTCATGCAAAGTCTCCAGCATAGGTTTTTTGTTTTATCTACATTTTACAGATGAGGAAATGAAACTGAGAGACTTACCCAGAATCACAAAGCTGGGAGAAATGAATTCTAATTCTGACACTGCAAGTAACTTACTGTGTGACCTTGGATAGGTCATTAAATTTGTCCAATACTCAGTTTCTCATCTGCAAAATCAGGTTGTACTAGATGAAGCCCAAGAGCCTGTTTAGCTAATCAATTAAAAAACCTCACTGGAATTTCTGAGGCAGACCTCTGTGAACTA
Source organism: Potorous gilbertii (assembly GCA_028658325.1). Taxonomy (NCBI): domain Eukaryota; kingdom Metazoa; phylum Chordata; class Mammalia; order Diprotodontia; family Potoroidae; genus Potorous; species Potorous gilbertii. Next base: position 325,194,011 of record CM053771.1, read on the forward strand.
CTATGAAATTCACAAAATCCTACAAATTTCTCTCAACTTCCATTTATTCATGTATAAATAGGGGTGTAGTGATCTGGATAATATCTAAAGTCCCTCTCAATTCTATTTAAAGATCTTGTGACTTGCCAACATCACACAGCTGATGAGTGGCTGGGTCAAAATTTGAACAAGTGTTCAGTGTTCTTTTTATTATGCCATTATGCCATACTCATTGGAGCATAATTTTTTATTAGTTATTGCTGTTTATTCAGTATTCAGAGTCAGCATGACATTTGAGGAATTTGCTGCATTATTGTATATATACAGATCTTTTATATAATAGAAAAATTTATAACTCTTTATTTATGTAGACAAAATCAGGTCCACTGGAAAGGTGATACATGGGGTCATGCTGCAGAGCCCTAATGGAGGGGAGCAGAAAGGTGATCGATGCATCAATAAAATATTACTATTGTGTAGTGTTCTGTATCCAGGAATGTTGTCCTCTGGACCTATGGGAATGTGTAGTACCTACATACAAGTCAGGTAGTTTATATACCTGTGGGGTGCTGGCTCTGCTTGACACCAACCACTGAGACTATGCAAGTCATATCTAGCATCATATGCAAATAATAACAGGGCTTAACAAATAGCAGTCACACTGTACTACTCTCCATTTCTAACTTTAGGAAGGGACTAGAGTGTATTCACAGGTTTTACATTTCTGGTATTAAATCACTAATCAGAGGAAGGATTTGACCTATTTGAAAAGTGCATCCTATATAATCCTTTAACCACTGTCATGTTCTCTTGATGGTGGCACATTAAAAGACTTTAAAATTGCAGCTTTTTCTGGATTTCCCAAAGAGTAACTGTGCTCTGTTTAAAAGGGCTTTCTTCCTCTGGATTCATGTTTACATCTGCATTTGCATCTGAAATGTCATTCTACCCCAAGACATATGGGAAACATTAATGCCACATAGGGCTTTAAAGTCATGGTGGAAATTGGAAGCACTCTCCTAAGTGTCTTCATGACACTTTCTGCCTGATCTGCCACAGACAAGCCAATGGCCCAGGAAGTGTAACTCTCCAGCTTGACTACCTCATAAACACTTTCAGTGACCTGTTTATGATCATCTTTCCAATTCTCTGAATCAGTATCAATTCTCAAAGCAGGATAAAGATTAGAGATATTCCCACAACATTCACACCACTCTACATCCATGTCCCCCAAAGATCCATTCATGACAACTTGAAGAATGGACACAAAGTTTCTCCTCTGTCAGGTAATGGAAATGGGCAGAATTCAGATTCTACCAATTATGTAATTTTTAGGAAAACCACTTAGCTTCCAGGCCACATATGTCACTGGACTGAAAACAATAATCACCTTATAAGTAGGGATATATTTAACAACATTGGGAATGATAAATTTAAAGATATTCGCCTTATGCTGGACCAAATTAAGATGACTTTCTCCTCCTGTTGACATGCCCTAGCTGTAACAACAACCAGCTTTGACTTTGCAGTCACACTGTCGTCTTTGAGGAAAAGGCTGCCATGTTGTAGAACCATCATCTCTCCCTTTAGTTTGTTCAAAGACATCAGCTAGGGCAAGTTCATCAACCAAATCCTTTCTTAAGATACGGATGGCACATGCCGTGCCAACTGCACCAACTCCAACAACAGTGTTCTTGTTACAAGGAACCTGGTCTTCCTTTAGAACATTCAAAATTAGCTGATATTTGACAGTAGATGCCATTTTAGGGGATGTAAATTGTTGCTAGTCAGGCTGGAAATGTTCTGAGTTATATGTGAGACTATTGTTCCCAGACTCACTCCTGAGGAATATTTTTTAAAATATCTAACTGAAATACAGAGTCTGAAGCTCATTAGATCAGGAGGTGAGGCATCTTGAAGCAATGAAAAGATTATCAGACTGGGAGGAAGAATACATGGACATAAATCAGTCTTTCCCACTTAGTAGTTGAATGATATCAAATAAATTACTATATTGTTCTGAAACTCAGTTTCCTAACTTATCAAAAGGGGGAAAATGCTCTAACTCACAAGATTGCTCTAACTCATAAGGAAACATTTTTTATGAAAGCACCTTTAAAAATATGAAACATTATCTAAACATAAGGTATTACTGTAACCACTGTTTTGGGCTGCTGTATTGTTGGAGGAAAGTTAAAGTCATAAATTCAATCTCCATTTTGGTTAGTTCCCTTCCCCCCCCCCCCTTTTTTAAACGTATTATGCTCATTGCAATTAGTTCTTCTCCATGACTTCATTCTGGCATGAAAATGATCCTAGGGTCTCAAATGTTATATAAACAGAAGCTGTAGAAAATACTACCAATGAGGAAGATTATAGTTAAACTCCAGATTGAATCTACTGATCAAGTACCAACTTAGCTAAGAGAAGTTCATCAGTTGCTTGGTAACCAAATAATTAACCTTTAGGCAAGGTAACCTATTAGAGAAAAGCAAATTCAGCATAGCCTTTGGTCCTATGATGAAATGCTCTTTTTTGCTAAAGCCATCTTCTTCATGTGTGTTCTTAATCCCATACTAACCTATCCTTCCTCTCTCATAGGAGTATCATTCATTTTAATTATTCTTCTCTCTTCCCTCATCTTCAATGTAAAAAATTTACAAGTAACTTGAGAATATCATGTAAACCAAGCTTACATTTGATTTGATGACTTGGTAGTTTCAATGCAATGGTGGATTCAAAGGTGCTGTATAAAGCAAATTAAAGATATAGTTCAACATGCTGTTCTGAGAGTCCAGAGAGGACCTATTGGATACAGCATTCTGAACTTCAAAGATCAGGGGTAAAGGGAATTAATTGAAAGCATGAAACACAGGGATCCTTGGCAAAATGAAGTAGAATCAATTGCACCAATCAAAATTACAGAATGAAGCAGAGACAGTGCGCAAAGTACTGAATCAGGAATGAAAGTTGGTACGATGGATATATCAAAGAAAACATTAACCAATATCACAGATTATTGTATACCTAGAGGTCAATCAAAAAGTGATTAACTCCACAATAACTGCTAGTAGAAACTCATAGGAAATGATGAACTTTATTTTTTTTTAATTTTTAATGTTCTACAATCACTACCATAAAACTTAGATTTTTTTCCCCTCTAACAACCCCACCACCACCTCTCCCCTCTCCAAGAAGGCATATAATTCTATATATGATCTAAACATACATTCCTATTGAATACATTTTCACTATAGTCATGCTGTGTAGAAGAACTAAAATAAATGGGAGAAATCATATAACAACCAAAACATAATACACACACACACACACACACACACACACACACATAAATGATCTGCTACATTCTGCAATTGAATTCCATAGTTTTTTCTCTGAATGTGGAAGGCATTTTGCCTTAGTAGGTCATTGGGAATTTTTATGTTCTTGCATTGCTATGAAGATCTAAACCTACCAGAAAAAACTCTCCCACACTGTGGTCTTGCTGTGTACAAAGTTCTCCTCCTTCTGCTCCTTTTGCTCAGCATCTCATCATATAAGTCTTTCCAAGCCTCTCTGAAGTCTTCTTGTTCATCATTTCTTATGGTGCAATAGTATTCCATTACATTCATATACCATAATTTATTCAGCTATTCCCCAATCGATGGGCATCCCCTTGATTTCCAGTTTTTGGCAGCTACAAAGAGTGCCGCTATAAATATTATTGTACATGTGGGACCCTTTCCCATTTTTATTATATCTTGGAGATGCAATCCTAGAAGTGACTGGGTCAAAGGGTTTGCACATTTTTGTAGTCCTTTGGGCATAGTTCCAAACCACTCTCCAGGATGGTTGGATGAGCTCATAGCTCCACTAACAATGAATTAGTGTTCCAACTCTCCCATATCCTCTCTAACATTTATCATTTTCCTGTTCTGTCATGTTTGCCAATCTAATAGGTGTGATGTGGTACCTCAGAGTTGTTTTGATTTGCATCTCTTTAATCAATAGTGATTTAGAATATTTTTTCATATGATTATAGATATCTTTAATTTTTTCCTCTGAAAATTGCCTGTTCACATCCTTTGACCATTTATCAATTGGGGAATGACTTATGTTGTTGTACATTTGACTCAATTCTCTATATATTCTAGAAATGAAGCCTTTATTCCCAAGACTAGCTGTAAAAATTCTTTCCCAATTTACTACATCCCTCTGAATTTTGGTTGCATTGGGTTTGGTTGTGCAAAAACTTTTCAGTTTAATTTAATCAAAATTATCCATCTTGCACTTCATAATTCTTTCTATCTCTTCTTTTAGTCAAAAATTCTTCCCTTCTCCCATAAATCTGATAAATACACTATTCCTTGTTCCTCCAGTTTGTCCATGGTATCAATCTTTATACCTAGATCATGTACCCATTTGGACTTTATTCTTGTGTACAGTGTCAAGCATGGGTCTAGGCCTAGGTTCTGCCATACTGTTATCCAGTTTTCCCAGCAATTTTTGTTGAACAGGGAGTCCTTATCCCAGAATCTGGGGTCCTTGTGTTTGTCAAACAGGAGGTTGCTATATTCCTTGCCTACTGTGTCTTGAGTACTTAGCTTGTTCCACTTGTCTACCCTTCTGTTTCTTAGCCTGTATTAAGTGGTTTTGGTAATTGCTGCTGTATAATACAATTTGAGATCTGGTAGCACTAGGCCATCTTCCGTAGCATTTCTTTTCTTTTGCCCCTTTGATATTCTGGACCTTTTGTTCTTCCAAATGAATTTTGATATTATTTTATCCAGCTCTAGAAAATAATTGTCTGATAGTTTAATTGGTATGGCACTAAGTAAGTAAATTAATTTTGGTAGAATTATCATTTTTATTATATTAGCTCA
>CM053771.1:325198972-325228462 GCA_028658325.1 Potorous gilbertii
CGATGTTTTTCCACTTACTTAAATCTGACTTTATTTGTGCAAAAAATGTCTTGTAGTTGTGTTCATATAGTCCCTGGGTTTGTTTTGACAGGTAAACTCCCAAATATTTTATAGTGTCTACCCTAGCTTTAGATGGGATTTCTCTTTCTATCTCTTGCTGTTGGACTTTGTTGCTAATATATAGGAATGCAGAAGATTTGTGTGGGTTTATTTTGTAACCTGCAACTTTGCCAAAGTTGTTTATTATTTCAAGTATTGTTTCACTTGAATCTCTGGGATTCTCTAAGTATATTATCATATCATCTGCAAAGAGTGATAACTTAGTTTCTTCTTTGCCTATTCTTATTCCTTCAGTTTCTTTATCTTGTCTAATAACTAACATTTATAGTACCACATTTAATAATAGTGGTGATAATGGACATCCTTGTTTTACACCTGATCTTATTGGAAATGCATGTAGCTTATCTCCATTGCATATAATGCTTGCTGAAGATTTTAGGTAGATACTGCTTATTATTTTATGGAAAGTTCCCTTTATTCCTATGTTCTCCAGTGTTTTTACTAGGAATGGATGTTGTATTTTGTTCAGAGTTTTGTCTATTATTATTTGTCTATTTTTAGATATAGATATTATTATCTATAGATAATAGACTATTTGTCTATTATCTATGGAGATAATCATGTGGTTTCTGTTAGTTTTATTGTTGATATGATCAATAATGCTAATAGTTTTGCTAATATTGAACCAGCCCTGCATTCCTGGTATGAATCCTATCTGATCATAATGTATTATTCTCTTGATAAGATGCTGTATTCGTTTGACTAAAATCTTATTTAAAATTTTTGCATCTATGTTCATTAGAGAAATTGGTCTATAATTTTCTTTCTCTGTTTTGTCTCTTCTTGGTTTGGGTATCAAAACCATATTTGTATCATAAAAAGAATTTGGGAGGACTCCTTCTTCCCCAATTTTCAAAAATAGTCTATATAGTATTGGAATTAACTGTTCTTTAAATGTTTGATAGAATTCACTTGTAAATCCATCTGACCCTGGAGATTTTTCCTGGGAAGTTCATTGATGGCTTGTTCAATTTCTTTTTCTGAGATGAGGTTGTTTAAATATTCAACTTCTTCCTCTGTTAATCTGGGCAATTTGTATTTTTTAAAATACTCATCCATCTCATTTAGATTGTCGAATTTGTGGGAATAAAGTTGGGCAAAGTAATTTCTAATTATTGCTTTAATTTCCTCCTCATTGGAGATGAGTTCACCCCTTTCATTTTTGATATTAGTAATTTGATTTTCTTCTTTCTTTTTTTTTAATCAAATTGACCAAAGGTTTACCAATTTTTTAAAATTTTTCATAAAACCATATATTGATTTTACTTATCAATTCAATAGTTTTCTTAATTTCAGTTTTAATAATATCTCCTTTATTTTTGAGTATTTCCAATTTAATGTTTATTTGGGCATTTTCAATTTGTTCTTTTTCTAGCTTTTTCAGCTGCATGCCCAAGTCATTGATCTCCTCTTTCTCTATTGTATTTATGTAGGCATTCAAAGATATAAAGCTTCCCCTTAGAACTGCTTTTGCAGTATCCCATAAGATTTCGTAGGCTGTCTCATTATTGTCATTCTCTTGAATGAAGTTGTTGATTGTTTCTATGATTTCTTGTTTAACTCACTCCTTCTTTAGGGTTAGGTCATTTAGTTTCCAATTGATTTTTGGTTTATCTTTTCATGGTCTTTTATTACATATAATTTTTATTGCATTATGATCTGAGAAGGATGCATTGAGTATCTCTGCCTTTATGTACTGAATTATGCATGGTCAATTTTTGTATATGTGACATATAATGCGGAGAAAAATGTATATTCCTTTCTATTCTCATTCAATTTTCTCCAGAGATCTATCATGTCTACCTTATCCAGAACTGTATTTACTTCCTTAGCCTCTTTCTTTTTTATTTTGAGGTTAGATTTGTCAAATTCAGAGAGAGGGAGGTTGAGGACCCCCACTAGTATAGTTTTGCTGTCAATTTCTTCCTTCAACTTCCCCAACCCCTCCTCTAAGAATTTGGATGCTATACCACTTGGAGCATACATGTGTAGTAATGATATTGCTTCATTGTCTATGGTGCCTTTTAGCAGGATATACTTTCCTTCGTTATCTTTTTTGATTAGATCTATTTCTGCTTTTGCTTTGTCTGACATTAGGATTGCTACTCCTGCTTTTCTTACATCAGCTGAAGTACAATATATTCTGCTCCAACCTTTTAGCTTTGCCCTGTATCCCCCTCATTTCAAATGTGTTTCTTGTAAACAACATATTGTTGGATTATGGCTTTTAATCCATTCTGCTATTCATGTCCATTTAATGGGAGAGTTCATTCCATTCACATCCAAAGTTATGATTGCAAACTGTGTATTTCCTTCCGTCTTCTTTCCCACCGTTTGTGCTTTTAGCTCTCCTGTCTCCCTTTTCCTCCTCAATGGTTTTCTCCTTTCACCACCACCTCCTGTAGCCTACTCTTCCTTGTTTTAGCCCCCTTCCCTTTTACTCCCCTTTATCCTTACTGCTTCTTCCCTCCATTTTAACTTCCCCTCCTTTTTTCCCCCTTCCCCTCCTACTGCCTGTAGAGGTAGTTAGAATTATGTACTTTATTGTTCTCTTCTTGAACCAAATCAGATGAGAGTACCTCCCAAACAATGCTCATCTCCCTCCTCTCTTTCCCTCTAGTATAATTTTGTACTTCTTCTTGTGATGTAATTTACCGTTTTCTGCTTCTTCCTTTTTACACCTCCTGTTACAATCCCTTCACATGCTTAAATCATATTTTTAACGTGACATCATTTACTATGTACCATTCCCTCTATGTATATCTCTTTTATATTTCATAATAGATGTACAATTCTCAGGATTAACAGGTATCATCTTCCCTTATAGGGAGGTAAACAGTTTGCCCAAATTGAGTAACAAGTTTGTTTTTTTTTTTATTTTCCCCCTGTTTACCTTTTTATGCCTCTCTTGAGACCTGTATTTGAAGATCAAATTTTCTATTAAGTTCTGGCATTTTTGTAAGGAAGGTCGGGAAATGATTTACTTCATTGAATTGCCATCTCCTTGCATAATATATTATGCTGAACTTTGCTGGGTAGTTGATCCTTGGTTGTACTCCCAGCTCCTTTGCCTTATGGAATATCAGATTCCAATTCCTTCTATCTTTTAATATAGAAGCTGCAAGGTCCTGTGTGATCCCCACTGTAGCTCCTCAATATTTGAATGGTTTCTTTCTGGTTGCCTGTAGTATTTTCTCCTTCACTTGATAGTTCTGGAATTTGGCAACGATATTTCTTGGGGTTTTGAATTTGGGGTCCCTTTTGGGAGGTGAAAGGTGGATTCTGTGGATGACTATTTCGCCCTCTGGATCTAGCACTTCTGGGCATATTTCCTTGATGATTTCCTGGAAGATATTGTCCAGACTCTTTTTTTCATTATGACTTTCTGGCAGGCCAATAATTCTTAAATTTTCTCTCCTGGATCCATTTTCCAGGTCGGTTATTCTCCCAATAAAATATCTTACATTTTCTTCTATCTTTTCGTTCTTTAGATTTTGTTTAACTGATTCTTGCTGTCTCATAGAGTCATTAGTTTCTACTTGCCCAAGTCTAATTTTCATCAGATTGTTTTCTTCAGTTAACTTTTGTATCTCCTTTCCCATCTGTCCAATTGTTACTTTTAAAGAGTTATTTTCTCCAGTTAATTTTTGTACTTCCTTTTCCATTTGTTCAATTTTCCTTTTCAAAGAGTTGTTCCCATCAATGAATTCTTTTTTTGTACTTTTAAAATCATTGGCCAGTTTTTCTATTTCCTTCTTCAGCTCTTCCATGAGAGCTGTTTGTGCATGTGAGCAGTTCGTAGTCCCTTCTGAAGTTTCAAATGAAAGGACAATCTCACTACTGACCTCTTTGGTATTTGTGTTTTGGTCTTTGTCCCCATAGAAAGATTCTATGTATTTTTCGCTCTTGTTTTGCTTTTTCTTGTTCAGGATGGTGATTGTGTGTTGTGGTTTCTGGTTCTTTCAGTTAGAAGCTGCACTTGTGTGAAAAAGCTAAGAATAGGTGTCTTTTTATTTTATTTTTTTTGTTTTGTGTTTCCCTGATCAGCCCTGGGATTAGCTTGTTAAGTGTGGGGGAAGGGTGGTCTGGTCAAGGGAGATCCCATCAGTTGAACTGTGGCAAAGTTAAGCTCAGTGGATGGTGATCCCACCTGCCCTATTGTTTTTCCATTTCCCCTGGAGTGCTGAGGCTCACCTGGGTCCTAGTGCAAGTTTCTACCACCCTGGAGTCCCTCTCTTTCCTGTTAACCTTTGCCACAGTAGAAGGGATTCCCCCTTAGCCATTTTCCTAGCCTCAGGTGTTATGAGACTATTTGCCCCCTCTGCTGTTCTCACTGATCCAAGACTTTTCTGGGGAAACATTTTGTGGTTCTTTTGAGGTCATCATGGGTGGAGGAGAGAGCATTTACTCTTCACTCCACCATCCTGGCTCCCAGAAGTTCAAGTAGGTGACTTACAGAAGTTTAATCTGCAGGGTGAAAGTCTCAGGAGCTGCTGCAGCTGATCTCTGGGGCTCAGCAGCTGTCACTTGCTTGGCTCTATTGGTTTCTCACCCTAGGCTGCTGCTCTGCCAGTTCCACCTGCTGGTGTCTCAAGTTTCCTTGGGGCCCTCCCACTTGGCTGCACTGGACTACAATAAATATTTTGAACATATGGGTTCTTTTCCTCTTTTTTTGCTCTCTAGGGTATAGATCTAGTAGTACTGATACAACTGAGTGAATACATGTTCATAGTTTAATAGCTTTTAAGGCATAGTTACACATTGCTTTCCTGAATAGTTGGACCGTACCCATTTTCTCCCTTTTCCTCCAGCATTTGTCATTTTCTTTTCTTTTTTGTCATCTTAGTCAATATTATATGGTGCTCATAGCTGTTTTACTTCATATTTCTCTAATCATTAGTGATTTGGAGCATTTTTTTCATGTGACTAAAGATAACTTTGAGTTCTTTCTCTGACAACTACAAATCCTTTGACAATTTATCAGTTGGGGAATGTTGTAATATTTCTTTCTGTCTCCTGAGGTCACTAATTGTTTTGGTCTAATCTAGTTTTCAGGGATTCTACTTCATTGGTGAGGTTTACCACTCAGCTATCTCTTTCTTCCAGTTCTTTCCACTGGAGATTTTATTTCTTTTATCTCTTGATTCATTTCTTCTAGATCTTCATACAACCTTGTTTAAAAAATAAGTTCAAGTGGAACCAAGATAGCTAAGCTCTTAGACAAACTCCTTCAGATGCCTCTAAAAAGAGAATCTGACCAAATTTTGGAGGTGCAGAATCCAATAGGAGACAGATTGTGGCAGATTCACAGCCCAGGACAGACTGGAAGGTCCACAGGAAGGATCTGTTCCACGGGGGTGAGCCCACAGCGCCCACTCTACAAATAGGCCCTTTTCTTCATTTTTTAAATGCCTTTGGGATATAGAACTAACAATGGTATTCCTGGATCAAAGGGTATGCAGTTTTATAGCTTTTTGTGTGTAATTCCAAATTGCTCTCCAGAATGGTTGGATCAGTTAATAACTCCACCAACAGTGCATTAGTGTCCCAGTTTTCCCACATCCCCTCCAATACTCACCCCATAATTTTCCTTTTTTTTCATATCAGTCAATCTTAATAGATTTGAGGTGCTGCCTTAGATTTGTTTTAATTTCCATATCTCTAAACAATAGGGAGATAGAGCATTTTTTTCATATGACTATCATTGGCTTTGTCTGAAAACTGCCGATTGACATTAGCCCTTGACCATTTATCAATGAGGAATGACTGTATTTATGTAAATTGGACTTTACATATTTGAGAAATGAAGCCTGTATTAGAGATACTTGATACAAGCTTTCTTTCCTTTTAATTCTGATTGCATTGGTTTTGTTTGTGCAAAACCTTTTCAATTTTATAGAATCAAAATGATTTATGTTACATTTTGTTTGGTCCTACATGTTTACCTTATCCATAGATCTGACAAATAAACTATTTAGTGGTCTCCTAATTTGCTTATGGTATCACCTCTTATTTGTAAATCATGTACCCATTTGAATCTCATCTTGATATATGATGTGAGATGTTGGCCTATACCAAGTTTCTGCCATACTGTTTTCTAGTTTTCCCAGAATTTGTTGTCAAATAATGAGATTTTTTTCCCCAAAGGTTTGGAAGTTTGGGTTTATCATATACGAGATTACTATGGTGATTTATGACAATGTAATAGGTACTTAATGCATTCCACTAATCTAGCACTCTATTTCTTAGTCATACCAGATTATTTTTGATAATTACCACTTTATAATATAGGTTGAGATCTGGTATGACAAGAACCACTTTCTTTCATATTTTTTTATTCTTTTGATAGCCTTGAACATTTGTTCTTCCATAAGAATTTTGTTATTATTTTTTCTAGCTCTATAAAATAATTTTTGGTATTCCACTGAATAAATAGATTAATTTATGGAGAATTGTCATTTTTATTACATTGGCTCAGCCTACCCATTAGTAATGGATATTTTTCCAATTAGTTAGATCTGACTTTATTTGTGTGAAAAATGTTTGATAATTATTTTCATATAGTTCCTAGGTTTGTCTTGGCAGGCAGATTCCAAAGTATTTCATATTGTCTATAATTATTTTAAGTGGAATTTTCTTTCTATCTCTTGCTGCTGAACTTTGTTGACAGTATATAGAAATACTGATGATTTATGTGGGTTTATTTTGTATCTCGCAATTTTGCTAAAGTTCTTAATTATTTCAAGTAATTTTTTAGTTGATTCTCCAGGATTCTTTAAGTATACCATCATATCATCTGCAATGAATGATAGTTTTGCTTCCGCATCGCCTATTTGAATTCCTTCAATTTCTTTTTCTCCTCCCATTGCTATAGCTAGCATTTCTAGTACAATATTAAATAATTGAGGTGATAATGGGCATCCTCATTTCACCCTGATTGTACTGAGAAGATTTGCAGCTTATTATCCCATCACAGATAATGCTTGCTGATAGTTTCAGACAAATATTACTTACCATGTTAAGAAAAGTTTAATTTATTCTTATCTTTTCTAGTGTTTTTAATAGGAATGAATGTTGTATTTTGTCAAAGGTTTTTCTCCATTTATTGAGATAATCTTATGATTTCTGTTGGTTTTGTTATTGATATAGTCAATTATGCTCATAGTTTTCCTGATATTTAACCTGCCCTACATCTTTAATTTAAATTTCACCTGGTTATAGTGTATGATCCTTCTGATATGTTGCTGTAATCTCTATGCTAGTATTTTATTTAAAATTTATGCATCAATAATGGTAAGGAAAATTAGTCTATAATTTTCTGTTTTTACTTCCTGGTATAGGCTTGGACAATAGGTCTCTGCCCTCCTAGTACTGAGTGAATGTAAATACTAAACAGTAACTCTTTCTCTTTTGCCCAGGAACCCTGACTGTCTTCCCTTCCCAGTTTGATTTTTTTTTTATTAAAGGGGTCATCCCTTGAGTAACTACTTAAAGAGGCCTATTCACTGAATGGGAATTATCTAACTCAAAGTGAAACCTGAAAAGACCTTAGCCTTTGAATCCTGGGCCATCTTCACACATCCTGTTGAATATCTGGCCACTGAACCCAGATGACTCTGGAGGAGAAAATGATACTGGTGACCTTGCAGAGCCCTCTCTCACTCAAGCAAAGTCAACTGCAAGTCATATCATCATCTTTTGATGTCATGGTCCTCTTTGAGAATGAAGGACAAACACAATAGCACAATATTTGTATGACTCCATCTATTTTCTCAAACACTTTATATAGTATTGGAATTAATTGTTTGGTAGAATTTACTTGTGAACTCATCTGGTCCTGGGAATTTTTTCTTAGTAAGTTCATTGATGGTTTCTTCAATTTTTTTTTCTAAGACTGTGTTATTCTATTTATTCTTCTGTTAATCTGGATAATCTATATTTTTATAGATATTTATCCATTTCACTTAGATTATTAAATTTTTTGACATATAATTGGACAAGATAAGTCCTACCAATTGTTTTAATTTCTTCTTTGTTGGTGAATTCACCCCTTTCATAAAACACATTTTCATTTATATAACATTATAGAGATAGGTCATGAAATCCATCCCAAAATGGAGACGAGAAACAGAAGAGCCCACAAGTTCGCAGAAAACTTGGCACAGGACCCAACAGTGACAAATAATCCTGAGTGAGAGCAAAGGAAACTGGTAGTAAGAAAATAGGATACAAATGGAAGAATTTGTCCAACATTCTGTAGCAATCTATTTACAACATTAATGGTCATGCAACTACCCCACACATTTAGCACTTTAACATCTCAGTTTCATATATGGGATAAGTGATTGGACCAGGGCATGTGCACACAAAAGAATTTTCTACTGAAAAAAAACTTATCAAGATGACGGAAATAGATGAATGAGAGGACATCATATACTTCTTTTCTCATTTCTATGACAACTTTATAAATAAGCTGCATATGAATCAGAGATATCTGATGAAAATATAAGAATGAATACAACAACCTTTCACAAATGACTTTCTAGCAGACATAACTTTGAAAGGTGGAGAAAAGATTCAATTACATTTATTTATTGCTTTTTTAAAAACTATTTGACTCAGTGTAGCAGAACACATCCCTAAAAGCTCTCTTCAACAAGGTGTCTCCTTTGTACATCTTAAGATCACACAAAAGAGATCTAGCTGCATTGTTTTGATTATTGATATTAAATGTGAAATAATATGGGACATGTGTTCACCAAAAGTGTTTTGTCAGTGTCATGATGATGACCTGACCAGAGGGATTTCCTATAGATTATGAGGTCCTTCAGATGTTCCTTTTTGTGATGACAGAATCAAGTCCCTAAATACTAAAGTGCTTCTTTAATGACATCTATAGTCACCCATACACAGAGGGGGAGAAAAGGATGACACTTACCTACTGTCTACACCATGTCATGCAATGGATTACAGTTCATTAAGGTAAAGCATCACTCATATACTAAACAAACTGTAAAGATGGTGAACTAATCAAAAAAAAGGGAACAGTTGGAGTGCATTTGGGAGGGCAGTATTTTCACCATCCCCAAACTCCTCCTTGTCATTGAAACTGATTGTTTAAACTCCACTATCCTCTGAGAGACAGTTGCAGTGCAGTAGATTTAGAATTGTCAAAAATACTTGAATTCAAGTCATATCTTTGATAGATTTTGTTTATGTGACCCCCTGGGTGAGCAAATTAAACTTCTATGCAAGAATCTAAGACAAAAAGTTTCTGGCCATGAGCCACCCTCCATTAGTAGAAAAATTATCCTTCTTAGGAGTTCTATACCAATGAAATCACAAGTCCAGTCCAAAGTTGAAAGAAATTTACAAAAATAATATGTATCTGAGCATCATGGCTATATAACATGGAGTGTCATATCTAAATAATTAAAATTGTAGGTGAGCAAAAGTGTCAATGGAGAGACTCATGCTGTGTGTAATTATGCTGTAGCATATTATCAACACTAGCCTGAATCTAAGAAGTGAAGCTAATCAATCAATAAGGATTTATTTGCAACCTACCATATGCCATGGACTGTACTCAGTGCTCAGGAGGCAGTTAAGGGAATTCTGCCTAGAATTAGGAAGACTTAAATTCAGATCTTGCCTCAGTTATTTAAATAGCTATTTAACCCTCGGCAAATTACTTAGCTCTCTGAAGTAGTTTTCTCATCTTTGAAATAAGGCTAACAATAAATAAAAATAACAATGATATCTACCTCACAAGTCTGGGACAGCTAGAGAGTACCTGAAGTCTGTACCCTGTTTGCCTCAGCTTCCTCATCTGTCAAATGAACTAATGAAGGAAATAACAAAACACTCCTGTATCTTTGCCCCAAAACAAACAAACAAATGGGGCCATGAAAAGTTGAACATGACAAAACATGACAGACCTTACAAGGCTGCCATGAGAATCAAATAAGATGACATATGTAGTGCATTTTGCTGACCTTAAAGTTCTATATAAATGTTAGCTAAAACGACAAAAGTGAAATCACACCTTTTACAAAAGATATCCTGTAATGGGAAAATGAAGTGTTGGTGGCAAAGGATGACAGATGGAGAATTCAATAGTGTACTCAAAATGTTAAAAATACACACAGGAAAAACTATACTGAATTGGGTACATTAGCCATGGGAATATGGGAGGATGTGGATAGGATAAGCACAGAATCAGCAGATGTGGAAAGGTTGTGATCTGCATCAATGAGATCATGGATCCATAGGGCTACAGGTACTGAAGTAAGTATGAGCAAATACAAATTATGTATCCATTCCCAAGAGAATGAAACATATTACTCGAGATAAGTAGTGCTTTGTTTCCTAGGACATTTACAATGAGATTTCTTTTAAAACAGAGCCATTTCCCTTTGAAAAGTCATTGAAGAAGGATAAAAAGAAACTGCTTTTGAAAGCTCATTGAAAAGAATATAAAACTAGCAATAATAGTTTTCTTCTTTGCATTTACCTAAAATGATGAATCAGAAATATTAGAGAGCAAAAGTTGGGTATGAAAAAAAGAGTCCTCAATTTAGTCAGAGAACTTGATTTTCCTCCAGACTCTACTAATAAATAAATGACCTTTGGTGAATCATGTCATCTCAGTTTACCCCATCTATAAAATGAAGGCATTGTACTATATTTTCTGTAAGGTCCTTTGTCTAATATTTTCTATGTAATTAAACATTTCAAAATGTATTGCATATATACAATCATCTTAAATAGAGAAGCAATATAATGATGTTGTTCTTGTTTAGTCATATCTCATTCTTCTTGACCCTGGGGACCATAGTAATAGGATACTGTCCATGGGGCTTTTTCTTTGCAAAGATACTGTGATAGTTTGCATTTTGTTCTCCAATAGATTGAGGCAAGCAGAGGTTAAATAATTTTCCCAGAGTCACAGAACTATTAAGGGTTTAAGGTCAAATTTGAATTCAGGTCTTCTGGACTCCAGGCCCAGGTTTCTATCCACTGAGCCAGCTGATTGCCTCAGTGTAATGGGGTTTTCTTCACAAGGATGCCAAAGTGGTTTTGTAATTTCTTTATCCAACTCATTTTAGAGAAGAGAAAACTGAAGCAAAGAGTGACTTTCCCAGAGGCACAAAGCTAATAAGTGTCTGAGGCCAGATTTGAACTCAGGGACATGAGTCTTCCTTGACTCCAGGCCTGGGTCTCTAATATTGTGCTACCTAGAAGCTTCACTTTCATTTAATAAATTTTTAATGAGGGAAGGAAAGAAAAAAGAATGGAGAGCAGAAAAAAGAAGAGAGGATTTAAGTGGACAGATGATTTTTTATTTTACATTTTACATTTACATTTTATATTTTACATTAGCTCTATACTGTCTCTCTCAAATTCTATGTAAATTAGGTTAAGAATTTATTTTCTTCCTCTTTATGTGGTATCCTGTTTGATATAGGAACTTCCCTTTTCACCAGTCAGTTTCATCTTACAGACTCTCTGAACTTCCCCAATTCACAATATAACTGAAATAAAGACATCCATTTTAGGATCAGTGATTGATTCCCTTAGAGCATGAAAGTATAAGAAGAACAGAGGCAAGCCCAAACTCTGGCTCATTCTCAGTTTAGCAGAATATAAGTTTTAGCTACATTTGCAGCACTGGGCTTAGAGGTAGGAAATCCTGAGTTCAAATTCATGCCTAGATACTTAGCAGCTTCATGACCTGGGACAACACATCACTTAATTTCAAATTAATTTCTTCTTCTACAAAAGAGGGATAATAGAGATAATCTAGTCAATAGATGTACAGTCCTCTGCAAAAATGAAAATGCTATAAGTGTTAGCTCTGATTATTAACTACTACATGTTGGACAATTGACCATTTCTAAAGGAGTGCAGAAGGAGCAGCCCAGGCCCACCATCATGGGAAATACCATGGTTACATGATACCTACAGAGATATAAAAGGAGGAGAAGATAGAATTATTATCATTTTAGGGATTGTTTTGTTCTTTCAAAACACACCCTTTCCTTATGGTATCGATAGGGTCAATAGTATAATCCTTACTTGTATTGTCACACAATCACTACCCATGCTCTGTGCAGTCTGTGTTGGATGTCTAACATGATTTGCTTACTTATAATATTTAATGACATGTAGTTAGTTATGTTAGGAAAAATGTCAATAATTGTTTCTTTCAGCCTTATTTGTAGCTTAAGAGGGGTTGATCTAACAAAGAGACTAAAACTAAAATTTCAGGTCACTTAGTATATTTAAATTACACTTAAAATTCAGGTTACTCAGCCATCCCAATGCCAATAATCCTTTGAACAACTCATTCTTTTCAGAAAAGATCAATGAAAACAAAATGACTGATCATTCAACCTCCTTTCCTATAAGAGTTTTGCAACAAATTCCAGGGGGGATTAAATGCAGAGAATTAGCATACATATTTAAAATCTGGTGATATGGGCTAAAGAGATTGTGGAAGGGGTTGCATTCACTGGAGCAAGTGGGATGAGTGCAGAAATGCTTCACAGATTAGTTCAATTGATTTATGATTCAATATATTGTAACTTATTATAGGTAAAAATGGGCAACTAAGTTTCAGGCTTGGTATTAAACTATAGACAAATAGTTTGTGAAGGATTATACCAACGTTTGACCATTCATTCAATAAGAATATATTAAATGCTATGGATCTGACCCTGTGTAACCTAACACACAGTTTCATTGAGCTATCCAAGCCCCTCCTCCATGAGGCAGTAATTCAAGTACAATGTCATTTTTTTCTATCATTTTAGACCTGTTCATAGGGTATTCTTGGCAAAGATACTGAAGCAATTTTCCATTACCTTTTCTAGTAGATCACCTTTTGTCAGAATTCTCTACAAGAGACAGAAAATGCAAAACTCCTCGGTATCTGTGCCAAGAAAATCCCATGAACAGTACTAAGATGATAAAAGATATGACAGGGAAGATGAACTCTTCAGGTCAGAAGGTGTCCAACACACTACTGGGAAAGAGTGGAGGATAACTACAAGTAGCTCCAGTGCTAATGATGCTGCTGAGTCAAAGCTGAAAGAAAACTCAGCTGTTGGATGCATTTGGCAATGAAAGGAAAGTCTAATGCTATAGATATTAATACTGCATAGGGACCTGAAATGTAAGATCTATGAACCAAGAAAAGCTGCATGTGGTCCAACTGGAGATGCAAAAATTAAACATCAACATCTTGGGTGTCAGTGAACTTAAACAGATGGTAAGTGATGTATTTAATTCAGGTCATCACTACATATATTACTGTGGGCAAGAATCCCTTAGAAGGGATGGAGCAGTCCTCATGATCAAGAAAAGGATCAAGAAAAGCAATACCAGTGTTTTAATCTAAGACAATTGATTCAACAGGTAACCTAAGTCTATGTTCCAATCACTGATGGTAAAGAGGCCAAGGTTGATCAGTCCTATGAGAACCTACAACATCTTCTAGAAATAACACTCCCCACACACAAAGAATGTCACATTCATCATAGAGGATTGGAATGCTAAAGTAGAAAATCAAAAGATAGTTGGAATAACAGGCAAGTTTGGCCTGGAATATAAAATGAATCAGGGCAAAAACTAATAGTTTTGTCCAAAAAAACCCCAAAATTCGCTTGTCATCACAAACATTCTTTTTCAAAAAACCAAAAGGTAATGCTACTCATGGATATTACCACATAGTCAATATCAAAATCAGATTGATTACATACTTTGCAACTAAAGGTGAAGAAATTCTATCCCAGGATTTGGGAACCTGTGGCCTTGAGATCACATATGCCCTTCTAGGTCCTTTTGACAGAGTTCAAGTTTTACAGAACAAATCTTTTTATTAAAGAGATTTATTCTGTGAACTTTGGATTCAGTGAAAGGGCTGCATTTGAGGACCCAGAAGGCCACATGTGATTCCTCACCCCTGTTCTAAATAGTCAGTTAAGAGTTCAAACAAGACCTGAGGTTGACTGTGGATTAGATGATGAACTTCTTATTGCAAAGTTCAGACTTCAATTTAAGAGAATGGGAAAAACCATCAGATAACATAGGTATGACTTTAAAAACATTCCTTATGAAAATTAAGAGAAGATGATGAATAGATTTAAGGGATTGGAGCTAGGAGATAGAGTATCAAAACAACCATGGACAGAAGTTCACTATATTGTACAGGAGGCAACCACAAAAACTTTCCAAAGAAAAGAAAAGCAAGAAAACAAAATATTGAGGATTTATAAACAGCTGAGGAAAGAAACAACGTGAAACTTAAAGGAGAAGGGGAAAGATATATCTGATTGAAAGCAGAATTCCAGAGGCTAGCAAAAAGGGATAAGGTTTTCCTAAATGAGCAATTGAAAGAAATAAAAGAAGACAATAGAAAGGGAAAGACGAAAAATCTCTTCAAGAAAATTAAAGATATTACGGAAACATTTCATGCAAAAATGGCTATGATAAAAGACAGAAACAGAATAACAATAGAAGCAGAAGAAACTAAGAAATTTCAAGAATATATAAAAGAACTATACAAGAAAGATTTTAACATCACTGATAACTACAAGATAGTGTGATTACAGATCTAGAGCTAGATGTTCTAGAGAATGAAGTCAAGTGGGAAGCATTGCTAACAGTAAGGCCAGTGGAGGTGATGGAATTCCAACTGAGCTAATTAAAATCCTTAAAAGATCATGTCATTAAAGTGCTGCACTCAATTTGCCAGCAAATTTGGATAAGTCAACAGTAACCTCTGGATTGGAAAATGTCAGTTTGTGTCCCAATCCTAAATAAGGGCAATGCCAAGGAAGTTCAAATTGCTGAACAATTGCATTCACTTCACACACCAACAAGTTTATGCTTAAAATTCTGCAAGGTTGGCTTCAACAATATGTGAACTGATAATTAGCAGAGGAGTAGACTGGTTTTGGAAGAAGCAGAGTAACTAGAGACCAAATTGTCAGCATTTTCTGGATAATGGAGAGATTACAGAAAAAAAAACTGTACTTTAGCTTCATTGACTTCAGTAAAGTCATTGACTGCATGGGTCACAAAATAATGTGGAAAGTCTTCAAAGAGATAGGAGTATCAGATCCTCTTATTTGTCAGCTGAGGAATCTGTGTATAGGTGAAGAAACAACAGTTAGAATGGAACATGGAACAACTGATTAAGACTGAAAAAGGAGTACAAGAAGATAATATGTTTTCACCTTATTTATTTAACTCATATGCAGAGTACATCATGTGAAATATCAGCATGATTGAATCAAAAGTCAAACTTAAGATTGTCAGGAAAAAATGTCAACATTTTCAGATAGGGAGACGTTGGGGTGTAAGCTCGGTTTTCACGTGAACAGTCTCGGGTCAGGTAAAGGTGAGGGCTTCTAAATCTGAGGGCTTCTAAACCGCAGAGCTCTCACGAGGTCCCCCAGGGAACAACTGGGAATTGAGGAGTGAAACATGAGCTATCTTGTTTTTCCACCTCTTCTCAGTGGAAACTTGCTGGGGAGAGCATCCCACCCTTGAGTTTGGTCCCTGGTCTGAGCACACCTGTTGTTAATTGGCTAAGGGGCTGAGAGCATGCACGGTGTCCACAAGCAAACTATGCAACTGGGAGAGCTTAAATGAGGACAGGAAAGCCTGGGGGTTGGGTTCCCCTCTCCTCCGGAAGGAGAAGGGGGCTCCATGGGGAGACCTTGTCCTGCATGCTGACACGTAGCTGGTATCAGTAATAAAACTTACACCTCTGCTTCATTCTGGCGATGTCTTTTCTCATAAGTATTTCCGGCTGATCACCGAAGACTTGAGTTAGGTTAGAAGGACCCGTCAGCCCATGGCAATTAGGCCAGACAGGGAGATGATACCACTCTGATGGCAGAAAGGAAAGAGGAATTAAGAAGCCTTTTGATGAGAGTGAAAGAGGAGAGTATAAAATCTGACTTGAAGCTTAAAATAAAAAAAAAAACCCACTAAATTCTTGACAACTGGTTCCATCATTTCCTGGCAAACAGAGGGAGAAAAGATGGAAACGTTATCAGATTTTATATTCTTGAGATCAAAGGTCACTGCAGACAGTAACTGCAGCCATAAAATTAAAAGGCACTTACTTCTTGGAAGAAAAGCTAAGGCAAATCTGGGCAACATACTAAAAAACAGAGATATCACCTTGACTGCTTTTTACCTGTAGTAATGTATGACTCTGAGAATTGTGTTATAAGGAAGACTGAGAGTTACAGAACTGATGTTTTGGAATTGTGGAGTTGGAGAAGATATTGAGATTTAGTTACTACTTAAAGGAATTAATTTAGATTATTCCCTTGAAGGTCAAATATTGAAGCAGAAGCTTAAATTCTTTGACCACATAATGAGAAGAAAGGACTCATTGGGAAGGATCCTGATGTTGGGAAAGATTGAAGGCCAAAGGAAAAGGGGATGGTAGGGGTTGAAATAGACAGATAGTGTCATGGAAACAGTGAACATCAACGTGAGAAGTACCTGGCTATGGTTTATGGGATCACAAAGAGTCAGACACTACTGAATGACTGAAAAACAACATTGACCTGATACTGTGTTAAGTCTTAGAAGACATTTTATTTTAAATGAAATAGTTCCTGACCACAAAGAACTTATATTCTATTAGGGAAAAACATACTCAGATAAGTAAGTACAAAATACATATTTAAAAAATTAAAAGTAATTGAAGTGGAGTAGTGAGGGAATTGAGAGATCCTTATGGGAGGTGATGAACTGGGTCTTAAAGAAAGACAGACATTCTCCAAGGTGGAGTTGAGGAAGGCTACATTCCAGGCAATGATGAATAACTTTGACAAAGCACAAAGATGGATATGAGGAATGGATTATCATGTACAAGGAACAGCACACAAATCAGTTAAGAAGGAAGGAAAATAGTCAAAACCAATGAAACATCTGATTTATGGAATATATATTCTTATAGAAATTACAATGTAAGCCTTTCAAGTGCAAACACAGAAACATGAGTTATCTACTAAGATTCCACAAACAAGTCCTGCAGGGGTTCTTTAATAATTGATGAGATTACTTTGTAATTAGCATTTACATGCAAACAGTAACTAGCAAAAGTCCCTAAAAACTGTTTGAGTTGTTCTCCAAAGTAAATTAAAAATAGACTCCTATAATCTTGTTTATGCTGTTAATTTATTGAAGTATTTATTATATTATTTATATTTATATAGCATTTGTGAATTTTCTTAGAAAATATTCTTCATAGACAGGACAAAGAAAAACTTCAACAGGATCACAAATTAGACTTATTGAGGTCTGAATTTAATAAAAGTGGAAGGAACATCACACAGGGAGTCAGAAGGCCTCAATTAGAATTGCCCTTCTGACTTTTGTCAACCATGTGACCATGAACAAATTATTTATGACAGCAGGTTCAGTTTCTTCTTCCGTAAAATGGGGATTACAATAACAATAGCTCCCAGCATTTTTTAACTAAATTTTGCCAGGCACTGCACATCTCATGACTTGCATGGCATAAGATGGATATTAATACATTTTACAGATAAGGACTCTGAGGCCGCTAAAGACTAAATGAGTTATCCAAGGAATGCAAGTGTCAAAGTGAGAATTTAAACTCAAGTTTTCTGATTCTATCTCTGTTCTTTTTCAATACCACATGCACACACATACACACATATACATACACATGTATACATATACACCACAATATTAGTATACTATTCACCTCACTGGAATGAAGAGAAAAATATTTTGTAAACTCATCTTATGAATATTTTATTATTACTACAAGTATAAACTATAGCAACAATAAAAAATTTCTACAGTATGTATGGATGAGTCCTAAAAACAACATTCTTCTGTAAAAAGTTTCATCGGTACATCGTATTATTCATATTGCAGATTTCAGATATATATTTCCTAAGTACTAGTCATTTACCAGCTTTGCTTCTAGGCAAGAGATTTTTTTTTTTGATTCAATTAGAAATTTTTGTCTGCATCATCCACATATGGTAAATAATAACCATTTTCTGTGACTCAAGGAATAGAGGCTTTTTCAGGATGCTGCAAGTTGGTTTCATATGCCCAGCAGGAACACCTAACATGGTGCTGATTTGGCTTTGATTTGTGGGATAACAATACCACAGAGGCCTCTCTTAATGCCAGCTGAAATATAACCACCTATTTTTCTTTGTGTATGCCCAAGGAGCCCTAACATGATTTAAAAGATAAAATATAGTTTGCTGATGAGTTGACTTAGTTATTTCACACCCATCACAGAAAATCTAAGTAAATTTCACTTAATACTTTACATTCAATGAATCAGACTACATGTGACACATCTCCTGCATGACAAATGGGTTTATAAAGTATTACTCACACAGTATAATGGTAATTTGTCTGCTTGGTGGCTGGAACACATGCATTTCATTTTTATTTTAACAGTAATAATTCAACATTTCAAAATACCATAATACACGTAAATACTCTTTTACCCCCTCAACAGGGTATAAAAAGGATATCAACACGAAAGTAGTGGTGTTTTCCCTAAAGTCTTGAACAGATAGAAAAATCAATGAACCTCTCAAAATCTGAACATATATTCCTGATGGGAGTAGGTGTGCATAGGACTTTGAAATTAGCAATATGGGAGTGTGTCAATTGCATCGGAAAACTTTGAGACAGTACCTATACAATACAGTACAATACAGGCCTATTTCGAGAAAATATTACATTGGGTGATGTAAGTTGTCTAAAAGTGATCTCTTTCTTTTGTGGTTTAAGAAAAAAATGTATTTGTTTGGCTGTTTTTTCTTACGCTACTTTTCATTTCCCGCCACAGAAGGGATTTTTCATTGCAGAGAGGGGAGGTGTCAAAACACTTTTTATCATCAAAATTCTTATACTTCCCCTCCTCCCCCAAAACTTTAGGCTCTTAGATATCACCTCTAGAATGTTTTTAATCACATGCCTGTGAGTTAGAGACAATTCCATTTAAAAGGAACATTCATCTCAGTATCACCTTCCCAAGGCTCCTATTCTTTAGAAGGCTGTCTCTTTGCTGTGAAAAGACCTTGTGGAACTGAGAATGAGATCTTGTTGTTTCAGGTGTGAATAAAAATGTTCCCTGTTAAAAGGCTATCTGGAAGAAATGGGCCCGAACATGGGACAACTCAAGGACAGAGGCAGGATCAGAAATCATAGGCTTTCCACAAAAAACAAAAGAGCTGCTACTCTAAATAATGCCTATCTTTAGGAAGCTGAAGGAAGGGAGCCAGATACTTTTATATGTTGAGATTTGTCTTCCTTTTTGTCTACATAATCACAGAGATGTGTGTGGGAAGGCAAAGAGAGGGAGAGGAGTTGTACCTCTTTCTGGCAATATTCTTTATATGCCAACACTGCAGAATAATGCAAGCTCCATTTCAAGCTCTATTTTTTTCTTCTTTAATACCATAGATTGTCATAAATATGAAATAAAGTTTCCCTCTATTTTTTTCTTTTTTGAGGAGGGTCGATTATAAAGGGCACATAAGACTTTTTCTAGAGTACTTTTCTCAGTATTTTAATGATGCCAAGCATGAATATTTGTGACCTGTAAGTATGCATATCACTTAATCTTGATTGAATACTTCTTTGGTGCATAGCCCTGTGAGTTGCAGAAAAGGAAAGGAAAGAATTATTTGGAGCAATATTCCCATTGTAGGAAAGGCTTTGAAAATAGTTCTTTTAGCAAGTTCTACACAGTCTAAGGAGAGGTGGGATGCCTGCAGTTTGCAGGTATGTTTGGATTGTGTGGGTATGTTACATTTCAAATTCAGCATATCCATTACCTTTCCCCCAAAATTCATCTCTATTTCTGTTTCTGTTAAGAATGCTATTATACTTTTACCTAGGTTTTCAATCTTGGAGATATCTTTACTAGTCTCTATCACTTCACCCTGCCACCACCCAGGTTCAATCAGTTGTTGTCTTATCTATTATATTTCCACTATTTGTCTCACATCCAACACCTTCTCTCTATTCAAACCACCTTCATAGTAAAGTATTCTCTTATAACCCCTTACCTAGGCTACTGTATAACCTCCCTGTTATACTGACCTTTCTGCATCATCTTTCTCCCTTTTTCAATCCATCCTCTACATAAATGTGAAATTGATACTCCTAAAGTATGTCTCACCAGGTTAATCCCCTGCTTAATAAACTCTGTGACCCTCTAGTGTCTCTTAGGTAAAATATAAGGTCTCCTAATTGGGATTTAAAACTTTTCATCATCTGGTTTCATTTTTTTCCTTCCAGATTTGTTTCCCATTTCTCTACCTCACCTACTCTATTTTCCAGACAAACTAAGTTACTTGTTCATCATACATGATATTCCATTTCCCATTTCTGCACCTTTTCATAGACTGTCCATGGCAGAATGTCCTGTCTTCTTCACCACCACCTTGTGGAAACCCCAGCTCTATTCAAAACTCATCTAAGATATCAGGTCCCACAGGAGACCTATTTGATTCTCCCAGTTGTTAATAACTCCGTTAAGTATGCTCTATATATAATTACTAATCATTGTGTATTTTGCTCCGCCCCCCCCCCCCCAGTAGAATATAAGCTCCTTGAGAGCAGGAATTGATTTAAATTTTGCCTTTGTATTTTCAGGACCTAGAGAGATGACTAATACTTAGCAAGTGCTTAATAAATGGCCATCCAATTGATTCAAATTGAGCTGAATAACTCAAGACTATGAGTCTATTTTAAAACAAGTTCTTTCCCTCTGTTATAGCTGGCTTCACTTTCCACCTAATCTGAATGCACCAGGGCATTATCATTTAATGTTTGCTCTGTAGCCTGAGGGATGATAACCTGAGTGCGTCTGAGTGTGCTGGGTGTCTTTGCCTCAAGGACTTTACTAAGTCCTCCTGGGCATTGTGTTTAACAATGTATATCAAGAACTACAGCAATGGAATAAAAAGCTCAAGCTGTACTTGGCAGCATCCAAAATGACCCTGATTAATTTGCAGAAGGAAACCACATTCAGCAGAGCCAGTATACATAAGGAGGAAAATACAGACAACACAGCAAGGTTCAAACAAATTTCATTAGTCAAACATTTTTGAAGGGTCTTTTTTACCTGTAAGGTTCTGTGTTAAGCACTGTTTTGTGCTAAGAGAGCTAATAAATGACACCTCTCCCAAAGTAATTTATAATGGAGTAGGGGAGATAAGATGTATACACAGCTCAACCTCAAACAGTTCAAAACATGGGAAACATAAAAGGTTTGGATCACGGTGTTTGAAGGTAAGTTTCTTGAGGAAAGGGGACTGGTATACCCAGTACTCAGAATAATGCCTAACTTGTTGACTGATTGTGTGATATGAGGTTATGTTAATTATCAGCATAGGAGGTTAAGAGGTAGTATTTGAGCTTTGAAGATGGAAAAAGATGCCAAGGTATGAAAATGCCATAAATCAAAGTATGGAAATGAGAAAAGCATGACCTGTTTGGAAGGTGATGAGTCAGTCACCTGGTTCAGTCAGACCACGGGCAGAACATGTTGAGGGACGAGGAGATGAGGTATGGAAAAAACTGAAACAAAAATATGGTGAATCCAACGAATGACTTTTTCCGTAAAACACAATAGAAAACATATCAAAAGTCAGTTGACTACCTTCAGTCAGTCAATAAGCATTCATTAAGCACCTAATATATGTCAGGCACTGTGCTAAGAGTTTAGAGGTAAATGAAAATTAGAGTAGTAGAAAGTAGAAATGCACAGAGGGGGTTGCTTAGGGAGGAAGCAAATTCTGTTTTGGATATTTTGTGTTTGAGAAGACTTTGGAATATTCAGGTAGAGATGATTAGATGGTGATTTGACAATGGAGTTCATCAAACAGAATGAGGGTGAGTGAGTAAATTTGAGTCATCTACATAGAAACGATAATGGAAAATATAGAAGCTGGTGAAATTACCAAGAAGGAAGAGAACTGGGCCCATAGCATGGAAGGGAGGAGAGTTACACAAACAAGGGTTCTTGTGAGGGATCAAATGACATAACATCTTTAAAGTGTTTTGCAAATTGCTATTCAAATATCACTATTATTAATAATAATTGTTACAGCCCTCAATGGGTTGCTGAATGTTCAGTTACCACTATTTCAACTTCAGCGTGTCAAAAAGTAAAATCATCATCTTCCCCCTTCTCTATCTTCTTTTTTTTCTTACCTTCTATTCCTGGAAATAACACCAACTCTCAGTCAAGTTTGGTTCTTTTTATCCTTTTATCCTTCCATCTCATTAATTAATCAGTTATAAGACCTATCAATTAAGCTTTTGATCTATATTCCCATTTCTCCTTTTCTTTCTTTCCACTTCTACTACCACCATTCGTATTTTATTTCTAATCACCACTTGCCTGAGCCATTTTCTCCCAGCTACACTTCCTGTGGCTAGTCTTTCCCTTCTCCAATCCATTCCTTACACTATTTCCAATATCTTATATAGAACAATAAATTCAGTCACTTCTCTCCTTTAATTAAAAAGTTTCAGGGCTTCTCCATTATTTACAATTTAAAATACAAATTCCTTGCTCCAGAATTCCAAGCCTCCCATGTTCTAGATACAATTTAACTGTCCATCTTTATTTCATAATATTCCTTTTATTAATCTATATTCCAGTCACACTGGACTAGTTAATAATTCTTAGATCTTGTCCTACCTTCTCCAAATTCCATACATTTGCATTTGTTTCTAGGAAGGAAGACAAGGTGCACTTTAGAATGAGAGTGATTTTCACACCTTACTTACTCTCCTAATCTCCTTGCAAAGGCCTAGTTGAAAACCCTTGAGTTGAAAAGGGACGATTAACCTTGGAACAGATACTTTAGTGGAATCATCCGTAAGGTAGAAGTCAATGCTGTTATTTCTAAAAAGGCTTTATGAGACATTTCCGTAATTTGGAATGGTTTTCCTTATAAGAACTACTTGAACAGAAAAATGGAGAAAATATTCTATAGAGCATTCATAGCAGAAGGGAAAGCTCGTGTGATCTGGCTGTTTTTATATTTTGCACCAATAATTAAAATATATTTGATTACCTGTTGGGAAAGGACAACATCACCACCTCAAATGTGTTACAATCCAGTCAAAACGTTCATCTTACTTAGATGATACCACAACTTCCATCTCCATGCCTTTTTCCTAGCTTCCTCAACTGCCTGGAATACACTCCATCATGCAATCTATACCTTCCTCCAAACTCAACCCAAAAGCCAACTCCTACAAGAAGACTCTCCCAGCTGCTAGTCCCTTCACTCAAAATTAGTTTATAAATATTTTGGATCTATTCACATATATACATGTTATTCCCCTAATGTAATGCTTTAAGAGTAGAGATTTTATTTTTGTTTTTGTGTTAATAGCACCTAATGAAGGCTGGAGCATAGTAGCAGCTTAAGTGTTTGACCCCAGATTTGAACTCAGGTATCCTGACTTCAAGACCAGTGTTCTAGCCACTCTGCAACCTAGCTGCATCATAAATGTTTGTTAATTGGCTGCTTTCCTTGGTGCCCCCTTCAAATTTTGGTTCCTGAAGAAAACCCTCATTTACCCACGTCCACTACTAGAACAGGCTATATACCTCATCCTTTTTAAAATATTGGATCTGGAGCTTTATAGAATACTCTGAATGTCATTTGACCAGGACAGAATTTTGTTGTTCAGTTGTTTTGAGTTGTGTCCAACTTATTGTGACCTCATTTGGGGATTTCTTGGCAGATACTAGAGTAGTTTGCCATTTCCTTCTCCAGCTCATTTTGTAGATGAGGAAACTGAGGCAAACAGAGTTAAGTGAATTATGGAAAGACACATGACTAATAAGTTTCTGAGGCCAGATTTGAATTCAGGGAAATGAGTCTTCCTGATATTAGGCTTGACACCCTATCCACTGTGCCACCAAACTGCAAAATGGAATATGAGGACTATAATTTCCATTGTACTAAATATTGTGTTTTTATTCATTCAACATAAAATCACAGTAGTTTTTTATTTTCTTTTAGCTGCCATGTCACAGTGTCTGTTTGCATTAAAATTTCAGTCCTTTTAAGTCCACATGTCATTTCCAGACTTTTCCACTCTTCTTTACTTATAAAATAGATTTTTTTTTAAAACCAAGAGCAGGATTCATAATATGGCATTAGATTTGCAACATTAATTTTTCTTGTTGAAATAGATATGTTCAGAACTTGATTCTGATATCTGATATAGTATATATCTCTACCACATTCATGTCATCCCAAAATTTAATAAAACATTTCATCTATGCCAGTATTCAAGTACTGATGCTCACTTTTTAAACTAGATATTGAAAAATAATTCATTTATTCTTCCTTTTGCTATGTAACATTAGTCCAAAAACCTGTCTCTTTCCTTGAGAATTTTTCCTATATCTTGAAAAAGTTCCAAAAAGAATTGATCCATTATCCACAGTTTCAGTTTTAGTCTGCAACTAGCATTTTTTTCTCTCCTTATTTTTCTTCCTGGATATTTTATAATATTTTAAGTAGGACTTCTTTTTTTCCTTACCAAAATGATGACCTTTGATTTTAGTTATGTTAACATACTGTTTTATCCTTTTAAATTCACTCAATGTACTTTTTCCCCATACCAATAGGAATATCTATCATATTCTTCAAGTCTTTGGTTTTCCCATACCTTCCCTCAAGGGTGTTTTTTTTTTGTATTTTAACTGGTAAGTATCATTGTCTAGCATCATGAAAGGCAAGCATGGTTCTCTTTCCTTGAATCATAACTTTTAGATTTAAAAAAAATCCCCTTTTTTAAACAAAAATTTGCTAATCTTTCCAAACTTTACAAAAAAAAGAAGTTAAATTTTATAATGACCTTTCTAAAAAAGGGGGATTCTTTGACTGTGCAACCAAATTGTGTCAATTCTCCCATCCAATTCCCCTTTTTGTAAACAGTTAAAAATAATAAACCCAATAAATAAAAAATATATTTATAATAATGAATAACATATCATATATAAATATATAATAAATGTAATAAATGAAATAACATTATTATTTTCCTTGAATACAGGGTTCACTTTGTGATCACTTCTGACCCTGTAATGTAATTGATATACTCTCTCAATATCACATCTTGTATGAAAAGAAGGCATTATAACAAAATTATTTTCTTGTTTCTAGGGAGAGAGATACACAAAGACCACAAATTTGTTCTTTCACCCTTCCCATAATCATATCCTTGATCGTTATATGGTCTAACCAAGAGTTCATATTTCTCAAGTCACGTAATTTGTTTTGAATAAATTTTTCAACCCCCTTTGGCTTATTGACTAGCATAAAATCCCCAGATCTAATCTGTTCAAACACAATATATTTCCCTTTTCCATATTCAGTTTTGTTTCTTGTGCTCAAATGACTTCTATCTTTTCTCAAAGCCCAGAGGGCTGAATCTCTAATCTTAACCCTAATGCTTTTTGTGTTATGTGTAGAAACTTTTCTTACTTTATGTTTGTGTTCATTGTTCTTTCTTCAAAATTGTTTTCAAATAATAAAAATTTATTTTCCTCTCCCTCCCACATTTTATTTGAAAAGAAATAAAAGAAAGCTCTTTTCACAAATATTCCTAAGCAAGCAAAACAAAGTCACATATTGACCCTACCATTTGTAGGTGTAGGTGTATATATATATATATATGTGTGTGTGTGTGTGTGTGTGTGTGTGTGCATGCATATAACACATGTATTACATATATACTTACATATACATATATTAATCTGTAACCATCATTGGCATCACAAAAAAAGGAGATGATTCCAGAGTTGATCGGCAATCCTTATTTTCTTTTTTAAATTAAATTAAATTCATTTTTGTGACATTTTATTCTGAACTGTCTCCCTTCTCCTCTTGCCACCCTGCACCAGAGAAGACCACCATTTGACACAAATTTATAAATACGTGCAAAACCAAACTGTGCAATACTTCTATTTATCAGTTCTTTGTCTGTGGTTAGATAATATCTTCCTTCATAGGTCCTTCACGGTTGATTTTAGTATTTATAGTACTCAGAGTAATTTGGTTGTTCATAATCATTCTTTCAACAATATTGCTGTTACTGTATACAATGTATTCTTGGCTCTGCTCACTTCACTTTTCATTCTTTCATGCAAGTCTTTTCATGTTTTCCTAAAATCATTTCTTACAGCACAGTAGTATTCCATCACAATCATATGCCATGATGGGCATACTCTGACTTTCCAATTCTTTGCCATCACAAAGAGAACTGTTACATATATATATGTGTGTGTGTGTGTGTGTGTGTGTGTGTGTGTGTGTGTGTACTTTTTTTAAGAACATGTAGGTTCTTTTCCTTTTTCCTTATCTTGGATCACCTTGGGAAACAGACCTAATTGTGATATTGTTGATACACAGTTTTATAACTCTTTGGGCATAATTCCAGATTGCTGTCTAAAATGGTTAGATCAGTTCACAGCATCCCTTTACTTTCTAGTTCTTGGTTACCACAAAAAGAACTGCTACAAATATTTTATGAGTCAATCCTTTCTCTCTATCTTTGATTTTTTGGGGGCTTGCTGGGGAGTATGAGCTTAGTAGTGTTATCCTTGAGTAAAAGTACATGCGGCAATTAAATTGATTTTTTAAATTTCAAATTGCTTTTCAAAATGGCTAGACCAATTCAAAATAATAATACCATTGGAATAATGTACTTGATTTTGATCAATTTGCCTAAGCTGATAAGATAAAAATTCAGAATTTTTTAAATTAACATTCCTCTATTAGTCATTTCAGGTTTTCCCCCTCCCCACATGGATATCAATGGAGTTTTTCTTTTGAAAATTTCCTGTCCATATCCATAAATCAATGGGAGAATAATTCCTTTTCATGTTAATTTTAATCAGTTCTTTATACATCTTCAAACTGGGGCATTTAGCAGAGTTTCTGCTGCAAAGACATTTTTTTTCCTTAGTTACTACCTTAACTGAATTGCTTTTATTTATTCAAAATCTTTTTCTATATTATCAAAATTATTCATTTTACTCTCTGTAATCTTCTCCATCCCCTCTTTGATCAAGGTTTCTATTCTTTGATCTGAAAAATTTTTTTTTCCTTAATTTTGTATTTATTTTTGATGTCACCCTTTATATCTGTCTCCTTTGTCTCATTGGATAATACAACAGTATCATTTGACCAGAAAGATTTAATGTTCTGGGTAATGGAAAATGTCTTAAGCTGTGGTATTAGACATAGAAAAGGTGCCCAATAAATCCTGGTTGATTAAGTGCTAAGAATTAGCCAATCAATAGGCATTTATTAAGGGTTTACTATGTAACAGGGACTGTGCTAATGGACTTGAGAGAGGAACCCACAGTCCAATGGGAGAGACAACAAACAACTATATATAAACAATATATAGAGAGGATAAATTGAAGATAAACAAAAGACAGGCACTAGCATTAAGGGGGATCAGGAAAGTTTTTTGTAGAAGATGGGATTTTAGCAGGGATTTGAAGAAAGCCTAGGAATCCAGAAAGTGGAAATGAGGAGAAAGAAAAGTCTGGGAATAGAGAGAAGCTAGTGAAAATGCCTGGAGCGAAGAAACAATTAAACATATTACCAACTTAGAATCATTAGATGAGATTGAATTTAGTTTTGGTATCCTAGGTTTGCGTTCCCTGCCTCTCATTTTCAAAGTCTTGGTTACCAAGCACTGGATTGGCAATTTGACTGAGTAAAAAAAAAAACGTGTAAGACATAGACATGTAGGATCATAATGTCTATGTACAGTTGTCAAAGCATCATCAAGAGGGGAAGAAGGCCTTGATATCTACCTCCACAAAGCAGACAGGTATTAATCCTCCTATTACAATGTCTCACTACTCCTTTATGAAGGAATTCTTTCCATAACCTTTCTCCATAAGAGGTCTTTTTTCTGGTTGAGGAAAAAGTTCTTTGGTTTTCAATAGGAATAGTTCTTATTGTGAGAGGTAGTACTAACTTTGTGACCCTGAGCAAGTCACCTAAACTCTATCTCCTTCAATTTTCTCATCTATAAAATGGGGATGATTCAGAAAAACCTAGTAAGACTTACATGAACTGATGCAAAATGAGGTGAGAGCATCAGGAGACCACTGTCCACAGTAACAGCAATATTGTATGATCATCTACTGTAAGAATAACTTAGCTATTCTTGGCAATCCAATGACCCAAGACACGAAGGACTTGTGATGAAAAATGAGATCCAGATGGAGTCTGAATATAGCTTGAAGCACACTATTTTTACTTTCTTTAGTCTTCTTGCATATTTTTTTTCTGTCCGTGTCTTCTTTCACAACATGACTAATAGGGAAACGTTTTCCATGATTGCACATATGTAACCTATATCAAATTGCTTACTGTCTCAGGAAGGTGGGCAAGAAGAGAGAAAAAGAGAATTTGCAACTCAAATTTTTTCTTAAAATTAATGTTAGAAATTGTTTTTACAATTGGAATTGTAAATTGTATTATAAATAGTAAGAAGTAATTATGATAAATATTTTTTAAATGGGGATAATGTTATTACCTACCTAATTGACTTGTGAGAATCAAATGAGATATTTGTAAAGCACTTGCCACAATAACTGGCACATGGTAAATACTTATTAAAACCTTATTACTTCCATCCCTCTCTTCATTTTGAATTCAATATTAAATTCTATGCTTGTGTATGAATACTTTGTGTTAACATTCTTTCTATTCTTTTTTTAATATAAATTTATTTATTTAATTTTTTACATTCATTTTCAAAAAAATTTGGATTCCAAATTTTCTCCCCATTTGTCCCCTGCCCCCACCCCAACACAGTGAGCATTCTAATCTCCCCTATCACCAATCTGCCCTCTCTTCTATTATCCCTCCCTTCTCCTGTCCCCATCTTCTCTTTTCTCCTGTAAGGCCAGATAACTTTCTATTCCCCATTACCTGTGTATTTCTTATTTCCTAGTAGCAAGAAAAATACTCAACAGTTGTTCCTAAAACTTTGAGTTCCAACTTCTCCCCATCCCTCCCTCCCCACCCATTCTCTTTGAGAAGGCAGGCAATTCAACATAGGCCATATCTGTGTAGTTTTGCAAATGACTTCCGTAATAGTCATGTTGTGTAAGACTGACTATATTTCCCTCCATCCTACCCTGCCCCCCATTGTTTCTATCCTCTCTTTTGTTCCTGTCCCTCCCCCAATGTTGACTTCAAATTGCTCGCTCCTCCCACTGCCCTCCCTTCCATCATCCCCCCCACCCTGCTTATCCCCTTCTCCCCC
>CM053771.1:325228962-325249397 GCA_028658325.1 Potorous gilbertii
ACAAATGGGGAGAAAATTTTGGAACTCAAAATCTTGTGAAAATGAATGTAAAAAGTTAAATAAATAAATTTATTTAAAAAAATGTATTGTTTCTATGACATAATTGATCCACTGGTTATTCAGTGTGTCATTAATTAGTTTCCATATAGGTCCATACTTTTTTGCTTATGTTTATTTAATTCATTACTATTTCATTGCATTGTTTTCTTTAAACAATGTAGTTTTATTAATCTTCCTTTTAAAACTTTGCTTATGATTACTTTAGATCCTGACATATAATTATTTCTGTAAAAGTGCCATAGAATGTTAGAAATAGCCATAGGTCAGACAAAATATTTATCTAATTATCTCTTCTGCTCTATAGCTCCTAGACAGTAGTCTTTTTCTATTGAATTCATCCAGCCCTGAGACAGGGACATTAATGTCACCAATATTTATTATGTTCCTATCAATGATTTTTCAATTCATCTATCTTTTAAGAATTTAGATGATTTTATTACCTCCACCATTACCAATTCATTGTTTAATTAAGAATTTGACTGTAGCTCCCCTTAGCTATTAAACCTTATTTCCTGTCTCCCAGTTATAGGTACCCTTCTTACCAGCATTTACCTTCTATATATTCCTTCATTCATATGTACATGTATACACATATAATTACATACCTAAGTATTATTGATAGATTGATAGCAGCTGAAGAAAAATAAGGTCCTTGAAGGCTGGAACCGGATCTTTGTATCCCCCTAGCACCTTGTATATAGACTTAAGAAATGTTCACTACTTGCTTGCTTACTTGGATCCTATACCAAATGGAACATACTTATTTCATAATGTTACTATTTAGTATTTAACATTATGCTATAAGACATTAGCCTGAAAGGTCCAGGGTCTCCCATTGCAACCTGGACCATCTCCAGCCATCCTGGTGAATATCAGACCACTGGATCCAGATGGCTCAAAAGAAGAAATTGAGGCTGGTGACCTTGCCCAGCCCTCCCTCACTGAAACCAGTCAACTGCATGTTATGTCACCATCGTGATGTCATGATCCTTTTTGAGAATGAAGGACAAACACAACAAAAACAACAATTTCATAATGTTATTTTTTTCCTACAGTGCACTTAAGTGTATATTCCATTTGTCCCTTTTTCCCCTTTTTTCAACATAATTTTTTATTGTATTAATTAAAATCATGATGATAACTCCTGGTTTTGTCAAGAGTTTCCTGGAACATACTAGATTTTGTTCCATCTTTTAATTTTCACTCTCTAAGTTTATATATTTTAAATGGTTTTCTTTTATGAAACAAATTATTAGGGAACTTTGAT
Organism: Potorous gilbertii; assembly: GCA_028658325.1. Classification (NCBI taxonomy): domain Eukaryota; kingdom Metazoa; phylum Chordata; class Mammalia; order Diprotodontia; family Potoroidae; genus Potorous; species Potorous gilbertii. The sequence goes on from CM053771.1 coordinate 325,230,290, forward strand.
ACATTCTTCCATTATGTATATTTTGTTGAGTAAGATGATGCATTTATTTTTATGCTTATAATTGTTTGGTTTGTGTTTGATTTTTTTTTCTAAACAAGTATGTTATCTATCTAATTTCTCTTCAATTTAAATCAGCACTTACTCATTATCGTTTACTTTGCTAATCTGATCTCAGTCTCCTGCCCCTCTTTCTCTACCATCCAACACCTTTCCCTATTCCAAATTACTTGAACCTACATTAGTTGTTTCTGCTATTACTCCCACTTCCTTTTTCCCTCTCCCTCTTCTCCACGCTTCAGTTTTTCCCCATGAAACATTAATTGACTTCATCCTCCTACTCTCCAACTGATTTTACCCATTATACATTTTGATTCTTATATTCTTTTGTTCATTAATTCTCTGACTTCTCAATATTTCTTAGACAATGTGCAAGTCTGTCTCTATGGAAATTACATAAAAGATTCCCCCATTCTACTTTCTGTGGTGCTCTTGCTTTAAATATTCTTCTTACCCTCAGTCCTTTCATTCTGTATATTCAGCATCGCTATGCTTCTATGCCAGCCCCTAGCATTTATTCTTTGTTCTCTCAAACTACCGGAATCAGAAAATATGTGTTATTTTCAAGAGGTAAATGTGGGCTATTGGGAAACTGCCACAAAGAAACTCCATGATGTCTCTGTAGTTGGACTTCTTTACATTTTCCAGTCTCCACTATTACGGACTTCACATTCCTCCCTGAAACTTTTTCAGTCTCACTGATAACCTGAGGAAAGAGGCAGTTAGAAAAAGATTGCTGAGACTACTCCAAGGATAGTGCTGAAGAAACATTCCAAGATATTTATTGCAATTGTGAGTCATCCTCCTTTTCTTTAAGCAGAGGCCAAATAAATTGAGGTTGGTTAACTTGAAAAAAACAGTCTAATGGGAAATAATTATCTTCAAGTATGTGATAAAGTTGTTATCTAGTCCTCTAACTGTATGGGGGCAAAACAACAATTGATGGGATGCAAATTATAGACTAAGGGATTGCTTCTTGAGTGTAACATAGATGAACATGAGGGGAAAATCTACCAAAACGGAAAAAGTCATTCAAATTCAGATTTAAATGTGATTTAGACTCTAATTTTCCCAGAAAAGCATGTCACAGCATCAGAAGGTTATGTCCCTTCAAGACCTACAAAAAGTATTGGTATTCATTCCCTAGACTGCCTTAACAACATAGACTTATGATCTCCTAATGGTTGGCAAGATTCTTGTAAGATTGATTTTTCACACTGTACTTAAGATACTATGGTATCAATGACAAAAACAAAGTCTTCTTCTTTGTGTTTATTTCAGAAAAAGTGTGACCAACTCCAGGTGATGATGTGAAATTCAATCTTGTCTGAAGCTACTTTGAAACAAATGGTCCATTATACACAAAGAATAACTGATACAAGTCCTATAAGATAGTAGCATCAAAACTTTGATCTGACAATGGAAGAATGGAAACTACCATAATATTCAGTGAATATGTCTATAAATATAATGACAGATGAGTTTGCTTGTTTTTTCTCTAAAGAGAAAAAGAAAAGAAAAGCACACATACAACTCCATGCAACTACTTTTCTTAGTTTTGTAGAGGTGGTGGATATGTGAAGTCACTGGGAATGACTAGAATTTTAATTTGTTTAGGATTTGTACAAGATCCTTGAAATAACAAAGGGAGAAGTGCTTATTTTCTCCAGCAGGGGCTAAGGAGGGTGTAAAGATAGAGGTAGGGAACAGAACGGACAAAGAGAAGGAAAGGAACAAAATTTTGGAGAAAAGAGCATTAGCATGGGACCCTGGTTTGCTTTAGTAGGTAGGGAGTAAAGTCATAGAGTAGAAATAAAATGGAAAGGAATGGAGGTTAGAATGCCCTTTCCCTCCTCAACAACTTAGAGAAGTACCAACAATTTTCTCCAGAGATATCTTGAGAGGAGAGAAAAATGAAGTGAGGGAACATGAGCAAAGTGAGGTGGTGAGGATTAGGACAACTGAGTTTATTGTAGTGTCAAACTCCAACTCCTGACCTGAACAGTTTTGGATTATAGCAGCACTACTTGCTAAGAGGTATTTGGTAAGTGCTAGAAAGTGGTCCTGATAGAGATCGTCCCTTTGCTTTTGCTGATTAAAGTGTGATTTCACTAGAATTGACCTATTGAGAATTCAGAGTGATGAAAATTATTCCTACCAATGCAAGGCAGAATGAGGCAGGTAGGTGATATAGCAGATAGAATGCTGGACCTGGAATCAGGAAGATAAGTCTTCCTAAATTCTAATCCAGCCTCAGATACTTACTCGTTGTATGATCTTGGGCAGGTCACTTAACTTTGCCTCAATTTCCTCATCTGTAAAAATGAGCTGGAGAAGAAAATGACAAACCACTCTAGTATCTCTGCCAAGAAAACCCCAAACACAATCATGAAAGCCTAAACAACAACAAAGGGGAGAATGGCAACTTTAATGCAACATCTCGTCTTAAATAGTTCCTTGGGGCACTGAGAGATTCACTGATTCTCCCAGGGTCATATGAACAGTTTATATCAAAAGCAGGAACTGAACCCAGATCTCCCAGAATTCAGGGCCTGTTCTATATCTGTGATGTTATGCTTTACTTTCTCTAAAACATAATATTAATAAAATTGGTAATTAGAATAAAATTGCTCTTTGTCAGATATATAAGGTTGCAATTACTTCCTTTTAGGGTTGCAACATTTTTTTTTAATGGGAAATGCCATAAACAATTTTGCCTCTCAATATTAGGCACTACAAGAAGGGGTGGTGCTTTTAGCCCAATGGGAACAGAGGCCTTGTTTCTCACAGTACCACAGTGTGTGACTAAAAAAGTGATCAATAACAGGGATAGATTCAGTCATGATTCAGCTGCTCTTTCTTTTTTGCTGTTCACCACCCCCAGAGATATACTCATTTTCTGAACTTGATAGAGACTCTTTAGCTCACTTTATACATAACCATGGGAAATTATTATTATGAAGGCCTAAAGTAGTAATTATGTGGTGCTTTGGAGTTTATAAAGTGCTTTACCCATAACATCCCTGTGCAGTAGGTTAAGCAAGTTGCTCATAGTCCCACAAATTGTAAGGACTGAAGCTAGAATTCAAACTCTGGGTTTACGTCTTGAGGTCCAGCTCTAGTTTGTTCTAGGCTAGTTTCTATAACAACATAGCATTTTAGAGTAGGAAGGAACCTCAAAGGTTATCTATTCCAAGATATCCCCTAAGGGAATCCCTTTTAATTAATCAAAGCAGCCATCGAATCAATTTTGGAGAATATATCAGGGAAAGATAGAGTTTATTAATTAAAAAAAACCCTTTGGCAATAGTTAAATCAGTCGCATATATGTAAAAATACTTGGGTTGTTGAAATTGACTCTCATATATATTACTGCTGAACAACTGTCATCTTTATTTTCAGCGATCCATAGCAGGAAGAAATGTCTATGTGAAAAATATAAGTAGTGGCGGGGGAACAAATAACTACCATGGGAAAATACTTTAGGGAGCAAATTTCTTTGTTTAACTATTGATTTATTTTTTTAATTTTTCAAAAACTCCTCCACTAAAATCTCTGATTTCTCATTGTGGTGTGGAAATGATTTTGTACTCCCTATGACATGACCTGTAATGTTAGGTTTCTGGCAATCTCTAAGAACCAGTTGATCACAGTCTGGGTGACAGTTTGTATGTCTGTCATTTGAAGACCATTCTGGATGACTTCAGAGACATTTTCCACCAAAATGTAGTCCTTCAAGTGATGACCTTTTCTTAGCTGCTGTAACTCATAAAAAGAATTTACTATGTTATGCAGAGGTTGAGATTTGTATTTATAGAAATATCCAAAACAATAAAATCATGAAATCCTTTTCATTTTGAGAAATGAATAAAAATGGTTAGAAAACCTATAGATGCAATTTCAAAACTGGGAAAACTTCCATTTTCAAAACTCATTTCCATATTTGGAAATGGATATGAAAGTTATACACTTTCATATCACTTCTTTACTTATATTTCAGATACAGAAAAATGTACCATTGTATGAGATAGTTAGAGAATTTTAAAGATGAATTTGTTCGATAGATAACTTGAAAGTGCTATTTGAATTTCTGCCCATTTTTAATGCCTGTTCTGGGAGAAGGCCAACCTTGACCCGTCATCATTTTCTATATTAAAAAAAAATACTGGCACATCTTACAATCCGTTTACTCACAGTTACCAGATCACATAAGTTAATGCCAAATTGAATCATAGTTTCTTTTTATATGGATTCCCTTAGTCATGCTAAAGATTTGTCAGAGGTGCTTAAGAAATCATAAGAAGATGAACTCTGAACTTTATGTAGTCTAAGATGTTTTCAGCTTATATCCTCATTACAGCTGTAGTTTCTGTCCTCATTAAAGTTTTAGACCTAGTGTTACATCAAAAGAAAGAATAAGTTCATGATGATTACTTCAGTTGAAATATGAAGGAAAAAAATTCAAACAGGCTCTTGAGGTACTCTGCCAAGGACAAACACCATCATCCATCCTCTAATGTCATGGTGGAGGAGGACGGGCACTGTGGAGACAGCGTTTCTTATTTTCCCTTCCTAGATGAATGGTTTGGTACTTCTTTCCCATGCTTTTAAAATAATAAACAACCTAGCACCAGCTATAACTTCTTGAATAATGTCAAGCTTCACAAAACTTTAAAATGTGAGGGAAAAAAGGAAAGATTAAAAAAAAAGAAGTAAGGCTAGAAGGTTTGGATCCAGGTGTTTCATTAATTACCTGCCCCTTTCCACCTATTTTGAACCACAAGATAATTTTCTTTGCAATTCAATTTCCATTGGATAGTTTGCTGTGATCATCTTATCCCAACCTCAATTTCCTTTATGCTTACAACCGCAGCAACAAGTGAGACATCAGCAGGTGTACACAGAGAAGAAAGAGTGAAATTGATGAACCCCAAACCTATTAAAGAGAATAGCATGGCAAGAATCAAGTGCTAACAATACTACAGATGAGATCTTAACAGTATGAATCTGTCATTGGGAGAATTCCAAGGGTATGACTTTGCCGGAAAATAGCAAGGAAGCTATTTTAGCAGGGAATCCATTTTAGTTTGTTCTAGTGGGCAGATTCATGATGAGGCACAGCTGGGTGCATACTTCAACTAGGCTAACTCCTGCCGAGGTAATGTCTTCACCTACAACGTGCCTTTTCCACATGAGGTTAGTGAGGATATAAATGGAATAGTCCAGTAATCCACCATAGGTAGGTGACCTCTATACATCATGTAGTCTCCCATGAGTAAATAAACAAAGCCTTTTCATTTAGGCAAAACACCTACTTAACCACCTACATCTGAAACAGTAGCATTTTATTTTGCTGAATGAAAACACCAGAAAGACATTTTGCTCCCCTTTAACTTTCAAAGTTGCAGAATCATCAGCTCACTTTGGTAGTCCACACTTGTGAAGACTCTATGAACAATCTCCATTACAGAATACTTCCTTCCCAGTAGTCCATAATCCAATAATATGTCACTGACCCTTCTGCTCGCAAAAGTGGTCTGTAATTCACTGTCTTCCTTGTTAGTCATAAGTTTCCTTTTCTTCATGATCTAGCCTTTTCACTTTTGCATCAAAAAAGGAACTTTTTGTTAACTTTGCTTTTAACTTATGTTTCTAATGCACGATCTTGATAGACCAGAAACAAACTATTCCTTTGTTTCTTTACATATTCTTGGCATAGGTCTCTACAGGTCATTTCTCTCTCTGCCAGAGCATTACCCTGGTTACACGTGAGGCCATGCCTAGATCTCTTTAAGATTTCTCAGTTCATTCCACTCCAACCTCTGAAACCAAATAATTTTAATAAAGTCTCCTTCTGTCAAGGAGACACAATTGGGTGCCAGATGAGCAGAACAGATATTTGTAAAGTACTTAGTCCAATGCCTCCCATATAGTAGGTGCTTAATAAATGTTTCTTTCCTGCCCTCACTCTATTACATGGGCATAGGTTTGTGACAATGGAACAAACCTTAGTTTCTGTTGTCTCCAGAAGAGTGTTTTGAAGTTAGTAGTATTTATACCTGTCATTTATGTAGTGCTTAAAGTTTTCAAAGTGCTTTTGCAAAGACCTTGCATGTCTTACTAGAATAATGTGTAATTTAGAGTTATATTCAAACAGGACTCCTTGGAGCTAGTCTTGAAAAACAAAGTAGCCATCAAAAATAGTCACAACTTCCTTTACTTCATCTCAATCAATTTTAAGTTAGTTGAAGGGTTAATGATGCAATCTTCCCACCAAATCTGAAAATCAGTGACTATTATACAGGAAGCGTACCTAAGAAAAAATTTCTTTGGAAACTACCTTTTGGAAATTTCTGTTGAAACTGGAATACCAAGTTGTTCGATATTTGTTTGGTTTTGTTTTTTCAAATCTAGGAATTTCAAAGTATTTTTACATGCCTACTTTCAATTCCTTTAGCAATTCTGTAACTATCTGAACTTCATTTATACTCCAACCTAAGTTTAAAAAAGTGATTCCTTTTTTCTAGTAAATGAATACCAAATTTGAGAAGAATTTTAAAAAAAACTGGAATTCCAGTTTGAAAATGTAACCTTCTCTTCCACAGAACAGAATTTATTACTGTGTCTGGAATATATTTTCATGGTGATTAAAGGACTAACTTGTAATAGTTAGTTTTACAGTTCTTTAAGGTTCAAATAAAAGAGGACAATTAGCAAATTCATGCTCAGTATTGGTGGTTCTTCTGACTATCAAGTTTCTCCTTTGACATAGGTAAAACTTAACCACAAATCAGAAGTTATCAGAGATGAAGTTTCATTGATGGTTAAATGAAGGTTCCTCATCAATTACCTCTCAATTCAAGATTCTTACCCTTTTTTCATGTGTCATGAACCCCTTTGCCTCTCCGGTGCAGCCTAAAAAAAAAATGATAATTTTTTTTAAATGCATCAAAAGGACATATACCATTACTAAGGAAACTGATTATAATTCAGTTATGAAAATGTATGGGAAAGAAAGGATTCATGGACTCCAGGTTGTGCACCCTTGCTTTAGATATCCCTCTAGGACTGAAGCCTTATCTCCTTTTCTGATAGGATGTGTACATGTTCAGTTTGAGTAAGGCAAATATAAAGACTAGGTTTTTCTGAAATCATCTTAAAGGAAGATGCTTCAGGGGCATAAATACAAAAAACAAAGCACTTACAATATATCTGCACAATTACAATATGCCCTAGTAGTAAGGGACTTTAAAGTCCAACTGACTTTTGTCTGAAAATTAAACCCCTCAACGATATCCTTAACAAATGGTCATCTAGTCTTCACTGAAAGAGGTAATTAGTAAAGAATACTGTACTCCCTCCTGAAGCATTCCTTATCACATTTGGATAGATATTGTTAGAAGGATTTCCTTCCTTTGAGTTGGAATCTGCTTCCTCTCAACGGGTTGTTTCTAGTTGTGCCTTCTGTGGCCCAGCAGAACAATGTCTAATCATTCTTCTACATAAGAGCCTTTCAAATTTTTAAAGATAATTCTTCTGTTCCCATTGTCATCACTTCTCTAGGCTCAACACTGGCAATTCCTTCAAAAGACGTAATATCCAGTCTTCTGATCATTGTCTTCTGAACAATCTGTCCTATTACCTGCTGCTTTACTATGTCAAGGAAAAGTCACAATTTGACCCTACTGCCTATTTTTCTATGTGATAACAATATCAGCTTATGGGAGATGTTTCAAGGTCAAAGACACCATTCAACTCCAGCAGATTTTGATTGCTTCCTGCGGTTTAAATATAGGGGATAGGTATAGTTCACCGTTCTACGTTAATCCACAAGGGACTTCCTGGGACAAATGTCAGTTCTCCTTCTGACTTTGTTATTCCAGTGCACTTTATCTGAGTTGTTCTAATAACTGTACTTTACTTGTACATTTCTCAAGGTTAATTAGGTATTTGCTTAGAGAAAACTCTGATTTTTGCCTTCTCTAAATCAAAGGGTAGATGGAGTCTGCCTCCAACTACTGTGTCATTGCAACCTATTTGTAGAAATATAAATAGGTGTTTTTCTCTTCTTTTTTTAACAAAGGAAAAGGCTTTCCCCACTAAAATATCAGTTGCTTTTAGAGAGAGACATTTTAAATTCCTAGAATAATTCATTAATGAATGTTAACTATTCTCTTAATATTTAACCTTCGACATATAAAGTATGTCTTAGGTTATGTTAAAAGTAGTCAAACGTATAGAATAGTAACAGAGTTTAGGAAACATTTGTGGTGGAAAGACCCAGTTAATTATTTTAGAAACAGTATGACTAAGCAGAGGTCCTGAAGGGGGTCAAAGAGAAGCTAAGCTTTAATCAGAGCACCAGTAATTATTCTACCCTTCTGCCATTATCATCTGTTGGAAAGGATCTAGTTTTTGTCATTAATTACATATATTGTGTAAATAAATTCAGAAGCAAAGATCCAGGAAGAAGGCAATCCTATGTGGAATTAAAGTATTGCACCAGGGCTACCTTGAGAGTTTTCATATTGTTGTGGTGAAGACCATTTCCACAAAACTGAAGTAAAAACGAGAATGGAGCAGTCCATAACTACTTATGCTTCCCATTTTGAAAATGCGTTATTTTCTACTTCATCTTTCTCATTTTTTATTTCTAAATACATTTTAATAGAGTTTAAAATGGTATGCATTTTTTTCTCTTTTAAATTGAGTTAAATTGAGAGATGGGGATTCTATAAACGGATCAGTTACACCAATTCAAAAGTCACTTCCTGAGTTTTTAAGAGAATAGAGCTTTTCCCATGATATATGGGACTGCAACCAAATATTTTGTGATTCTGAAAATCTTGGTATAATGAATATATATGTGCCTTAGACATTTTGTTTATAAAGACTTAAATATATTTATATGTAAGAATTATAGTACGGGAAAAATAGAATTTGCTCTGGAATTAGTGGAACTAGATGATGTTTAATGTCTGTGTGACCATGGACAAATTATAATCTTCCAGTATATTAATATCCTCATCTATAAAATTAGGAGGTTGGATTAGTTTGGCTTTGGGGTCTCTTTTTAGCTCTAGATCTATGAAATATTTTCAAAATACAATTTTTTTTGTTTCCCAAGAAGATTTTTTGATATTAACAATATTTTTTTCTAAACTATCTTATTTTGGATAATACAGAATCTTTTCTCCCACCTTCACCTTTTAATTCAAATAACATTTCATTTTGTGCTGCCTTTTTTCAAGAACTTTTCCTTTATTTAAACCTTCTTTTTGTCTCTAGCCCCTTTTCATCTAATCTTACTTTTGTTCTCCACATCACGGACATCAATCTTTTTTCTTCTAGATATCTCTGTTCTAACTGAGTACAGTTTCTAGAATACCAAATTTTAACTTCTTCCTCTTTCTTATTTAAATAATATTAAATTATAGATTTAAAAGATAACAATTCATGAAGTAAGAAGTCTAATGGAAGTATTGTCATGTGGTGGGAACCACTGTTTTCTAAGTCATGCAGTTTCTATATTTCTCCTGAACTACAGATTTTGGGTTCTGAACACCCTCAAAAACTCATATATTCTAGCTCCCAGGAAAGGATACAGTCTTGGGGGATACGACATTTTCTTAGGAAAAGAGGTCTCCTGATTTGTAAATTACTGAAAATAAAACAGATTCTAGGGCACCCGTCTTTTATCATAGAAATACCTCAAAAAACATTTTTTTGTTGATACCTTTTCCATTTTTTTCAGAGGAAGTCTTCCCTTTACTCCCGACATCCTTGTCACTCTCCTTTTCCTCAATTACTATTGTCTTCTTTTTCTATAGCCCCAACTCTTGTTAAGAAATTTTAAAAGTTATTATTTATCCATCCCTTTGTTCACTGAAGGACTGGGTTAGGAGCATTTCTATTTGACCTCTTCTTTTTATTTTTCTTTTGTATAACTTCTCACTGTATTTCCTAGAGCAAATATTGATTAGTTTATAAGGGATCATGATTTTTAGCAGATGGAATTTAATGATTAACTTCCTTCTTTCATTCTCTGATGTTTTTTAAGTTCCCCTTAAAGTCATTAGTTCTTTAGGTCCTTATCCCAAATCCAGAATTCAGACTTGGCTCCCTTCTTGACTAATTTGATGTCATAGCATCTACTGTATCAACTGGACTTTCTTAAGGTGCAGTGTCTCCTGTTGTGAATAGCTCTAGAGAATGAAAAGGAATTCCTTTCACTTCCTACTATAAAGGAACTATTCCTTCTCAAGGGTTGTATTTCTTTTTCTCCAGCTGGCTCTCTTCTCTGCTGCCAGGGTCATACTTTAATTTTGGGCTTTAACTCTCAGCTAACTTCATAGAGAACATGTCCTAGCAAACAGGATAAAGAGCTTTGACATATATTTGTACTTTTCTCAAAACACTTAATTGTCATTTTGATCTGTCCCTAATGTGATTTTACCAATTGGACTACTGTGTGTATATGTGTGTATAAAATCAATGGTTCCTACATAAACTGATCAACTCCATATCCCACCCTTAAAACATAACACACACACACACACATACACACACACACACACACACACCATAGACCTTGTGTTATATTCTGATCACACAACTCCTACCCAAACTCCTATATATTTAACTAATTTATATTTATTTGTCTGGAGTAGTGACAAAGTATTGGGGAAAGAAGGCACTAGGCAGTGATATCAAAAGAGGTTTCATGAAGAATTTTAACCTACTGAGCAGAGGTTTGAAGGATTCTAAGAGGTAGGCATGAGGAAGGAGTCTATTCCAGATACAAAGTATACTTAGAGTAGAGGAATGGAGATGGAGATGAAAAATGGAATGTTGTATCTGAAGAAAAAGCAAGAAGGTCAGTTTGGTTAAAGCACAGAGTCAGAAGGAGTATAATGTGGAATGAGACTGGAATTGCAGAGGGGCCCCAGGATTTAGGAAAGGATTTAAACGTGAAACAGAAAAGTTTAGATTTGATCCTATAGGCAATCTAGAGTCTTTGGAGTTTATTGAGGGAGGGAGTGATTTGCTAAGAGCTGCATTTCAAGAAAATCACATTGGTAGGTCCTTGAAAGAGAAAGTCATTTGAGGAATGGACTCAATTTTATATAGCCAACCCTCCACATGGCATTTATATTTTGACAAAGGTATTTGAATTCAGTAAAGGATACAAAAACTCCTAAAGTGTTCACCAGACCAAAGAGGAAGATATGTCTTCTTGGAGAGTGTTTTTCTTGTTCCAAGTCACAGAAAGTAGGTAGTATTAGATCAGTGTTATATTGAACATAGCTCCAACCTTTGTAAAAAGATCCATTGTCACTATGGTAGCTACTGAAATATTCCACAGGTGTGAGTGAACTTCTACCCGTCTTTAAAGTTCAATTTGAAATACCTTTTCCTCCAGGAACAGATATAATACTGTAGCTTCATCTTGATTTGTGTGTGTATGTGTGTGTGTGTGTGTGTGTTTGTGTGTGTGTATGTATGTGTATGAGAGAAAGAGACAGACACAGAGAGAGAGAGAGACAGACAGACAGACAGGAGAGAGATCAAAATAGAGAATTTCTGATGTGAAATTATCTACTCTTATGAAGACTGAAATTGTTTATAACATAGTTTTAGATGGTTGTCTGGGACACAGAGATTAAGTGACTTGTCCATGAACATTCAGCTAGTATGTGTCAGAGGCAAGACTTGGACCAGGTCTTGCTGATTTCCAAGCAAATCCACTGAATATTCCTATACTTCTTTCTCTAGCTATTCTTCATGGAATATTTCATGTTGTAGTTGTCTGTATTTATTTTAGCACCTTAGTAAATTTTAAAGATCCCTATAGTCAAGGATCTTATCTTCAAATTGTATCTTTTTGTATTATTGTTCAGTATTGTACTGGACATCCTGGCAATGGCAGTAAGGGAAGGAAAAGAAATAGAAGGAATCAGAATAGGGAATCAATGAATAAAATTCTCCTTTTTTGTATACTTTGAAATTCCAAAGACTCAACTAAAAAGTGAGTTGAAACAATTTTATCAAAGTAGCAGGATATAAAATAAATCCATGCAAATCATCAATATTCATATATATTATATATATATGTATATATATATATATATATACATATATATATATACACACATATAAACCATTTTCTTCAAGGTCTTCAACTTAGCTAGAGATTTAATTCTAGGGAGATGTATATGGAAAATGACTATGGTATAATAACATGGTAGGTAGGCTGCTGGACTTGGAATCAGGAAGAACTAGATTTGAATTCTTCCATTGTGCAATAAGAGCACGGGCAAATAGTTTTATCTCTCTAAACTTCAGTTTCTTTGAATATTGAATGGGAATAATAATGCCTATAGTGTGAGGATTTATTGATATATGTAGATATATAGGAAAAGCCAGATAAGTGACAGAGTAGATAGAATGCCATGTCTAGAGTCAGAAATATTCATCTTCCTGAGTTCAAATCTTACCTCAGACACTTATTAACCATGTGACACTGGGAAAATTACTTAACCCCATTTGCCTCAGTTTCCTTGTCTATAAAATGAGCTGGAGAAGGAAATGGCAAAGTACTCCAGTATCTTTGCCAGGAAAACTCTAGATGGAGTCTCAAAGAGTTGGACATGACTGAAATGACTGAACAACAATAAAATATAAAGTAGAATGCTATTTGAGGCATCAGTTCAGTCCTCTGATAGTTTAAAGCTCCCTATAAATGTTAGCTATTATTGCTATTATGTGATCATATGGTTGTTATCAGGACTTGATCTCCTAAGGAATTTATATCCTTGGGTGGATTTAGGGAATGGGGTTGGGGGGAGAAGGGGCTGGAGACAGGAAAGAAGAGTGCCACCAAGGCTAGAACTTACCCAAGCAGCTTACTTTGTAGGAACCACTTGACTAATAGCAGAGGTAAAGCCTTCCTGAGAACATTTAACATTTCTGATCATATTGGTTAGGAGTCAGGGACAACGTATCATATTATTTATATGTTTCATGTTCCCTATTCCTCTGTAGGCTTTATGAGGACAAAAATTATCTTATGAAAATTCTGTTCCTCTACCAGAGCCTAATATAGTACTCTGCATGTAGTAGGCACTCAATAAATGTTTATTATTTTTTTAAAAAATCAAATAGTTTCTGCCCTGCTAAAATATAACTCATGTTCTATTGGATCAAAGTGTTGAGGTCTGGGAACTATAATGAGTTTTAGGGTACTTAGGACCCCAAAATACCAACACACCAGGTCCTGCCAAATGCATTTGACTCAAGACTTCTTCCAGTCAAACAAAGTTTATTAAATGTTTGCCATATTGGATTGACTCTTAAGGAGCCTAAGCATTTGTGATACTTGTATTGACAAGTGGGCCAGATAGAATCTAAGCTAGACAGTCAGAGGTGGATTGACTCTGAGCACCTTCATGGAGGCTAGATGAAATTTATATACAGAAAGACTATGGGAAAGATATGAGGGTGGTCTAGTAGTCTGGGAGGAGGGTATAAGGAGGATCTTGATGAGATTGGGATAACTGTAATCAAGGGTGGGAAACAGCTGGAGGCAATTGGGAGGTATCAGACAATGGAGGGCTTGGATGGGAAGCAAGTATGGCAATCCAGATTACGGAGGGCCCCGGTTAGGTTAAAGGTAATGGATTTGAGTATGAAAGGCCAGATTAAGGGGGAAAATTCAAGGGGAGTTCAAGGAGGTTCCCAGAGTCTGACCCCCATCAAAAGTATACAATCAGAAAATTTTTTTAAAAAAGGCCTGTTCTAAAGTAACATCATGGGTAGCAAGGTCACAGTGTCAAAGTACCTACAATCTCAGTGTCAAAGAATGTATAACTGTGTAGAAAAATATTCATCTTCTTCAGTTAGGAACATAGGTGTCCAGAAAAACATCCTGTTGGGATGAAAAGGGAAAATATAATACATTTATTTCCTTTTCTCTATGTACAGACTAGTAAGTTAGGAAATGAAAGATGAGGGGAAAGGATAACATAAAAGTAAAGAAAGAATTTTCTTTCTTTTTTTACATAGCAGCGATGGAAGGATTACATTACTTTGTCAAAGGAGAAGCACTCTGTCATCCTGTACTAAATATAGAAAAGGCTCTCAACCAGGACAAAGCATTCTTCCACCCTCCAAGGAATTCAGATTTTTGAAACTGAACATTCTTATGAATAAAAATAAAACTGTCTTTACTTCCTAAATTCCACTAAACCTGATCACACTCATCTACTAAGTTCCTTTAAACATTTTCTTCCCTCCTCTTTTCTTTTTAAACAGGATATTTGGATTTTGAATGTGTATTCTGAAAGAGAACAATCTTACATTTCTGTCTTCTCAGTCAAGCACCTTATTCCTCTTAACTGCCTCATTAAGCCCCTCTTACAGTTTCAGATTTAAAAAAATGTTATTGCCTTACAGTTTTCTGTCATAATTAGTCATTAGGGATAACTTGAATGGCTCTACATATTCAAACAGAACACTACACCTGTGAACTCTATTTTGAAGAATATCAGGATGGATATGGTAGGGAAGAGCCCTTCCGGCATACTATTTAATATAAAGCACCATCACCATGATGTTTGTGACTCAAACTTTAATTACATCAAAGTCAAGAAATATAAATTTAAGACTCCCTAGGCAATTGTAACATTTGCATATTGGAACTATGTGTTGTATTATTTTTGTTGACCGTGTTTCTTTAGTGGAGGAAAGAAGAATTTCTGATGATGACCTCTAATACAATATATGATGGAATATGGGGGTAGTTGTTTCATGGGACAAAAGTTAGGAATAAGAAATTGATTTCCAGATTGATTCATTGGTCTCCATGAAATACTTAATGTCCTAGAAGAAAGTCTCTGTTTAGCATGTTGGGAGGATCCTCTGTGGACCATCTATGGGGCAATATGACAAAGAATTTAATAAGATGAAAAGGTATGGATGAATCTTTGCTTCAAAGAAAAGAGTACTCGTATTAATAAAGCCACAGTCCCACTTTAAGTACTGAAGTTCTTCAGAGTATAGGTTTAGAATTGACAGGTCCTGAGAGACCATCTAGTTCACCAATGAGGAGCCCAAGTCCCAGGGAGACTATGACCTTCCTAAGGTCAGTTTCAGGATTTGAAACCAGGACTTTTGACCTCAGAGTCAATTCTCTTTCAAATATAACATGTTATATATTTCCTTAGATTAAGTCCGGCAAATTAGACCGCTTTTTTTACATTCCTTTTCACTTTAATTCAACCCATTTATTAAGCACTTACTGTGTACAGAGATATACTGCTTTCAGAGCCCTTATAGTTTAGCAGAACAGCTAGGTGGCCAGTGGATAGAGTGCTAAGCCTGAAAACAGGAAGTATCTTCCTGAGTTTAAATCTGGTCTCAGACACTTACTAGCTGTTTGGCCCTGGGCAAGTCACTTAACATTGTTTTCC
Organism: Potorous gilbertii; assembly: GCA_028658325.1. Lineage (NCBI taxonomy): Eukaryota > Metazoa > Chordata > Mammalia > Diprotodontia > Potoroidae > Potorous > Potorous gilbertii. The sequence continues at coordinate 325,245,817 of CM053771.1, forward strand.
TTAGTTTCCTCATCTGTAAAATGAGTGAGAGAAGGAATTAGAAAACTACTCCAATATCTTTACCAAGAAAGCCATAAATGGGGTCATGAAGGGTCAGACCAGACTGAAAAGGACTGAACAACAGCAACCACATAGCAAAGTACAACCAGCATGCACACAATGAGCATATTTGGAAAATACAAAATAGAATGCTACTTGATGCCTGAAATGGGCAGGGTTTGGGTGGGGCAGCACAATTCATTACTGACAAGAGGGGATGACAGAAGTTTTTTTAGAGGAGGTAGCAATGAAGATGGACTTTAAAGGAGAGATAGGAATTCAGTAATGAAAGATGGGAAGGAAAGGTATTCCAGGCCTACAGAGTGAACAGAGACAAAGAGGTGAGAAAGGATAGTGTGTGTTTGTGGGACGATAGGATAATCCACAGACTCTAAAGAGTCTGGAAAGGAAGACTATGGGGTAATAACAGCAAGATATGGTGAAATCCTTTGGACTTATCCCTTATGCCGCAGAACCTCTTTATCCTATAATGTCATCAGCATGGAAACTCACATCTTGTGTATACCCTCTCACCCTGCATCCCCTGATTAGAGGGCAGGGCAGAGAGATTCCTTCAAAGATTCCATTTAAGGAAGTCACCTAAATCTGTATATTTTCATTTCCCTGTCAGTGGATTTCTCTATCATGATTCTGTCTCTGGTTACCTTCCCTCCACAATCTTTTTTTCTTCTATTCTGTACTGTTTTCCCTCCCCGTTGAGAGAAGGGACTAGATTTCTTTTTTCCTATTTGTTTCCCCAGAGCTCACCTCAATTCCTACATAGTGAACACTTAATAAATGTTTACTGATTGACTGACTGACAACTGGAACCAGACTATGAAAATCTATAAATGCAAAGGAAAAAGTAACTATGGTAGCTATGTAACAGAGTCATGGAAGACATTTGAGCGATGAAATAGAATGACAGACAAGATCAATGCTTGAACAGGATTATTCTGGAAAATGAATGAAAAATTGAATTAAAAAAAGAAGAGAGTGAAGTTAGGAAGACATGTCAGGAGACTATTATAATAGTTCAGAGGAATAATGAGGGTATTGATGATAGGAATAGAAAAGAGGAGGTGGATTAAAGACATACTGGCTATTTTCAACTTCTAATTTTTATCTTGTGGAGAAGGTGAATATCGTTAAAACCCCAAATTTAGAAAAAAACACATAGACCAATCAGGTCCAAATAAGTCATCTGAGTTTTATCAAGAAAATCAGCTCCCTTCCAAAGAAAAGAAAATAATAAAATAAAAGTTTTCTAATCATAAGCTATGAATTCCATTCTCTAATAGATAGTCAAAGGTTTGGAACAAATGACTCTTTAAAGATTTGCAAAATATTAAAAATAGTTTGAAAGAACACTCCAAATCACTAATAATGAGATAATTGCATATAAAAACCAAGAATCAATGAATTGGAAACAATGGAAATAATCATATTGGAGGGATTATGGAAGGACAACAATGCATTATTGCTACAGCTGTCAATTAGAATAGCCAATCTGGAAAACAATTTGGAATTATGTCAATATGGTTAAAATGACAATAAGCTAGATATTTCATTATGAGACATATACCCCAAGGCCATCACTGATAAAAAGAAAAGATGAATACACAGAAAAATATTTATTACAGAACTTTTTGTGGTAATAAAGAACTAGGAACAAAGTATACATCCATAGATTGAAGTGTGTGTTTTCATCCTTTGTTGCTGAAGAAGACCATACCATCAGAGAAATAATGACATGATTTGCACTGGACTTTGTTTTGAGTGAGGGAAGGTTGTGCAGGTCATCAGTCTTAACTTCTCTTCTAGAGCCTTCTGTGACCAGATATTCATCAGGATGACTGGAGATGACCCAGTAAGAGGCAACTGGGGTTAAGTAACTTGCCCAAGGTCACACAGATAGTGAGTGACAAGTGTCTGAGGTAAGATTTGAACTCCTGACTCCTGCACCCTGGTGCTCTATCCATATACCACCTAGATACCCAGTAGATTGAGGACTAGCTGAACAAATTGTGGTATATAAAAACAGAGAAATAGGATTGTGCTGTAAGACATGAGGACCATGATGAAAACTAGGAAGCATCAAGTCTTACATAAATGGATGCCAAGTGAAGAAAGCAGAGCTAGAAAAAGAATAAACATGATGATTACAACAATGTATATAGAAAGAACAACCACAAAATAACAGAAAATATTGTGAAGCTACCAATAACAAATATGTCCCCATCAGAGAGATATGTCAAGACATTTCCCCTAACTGTTTTGCAGAGGTGGGCAATGAGTATGTAACATAACATATAATGTTATTTAAAAATATATATTGAATAGTTTTGTTTCTTTCTATTTTATTTTTATTTTGAAAAAAATCATTTCAAGGAATGACTATCTTGGAGGGAGTAGAAGGAAAATGAATCTAGATGATGTAATAAACAAAACATATCTAAGTAAAATGTAAACTATATTGTCTTTGCAGTTTGTGCAAGTTCTTCCATCTCTACACTCTTCTTCTCAGCCTGCCTGAGATAGAACTTGTCATAGAAATAATTTTAAGATAAATCGATTTATATTTTCATCAGCTGAAAGGAAAATGATTGTATGATATACCTGACAATTTTCCTTTTATAGATTAAATGAAAATTTCAAAGTGATCTTGTTTTTTTTAATTAACAATTCAAATTTAGAAAGAATGTTAATGGGAGGAGACAAGATGGTGGAGCAGAAAGACTCACATATGCTAGCTCCGAACCCACAGAACATGGATTTCCTCTAAAAAGAATTCTCAAAAGATTCTGGAGCAATGGAAGCCACACAGCAACACGGGGAGGGAGATTTCTGTTCCAGAGAGCCCTGAAGAACTGATCCCAAAGGTCGGTCGCACACCAGACGGGAGCAGAGCCCAGCCCTTCCCTGGCTGTGCAGCACCAAGAGGAACAAGCAGATTCGAGCAGGCTTCAGGGACAGAATCTACAGCGGCCGAGAAGATCCTTCCACCCACAGGCGCATGGGTCAGTGAGGGAGACATCTGGACAGGCTGAAAGGGGAGCGGGGTGTCTCCATAACTCAGGCCCCCTCAGGAGGCAGCAGCAGAGGCAGCGGCAGTCAGAGGCTCCAAGAGCAGGCAAGAGCTCGGCAGGAGCTCCATTATGGAAGGTCTCTGCATAAACCCCCTGAGGGAACTGGGCCTGGGAGGTGGCCCTGCCCCCACCTGAGCACCACAACTTAAGCTCACATTGAATAGCAGCCAGGCCTGCTGCCAAAAGCCCTGAGGCTGGGGAGCAGCATTTGAATCTCAGACCCCAAGAACTAGCTGGGTGGATCTGGAGGCAAAGTGGGGTGGAGAGGACTCTCAGAAGTCAAGTAACTGGCTGGGAAAATGCCCAGAAAAGGGAAAAAAACTAAGACCATAGAAGGTTATTTTCTTGGGGAACAGATGTTTCCACCCTTCCTCTCTGAGGAAGAAGGGCAATACTTACCATCAGATAAAGACATAGGAGTGAAGGCCTCTGTATCCCAAACATCTGAAATAG
>CM053771.1:325249897-325293934 GCA_028658325.1 Potorous gilbertii
AGAGCTATTTTCTTCAGTGAGCTTTTGCACCTCTTTTTCCACTTGGCTAATTCTGCTTTTGAAAGCATTCTTCTCCTCATTGGCTTTTTGAACCTCTTTTGCAAATTGAGTTAGCCTATTTTTCAAGGTGTTATGTTCTTCAGCATTTTTTTGGGTCTCCTTTATTAAGGTATTGACCCGTTTTTCATGCTTTTCTTGCATCTCTCTCATTACTTTTCCCAGTTTTTCCTCCACCTGTCTAACTTGATTTTCAAAACCCTGTTTGAGCTCTTCCAAGGCCTGAACCCATTGGATATCGATTTCAGATCTTTGAGATACAGAGGCCTTGACTCTTATGTCTTTCCCTGATGGTAAGCATTGTTCTTCCTCCTCAGAGAGGGAGCTTGGAATCATTTTTTCACCAAGAAAATAACCTTCTATGGTCTTAGTTTTTTTCCCTTTTCTGGGCATTTTCCCAGCCAGTTACTTGACTTCTGAGAGTCCTCTCCACCCCACTTTGCCTCCAGATCCACCCAGCTAGTGCTTGGGGTCTGAGATTCAAATGCTGCTCCCCAGCCTCAGGGCTTTTGCTGGCAGGCCTGGCTGCTATTCAGTGGGAGCTTATCTACTGGTCCTCAGGTCAGGCAGGCCTTCTCCCAGGATCAGTTCCCTCAGGGGGTTTATGCAGAGACCTTCTGTAATGGAGCTGCTGCTGAGCTCCTGCCTGCTCTGGGAGCCTCTGGTCACCTGCTGCCTCTGCCTCTGCCGCTGCCTCCCGAGGGTGCCTGAGTCCCAGAGCCACCCCGCTCCTCTCTCAGCCCATCTCTCTCACTGACCTGCGAGTCCGTGGGTGGAGGGACCTTCACGGCCACTGGAGATTCGGTCCCTGACGCCTGCTTGGATCTGCTTGCTTCTCTCAGTGCCGCATGGCCAGGGCAGGGCAGGCCTCCGCTCCTGTCCAGTGGGACCTTTGGGATCGGTTTTTCAGGGCTCTCTGGAATGGAAATCTTCACTGTGTTGCTATGCAGCTTCCACTGTTCCCGAATTTGTTGGGAGTTCTTTTTAGAGGAAATCCATGGGCTGTGGGTTCAGAGCTACCAAATGTAAGTCTTTCTACTCTGCCATCTTGGCTCCACCCAGAAACAATAAATTACTGTGTTAAAGCTAAATGTAACAATGTGACAACAAGCAAAAACCATTTAGATAGAGCTAAAGCAGTCCCCAGAGGGAAAGTTATGTCTTTGTAAGCTTACATTTCTACCTCTAAGACATGTTCAACCTATTACGCCCCTGAACTCAAGGCAAGTAACATGAAAAAAAATATGTCTGCTACTAGTTTAGCATTACCTGAACTTAATCTATATTTTGAATTTGTTGTTTTTAAAACAGAAATGGAAATCTAAGTAACAGAGAAAATAAAGAGGAAACCAGTTGGAATGATAGGGTACTCAACTTTAAGTGAGGAATACATGAGTTTGAATTCTACTTCAGATACTTAGTCATTTTGTGACCCTGGGTAAGTCAGTGGGCCCCAATTTCCTCAAATGTAAAGTGGGATCAATAATAGACTCTATCTCACAGGGCTTGTGTGAAGATCAAATATGATAACATATGTAAAGACTTTTGCAAATTTTAAAGTGCAATATAAATTACAGTTATCACTATCATAAGTTTTAACATGAAGAACTGTTTCTAGGCCAACAGGCAGTAAGAGTATGGCTCCACTCCTTCTTCTGTGTCAAGGCATAAAGACTCATTAATGAGGATTAGGGTCTCTAATGAGAAGGGACTACCTTTTCTTCTGCTCATTGGCTCTTTAAATATCCATGTGAAACCTTAGAGACAGTTTTATTTACAGCTTAAAACTAGAGTCTCCCCCAAAAAGGGGGTAGGAGAAGGTTATTCAATGTATGGTGAGAATTATATATTGGACAAACAATTTACCTACACACATAGTTTTTTCACATTGCTTATCTTGTACATATTTTGGTTGGTTAGCAACCAGATAGTTATATAGTCTGTAGTCAAGTGAACAAGCATTTAATAAGTACCTATTATGTGCAAGACACTGTCCTATGTGCTGGAGATACAAATAAAAGCAAAAACACTCATAGCTCAAAAATCTCACAATCTAATGGGGGAGATAATATGTAAACAAATAGGTACAAATAAGACATATGGGATAAATTAGAGTTAATATAATCTTAGAAGTCATTAATCTTAAGGAGGATTGGGGAAAGCTTCTTGCGGAAGAAAGGATTTTAGTTGGTATCTGAATAAAGCCAGGGATTCCAGGAGACTGAGATAGGTAGTAAGAGAATTTGACACAGGAGGGACATCAGATGAAAATTCAGACAGGAAATGGAGTGGTGTGAGTATCTGCATGAGAAAAAGAAATAAGGTCAGGATCACTAGATTTGTAATATGGTTGTTTTGAAAGTAATTACTTTTATTACATTTTGATTTTTGTTGTTGATGTTCTTTACATTTGCATTTTTGAAGCCACTGTATATATTGATCTTTTGTGTATTTTAAAATAGCAAAAGTTTATTTGTCTTATAGTGTCTCATTTTCATCCTTTCTTATAGCACAATTATATTCCATTACATTTATGTACTACAATTTGTTTACATATTCCCTAATCAGTAGATATCTCCTTTATTTCTAGTTGCCTGAAATTACCAAAAAAATAAGTGCTGCTACAAAATGTTTTCATACATCTTTAACTTCCTTAGAGACTGACACTGGGAACTCTAGGTATTTTAATTGCTTTCTTAGTATCATTCCAAATTGCCTTCCAAAATGTTTGGACCAATCCCACAAATCTATCAACAATTTGCTAATAATGCCTATCTTTCTACAACCTTTCCAATAAGGACAATCCCATCTTTATCAACTTTCCTAATTTTCTGAGCATGAGAATAAACTTGCATTTGTATTTCTCTTATCATTAATGATTTATAGCATCTTTACACATGATCTTTGATAGCCTACCATGGGAGAGAGAGTATGCCAACAACGATGTATAAACAAGATATACAGGATCAATTAGAGATAATTTGATGACAAGTTTTGTTTGTTTCTTTTTCTATTTGAGTTCTTATCTTAGTGCTATTCTATTGCCTAGTATACATGCTTTTCAATTTCATGCCACTGAAATTATTCACTTTTTCCTCTGTGAAATCCCATACCCCCTTAACCTAATTTAAGAATTGGGATTAGGACTGTCAAACTAAAAAGGGATATTGGAGATCACAGGCAAAAGAGACAATCTTCAGTGCATGTTTGTTTTAAGTTTTTAAGCATAAATAAATCAATGAAGACAGAATTAGAGAAGAAAATATAAAAGATGGGTAAATAATTTATGTCAAATATCACCAATGAAAATATGATAGCTAAACATTCAGAGAATTGACAGAAATGTAAAACTAACTAATTCTCCAAATCCTCAGTAGGAAGACAAATGCAAATTAAGCTAACTCTGAGTTTTTACCTTAAAGCTGTAACAAAAAATAGAAACAGCATTGGAGGAGTCACACAAAGACAAAATAATAAGTGGGGGAACTATTATTTGGTCCAATCACCAATTAGTTTGGAATTATTAAAAACATATACATTGCCCCAAGGAGACATAGAGAGGAGGATCAAAGAAAGAAATGTGATCCCATATGTTGTATAGCAATATATTTATAGCAACACTCTCAAATTGGTTCCCCAAAGAACTGATGAAAAAATAGTCTTTGAATGTAAGAGATTATTACTATACATTTAGGAATAACAATATGAGTGATTCAGAGAAAAATGAAAAAATGTATGTCAACTAGCAAAGTGAGATTAGAAGGCCAAATAACAATAAGCAAATAAGTCCAGCATAATCAAAGATAATAACATTCTAAATGACAAGGTCATTAAAAGGGAATGGAATCCTGGAAAATTTTTCAAATTGTTCTGATTGGGGGTAGAGCCAAAATGGCAGAGTAGAAGGATGGATCTGTAGAAGCTCTCTCCCATAGCCCATAAAATACTTGTAAAAAATGACTCTAAACAAATTCTAGAGCAGCAGAAGCCATAAAATGACCATGAAAGAGATTTCCAACCCAAGGCAGCCTAGAAGGCTGACAGGAAAGGTTTATTGCACCAGCTGCAGAGCCCAGCCTTGGCCATGAATCTGGGTCAATAGTGGAGCAGGCCTCAGGGCACCCAGAATCCCTGGCAGCAGCTGCAGTTCCCAGATCCCTCAACCCACAAATGCCAAAGGCAGCTTTAAAGGTCAATGAGAAAGCACTTTCACCTGCATTAAAAGGGAACATGGTCTGGCCCTGGGGGTCCTAGGGTGGCAGCAGTTGCTGCTGATGCACAGTGTTCATTTTAGGAGCCCTCAACCTTAAATCCCTGGGAGAATTGTGCAGCTGATCTAGATATCAGCCCTGAGTAGCAGCCCTGGGGTGAAGAGGAGTGCTGACTGGCCTGATGGAGCTGATAGAGGCTCTGGAGAGGGAACCCTTTTGGCAGATTCTGGGCAGAAAAGAGTGCTTGTGGTTGCTGACAGACAAGAGTGCAGGTCAGGAGAGGAGTAAACTCCTTTCCCTTGATTGTGCCACTTTGAAGGAACTAAGAACTTACAAGTCCTTAGAGTATATCCTCCTCTTGACAAAGGACTCAAAAGTTAAGTAACTGACTGCAAAAATGCCAAAAAAAAGGGAAAAAATAAGACTATAGAAGTCTACTTTCTTGGTGAACAGGTATTTTCTTCTATCCTTTCAATTGAGGAAGAACAAGGAATACCATCAGAGAAAGACATAAAAAGCAAGGCTTCTGCATCCAAAACCTCCAAAATAAATATGCAAGGATCTCAGGCCATGGAAGAGCTAAACAAGGATCTTGAAAATCAAGTAAGAGAGCTGGAGAAAAAATTGGGAAGAGAAATGAGAGTGATGCAAGAAAATCATGAAAAATGAGTCAACAGCAAGCTCTAAAGCTCTCTAAAGGAGACTCAAAAATGCTGAAGAAAATAACACCTTAAAAAATATGCTAACTCAATTGGCAAAAGAGGTCCAGAAAGGGAGTGAGAAGAATGCTTTAGAAAGCAGAATTAGCCAAATGGAAAAGGAGGTTCAAAAGCTCACTAAATAAAATAGTTCTTTAAATATTAGAATGGAGCAGATGGAAGCTAATGACTTTATGAAAAACCAAGAAATTACAAAACAAAATGAAAAGAATGAAAAATAGAAAAATGTGAAATATATCATTGGAAAAACAACTGACCTCCAAAATAGATCCAGGAGAGATAATTTAAAAATTATGAGACTACCTGAAAGCCATGATCAGAAAAAGAGCTTAGACATCATCTTTCAATAAATTATCAAGGAAAACTGCCTTAATATTCTAGAACCAGAAGGTAAAACTAAATATTGAAAGAATAAATAAATATTGATGTCCTCCTGAGAGAGATCCAAAAAGAGAAACTCCAAGGAATATTGTAGCCAAATTCCAGAGTTCCCATGTCAAGGAGAAAATATTGCATGCAGCTAGAAAGAAACAATTCAAGTCTTGTGTAAATACAATCAGGATAACACAAGATCTAGCAGCTTCAACACTAAGGGATCACAGGACTTGGAATATGATATTCCAGAAGTCAAAGGAAGTAGGATTAAAACCAAGAATCACCTAACCAGAAAAACTGAGTATAATATTTCAGGAAAAAAATGGTTACTCAATGAAATACAGAACTTTCAAGCATTCTTGATGAAAAGACAGACCAGAGCTGAATAGAATATTTAACTTTCAAACACAAGAATCAAGAGAAGCATGAAAAGGTAAACAGTAAAGAAAAATCATAAGGGACTTACTAAAGTTGAACTGTTTACATTCCTATATGGAAAGATTATATTTGTAACTCTTGAAAGTTTTATCAGTATTTGGGTAGTTGGTGAGATTATACACACACACACACACACACACACACACACACACACACATACACATAGAGAGAGAGAGAGAGAGAGACAGAGAGCACAAGGTGAGTTGAATAGGGAGGGATGGTATCTAAAAAAAATAAAATTATGGGGTGAGAGAGGAATATATTGGGAGAATGGGAGAAATGGAATGGATCCAATTATCTCTCATAAAAGAGGTAAGAAAAAGTATTTTCAATGGAGGGGAGAAGGAGAGAGGTGAGAGGGAAAAAGTGACACTTTACTCTCATCACATTTGCCTTAAGGAAGGAATAACATACATGCTCAATTTGGTATGAAAATCTATTTTACACTATAGGAAAGTAGGAGAGAAGGGGATAAGTGGGGGGGAGGGATGATAGAAAGGAGAGCAAATGGGAGGAAGGAGTAATTAAAAGTAAACACTTTTGGGAATGGACAAGATTAAAAGAGAGAATAGAATAAATGGGGGGCAGAATAGGATGGAAGGAAATATAATTAGTTTTACACAACATGACAATTATGGAAGTCTTTTGCAAAACTGTACATATATAGCCTATATTGAATTGCTTACCTTCTCAGTGGGGATGGGTGGGGAGGGAGGAAGGGTGAAAAGTTGGAACTCAAAAGTTTTAGGACCTTTGTTCCCAAACTTGGTTTAGTTGGTCTTTGTTTTAGGAACTTTGTTCCTTTGTTTAGTTGAGAATTGATTTTGCGTGCAACTGGGAAATAAGATATACACGTAATGGGGTACAGAAATCTATCTTTCCCTACAGAAAAAGAGAGAAGATGGGAATAAGGGAAGGGAGAGGTGTGATAGAAGGGAGAGTTGATTGGAGGAAGGAGTGAAAGAATGCACTTTGTTTGGAGGTGGGGACAAGGGAGAGATGGGGAGGAAATTTGGAACTCAAAATTTTGTGGAAATGAACGTTAAAAACTAAAAATAAATGAATAAACATTTAAAAATTTGTCCTGATTCTGTAGAACAGGTAATGAAATCCTTCTTTGGACAGAAGTTGGGGAGGAATAATACAAAATATTGTGTATGTAGCCTGATGTCTTGTATGTTTTTCCTTGTTTGGTTGGGGGGGTTGTCTTTTTTTTTTTTTTTAACAAGGGAGAGTTTAATCTAAAGGAAGAAGGAGTTGGTCTTGTCCCAGAAATATCTATAATTTTATGTGACAAAAAGCATTAAAAAAATGGTAATAACAGTGTTAGAGAAAGTTTCAGCATAAAGGAAGTTATAGCTAAAATATTGGAGTCATGTCTCTATTTAAGCTTTTAGATCTCTGTGCTAACACTGCCAAAAAGATTTGTGGTAGCTCTTTTTATTTGTTTGTTTTAATCAAAGAGGCACTTGATTGTCTTTAGATAGCTGAAGGATTATTATAAGGAAGACTCTGTCATCTGTAGAGATTCGATTTAGAACAAATAGGTTTAAATTGCCAAAAGGGATCAAGTTTAGACATGGATGATTAAACTTGAATAGACAAGTGAGAATGGAATTCCCATTGTAGAATAGCAATACAATATTGTGTCTTAAGTGCCTTGTTTGTCCTCTAAGCGTATTGTAAGTGGATCCTTGAAGCTTTTTCCAGTCCTTGAAAACTACTTTCAACTTAGAATGTGATCATATTATAATGGACTTTAAGATCCTTCTATAAAAAGTGATATGGAATTGCAAATAAATAAAAATATACATATATACACATATATATGATCAAGTTCCTATAACAGCTTTCTATGACTTTGTCATTATATATTTTTCAATCTCTTCCTCTGTAAGGGAACAGGCTTTCTTCTTTGGGTTTAACTTAGTTTTGAATATTCAAATAAATCTTTAGGTTTATTTACTTTGCCCAGTAGTAGATATCACATTCCATCAAGTAAAATGTCTCTAGATATGCAATCAAATTCAGAACAATCCCTCATTGTGTCTTATTAGATGTTCAAACTTTAGTTAACCTGATGGAGATGAAAAGAGATCAAATATGGTGTACAAACACATTGAATGTATTCTAGTTCTACCAGCCATTCTTTTTCTTTTTATAAGTTGCTTCTCTTACCTAAGATTGTTTCTTTGTAGAATCTTAAAGGCAAAGACCACAGATCTTTGATTGTGATTTTAAAAAATATATCTATATATGTGCTCAAACGACTATCAAATAATGTTCCCTTCACAAGTATGGATCTTTAATTCATTAGCTGACTCTTCTCTCATGCCAAACTTCTCCTTGATACACACACATATGTATAGATACACATATACCATATGTGTGTATGTATACATATATTATATATATATACATATATAGCTATTTGGCCACATCCTTTCCCCTTCCCTCTTCCAATAATTATAATCTCCTTAAAATAAGGGATTATATATTGTCTCAATCTATTTTACTGCCTACACAGAACTCTGCAAACATTTTAAATTGTATATCAATGTCATTTGCTTTTTTCTTCCTTCTTTATGCCCAGCATACTGCTTTCTTCTTCTTGGTTCTCTCTTTTCTTTGTTAAATTCATGAATGAAAACCATAAACATCAGAAATTTAAAAGACTTAGGGAAAAAAAAAGTGTTCTTTTTTCAAAGTCTCTGTTTTTTTCTTTCCTTTCAGCTTTGTGTGCATCTATAGGCCCTATTTTGATGTATAGATTTAATGGGTCAGATGACTGTAAAATGCTTCCTATCTCTTTAGATTATAAACTCTCAGAAGTTAGAGATTCTATACTTGTAATCACTAATTTGCAAAACATGTGCTTAAATAATATTTTTATTGCATTTGTTATACCTAGTAAGGGAGTAAGTACAGTTAAAAATATTTTTATCAAGATTTTAACACTATTGTGCATACTCAGCATGAAAATCAAAGATATGAGATTGTTTACTAATAAAGAGGATTAGACTGCTGCTGTGACAATACTTAAGAGTGTCCAATACTACAAAATTGTAGAATGAATAATCCTTTTGTATTTGGAGATGAATTTTGTTTACTCTTACAGGAAGTAAAGTAGATTATAGTATTCTAAAATACTGTTGTTCAGATGGGAAAAATTTTATATTCTTGAAATCTTAGATCACCAATTGCCTTGGAAATACCTCAAACTGGATTTCCAGGAGTCATATCTGAAAGAGAACTCAATATCTTTCCTCTTTCCTCCTTCCTTTCTTCCCCAACTTTCCCTCTTTCTGGAAAAGGCAATCCCTTGATCCCTGTCCCTCAGGCTGTCAAGTTATCCTCAACTCCTCTCTATTTCTCATATTCCAGGCTCCTATTTCCAATCTGTTTGTCAAGGCCAGTCAATTTCATCTCCGCAACATCTCTTCTCTGCTCTCATTTTATACTCCACTCTCACCTAAATCCCGAATTATTATAATAGCATACTACTGAATTTGTCTGCCTCAAGTCTCCCTCACTCTGATTCATCCTCGATTCAGCCACCAAACTGATTTTTCTAAAACACACTCTGAACATGTTACCTCTTTACTCAATAAACTACAGTGGTTTCTTATGGCCTCCAGGAATGAATCCAAAATGCTCTGTTTGGCATTCACAGACCTTTATAACCTAGCCCCCTTCTACCTTTCCAGTCTTCTTATATCTTACTCCCTTGAATATATCCTTTGATCCGGTGACAATAGCATTCTGAACAAGACAGTAACAAGACATTTTACTGTGGACATTTTCTCTGACTTCCCCATGCCTCATACACACTCCTTCATCAATTCCACTTACTGACTGGTTCCTTTAAGTACCAGCTACAATTCAATGTTTTTGGTAAGCTTTTCCTGATCCTTCTTAATTCTGGTGCCTTCCTTTCATTAATTATTTTCTATTTATCCTATATATTGCTCATTTTATATATATATATATATATATATATATATATATATATGTATGTATGTATGTATGTTTTTCTTGTCTTCTCCATTGGATTGTAAACTCTTTGAGGGTAGGGACAGTCTTTTGTCTTATTTTTGGTGTCCCTAGCACTTCTTTGCACAGTGCCAGGCACAATGTAGGTCCTTAATAAATGTTTATTGATTGATATTTCTCTTTTCATCTAATTTGGCCATTTTTAACCTTTTCCAAGTGAACAAGTTGCTGACAAAAATTTACTAAGTACAAGTCATGTGTCAGTCATAGCTACATGTCAAATATAGAGTTGGACACCCCATCCTCAAAGGAGAGGTAATTGGGTCTTTTATCTGCTAGTGGTCAGGAACCCAGAAAATAAATTTGCATTATGATTATATGAACCTATGATATTGTTAACAATCAGAAAATTTTCCCCTAATGGTTACTAGATTCACATTTCAAAACAATATTGACTTCAAATTGCAGGGTCAAGAGGAAAAATATTGAGGGGTATAGGAAAGAAAGACTTTATTTCCCCTATCGGTGTACTGACTACAAAAACAAACAAACAACTCTATGCTAGAAATATAAGAAACAATCTCCAGCACACTATGTATGTCTCATGACTTTCTGATTGGGTTTCTGATGTCTATGTGTAACAGTCTCAATCTCTTTAAATTATCTTTCATCAACATTAATTGAATTGATCTTTCTAAAGAGAGATCAAGTTGTGTTTGTGATATCTAAATATTAGCTCTCAAGAGTTTTCTTTCAATTTGAGGTTATAATAAATATTATATTGAAGGAAAACATTTTTTCTAAAATGATATTTCTTAGACAATAATAGCCCCTTATTGATGCTGAAGCAGGGACATAGGGTTATATTTTTCTTATTTTCAAATATGATCTGATTAAGTTTTTTTGTGAGAGGCAGTAATTGCTAGAGCCATTTCCCTCTCCCCTGTCTACCTAACAGGTTTGTTCACTCAGATAACACTACTCTAAGTTCACAGTACTCTGTAGATCTGTATTCACTATAGCTCATGAGCATCTATCAATTTATTTTTCTTTAGTAGTCATCCAGAGTATAAAATTAGTTCTATGTAAAGACACTAAATGAAATGCCATAGTAAGAAAATTAGTAAAAAATAGTATTCCCTTAATAAACCTTGGGCAGGCTTTCACACATATACATTTAACACTGTGGAAAGAGAATATATATAAGAAAAATGCGTGGAAAGTTCAATTGAATTCAATAAAAAGGTAGTAAGTACCTACTATGTGCCAGGCACTGTGCTAAGTGCTGAGAAAGCAAATAAGAAAAAAGAGACAGTCTCTGCTCTTATGGAGTTTACATTGTAATGAGGGAAACAATATCCAAAAGGAATCTGGAAATGAAGAGAGAAACTAGAGGGAATCTGACAGAGGCTATTATGTTCCTTGGAGTTCAAACCAAATAGAGTTGCAGATGGAGAGTGAAGAGTTAGCTGAAGAATCCAGATCCAGCACTATATAAAGGAAAGCTTTGGGGGTGGAGTTTAGAACTCCATCTCAAATCAGAGTTGAGAAGTAACTGGGAAATATGTTCCTTCTTCATTTCCAAAGACGTTCAGTGACAGCACAAGTGATATCTTGACTTGCACATCTATTTAATTTAAATGAGGCCAAGTTGCACCAAGTCATTAGCCTTACTCTTTTTTCCAGAATCATTGAATTCCAGTGGCAATGATGCAGTGATGGGACTCAGACCCCTAAAAGGAAAAGACCATGTCTTCAAAACCAATTCAGTCCTTCAATTTTCCCATACATTTCAATAGCCCACATCACTGGTGCCTCTGTCCAAAGCGTCTGGCTCACCTGAGCCCCTCTAGGTCCCTTAAGTAACTTACTTAATAGTTCTGTCCTATTAACCACTCCTTACCACTTTACTTGGGTGACAGGTAGAGGGAGTGTTGGTGCATGATTTTCTGTTTGCAGATGATTGTGCACTTAATGCAGCCTCTGAAGCTGAGATGAAACAAAGTATAGTTCAATTTTCTGCTACCTGTGCTAATTTTGGCCTAATAATCAACACCAAGAAAATGCAGATGCTCCATCAGCCACCACCACTCCATCCATACATGGAACCATCAGTTACAACAAATGGAAAAGTTTTGAGTGCTGTGGATAAGTTCACTTACCTTGGTAGTATACTTTCCTGGGATATACACATTGACAATGAGGTTGATTCATGCATTGTCAGAGTTTGCTCAGTGTTTGAGAGGTTCTGAAGAAAACTTTGGAAGAGAAGAGGTATGTAGACTGTCTACAGAACCATTGTGCTGATTTCATCGTTGTATGCCTGAGAAATATGGCCAGTCTACCAGAGCTATGACAGGAAACTAAACCGCTTCCATTTGAACTGTCTTAGGAAGATTCTGAGGATCACTTGGTAGGATAAGGTACCAGAACTGAAGTCCTAGCTTGAATTAAACTGCCAACATTCAAACTATGCTTCAGAGAGTGCAACTCTGATGGTCTGGCCATGTTGTTCAAATGCAAAATGTACATTTGCCAAAAGGCTTATTTTATGGAGAACTCTTATGGGGCAGTGATCGCAATACAAGGTCTCTCTCAGGAACTTTGGACCTGATTGTGGGACATAGGAGACACTGACACAGGGCCACTCAGCGTGATGTGCCCACATTGGAGGAGGTATTGTACTCTGTGAGCAGAGCAGAATTGAGATAGCACAAAGGAAGTGTAGGATGCACATATTTGGAGTAATCACCCCAAATGTTCACACAGACTATCAGTGCCCAACATGTCCTAGAGCATTCCAACCTCATGTTGGTCTAATCAGACACAGTCATACACATTGAAACTTCACTTTATCATGATGATGTCATGTTGGTTCTCTTAGAGAACAAAAGACAACGACCATAACCATACCATACCATACCACTCCTTGATCCCATCCGGGGATCCTTTTTTGTTTATGAGTATCAATCTCACTACCATCAAGTTGCAAATTCCCTAAGAATCTCCCCCATTCCTATTGGCATTTCAATAAACCTTACTACTCTCATTGAAAGAAGGTTTGAGTGGTTGAATTCTTTTCAGCAGACCCCTTGTACCTTTGCCTTTCAGGTTTCCCAGAACCCCAAACTGCAACACCAGGACAAAAATAAGATGACTGGTCATGGATGGTGATGCAGTGAATGACCTTGACATCTTCATTGCCTGATCAGGCTCTAAGCACTTCACAGTGCCTGCTTCAGTCATCTTAATAGCCATGAGAACAAATATTTCTTATTCACCCATTCCACCAGTCGAAGTCTTGGGTAAATATTCTAACTCACTTATGGGTTTAAGGACTGTTGGTTACCCTCAACCTGGTTTAGTTCATCTGACAAAATCATTTTAACAAGGTCTGGCAACTGTGCATGCTACAGTTTCTTGGAAGCACAGGTGAGAGTTGGGTGTCAGGTGGACACCAAAGGTGTCTTTAAAACAGCAGCCCTCAAAAGGTCTCAGCAAGCCCTCATAGCAGAAGTGCCAAGGTGTTGCGTCCTAAACTGAGTTAAACAGCTTGATAATGAAATTTCAGGTGATCAGCTTATCCTGAACCTAGCGTTTTGTCCTGTGCAATTCAATCCAAGCAGAGCTGAAGATAGACAGTGGAGAATAAAAGTTACACATATAAAGAACAATGGTCACCAGATTGCATAAGTGGAAGGTCCTATCATATCAAATGCTAGAAAGTTGCTGATGTCTATTACAGAAATCTCACAGGCCCCTTTTCCTTATTGGTCTATGCATGTTTGCTGCACATTGCTCTATTGGTCAACTACTCTTGTTTTCAGATTCTGACTCTATTTATAGTTGAATATAACCCCATTTCTTCAGGATGAAAAGAGTAAGCTATGCCATGCTCTTTTAGCTCAAAAAACTAAACGTTTTCTAAAAATGCTCTTTTATAACAGCAGCAAATTAATAACCTTATACATAGAACCTACAAAAGTTCATCTCAAAAATATACAGAACAAAAAAAAAAGCTTTTAAACACAGTGACCTATTTTTTTCCATTGCTGACCAGAAGACTTTTTGCTTTTTATAGAAAATTATTTACCTCTAGACACCAAACTGATAAAGACTTAGAACAGTCTTCCCAGGTAACCGATGCCCTTAGGCTTAAAGTTTTCTTTTGACTAAAGTTCCTGGGCTCTTGGCTTGGGTAAATAAATTTGAGTTTATGATGAAAATTCCGTATTCCTTCAAATGTCTGTTAGGTGGATTACAATTGGTTATCATCCATGTAAAGGCTGAGCATCAATAGTTATGGGACTCAGGTTTCCAGAGGGTTTTTTTCAACTCTAAACCTCTAAGGTTCCCTAACATAGATGAGTCGATATGAAATACAGACAGAGCTAAGTCTAGAGGGTATGGTCATTTTATCTCCTAAATGCTAATTGTATTTCTAGCTTTTTATATTCATATATAGCCAGTCAAAACTTAAATAGACTTTCAGCTCACAATTGCACTTAAATGAGTACTTTCATTTAAAAAAAGTGATATTTGATTAAAGTGATGCATGGAAATTGTATTAAAATTAATTTTCTGAAAATTATGCTATTCATAATACACATACATATGTTGTTTCAATATAAACCTAACCTTGACAATCCAGGTGCAAAATATTTGAGTGGATTATTTAAATTAGTTTTTATTTCTTCACTTTATAATATCAACTATGGCTTGAATTTTTCATATCAAAGTAAATAACCTTCAATTTCTCCTTCATAAAATCCTCTAGTTCTTCAGTGAAACAACTAGATATTTACATTCAGATCTGATCAAAAGTGAACAGAAATTAGCTCTTACCAGCACCAGCTTGCCATGAGCTTTCGCCTTAGTGCTGTCTGATTAGCACTAAAATCACTTGACACCATTAGTTACCTAGGATTTCATGATCATTAGTGAGTTTAAAATGAATTTTTAAAAAAGGAAGCTTTCTTTTCAATTCAAAGATATCTTTTCTTTTTCAGGGAAGGACCATAATATGGTTTTAGAGAGATCTGATGCTGATGAGCATAGTCTCATTTACTTATGTATTCTGGTTGGAAAAACGTAGTATTCAAACTGTTAATTTGACTTTGAGTGCGATTGTAGTGTGGTGGGATTATGAGATTTCTGAGGTCTCGCCCAACTGATGTTGACTAGATCCAGGAAATAGAATCTTGAGAATCTAACAGCATCAAAAGCAAGGATGTATAGGGTAATAGTTACAGAAAGATTACATGATACAGCTGCCTCATGGAAATATTTTGAAAATGCATATGCTTAAAATATTTTGAGTACCTCAAAGTTTAGTGATAAATATTACAGAATTATAGTCTGTCTGTGTTTATCCTTCATTTTCAAAGAAGGCCATTACATCAGAGAAATGATGACATAACTTGACTTATTTTGAGTAAAGGGTGGGGGGAGAAGGGAGCCAATGAGCTGAATTACCCAGCTAACTGGGGTATGTGAGAGTTAAAAGGGATTCCAGTCTCGCATAAAAATGGCAAAAAAAAGTTTTTACAATGAGGGCATATGGGAGGAGGTGAGAGGGAATGAGTGAACCTTATTCCCATCAGATTTGGCCAAAGGAGGGAATAACATACACACTCAATTGGGTATGGAAATCTATCTTACCCTACAGGAAAATAGGGAAGAAAGGGATAAGAAGGGGGGCAGGATGATAGAAAAGAGGGCAAATGGGGGGAAGGGTAATCAAGCAAACACTTTGAAGTGGGACAGGGTCAAAGGAGAGAATAGAATAAATGTGGGGTAGGATAGGATGGAGGGAAATATAGTTGGTCTTTAACAATATATTTTGTATGACTACAAATGTTTTGTATCACTACACATGTATTACCTACATCAAATTACTTGTCTTCTTGTTGAGGGTAGATGAGGAGGGGAAAAGGGAGAGAATGTGGAACCCAAAGTTTTAAAAATGAAAGTTAAAAGTTGTTTTTACATGCAGTAGGCAAATAAGATATATAGGCAATGAGGGTATAGAAATCTGTCTTGCCCTATAGGAAAATAGAAGGAAGGGGATAACAGAAGGGTGATAGAAAGGAGGGCAGATTTGAAGAAGGGATAATCAGAATGCGGACTGTTTTGGGGTAGCAGAAAGAGAGAGATGGGGAGAAAATTTGGAACTTAGAATCTTGTGGATGTGAATGTTGAAAACTAAAAATTAATTAACTAATTTAAAAAGCATCTTTTAAAGGGATCCCAGAAACTAGTGCAAACAAGATCTGAAAGGAATTTTCACAATAAATTACATGACAACAGGTCTTTTGTTGTGGTTTAATCTTTTCAGTTGTGTCCCATTCTTAGAGGCCTTTAAGAATTAAGAATGAACCCTTGTTGGTGCAGGTGGTAGCACAGTGGAAAAAATGAGGCTCCTGAAGTCAGGAAGATCCATCTTCCTGAATTCAAATCTGGCCTCAGACACTTACAAGCTGTATGACTCTGGGCAAGTCACTTAGTTCTGTTTGCCCCAGTGTCCTTACCTGTAAAATGATCTGGAGAAGTAAATGGCAAAACCCCCTCTGCCAAAAACACTTCAAATGGGGTCAGGAAGAGTCCGACACAACCAGCACTTCTGCAGACAGCATTTCATTTTTTGGCAACACTACTTGTTAGGATAATTAAATTAATAAAGTTTTTCATTTTCACAATACTTAGTTTTAATAAACTGTATACTTTGACTAATCTGTGTCAATTCAAAATATCACTGGAAATTGAGTTTATTTGTATAATCATTTTGCATTATAATTACTGTGGAGGAAATATTCCATGATTAGGAAAATGTTTTTAAGTTTGAATATTATTCATATCTAGAAGTAAGACATATTTAATATATCTAACTTGGGAAGTGGTAGTCCCACATTGGGAAGAAAAATCTTTCTGAGTAGTGTAATATTAAAAGCAACTTATTTATCACTGGTAACAAATGTTGGGGGGAACAATGAAACCTTTTTTTTAAAAAATAATTTCCTTTTTAGATACATTTTTTTCCACTTGGATATTTTACAATGCTGCACTTGGTACTAGCCTGGCAAACAACTATTCATGGGATCCACCTTTGTGTCTTCCATTCCCACAAACACCAATGCCCCTAGTCCTGATGGGTCAAGCTAGACAGTCTATGTGAAATAGTAAGGCATCCTGAGAGACAAACATGATGTAACAGATGCCAGGAATGTCAAATCTACCATTTCAATCATCACCTCCCACAGGCAGCCCAGGATCCTGACCCCATAAACTCTAAGAATAGAAGCATTCCCACATTATTGCCATGCTTTTATACCAGCATCCAAAGACATCAGCATGGGGAGGAACTTTGTTCAAATCAGCTCTAAAAACTGCCTCTGCAGGTACTCTACCACTCATACCCTCAGCAGCTACAATTAAAAAAGATCCAGAACAGATTTTGGTACTGTCAAATGTTTCACCATCAGAAGCAGATTGTGTTCATCCTTCGTTGCTGAAGAAGATCATGTCATCAGAGAAATGATGACATGACTTGCATGTGACTGTTTTGAGTGAGGGAGGGATGTGCAAGGTCACCAGGCTCGCCTCTCCTCCAGAGTTATCTGGATCCAGTGACTAGATTCATCAAGATGAATGGAGATGTCCCAGGATGTACTAGGAGACTTTGACCCCTTTAGACCAAGGTCTATGTAGGTACTCATTTAGAACGAGGTGATGTCCATTCATTGAATAGGCCTATTTAAAAGAAGTAGTCTGGGAATGGCCCCTTGAATGAGGCAAAGAACAGAAAGAGGCTGGGAGGGAAACAGCAACAGTTAGTAGTGATAATCACTCTAAAGCCAGGAGGGTCCAGAAGAGCCCTTAGGCAGGGGCCCATTGAAGCCCCAGCTTCGGACTGCAGTAGGTTTTAGGTTTGGAGGAAGGGAAGGGAAGGGAATGGAAGGGAAGGGAAAGAGAAAGAAATTAGCCAGTAAAACCCAAGTCAACTGGGCATATTTTGACCATCCAAATTTACCTTTCTTTGGAGAAGAGAAGGAAGGCGAGGGGGAGGCAGACAGGAGAGGAGAAGGTGAGTTACCCGGGTAGCTAGGTCCCCATTCAGCCAACTGTATCTACTCACAAAATAAATCAATTGATGGATGCTCATGAGCTATAGTGAATACAGATCTAGAGAGTACTGTGAACTTAGGGTAATGTTATCTGAGTGAACCAACCTATTAGGTAGACAGGGGAGAGGGAAATGGATCTAGTAACTACTGTCTCTCTCAAAGAAACTTAATCAGATCATATTTGAAAATAAGAAAAATATGACCCTATGTCCCTGCTTCAGCATCAATAAGGGACTACTATTGTCTAAGAAATATCATTTTAGAAAAAATGTTTTCCTTCAATATCATTCTTATTATAACCTCAAATTGAAAGAAAACTCTTGAGAGCCAACATTTAGATATCACAAACACAACTTGATCTCCTTTCAGAAGGATCAATTCAACTAATGTTGATGAAAGATAATTCAAGGAGATTGAGACTAAGTTACACATAGACATCAGAAACCTAATCAGAAAGTCATGAGACATACATAGTGTGCTGGAGATTATTTCCTATATTTCTAACATAGAGTTGTTTGTTTGTTTTTGTAGTTAGTACACCTATAAGGGGAATAAAGTCTTTCTTTCCCATACCCCTCAATATTTTTCCTCCTGACCCTGCAATTTGAAGTTAGTATTGTTTTGAAAGGTGAATCTAGTAACAATTATGAGGAAATTTTCTGATTGTGATGGATTTGACCATCCAAATTTACCTTTCTTTGGAGAAAAGAAGGAAGGGGAGGGGGAGGCAGACAGGAGAGGAGGAACTGAGTTAACCAGGTAGCTAGGTACCCATTCAGCCAGCTGTGTCTACTCACAGGATTGTGTTCATCCTTTGTTGCTGAGGAAGACTGTGCCATCAGAGAAATGATGACGTGACTTGCACATGACTTTGTTTTGAGTGAGGGAGGGCTGTGCAGGGTCACCAGCTGCACTTTTCCTCTGGAGCCATCATCAGAAATATCAATGGAAATGATATTAAAGAAGATGCACTACTATCTGCATTGCAGCTGCACTCTAAGCACTACTGGACTTGTACAGCTCATTTGCCACTAAAACCCCTTGCACATGTTTGTGCTCCTCTCCAGTTGGAATGTGAACTTCTTGAGAGTAAGGACTCTCAAGTGTGATATGGAATGTTCAATTCTATATTGGAATTGTTCATATAACAACTAACATTGTTGCAATTTTGTAATCATATTCCTAGTGCCTACCATGTTTTGCTTATCATGATTACTTCAATTAAATTAAATTATATAAAGATTGATTAAATGCCTACTCTGTGCCAGATACTGTGTGCTAAATTCTAGGTGCACAAATAAGAAAAAAAATAAAGATGGCTCCCTCCCTTCAAGAATCTATAACCTAGTGGGGGGGAGGGAATAATACACAAAAGAAACCTGGAAAGTCAGGCGGGGGGGCAGGGAGTAGACAAGAGGTGCCCCATACAAGACATCTTGTTCTATGGAGCTCAAATCAAGCAGAGCTACAGATGGTAGGTGAAATAAATCCTTTTTCATACATTCATTCTTTTATTTTTGCTTTGAATTTTATCATTTAATCAACTAACATTCATTAAGTGCCTACTTTATATCAGGCACTGGCTGGGTATTGGGGATATAAAAACAAAAATTAAATAACCCCTACTCTCAAGAAACTTAATATTCATCAGAGGAGACAGCAATTGTGGGAATATTGAGAAAAATGCTCATGTGTCATAAATCCTTCCTATATTTTACAAATGTATGTCAGTAGACCTGGAAAGTCACCAAAGCCATCTTCTGGTCCACCTTGTCATTGTCAACTAGAGTATTAATAAAATTGGTTACTAGTTGGTGGTAAAGAGGCTGACAAGTAACAAAGTATGATTAGGTGAAATGAACCCTGAATTTGCAGTCAGAGAACTTGGATTCAAATTCAAACAGCTATTCACTCATTGGATTTTGAACAGTTGTTTGGGTATCAATTTCCTAATCTGAAAAATGAAGTTTTGGCTCTGCAAAGTCTCTTCTGATTCAAATTCTAAGGATGTTTTAAGAATGCAGGAATTGAATAACTTTTGGTCTTGCCGTATGTTCCAGTCTCAGAATTTTAGAGTGGCCTAGGACAAGGTGAGTGATTTAGTTCTACTTTTACAACTTAAGGGTGAATCTGGTGATTTCTTTAGGGAGACCTCCCAAAACTTGGATCCACTTTTCAAGAAGCTTATTTAAAATTCTAACTGAAAATCCTGGAGCTACTTCAAATCCACTTTCAAATATATGAAGCTTCCCAATAAGCCTAGGATTGGCTTGGTCATCTTAAATATCGGAAGCAACAAAATCAAAAGAAATGAGAGCATTATTGAGTATTTAACATGATGCATTTTATTTTATTGTAGCAATTATGACAGTTTCATAGAAACACAGAATCCAAGGGCTGAAATTACCTCATAGACCATCTAATTGAACCTGTATCTATATACAAATCACATCTATTAGAGCTTTAGCATGTAGTCTTTCAGCCTTTGTTGGAAGAATTCCAGCGAGGGCAACACCCTTTCACAAAATAAATCATTCCACTTTTTGTGTTGCTCTAATTGTTAGGAAGTTTTTCCTCATATCAAGTCTAAAAATGACTCTTTGCAACTTTGCCCATGGTTCTTAGGTGGGACTTCAGTCTGTCCGAACAAATCTAATCTCTTATCTACAAATAGCTTTTCAAATCCTTAAATTACCTCTCCCTCTCTCAATTTCTTTTCTTCAGGTCAGAAATCTTTGTGTTGCATGCTTTCCCATCTCTATCAGTGTCCAATATTCAAAGTCATTTTCCATCTGGAAGTAGGGGAAAAGCATTATTTGAGGTGGAGGCAAAAATGCCAAAGTTTGAACAATTACCATCTTTCACTCATAAATACTCTTTCATTAACTGTGACAGCTACTGTCCTTTTTTTTAACTTTCAATTTCTGAATGAAGTGAAATTAATTAAAAGTCTAAATTTTAAGATATTTTTGTGAAGTAAAAAAATAGTTGAACATATGGTAAATCTCTTACTGATCACTTGTAGCTATCGCAAACATCATAATTTTCCAATTACATTTTTCTTCATTCTTTAACCTTTCTCCAAACATTTTTTCCCTAAATGAACAGTACTATGTACAAGTAGGTCGCCTTGTCAGATTAAATGAATATTTTTCTGCATTGATTAAAGCAGGAGTTTGGTGGTTTAAACCTTCTGTCTGCAATCTAAAATACATATGCAAGCTCTGGAATATTAAATGACTGAGAAAGCCAGAAAATGTTAAATATTAGAAGTGATGGAAATATTCAATCCCAACACTCCAGCTATACATTTTTCTATTTAATTTGACCAAATGTTCATATATTCCCAAACAGATTTTTAAAAGTTGTAAAAATAAAACCCATTTAATTGTGTGGAAGATAGGACATTAAAAAAAATAAACAGCTTGAGTGTGTGTTCATGTTCAAGTAAAATAAGACTTTCAATAGTGGGGTAGGTTTGTGATTCCATTGATGGAGGGAGAGCCATTAAGGATTTTCCTTCTACCAAGTTCTACCTGTTCTGTGGTTTAGAGCAATTATGTGATATAATGGATAGAGCTCTGGGCTTGGAGTGAATAAGTCAAGTTTCTGTCTTCTTTTTCAGTTGTGTCCAATAGTCTGTGACCTCATTTGGAGTTTTCTGGGAAAAAAATACTAGAGTGACTTGCCATTTCCTACTCCAGCTCATTTTATAGATGAGGAACTGAGGCAAATAGGGTTAAATGACTTGCCCAGGGTCAAACAGCTAGTGTCTTAGGCCACGTTTGAACTCTTGAAAATGAGTCTTTCTGGTTTCAAGTCCAGTGTTTTATCCACTGCACCCTAGCTGCCAGAGTTAGGAAAAGCTAATTTTGAATCTTTGCCAAGAAAACTCCAAATGGGCTCACAAAGAATCAGCCACAACTGAAATGACTGAAAAACAACTGCAACTTAATCTTAGAAAGCTTGCTGGGAGCACACTGATTTTCAGTGCCTTCCAATATGGACAGAAGGCAAAATTTGAATCCAGGCCTTTTTTTTTTTTAACTCTGAGACCAATTCCCTATACCTGTTATCTTCCTTGAGAATCATAGAAGGGATCTTAGAGATCATCCAACTTCTTAATCAATAAGCATTTGTTAAATATATCCTATTTACCAGGCTCTGTGCTCTTGGAGCTGGGAATAAAAAAACAAATCATCCTCATTCTCAAGCGTCAGAAATTTGAGAACTGGGGGCTGATCTTAGTGTTGCCCCATTATTTTATAGATGATTAAACAGATTGGGGGAGGGGTATAAAGTGACTTTTTCAAGATAATGCATATAGTTTGTGGTAGTATTAGTGCTGGATTACAGGTATCCTAATTGATAGTTCAGCATTTTTTACACTTTTATTTTTCCCAAGGATCTTGAAAGTTACTTCTAGAAAAGGAAAGTCTTATTCTACAACTGAAGGAGGAGTTTATTCAGAAATGATATTTTTCTCTTATAATTTTCAACAAAATATTCTCTAATTATTGAATGAAAATCAAATGCCATGTCTTTGGGGAAACTTTCCCAGATAACTACAAGCCATGTACTGGCCTGAACACTGAATTTCTTTTTCACCCTTTTATAAGAATTGATTTAAATACAGTTAAGTTAGCTGACATAATCAAGATATATGGCATTTTGATGCATCATGTAGAGAATTATCCAATATACCATATATAGCTCAGCAATTATAAAATGATTACACAGGGTGCAATGAAATATATTTAACACTAAAAACTCAATGAATTTACCTTAACATTTCAGTGAATGTCCTATTCTATTCTAGGTACTGGTAAAGCCATAACTATGCTCATTCAGGAAGTTTTAAAGATGCAGACAGTTGCAACCACACAGCCATGCTGGTGCCTTAGCTCCCTACCAGATTGTAAGTTCCATGAAAGTAAGACTGTGCCTTGTTCAAATTTTGTATGATGAAAATTGTAATTCTACACATAGTAACACTAAAAACTCAATGAATTTACCTTAACATTTCAGTGAATCACTTGCACCCATTATCACTGTACTTTAAATATAGACATGCATAATTTAAAAAGAAAAAGAAAAAGATAATACCTCATAGAATATACAGAATAAGCCAGCTTTGTCTGTAATCATTAAATAGGATTGTAGATTTAAGCTGGAAAGGATCTTACAGGTCATCTAATCCAAATCCCTCATTTTACTGATGAAGAAATGGCTACTTGCTTAAAGTCACACTGGTATTAAGAGACAGTCAGGGGACTCAAATGCTCTGATTAGAAAGCCAGTTCTCTTTTCACTAACCATGCTGCTGCCTCTCTCTGTATAGCTGTCTTGATTACATCTCTCTCTTTTATCTCCTACATTTGACTCTAAATCCACTAGGGTGGGGGCCATAACCAGTCTATGTAATATCCTAGGATCCAATATGTAATATCCTGTGCCTAATGGCTATTCAATAAATACTCAGCAATAACAATGAGCAAAATCTGAGTCTAAGGATTATTCTAGGCCAGTTGCCAGAGATTTTATGAACATTAATAAGATAATGTCTCAGTACTTGGTGCTTGCTGATGAAAGACAATATATTAATACAAAATATTATCCTTATCATGGTTACAATAGCCAAACTGTCAACCTGCTATCTTATTCTGCACCATTTCTTACTGTGACTCACCTGTCAATCACTATCAGCTGTTTCTTGCCTTCTAACGTTAGACAACAGTGTAATTGCCATGCACTGAGAAATTGACGCCTGAGCAATTGTAGCATTTGACTAGGCAACGCTTCATTGATGTCCACATCAATTGTGCTGAGTGAGGGAAGCTTTTCAGTCTTACCCTAAGATTGTCTATGTTGTAAAGGCTTTGGGGAGATAACATCTGTTGACTATTCTAATTGAGTGAAAGTTTGACAAAACCTGTAAGTAGGTAGGGGATAGGAATGGATAAAGATGTTTGAACATTCTATATGCCTAACCCTTAGGGGATTTGACTGCTCTCTTCCCCAAAACTCACACTATACCCTCAGACCCCCAAGCCCTTGTTCACCAGGTACTCTGCCTGAAATGCTACTTGTCTGCCTCTTTATTTGCTGAATTTCTGCTCATCCTTTGAAATGCAACTCAAATTCCCAAGTCTGAAGCATTCTCTGATTTCCCAAATTAGTGATATTTTCTGCCTTATACTTTATATAGCATTCTGTTTTGTAATTTCCTAATGATCCTATTTTGATGAGTGTTTATACATACATAGACGACTTCCATTGGTGTTACTCATGGAAAACCTGAGGGATTGTCTTCTGGAAGTCAAGAAAATGAACATGGACATTCTGCTTTGGTTGGTGACATCACTGCAACTAATTCTTTAAAATTCTTTGAGTAGAGTTGGGGCTTTTTGTGTGTTCAAATTTGAGGGCAAAGGATTCTATTCATAATCAAAGACACTTTGCATCAAATGGGAATCATCTTGGGCCTCTTCCTACCTCCTGTCTTAGGTCCTGTACCCATGAGAAATAGATCTGGAAATTAAGCCTTTTTCTTTGTCCTATTCTATTCTAGGTACTGGTAAAGCCATAACTATGCTCATTCAGGAAGTTTTAAAGATGCAGACAGTTGCAACCACACAGCCATGCTGGTGCCTTAGCTCCCTACCAGATTGTAAGTTCCATGAAAGTAAGACTGTGCCTTGTTCAAATTTTGTATGACGAAAATTGTAATTCTACACATAGTAAGTACTTAATAAAAGTAATATATATTTATTAATACACAAATAAATCCACATATGTACTATATACTACTATATACATCCTGGGTCATCTCCAGTCATCCTGATGAATATCTGGTCACTGGATTCAGATGGCTCAGGAGGAGAAGTGAGGCTGGTAACCTGCACATCCCTCCCTCACTCAAAAACAAAGTCAAGTGCAAGTCATGTCATCATTTCTCTGATGACATGGTCTTCTTTGGCAACAAAGGACTAACACACACATATGTACTATATACCTTATATAAATACATGTGTAGTGTGCACATATGTGTGTATATCTTTATATAAATACATACATATGCATATATATTTGCACATACGTAGTATTTAAAATAAATGGAATATTTCTTCTAGTGTCTGGAATGATGGAATAGAGACTATATATTCACATTTGGCATGTACTTTATGAAGTCTTTCTTTAATTCTAATCCTCTAAAACTGGAAAAGTATCAAGAAACAATCAAAAATGAGAGAATGCTGCTTAGAGAAGACTATCTATTAAAAACACACAGAGAGAAAGAAAACAAGAAAAAAGTGGAAGGAGTAATGATAGATTCTAGCACAAAGGTAACTTTAAAGGGGGAATATTGGAGTGTTATTTAACATTTATATCAAGGGTATTTTCAATCATTACACTCAACCTTTCTTTCCTTCTTTTTGTTTGGGTCATTGTATCCAGTTTTAAGAGAGTCTTGAGAACACCAAGGAAAATGCAAAGATGATTTATAAGTAAAGCTGAAAATATTGTAGTTATGTATTCTGTAGGAGAGATCACAGGAGTTGGACAAAGCTAACATTTGTTCTTTACTGAATACAAGATGAGAAATAGGTTTACACTGCAGCAGAAAGGATTGAGTTCAGATGAGGGAAAATGCTTTTGTTTTCAGTGATAGGGATTATAGGTTGTTACCAAGAACGTCTACATAAAATCCTCTGAGGATTTGGGAAGAGAGTACATTTTTTGTGGGACAGTTTAGATCCTATCTAGACCAAGAAAGGGGTCACTGACAAGACTGAAGTCTTGATACCTTACCAGACTGATGATTCCATGAAAACAAAGCTAATCTTTTTTGCATTTATGCTTAATTGTAATGAGACTATGACTACATATGTCTCACTAGAATGGCCATTCATTTGAATTTCCATTCTAACTTTAGCTGAATTAATTATCTGAACATTCTTACTTAGGTGCCCTCATTACTAAATTATGTTTCAGTGACAAGGGTACAAGAAAGAATTTGTATAATCCTGCTTCCATCTTTATTAGGAAAGAATATAATTGCCCTTACAAATTCAAATCATTGTAGTGAATATATGTTAAGTCGATGCAGGCATACTCTGCTAACATCATTAATTGGTTCCGTGAAAACACTATTTTAGGCAACATGATATTCCAGGGGGCATCGAGTTGCATAGGAAAAAATGTTATAAATGGGAAATCAGCTGAATGACATTACAGTTGGATCTGGTAACTTTTAATGATGAAACTGGGTTATATTTCATTGGCAATATTATTGGAAAACAATGTTGGACTGGGCATATTTACGTGGGTATGCTTATATCTTTGGAGGTCAAACTGGGAAGGTGTTTCTTATTCAAGGATCTAGGGCAAGGGGAATATGTCATATGAACCTGGCTCTATTTCAGTCTTCACTATTGGTAAATGAGTCATCACATGATATATTAACTGAAGCCCAATGCACATTATTTGGAGGCCCAGTTAAGGAAATACTGTCCTTTGTCAGCCAAGTAGTCCAAAACATGGAAAAAGAACTAGGAATCAAAACTAAAAGGGACTAAGAATTCTCTCAGCCTTGGCAATCTGAAATTAGCTTAAAAGCCTGGAATCATTCCCAGCTTACTGAAAGCAACAACTTGCTATGGAATCTTAGCATGTCTTTTTGAAGGGTCTTGTTTCAGACTTCATTGATTTACTTACTACTTTGGCCCTTAACTCTGCTTCCGTTTGTGCTCTCTGATCCCTTCTCTGTTTTGCTGTCCAACCACTTCCCCCTTTCGCCACTGGTCCTCAGGGAATCTATTTTGGCTGACCTTTCCCCCTAAACAAGCTCCAGCATCTATTTCTCTTTCATTCACCATCCATGGACCTGTGTTACCACAATTCAGCATGACTCAGATGCTCTCCTGGCATAGTCTAAAATGTCCTCAGCCGGGGACCCCAATTGAGCTGGGTTAAGCCACACTGGACAATTTCTATATAACGATTAACAGTAAAAGTTCTTTTTTAAAGTCCAAAGAAGTGTTTGCTTTATTTTATGGAACTGAAACAAAAAAAGGAGTGGAAATGCATTCCTTCTCACAAGACATCTCAGAAGAAAAGATAACCCAGATAATATGGAGAATGAGGCATCCTGCAATCTCTGGGTATAAAAGTAAGGGGTAAGAAGGATGTGTTGCAGCAGGCCCATAGACCTGACAAACACCTATTCCATACCCTCATCTTTCTTTCCTTAGAATTCTCTTGACACTTCCCAAGGTCACACAGCCATCCTAATTCAATTTAAAGCTGGATATTCGAAATTCAAGACTGATGCTCTTTCTCCTAAGTCATCCTGTCTTCTATTATGCTACACTTCTCTTCCCAGTGGGACAGCTAGATAACACAGTAGATACAGCATTAGGTTTGGCATCAGGAAGACTCATCTTCATGAGTTCAAATTTAGCCTCAGACACTTACTATCTGTGTGACCCTTAATTCATCTAACTGAATAATTCACTTAACCCTATTTGCCTCAGTTTCCTCATCATTAACAAGAGCTGGAGAAGGAAATGGCCAACCACTCCCGTACTTTTTGCCAAGAAAACCCCAAACGGGCTCACAAAGAATCAGATATCACTGAAAAATGACTCAACAACAAAAGTCTCTCTAACAACTTCATGAAAGAAAGTAATTTTTCCATTCATCTTCCTATTAAATTTCAGTACTTAGAGCAGGGGATTAGTAAATGTTTGTTGAATTGATTTAAATTCATGTATAGCAAATAATCAACTACCCATTCCAAAGAGAGAAAGACCACCTGGGTTAAAAATCCTCAAATAATCTCCATGTTATAGATCGTACCTTCAATTGCTGAACACTTGACTTCTGGCTATAATCTAGTCATGTTTCCTATTCATTACATGAGAGATCAGGGAAGTGTTTTTATCTTTAAAAATATAGAAAAATTAGCCTGGAGAAAAATATCCTATATATATACAAAAATATTAACAATAAAAAACTTTTGTATTGAGAAAGATCTAGAACCTAAGAAGGTGACCATTTGGAGAATGACTGAATAAATTAAGGTATATGAATGAAATGGAATACCACTGTGCTAATAAATAAGAGAAAAATGGTTTCAAAGAAACATTGAAAGACTGATATGAAATGATGAAAGGTGAACTGAAACAGAGATGAACTATTGATACTATAACAATGTCTAGTAGCACCTATTGTATACTAGATCTTGGACTAAGCCCTTTACAAATATTACTTCATTTGATTATCACAAAAAATCCTGGGAAGGAGGTACTATTATCACATTCTGTAAATAGATGAGGAAATCAAGGTAAACAGAAATAAAGTGACGTCTCTGAGTCCATTTTTGAACTGAGATACACCTGATTCCAGGCTCAGCTCTCTGTCCACAATGCTGCCTAGCAGCACACACACATACACATACATATATACTTGTATACATAAATATGGAAAGGACATAAGCATATATACATATATATATACATAGCATTATATGTAGTATATATTGTATATAGTATGTGTGTGTATAATATATAAAATATCAATATACCAAAAATGAATAATTTTAAAAGACACAAGAACTCTGATCAACTAAGTGATCTCTCATGATGGAGATGCACTAGGATAATTTGCAGAGTAAGAAATGCATCTTTTTCATATGGATTATGTGGGTATTAATTTTCACCTGCAGGTACATATGTGATGCAGTTGTTCTTTCCCTCTCTCCCTTCCTCCCCCTCCCCTTCTTCCTCCTCCTTCTTTTCCTTCTTCTTCTCTCTAATTGGAAGGGAAAAATAAATGTTGCATCACTTTAAAATATTAATAATTTAAAAAAGAAAATCCATGACCTATATAATCAGTCCCCAATATTTCACATAGTTGTGACATTTCAAGATGAAGTATTCCTTGCTAAGTTCTCATAAAGGAGAAAATAATGGTGATGCATTCATTCTGGAAATGAAAAATTTATAATCATGTGGGCTTTTTTAAGCAGGAGGGAGTAATATTTATTAAAATAAATACAGTTCCGGATTTCTCATGATTTTTATTTGTGTGAACACCAACAACTAAAGAGGTTCCATGAAAAATGTCAAAATCTCAAAAGTGGAAGGTACACTAGGGGACATCTACTCTAATATATCCCTGGGCAGAAACATCATTAACAAAATCTCTGACAAGTGGTCGTTCAGTAGCCATTTAACTATTTCAGGAAGCAAGGGTGCACTAAGTGCAAAGAAGAGGTTTGAAAAATGCCTCCTTTTCAATACTTTTTTAGACATCATCTTCTGCTAATGGAAGCATACCACAGAAAGGTGAGCCTTATAGTGTACATTTTAGTATCTTCTACACTGGTATCAAGTATGAGCATTAAGTGATACTCTCTCATAGGGCACATGCTGTAGTAATGGAATTTTACAGAGCTTTTAGGTTCATAGATTGAAAAGGACCAGGAAAAAAATAGCACACCAAATGTTAGAAATATTTCTGACAGTTTTTGGTCTGAGAGCTTTCTAGATTTGGTGCCATGATAGCAGTTTTGTATGATTTGAGATACAACTATGAAAAATCTTTACAAAATTATTTCAGTGACTTGACTCAGAAGTTGCTCAGTGTCACCTGAGTCTTCATTTGAAAATCATTTATTTTTGATGAATATCTATGGTAAATATAATACATTGTAGTTCATTACATTCAACCACTACATTCTTTGAAAGTAATATTATTTATTACTGTTTCATTTATCATTAAAATTATTTGCAGTTATTCTGTCATTAGGCTTATAGGTAAAATAATTGTATATACAATGAGTAGTGCTACATTTCATGAAGTACAACCAAGCAGTAAAGTGATCATGTAACCACCACAGCCATGGACGTTGAAATAGAAAACAAGGTTTAGTGAATGCATGGTTATAAAGCTATAGCTATAACCAATAGGCTTCCCTAAGCCAGCCCATAACAGTATCAGAAATGAAGCATGAGCACTTAACTGTTTATTGAATTAAAGTAAGAGCAACTGAAACTCCTTACAAAAGTAAAGAGACAAAGATTTAATATTTCCCTCTTGTGTCTTGTTTAGTTCTGGGACTGAAGTCAGGAAGACGAGTTCAAATCCGATTTCAGACAAGTACTAGCTTTGTGACCCTGGGCAAATCACTTAACTATCGTTTTTCTCAGTTTCTTCAACTATAGAATGGGGAGAGTAACAAATCACAGAACTGTTGTGAGACAAAACACTTGGTATGGTACCTGGCACATAGTAGACAACATAATGTAGTGAAAAATGCTTATGGTTTCTCCTCCCTTCTTTTTAAATAATTTTTATATAGCATAACTCATCCATACCTTCACTAATATTCATTTCTCCCAGCCCAGAAATCTTGCAAATCTGTACCACAATGAGACAAATCTCCTTACCACATACATGCTTCACATCTTCTGATTAACATATTTTGCTATTGTCCTCCCCTCCACAGATTACAATTTTCCTTTATCTTTCAGCTTTAGGTAAGCCATTGTCTCCTCCAATCTATAGGAACCTTGTCTTTACCAAGTCAGCCCTCCCTAGTCTCAGATAACTGGGAATCAGCTTGAGTAACATGTTCCCTACAGACCATGGACAGAGAAGAAAATAGGATAACCATTTTTATGGGTATCCTTAAATCACCAAGGGTGTTAATCAGAATTTGCATTCTTAGACAAGGTTATTCTTTCTCAAAC
Organism: Potorous gilbertii; assembly: GCA_028658325.1. Classification (NCBI taxonomy): domain Eukaryota; kingdom Metazoa; phylum Chordata; class Mammalia; order Diprotodontia; family Potoroidae; genus Potorous; species Potorous gilbertii. The sequence continues at coordinate 325,280,572 of CM053771.1, forward strand.
TACTCATGACTTTTCTCTAAGCTGAACTTCAGTCTGATCTACTAGTAAGTCTGGTCACTCTATATCTCTTGGCTACAATTTCTTCATCAGCAAAATTACATTAAACTAGATGATCCCTAAGGTCTCGTCCAAGTATCAAATATATCTTTCATTACTCACATTAACTCAAAATCTCTGTATTTGTCCAATGGAGGTAATTGCTTGCTCATAGGGACATTATGATAAAATGAATTACTTGTATGATGTGTTTTGCAAATATTAAAGTACATATATTATTTTATTTTGGGTGTCATATTCACCAAAGGCATTCATCCTTCTATCCTACAGATTGAGATGTAGTGGAATATAGCAAAAAGGGCACTGAACTTGCTGCCACAAGAGCTGAGCTCAGATCTCATCACTAGTATTTACTTGCTAAGTAACAACAGAAATTATCACTTAATCTCAGTAAGATTCAGTTGCCTCATCTGTGAAACAAGAATAGTAACATTCAGGCTATCTTCCTTACATGGCTCTTGTGTAGAAAGCATTTTGTAAAACTAAAGTCATGAAAGCATTAAATCAAGTCCAAGCAACAAGTCCATATCAAGTTGATTCCTATTTGCCAAGCACTGAGGATACAAGAAAGAAAAAACAAAAAGAAAAGGAAAAGAACTGTTTTTGCTCCCAAGGAACCCACAGTCTAATTTTTATTGTCATTTGCCTATGGTAATTCACCCTGTTCCCTTTCTCTCATTGAATTCTGGGCCCAATGAATTGGGCTGCCTGCAATTCCTGTCCCAAATATAGATATTGATATATTCATCCATTGTGTTAACTGCCTAAATGAATGACAAATTTTGGACAACATTTTCCAACTTGTATAGCTTGTTAACCCCATTTCCTCTTTAGTTATGGATCTCATTGAACAGGCCCTTTAAAATGCTGTGGTTTGATGTAATTGACACAGTATTATATACAAAGATTAGCTTCTGGTAGAATATATGCCAGATCCACCTAACAGATAGCCTGAGGGCCACTTGTGGTACACCAAAGGATTTTTCTGAACCCTCCACTACATAGTCTCTCCTGTTTGTCATGTGACCTACAGCAACCAACCATCATCAGTCTATCTTAAGTTGCTTCTACTTGGAAAGTGAACCACTAAAAATCTACCTCTGAGAGAAGTTTAGCTTATTTTAATTTTGGCCCTTACCTATTGCCATGTTGTGTATATTTGCCATATTTCCCTTGCCTTTTGGATTCTATCAAGAATAAGCCCTGAGACATTGTCAAGCATATTTAGATTTAGGGGAAGAATGAAGTTTCATTAGAGTTGAGAGACACAAGTGATGGAGGGAGGACGGTGCAATTAAATAAATCCTGATAAAATGAATCTTGAATCCAGTTCCTTGAGCTGAAGCACTCTGGCAAAGTCATCCACAAGACACCAGGCCGATGCATTACAGAAACCAGTTAGAAATCCAGACAACAATGAGGAAATCTTCATTTTTCTTTTGCTTATCCTTCCCTCTTTTCTGTGATTTCTGAGCCTTCTGTCTTCCCTTGTCCTCAAGTTTAACCTCGACATTTTAAAAGTTTGTTTACTTCTCTAACGTGTACTTTGTCTCAAATTGAGGATTGGAAGAAGTGTTGCTAACCACTTTCATTGTTCACCTATGTATAATTCTATTGGCACAAAATGGTAGAGAGGTAATAAGGAGTCATCTTGAGAAGGAAGATTCTGTTTCAATGTGGTACTTTGCCAGAACATAAACTGTAGATAGGAGTTCAGAAATATTATAGAGATTTATTGATTTATTTTTAACTTTTTCAAGGAAGAGAGAATTTTTTTTATCAGGATTCACCCAGGCCAGAGGTTGGGCCGTATCTGGCACACCCCTTTTGTATGACCAGGGAGCTAAGATTGTCTTGGCTTTTTAACTTACAGACAGTACAAAATCAGTTGCTCAGCAGTTCAGTATAGAACCACATCACTGCTAGACTACTCTATAACACAACTCCATCATAAATTCTCTAAGTACAAAGCCATCTTAGGTCTTAGGGAAGACTGAAGTCACTATCCAAAATATGTCTAAAAGGATAGGTTCCTTTGAACATTTGCATTTCATAATTTGCTATTTCCTTGGTCTTTGACCTGAGCTCCACCCAAATCCCAACTTCTACCCCATCACTGACTGTTTCTTGAGAATATTGAATCCTCTAGCTTCCCTTGAATTTTCTTTTCTTTTCTTTTTTGTGCTTTAATAGGAATTTATTTTCAGAGCTATGTTTTTACTATAGGTTAGATTTTAAGATATGGTAATTCATATAGAAAGACTACAGAACTGACATGGATAGAAGACTGGGTAGCATCAGGTACAGATATGGAGGTCAGATTCAGGGACTGACAGAAACCAGTTTTATCATGCCATGGAAGTAGACTTCCTCTCTCACAGGCAAGACTTCAAAGTGTTTGTTCACATGCAGGATTAAATATCACAGAGACTCAGGCCTGGGGACTGCCAAACCTACCCTACACACCCCCAGCCCACTACATGGCAAACACAATTGGAAGACATAGCCAAAATGTAAATTCAGCTATTTCTTGCTCCAAGACCATCCAAAGATAGAAGATGCAATGACAAGAAGACTGAACTTGGAGTCACAGGGAGCAAGTATGATTCACATTTCTGCCACTTAGTATGTTTTTGACTTTAGGAAGTCACTTAACCTCTCCAGAACTCAGTTTCCTCATCTATAAAAGGAAGGGAGAAACTAGATGACTCAAAAATCCATTCCATCACTAAATCTATGATCCAATGCCCTAAAATTGATCCTTCTCATGAGATATGTGTTTTGTCTGCAAGCACCTCCCCCACCTCATGATTATTCAGAATAGAGGGCATGTGATTAGTACATCAGTGTCTGTAATTTCCTAGTTGCCTGATATCTATTACATAATTCAAGAGTATACTATTACTCCTAGTAAACAGGTTTTCCTCTGGGAGAAATTGGCTGAGTGCTTTGAAATTTTCCTTAAAATAAACTCTAAAATGTCTGGCACGAAATTTTTCTTATTGTGGTCTTTTAATATCAACTTTTTTTTCTTTTCTTATTCAAACCCCTGAAGCTAATTATGATGCTAGCCATTTTAGTCTGCCTGGAAATAATTAGGCTTTTTCTTTTGATTCATGCAGAAAAGGTATGTATATAAATATATAAATACAATGCATTTAATAATTATGAGAATTTTTGAATGCATACATCTAATATGGTATAAATTCCATCATAGCATAAATGTCACCGATTATTTAAGCATCTATTCACCCTGTGAGAAGGTTCACTGTTAAATTTACTTTGAATATTACAACTGGTAATATTCATAAAATTTTTTAATGATTTTTTTCCATGCCGTAAATAAGTCAGTAGAAAAAAATGTGCATTTTGAAAATGTTCTAACAAATGCCTATAGACCCTTATTTCGGTCTTTAGTTGTTAAGAGTAATTAATTTGCCTTTGCCTGCAATTCTATGATTTTATTATACTGTGTCTAAGCACTCATTAAAGAGTATAAGCACAAATTATATATGGTTTCCTAGAGCATCTTTGTGAGAAAGAGAAAAGACAACTCAGATTTGTATCTAGCATTTTGGCATAAGTAGATTAGAAAACAAATTCCATTCTCTGATTGCAATCCAGTCATTATAAGGGAGATAATTTAATTTTGCTTGCATGCTCTTTACTATAGCTATGGCTGTCACCACTAATAAAGCTCCACAGGTTTTACACAGCACACACAGCTGTGTCTGGATAGCATTTTCTGAAACCTAAACAAGATTTTCAAATTAGTGCATTGAGTTTACTAGTATCATGTTTTCCCTGAAAACAAGGAAGGTTATTTGTTTCAGGAACTTTTTGTTTTCACCTCCAGCAACCTATAAAACAAAAGAGGGATAGGGTGAAAATATCCAACCTTTCCCCTGTAGGTCATCCAGGTACAAGAGAGAAGAAGGGCATTGGTGCAATTTTCTGAGCGTTATAACTTCTATTGGAAAAACAGGAGTTGGGCAGCCAATTAAGGCAAGCAGCCTACGGACTGCTTCGGGCTGGGAAAATGTCAACATCGATTTCAGGTTCTCTACTTTATACCAATCAGTGGTAGACTAGGGTATAGCTAGTGGTCCTTTCCAAGTCTGAGGCTAAATTAAATTTATAAACAGGCAAATTAAACTTAGCTCCTTTCCTCTTTTCAAGTAAATTTTTCATTTGTGTTACTGAGGATTAATAGAAAATGAAAATCTTTTTCAAGTCACCACTATTCAGTTCAACAACTGTTTGCTCTCCCATGCTTTGCTTCCTGTTTTTTAAGTGGCTCTACCAATACGACACAATCAAAGACAAGAACCAGAATGAAACAAGAGTTGATAACAGAGAATTACCAATATCTACAGGAGTAAAAAGTATACATTTTCATAGGAACTTTTCATAATGAAAGAATATTTAAGAAAATTAATTGAGAATAAATTTCACAAATTTTCTTTTAGAATTTAAAATCAGAATCACAGTCTAGTAGAGGGCAGGGAAGACATGGGTTCTCACACTAATTCTCCCACTGTAGTCAGCTATATAACCTTAATCTCTTGAAGTGTAGCCCAGCATTGTTTTCATATGTTGCCTATGAAAAGCTTCATTGTTTAATTAATCACAGCTGTCATTACCCATCATTTCAAAAAAACATTCTTCAATATCACTTTTAACTGCTACTAATTTGAAAAATAAAGATAAGCAAGAAAACTACTAGAAAACCATGGAAGTACTACTTCATTTGCTATATTATAGATATAAACATTTGGGTTTTTTTCTTTGAAATGTTATTGGTGTCAGTAATCACTGTCTCCTGTTTTAAAAAACAACAGTGGAGAATAATCGGAAAGTATATATCAACAATCTGATTTTAAGAAAGACAGGAATTATCTATAACTTATCTATGAGGTGACAGTAGCTAAAGGATATCTGTGACTTACTTTTAACCACCACTTTTTAAATAAAGATGATCAATAATCATACTCAGTTATTTTTAAGCCTGGGGTTTATGAATTTAAAAAATTTTGATAAGCATCTTCCATTATAAGTGATTCCCTTCATAATCCTATGTATTTTATGAATTTAAAAATATTCTTAGAAGGGATCTATGAATTTCAAGACACTGCCTATAGGATCTGATACACAGAAAATATTTACTCCTATACCAAAGAAAAATAAAGAACTTGCGTCCAATTTAGCAAACTTTTGTCTGCCCTTTAAATGAGAGATCTACCTATATAGTTGCACCTGTTTGCATGACTTTTTCTGAGAATCAATGAAGCAGTAAAACTGATGGTCACCACTTTAAGGACCAGAAGAATGGTTATGCATTTTGCTGGTAATTTACCTTCACACCTAAGAGTATATCAAACTACTACCAATTCCTTGATTGCCATTTCTCCTCTGTCCCTGGTAAAAGAAGACCAAGGTATCGCACCCAAGAATTCTGGGAATACTGCATTCACCGGCTCACCTGCTCTACTCCCAGTATCACCTGCTGCAGCCATTGTCCAGCGAAGAAACTCTTGTAGAGCCATTATAAGACATGCTCTCATTTCCTCTAGCACCACAAATACTGAAGACCCAGAAAAGTTCTTAGCATCAAAGTAGTTGTTCTGGTCAAATGTTCCAGGATCAGAATGAGATATGGTTTATTCATAAAAATGACACTCAAGAAGATGCCTTGCTACTATACCCTAAAGTTCCTTGGACCTTTCTATTTGCCCTGTAGTCAAACTCTCATATATGTACTTCTTCCTCTATTATAATGTGATCTCCTTGAATAAATGGATTATTATGCTTTTCCTATCAGCATTCCCAATGTGTGGCACACACTAAACATTTAATAAATGTTTACTTTTAAAAAATTCAGATATCCATTTATTCATTTATCTATCTCTGTTTATAAGAGCTGCAAACTAAAGGGACACAGAATCTGAACTAGATTTCTAGAACAACTGTCTGACAAAACCAAGGAATTCATCCATCTCTTTTTTTAAATGATATTTTTCCCAACTTCACAAAAAAACAATTTTAACACCTTTTTGAAATTTTGTATTCACTGCAAAGTGAATTGAACACAACCAGGAGAACATTGTACATAGTAACAGCAATATTGTTTAATGAAGAATTGTAGACTTAGCTATTCTCATTAATATAATGATCCAAAAAAAAATCCCAAAGGACTAATGATGCCATGTACTGTCCATCTCCAAATGAAGAACTTATATCATTTGAATACAGCCCGAAGCATGATTTTTTTCACTTTCGTTCTTTTTCTTTTATTCAAGTCTTGTACAAAATTACTAACATGAAAATATTTAACATGATCACACATTCATAACCTATGTTTGCTTGCCATCCAGGGAAGGGGTAGAGGAGGAGGGAGGAAAGGATAGAATTTGGAACTCAAAACTTAAAAAAATGTTAACAATTGTTTTAACATGTAATTGAGGAGGAAATAAAATATATTAAAAATAAAATAAAATTTTGAGTTCCAAATTCTCTCCCTCTTCTTCTCCCTTCCTGAGATGGTAAACAATTTGTTATAGATTATATATGTGTATTATATATATATGTACAATCACACAAAACATATTTTCATGTTAGACATGTAGTTATGGATGATTGAGATTTTTAGGTTTCTAGAAATATATTTAGAAATAGTAATACAGTATAGATACAGATAAATATTCATTCATGTATATATGTATTATATATACATATACATATGTACATATATCAATGACTTCCTGCCTGTCTAGCTTTCTATGAACTACAACCAGCAGCTTCTCAAAATAGAAATGTTGTGAATCCCACATGTTGGGACTATGCTATACATAGCATAGGAACATAGCTATGTGCCTCAGAGAAAGGAGAGTAGACATCTTTAGTCTCTTCTCCCCCACCTTTCTCTAAGGGAGATTTTAATTCCTGCCAGAAGCAAAAGCAGTAGGTATATTCAGACAAGGTAATTCTGTTCTCATCAGAGAGAGAAGAATACCAAACTAAAAATATATGTATGTGTATATGTATGTATATGTATTTGTATATGAATGTATATATGTGCATGTATATATACTCCCTTAAATTTTATTAGTCTAGGGGACGTGATTTTTCGGGTCAAACTAACTACTGATCGCTTTTTTATTAATGGGATGAAGTACGATCACAGTCTCTATATAGAAAAATTGACTCCCTTTTCAAAAAATGCCAGTTCCTCAATAAATATGCATAGGAATCATCAAATAAATCCATTCAATTTGACAGTCAACAAAAATCAGAGGAAATAAACAGAGGAGAATACGTACCAGATGTTGCAGAGTGAGGGAACTCTGCCCTGGGGAGTAAGATAACTCAGCTCAGCCAAGAAAGAAAGAGTCCTAAATCTCACCTAAGGAGAAGTTCTCTGAAGGCTCTAATATAGCAAGCCAGGGATGTGGATATGTTGGAAAATGCCAACTCATCTCATGTTGGGACCTTCCCAAGATCTTTTCCTTCAGCGGTCTTGAGTAAGGTTAACCTCTTCCATCTTCTCCCAAAACTAGAAGCAAAAAGCCCCTGAAGTAACTTGAAGAAATCTCAAAAAGATTCAAAGCAGGTCCAAAAGCTTGAAAAAGCCTCAAAGAAGACTCAAGAGACTCAAACACTTCCATTCTGGCCAATTCTACCCCAACCCCTCATGCAGGGTTAGACATTCATTTCCACAAATTAAAAGAGAGTCCCATAACATGAGGCCTTTAAACTGAATTTCCATAACATAATACATGATATATATTGGAAGAAGTAGAGCTTAGTAGAATGGTAGAAAATATTTGGTAGACAGGTTCAAGCAGTGCTCTGTCACTTACTATGTCACTTTGAACAAATGATCTAATTTCCTCAAGTTTCAATTTTCTCAATCCTAAGATGGTAAGATGGACCTGATATGCTCTGTTTCCTTCCATGCTCTAACAAGAAGAAACTGTGATCCTAAGTACCCAAAAAGGTGCAAATAAAGTATTATGTGAGGCCTAAAGGAGTCTTTTCTAAATGAATAGCTCAGGGAAGATTAAATAGAAAAGGCAGGCTTTGATTTGGACTTCAAGGGACAGGCAAAAATTCAACAGAGTTGAATATTGACTGGCAGGGGGAGAAGGAATGGATCTGGGAGAATGGTGGGGAAAGAAATGGAAAGTGGTTTTCTTTCATTATTCTGTTGGCCCAGGTGGCATAAAAACAGCAACCATAACACTCATAGTCCATTCAAGGATGCAAACACTATATATGTGTTTATTCCCCCTCACCCATCTATCTAATCTCATTGATCAAATCTCTTTGAGGGAGGTGCTACTACTATCACCATATTACAGATAAGCAAAGTAAGATTGGGTGACTAAATAAATGACTTATCCAGGGTTATAGCTAGCAAATGTCTGAGGCAAGATTCAAATGTAAGTAAAAAGGTCTATCCATGATTTGCATTCAATAACTGTGGAAATTATATATAGGCTTCAAATTTGCTACCAATTGTCCTCCTCCAAACCTGCTACCATCCTCAACTATTCCTAACCACTATACTATGAAGCAGGCATCTTGAATATTGATAATGACTCTGTTGGGTCAGTGTTAGTATATTCTAAGTTCTTTGCTCACTAAAACAAATGAATTATTCTTATTATCTGACAAATCAATTTCCTTTGTTAGCAATGTGTTCCTCAATAAATTGGGCTGAATAGATTGACCAATCAATGCATTCATCAATCAAATATTTATTAAGCACCTAATATATGCCCCATGATTCTAAACCCTGGGGATACAAAGAGGCAGAAGACAGTCCTGTAAGAAGCTTAGAATCTAATAGGGGAGACAATATGCAAATAAATACAAATAAACCATATACAGGAAACAATTAACAGAACAAAAAAGCTCGAATTAAAGAGATGAGAAAAGACTCCTATAAAAGATGAGATTTTAGTTCTGACTTAAAAGAAATCAGTGAAGCTAGGAGGGAGAGCATTTCAGGCATGAGAATAGACAGAGAAAATGCCCAGAGTCAGAGATGGAGTGTCTTGTTCATGGAACAACCAGGACTACAATGGTATTGGATTAAGGAGACGGTAAGGTGTAAGACTAGAAAGGTAGGAGGGGGCTAGGTTATGAATGACTTTGAATGTCAAACAGAGAATTTGTATTTGTATTTGATCATGGAGGAGATAGGGAGCCACTGGAAGGGAGCAATTGGAATTTGTTGAGTGGTGTGTGTGAGTGTGTGTGTATGTATGTATGTGTGTGTATACGTGTGTGTGTGTGTGTGTCTGTGTGTGTGTTTGATGTGATTGGACCTATACTTTAAGAAACTGTCCTTGGCAGATGAATAGATGATAGATTGGAGAGAGGAGGCTTGAGGTAGGCAGACCCATTAACAAACAGACACTCTATACTAGAATGGTGGCAGTGTTAAGGGAGAAATTGAGACATATTCAAGAGATGTTGCAGAAGTGAAATTGACAGGTATTGACAATAGATTGGATATGGGATAAAGAAGGCAAAAGAGATAATAAATCCAAGGTTGCAAGGAGGATGGTTTTATCTTCAATAAAAGGGCTGATAGAAGGGGGGATCATTTAAGGGGAAAGACAATAAGTTCTCTTTTGGACATATTTAATTTCATATGTCTACAGACATCCAGTTCAAGGTATGTAAAAAGTAGATGGACATGAGACGTGAGATTAAAGAGCAATACTAGTAGGACCAAGGTTTCTGATTGTTGAATAAGACAAATGAATTGAACCTTTGGCCACAGGCTTCCTATCTAACCCATACAAATATGCACATGCACCATGGACCATAAGAGAAACCACAGTAGAAAGTTTGGATTACCTGGTAAGAATTCATCTCCAGTCTTAGGCAAATGAAGTTCACTTTCAGCTGATGTCTTCTGCACCATCTCCATGTATGAAGAACAGCTGTTTACAAGCTAATATATTATAATGGTCATCTCCCTTGCTGTACTGGATGTCAAATGCTCTCTGAGACCCCTCCTAAGTAACATATTTAGTTGGAGATATTCAACTAAAATAACACTGCTTCTGATGATTTTTAAAGATTGAATTTTAATTTTTTTTTGTTTTCTAAAGGCTACAAGTCCTATCAATTATTCAAGTAGATGAGTCAAACATATATACACACACTACACCAACATTTTAGGCCAATTATACCTTAGCTAATAATTTAAACTTATGAAATTTGAAATTCAATGAAAATATGAAATTTTTCTTTTAAAGAAACTAGGCATCTTGACATATAACAGTGATGATGCTATTGACAACAGTTATTAGCAAAGGAAATTTAAACTGCCATACTTAAGTTAAGCCTTTCTTTAACATTTTTTTTCAAAAGCTTGATACTTTAAGGAGTGTTTGAATTTCCTTCGTGCCATGAGCCCATGTTTTCATATAGCTTGACATAACTTCTATACAGGTTTTGTGAATAAAGTCTTTGTTTGTTTTAATGACAATTTGATTTATACTCAAAAGGGCCAACAAGTCTTTGAAGTTCTATAACTTTTGTCCAAATTCCTGTGAGGTAGGACAACATTCTTGATACAGCTGTGAATAAACAATAGTGTGGACTGACTAGACCTCTAGTATTTGGACCAGAAGTTCCCAAACTTATTTTTTATTTAAATTGCTCAGCACTCTCGCTAGAAATTCTTTAACCCTTTAATGCTTTTCAAAAAAATGCATCATTTAAAAACTATAAAATACATATATTTTAAAATGATTCATTCTAACTTTAATAATTTTGTAAATTTGTGGGTTTTTACTTCATTGAAATTTTGTTGACAAAATATTGTTTTATGCAACCACATATTATTATATTGTAAAGAATTTATTACATGCACATATTTGTGCCAATGCATGCTGAACTTCTCATCAATGTGTGACAGCCTCTCCTGCTAATACCTGCTTAAGATCTGTCAGCAGACTTGACCATTGATAAGGCATAACTTATATTTTTTGTGTTTATTCAGAAAATAGTTTAAGCAGATTGCCTTTAACTCTGTTAAATAACAGATGAACCATGAACGTAGAGTTTTTCAAATTTTTCTTATTATTTTTTCTTTCCTTATGCTTCTACCACCCTCTTATTTTTATTTGGTGCCTACCAATTGCACCCAAGGCTACTACACTGCCTCCCATCATTCCAGCACCCTTTTTACCAGTAGGCAGTACCATCCACTTTGGGGAATCTATGGTCTGGCCCATTTGTTTAATTTGCAACATTAATTTTAACACATAAAATGTACCCTTCAACCTCTTATGGGTGATTAGCATTCAGCTAGCACTCAACAGGCAGTTGCTAGCTTTGGGCAAAATTGTGAAATAGGCAAACTAATGTAGTCAGGGGGCTCTTTGGCAGACAAAAAAAAATGTAATCTGTTAAAAATCATTCACACAGTGGTGTAAATGCACTTTAATGGTGTATTTCTCCCAAGGTATTTGCATTTTAAGAGTTTTGTGGACAACGGACAGTTTAAAAAGGAAGTGCTATAATTTTAGGTACTAGAATAAGTGGAGTGTGGTTGTAACTGGCAACCTTCAAATCACACAACTTAATCTACATACTTATGAAGTCAGCTCAGTATGTGTGGGCTGAGAAATCAAATATTTCTAATGAAGAGAAATACTCAGATTTTCTAGTCAGTTTGAAGCAGTTATAGGAAGCAATTTCATTAGATGAGGAAAACTTATTTGGAATAGGCATCACTCTAATTTGATTTTTACCTGATTTCTACTTGTGTGTGCCACGTTTGTGACATAGTTCTAGCTTTCTTGGATTTCACTTTACAGAGATATTTAAAAAAACAAACAGACAGTAGTGTTTCATGGTTTGCATATTATTTTTCTAACCTCTTTCTTTGCCTGTTTCCCCTAACTTCCTCACTCTAGTCTACATATTGCCATCAAACTGGTCTTGCTTAAGCATAGACCTGATCTCTTCATTAAAAAATCACAACACCAACAACAAAAATAAAAATGTCTCCTATTAAATAGTGCATAAGCATTGCCCAGTAGTTTTTTTGAGCAAGCATTCCATAGAGCACAGAGGAAGGTTGGGAAACTTTGGAATGGGAAGTTGGGAAAGTTTGATTGAGAGGAACGGTAATGAGAGAAATCAGTGGAGAATGAAGAATTAAGTTAAAACAATGGAAACTGGGAGTTCAAAATACCTAGAATGGGATGAATATGATAAAGTGGATGTACATTAAATATAAGGAATGAATTTCATAGGTTAATATTGTCCACAGTTAATATTGTCCAGATCATCCTCAGATAGAGTCATCTCAGGTGTCAGGAAATTCTGTGTGGCTAGGAAGTGGCAAGGAACCTGGGATAGAATGGATGTATGAAAGGTGTCCAGAAAGAGGAAAGGCAGACCCTGAGGAGCAGTAGGTAGCCATTTACTATCACTGTTTGAAACTCAATAGAAGAGCAAAAAGAATTTTGATAGAAAGATGTCAGAAAACATGCATTAAGCAATGGTGGGGGTGGAGCAGGCAAGGGAGGGAATGAAGGATGCTAAAAGGACAGAGTATAGTTATATTTGGGAGCAATTATTGGTCTGATCTCTTTGCCTGAATTGTACCAGTCATATGATAAACAAGTACTGCCATGTTTTTTTTTTAATATAAATTTATTTATTTAACTTTTTACATTCATTTTCAAAAAATTTTTGGTTCCAAATTTTCCCCCCATTTATCCCCTCCTGCCCCAATATACCCAGCATTCTAATGTCCCCTATCACCAATGTGCCCTCTCTTCCATCATCCCTCCCTTCTCTTGTCCCCATCTTCTGTCTTGTAGGGCCAGATAACTTCTTATTCCCCATTACCTGTATTTCTTATCTCCTAGTAGCAAGAACAATACTCAATAGTTGTTCCTAAAACTTTGAGTTCCAACTTCCCCCCATCCCTTCTTCCCCACCCATTCCCTTTGGGAAAGCAGGCAATTCAACACAGGCCATATCTGTGTAATTTTGCAAATGACTTCCATAATAGTGGTGTTGTGTAAGACTAACTATATTTCCCTCCATCCTACCCTGCCCCCCATTGTTTCTATTCTCTCTTTTGACCCTGTCCCTCCCCAAGAGTGTTGACTTCAAATTGCTCCCTCCTCCCATTACCCTCCCTTCCATCATCCCCTCCACCCTGCTTATGTCCTTCTCCCCCACTTTCCTGTATTGTAAGGGCGTGCAATAGGATATTCCAGAAGTCAAAGGAACTAGGACTAAAACAAAGAATCACTTACCCAGC
>CM053771.1:325294434-325332380 GCA_028658325.1 Potorous gilbertii
AAATGAATGTAAAATGTTAAATAAATAAATTTATTTAATAAAAAAAAAAGAAAGATGATGTCTAGGCTCTTTTTCTGATCATGGCTTTCAGGTAGTCCCATAATTTTTAAATTGTCTCTCCTAGATCTATTTTCCAGGTCAGTTGTTTTTCCAAGGAGATATTTCACATTCTTTTCCATTTTTTCATTCTTTTGGTTTTGTTTTGTGATTTCTTGGTTTCTCAGAAAGTCATTAGCCTCCATCTGTTCCATTCTAATTTTGAGAGAACTATTTCCTTCAGTGAGCTTTTGAATCTCTTTTTTCATTTGGCTAATTCTGCTTTTGAAAGCATTCTTGTCCTCACTGGCTTTTTTCAACCTCTTTTCCCATTGAGTTAGCCTATTTTTCGAGGTGTTATTTTCTTCAGCATTTTTTTGGGTCTCCTTTATCCAGCTATTGACCCGTTTTTCATGCTTTTCTTGCATCTCTCTCATATCTCTTCTCAGTTTTTCCTCCACCTGTCTAACTTGATTTTCAAAATCCTTTTTGAGCTCTTCCAAGGCCTGAGCCCATTGGATATCTGTTTCAGATGTTTGGGATACAGAGGCCTTGACTCCTATGTCTTTACCTGATGGGAAGCATTGTTATTCCTCATCAGAAAGGAAGGGGGAATCATCTGGTAACCAAGAAAGTAACCTTCTATAGTCTTATTTTTTTCCCTTTTCTGGGCATTTTCCCAGCCAGTTACTTGACTTCTGAAAATCCTCTCCACCCCTGCCCAGACCCACCCAGCTGGTGCTTGGGGCCTGAGATTCAAATGCTGCTCCCCAGCCTCAGGGCTTTTGGTGGCAGGCCTGACTGCTGTTCAATGTGAGCTTATGTTCTGGTGCTCAGGTGGGGGCAGGGCTGCCTCCAAGGCTCAGTTCCCTCAGATGGTTTATGCGGTGACCTTCAGTAATGGATCTGAGGTCCTGCCTGCTCCTGGAGCCTCTGGCTACCTGCTGCCTCTGCTGCTGCCTCTTGAGGGGGCCTGAGTCATGGAGACCCCCACTCCCCTCTCAGCCAGCCCAGAAGTTTCTCTCACTGACCTGTGCGTCTGTGGGTGGAGGGACCTTCATGAGCACCAGAGAATTCCATCCCTGAAGCCTGCTCTAATCTGCTTCTCTCGGGGCTGCATGGCCAGGGCAGGGCTGGGCTCTGCTCCCCTCTGGTGCACTATGCACTTTTGGGGTTGGTTTTTCAGGGCTCTCTGGAATACAAATCTCCTTCACTTGTTGCTGTGCACTTCCACTGCTCCAGAATTTGTTGGGAGTTCTTTTTACAGGAAATCCCTGGGCTGTGGGTTCAGAGCTAGCATATGTGAATCTTTCTACTCTGCCATCTTGGCTCCTCCCCTTTTTTTTTTTATTATTGGTATACCTTCCATAGCTCCTCAAACTATAAAGCAGGAAGTTTCCAAAGAACATGGAAAATGTCTTGTACATATCTGTGTGCCCTGCAGTCTCTACTTCAATGCTGTGCTCATAGTGAAAGCTCAATTAACACATTGAATGAATAGATGAATGAATGATTAAAGAAATTTGCATTTCAGCTTGTATAAAGGATAAAGATCTTTCAAAGTCACTCTGAAAATGTCAGCTTCAAAGTGTGATCACTGACTTAGAGATGGAAAGGACTCTAACAGTCATCTGATTAACTCCCTTATTTTACAAATTGTAAACTGAGGATCAGAATGCTATTCCATAGGATCACACACATATAAATGGAAGGACTTTTATTCAAATTTCTAATCCAAAACTCATGTTATTTCCTCACCTTCAAAGCAATTAAGTTCTTATTTCATTCTTGTCTACTCTCCATTGTCAACGTTGAATTGAATGACTTGTCAATATTTATTCTAAAACCAAAATTTTCTTCTATAGGGTTGAGTAGTAGGGAAAGTTGAAAGTGGTTATGGTCTAAGAGAACAAGAAAATTTTACAAGTCCTTTTTATAAATCATGTACTCTGACTTGTTATAATTTACTCAGGGCAAACTATAATTTTGACTCTAATATATAGACCACAATAAACAAGTGATAAGATTGAGTTAAGATCTAAGGCTCTTTGGATATGTCATAACCTGAATAGACTGAAATCATCTTAACTAGTTGAATCTCTATCAAGTAGGACATTTAAGCACCCGTAGTCCCATGATACATAAGCATGAATCAATGTTGAATGAATGCATTTTATTGAATCACAAATTAATGAATGAGTGAGGAAATGGATGAATGAGTGAATCAACAGGCATGAAGTTGTAAATAAATGAATTGGCATAAAGAAATCCCATCTTAACATATGGAAAATTGAGCATTGAGTAAAATAGGAGTGGCATTTATCATTGTATTTGCCCTATAGATTGGGAGAAGAGACAATTTTAGTAAAAAAATAATAGAGACTGGTACAGTGGAAGGACACTTGATTTGAAGTCAGACTTATTGATCAGACTTGTTTCAGTCATGTCTGACTCTTTGTGACCCTGTTGGAGGTTTTCTTGGCAAAGATACTGGAATGGTTTTCCATTTTCTTCTCCAGATCATTTTACAGATGAGGAAACTGAGGTAAACAAGGTTAAGTCACTTGCTTAGGGTCACATATCTAGTAAGTGTCTGAGGATGGAATTGGACTCAGGTCTTCCTGACTCTAGGATTGGAACTCTATCCCTTGTACAACCTAGTTGCCATAGATGATCTTAGTTCAAATCTTTCCTCTGATAGAATGAGCAAGTCATTTAATCTCTGGATCTCAGTTTCTTCACCTACAAAATGAAGAGGTTTTATTAGATGACCTATGTGGTTTTTACTAGCTCCATATTCATAATCCTGTATGTAAATATTCTGGAATTCTGTTTACTACATTGTCTGAACTGGTAGGAAGAAAACCAAGAGAATATAAGAACTAGGATGGATAATGTAGTGTAGCAACAAAATCCCTGAACTTGGAATCACAGGACCTGAGTTCAAATTCTGACTCTGTCACCTATTACATGACCTTGTGCAAGTCACTTGACCTCTCCGGGCTTCAATTTCTTCATGAGTAAAATGAGAGCATTTGAGTAGTTCCCCTCTAATTGAGTAGATCCCCTATTTCTATAAAACTGTGATCCTAAGGATCCAATTCTCTTCTTTGACTATTGGACAATTATTATTAAATTATCATGAGCCTCAAAGACCTCACTATGGGATGTGAGTTACTCCAGAAACACCATATTATTTTCAGTCATTTTAATACCATCTAACTCTTTGTGACCCATTTGGAGTTTTCTTGGCAGAGACACTGGAGTGATTTGCCATTTCCTTCTCCAATTCATTTTACAGATGAGAAACTGAGACAAAGAGTAACCCTATGACTTACCCAAGGTCACACAACTAGGAAGTGGCTAGGGTCAGATTTCAACTCAGAATGAGAAATCTTCTTGACTCTAGGTCCAGAGCTCTATCCAATATGACACCTAGCTGCCCCAGAAATACCTTACATGAACTATTATAGATGTATAGTTCTTTGCCTCGTTGCAGGTTCTCTCTTGTTGCTGATCTTCTTGAAAGAAAGTCAGAAAATGGCAAGTATTCTAGTACATTCACCACATTCGTTGCGCATCCAGGGAAATCAATCAAGAGCAATGTCTCATTGACCATGCTAAGTACTTCCCACATTCACATTTTCAGGTTCTCTCTCTGAGTGAGGCAACATTCATTCAGTGAATAGGCCTCTTTAAGAAGTGAGTCAATGGATGACCCTTTTAATTGAAAAAAAACAACAATCAAGCTGGGAGAGTAAGAGACTCAATGTTGCTGGCCAAAAGGGAAACAGTTACTTTTCACATTCAGTATGAGCCAGAAGTGCCCCAAAATAACTATTAAGTTATGGTTGGACAGGGACCTATCGGTGTCCAATCTAATCCAAAGTGAATTGGGTTTAAGGCCTGGTCTTTGAGAATGAAATCAAGCCAAAAAACTCCAGATTAACTAATTAGCTTAAAAGAGCCAAGGTCTCCCATTGGATGCTAGACCATCTCCAGTTGTCCTGATTTCAGTTTTACCACTGGACCCAGATGGCTCTGCAAGAGAAAGGGAGACTGCTGACTTTGCACAGGCTTCCTTCTCTCAGATCAAAGTCAATTGAAAGTCATGTCTTCATCTCTCTGATATCATGGTCCTCTTTGAGAATGAAGGACAAACCACAACCTGTAAGTAGCCTGAGCTGCCTAAATGGGGACCCAGATGACTGGTTGAGAAATTCCACTCATCCTCTGCCCTCCAGTCTTTCCCTCCTCCACCTTCTCTCCCCTCCCCTCCACTCCTCTCCTTTCCCTTTACCTGTGAGTGTTATGCCCAAGGGAAGGTAAAGTTTGATGGCCAAAAGTTACCCAATTAATTTGGGGTTTACTGGCTACATTTCTTTCTCAAAGACCAAGCCTAATACTCAATTCATTCTGGATCTCATGGATTGGACAACAACAAATCCCTTCCCAGGCATCACTTAATGGTTACTTTTTGGACTCTCCTGGCTCAGAGTGAATATAAGGTGGCTGTTTCTGTTTTGGCCAGGAAACTTTGAAGGTCTTCCCCAGCCAGTTTGTTTGCATTAAAGGGGCCATCACTTGACTCACTTGTTAAAGAGGTCTAGTCACTGAATGGGTGTTGCCTCACTTAAAGTGAGAACCTGAAAAGACCTTTTCTTAAAAGGCCAAGGTCTCCCATTGCATTCTAGGCCATCTCCAGTTGTCCTGATAGATATCTGGCCACTGGACCCACAAGACTGTGAAGGAGAAAGTGAGGCTGGTGTCCTCACTCAAATCAAAGTCAATTGCAAATCATGTTATCATCTCCCTGATGACATGGTCCTCTTTGAGAACAATGGACAAACCTCAATCATCACATACAACATTCACATTTAATAATGTTGCTTCTCCTGAGATGTGAAACAAACTCAATGCCTCCAGTTTTGCTTCTAATGTTTTCCACTGCTACTTCTCTCTATTCCTGGTATGGTGCACTGTCCACAGTGAATGTTTAGCAAGTGTTTGCTAAATTGAATTGTATCCCTGACTATTGGTAGCAGAGCAAGAAAATACCTCATTGTTTTATTTGTTTCAGGAGGGGAAAAAGCATTAACTCCAGACAAGGTTATGTACAATAAATTTTGGCCTCTTGGAAATAGACTTAGACTTGTATATAGAGTGTCTACTTTGTCTGTAAAGTAGTCCAATTTGCCTGGAACCACGAGTGTCTGAAGAGTAATGTGAAATAAAACCCAAAATGTAGGCTGTAAATAGACTGTGGAATATCTTAAATGTCAGACAAATGAGTATGTATTTTCAATACAGCCCTATGATCAGAGGATCATGCTTTAGAGTTGAAGGGAAACTTAGAGACCATCAAGTCTAAAGACTTCATTTTACAGATGAGTTAACTGAAGTAGAAAGCAGTTCTTGTATAGTGTCCCACAGCTTATACGTGACCAAGTCAGGAATTAGATCCATGTCTCCCTTACTCCAAGTCCAATGTCCTACCCTCTCCTTTGAGTTGCCTCTCTGACCATTTTTTAAAATAAGGAAGTAATATTGTTAGATTTGTGCCATAGAAAGATGCTTTTTGGCTTGTGGATGGAATGTGGATGGGACAAAAGAGAGGCCAGACACAGAGGACTCAAATACAAGCAGTTTCAATAACTCACATGGGAGGAGATGATGGAGTAAATTAAAATGGAGGCCATGTGAATGGAAAGAATGTGAGTGGAAGACGTGAATTATTGCAGAAGTAGAATTAATAGGTTTTCACAAATGATTGATTATGGGGTTTAAGAGAAAAGGAAGAGTGAAGAATTATACTGAGGTTTTAAAGCAGGGTGGCTAGAAGTGTGATAATGCACTCAACAGAAATAGAAAAATCTAGAGAAGAGATGTGCTTAGAGGTATGTGGGTGGGGGAGATAATAAGTTCAGTTTTGGATATGTGGAGTTTGAGAGATTGATGGGGGAGAGCAGTGGAGAGAAAGCACAGAGCATTGCAAAGAAAGCTAGATTTAGAGTCAGTTTTGGATTAGAATAGCACTTTTACTAATTGGTGCGATGGACAAGTCTCAACTTCTCTTCATATCTGTTTTCTCATATTATAAAATAGAAGGTCTAAACTGAAAAATCTCTAAGGTAGAAAATCTAACCTGGTATCCAAGAACAAACACACGTGCACACACACACACACACTATACATATATATACATACACACACATATAACATATATACATATATAATATATAATGTGTTTATAGATATCAATGTGTGTACGTATATACATATATGTATATATGAAAAGCATATTTCACTACAATTGGTTTTCTTTGGAATCAAATATTTCATTTTACTCTTTTATGCATATTTTTGGAAAATGCCAAGCATCATACTTTACGAATATTATCTCATTTCATCCTCACAACAATTGTATCAGTCAGGTACTATTATTTTCCCACATTTTAAAGTTGAGGAAACTAAATCTGACACAGGTTATGTGAATTGTCTAGGATTAAATATCTAGCAAGTATATAAGAAAAAGATTTGAAATCAGATTTTCCTAACTCGAAGCTCAGAATTCTATCCTTTATGTCAACTATCTGCCTTAAAATAGGTACTTAGATTTTACTGGACTGCCAAAGGGGTCCAGGACACTCACACACACACACACACACATACACACACACTATTAAGAACTCTGCCTCTAAGATCAAAGTCTTTTCTAGATCTAAATGTGTGATCCTAAGTCCAATGGGCAGTATGGTTTATTAGGGAAATTAGTGATAGATTTATTGATTGGTAGGTTACCAAGGACTACATCAGGATGAGAAAGAAAATAAGGTCTAAAACAGGGCTTTGGGGGACATTTATGTGTAAGAAAGATAGATAGATATTGGCATAGTAAAGATAAGTTGAGTGAAAGTGGTTAGACAAATTTTAAAAAAATGCAGGAGAGGGAAGTATTATGGAAACCATGGCAAGAGAGAATACCTAGAAGGAGAGAGAGAGAGAGAGAGAGAGAGAGAGAGAGAGAGAGAGAGAGACAGAGAGAGAGAGAGAGAGTGAGAGAGAGAGAGGAAGAGGGAGAGGGAGAGAGAGATCCCAAAGTTACAGGGACACCAATGAAGACAGACTGTCAAAATGCCTTTGGACTTAGAAGTTAAGAAATCCTTTAATTTAGGAAGACGACTTTCAGTGGAATAGTGTCAGAAATTAGATTGCCAGGGATTGAAAAATGAGTGGGAGATAGGTATAGGGAAGCCTGACGATGGTAGTAGGAAAGAGTAAAGAAACTAACTGATAAGAAGAAATTAAAAAAGAGAGAGGGAAAGATTAATGGGGCAAGCTCTTGGAGGTGATAGTATCAAGAGAACAAATAGAAAGGTAGCCTTGTTAAAAATAATGGGCAAATTTTCCTCCAAGAGTGAAGAAATAGAAGAGAAGGCAGGTGAAGGTACATAGCTTTTGAGGTGTAGCACAGGCCACTTAAAGATATTCTAGATAGATGACCTCAATTTCCTCATTAAGATTGGATGTGAAGTTATTTTCTGAGACCTCCTGAGCATGGGGAACTTGAAAAGAGAAGAAACAATTTGGAACACATTGTTGGGACAATGGTAGAATCATTTATAGATGATTCAAATGATTTCTGCATACCTACGATGACCCAGCTAAAATTAGGTAATCTACATTTATAGTTAAATTAGTCAGAATAGTCATGTGACTTCCTTCAGTAACATGCAAGAATTGAGGAGTAAAATCAGAAAAAAATACATATGGTAATTATCGCCTTGAGTTGGCAGATTGTTGAAAACTCAAAGAACAAGGGACAAAGGTACTCAAAGTTGGATGATAGTGTTTTGTTTGAATAGTTAAATTGCAGGATCAAGATTGTGAAGAGATCCAAGTGAAACCAGAGTAGAGATGATGTGCTAGGCGAAGAGGAAGGATGGAGGGTCTGCTGATTGTGCTGAGAATGAAGGATGAATTTAGTAGAGGTTAGAAAGAGGGAGAAATAGGAACTCTGAGTCTATAGTCTTAGAATGTTGTGTCCTGTCACCTACTTTAGTCCTTTAAGAAAAATTATAAGCCTCCATTTCCTCATCTATAAAATGAAAGATTTGTAGCCAATTAAAATCTTCTCCTGCTTCAATATTCTTCTATAAAATAATATCCAAGCCCATGAATGAATATATTTGCTGTATAGATATGTCTTCCAATGTAGTCCTAGATAATTATATAAAAGTGTTACAAATTAGGTTAAATTTAAAGAAACTATTTCTATATTAAAATAAGTTATTTTATATTATCATATTAAAATTGTTATATGAAAATAAAAATTAAAACAATCAAAGAACACTTAAAGAGTTACTCTTTAAAATAACAAATAATTCTTTCTAAAGTGAAATACTTTCTTCGAATTACCTGTATGTATAAACCAATGAAGGCACAAGGAGAGACTAACATCCTAACTCTCATACTCCCTTGTCTACCAAAAAAGATATACAGATGATGAAAGAAGGGGAGGTAATAAAGGACAAAGGGTGTTTATATATGAGTAACTAAGGGGCAGAGTGAAAAGAGCACTGGGTTTAGAATCAGGAAGATTTGAGGTCACATCCAACCTCAAACACTTACTAGCTATGTGACTGTGGACATGTCACTTTACACTGTTTGCCTCAGTTTCCACATCTGTAAAGTGAGCTGGAGAAATAAATGGCAAACCACACCAACATTTCTCTTTTCAGCTCTGGTCTTTTCATCAAGAATGCTTGAAAGTCCTCTGTTTTATTGAAAGATTATATTTTCCCCTGCAGTATTATACTCAGTTTTGCTGGGTAGGTGATTCTTGGTTTTAGTCCTAGTTGCTTTGACTTCTGAAATATCCTATTCCACGCCCTTTGATCCCTTAATGTAGAAACTGCTAGATCTTGTGTTATCCTGATTGTATTTCCGCAATACTGGAATTCTTTCTTTCTAGCTGTTTCAATATTTTCTCCTTGACCTGAGAACTCAGGAATTTGGCCACAATGTTCCTAGGAGTGTCTTTTTTTGGACCTCTTTCAGGCAGTGATCAATGGATTCCTTGAATACTTATTTTGCCCTCTGGTTCCAGAATATCAGGGCAGTTTTCCTTGATAATTTCATGAAAGATGATGACTAGGCTCTTTTTTTTTGATCATGGCTTTCAGGTAGTCCCATAATTTTTAAATTCTCTCCCCTGGATCTATTTTCCAGGTCAGTTGTTTTTCCAATGAGATATTTCACATTATTTTCTATTTTTTCATTCTTTTGGTTTTGTTTTGTGATTTCTTGGTTTCTCAGAAAGTCATTAGCCTCCATCTGTTCCATTCTAATTTTCAGAGAACTATTTTCTTCAGTGAGCTTTTGCACCTCTTTTTCCACTTGGCTAATTCTGCTTTTGAAAGCATTCTTCTCCTCATTGTCTTTTTGAACCTCTTTTGCCAGTTGAGTTGGCCTATTTTTCAAGGTGCTATTTTCTTCAGCATTTTTTTGGGTATCCTTTATCAAGGTATTAACCCATTTTTCATGCTTTTCTTGTATCTCTCTCATTTCTCTTCCCAGTTTTTCCTCCACTTGTCTAACTTGATTTTCAAAATCCTTTTTAAGTTTTTCCATGGCCTGAGCCCATTGGATATCTATTTCAGATGTTTGGGATACAGAGGCCTTGACTCCTATGTCTTTACCTGATGGGAAGCATTATTCTTCCTCATCGGAAAGGAAGGGGGGAATCATCTGCTCACCAAGAAAGTAACCTTCTATGGTCTTATTTTTTTCCCTTTTCTGGGCATTTTCCCAGCCAGTTACTTGGCTTCTGACATTCATCTCCACCCCTGCCCAGATCCACCCAGCTGGTGCTTGGGGACCTGAGATTCAAATGCTGCTCCCCAGCCTCAGGGCTTTTAGTGGCAGGCCTGGCTGCTATTCAATGTGAGCTTAAGTTCTGGTGCTCAGGTGGGGGCAGGGCTGCCTCCCAGGCTCACTTCCCTCAGGGGGTTTATGCGGTGACCTTTAGTAATGGATCTGAGGTCCTGCCTGCTCCAGGAGCCTCTGGCTGCCTCTGCCTCTGCTGCTTCCTCTTGAGGGGGCCTGAATTATGGAGACCCCCACTCCCCTCTCAGTCAGCCCAGAAGTCTCTCTCACTGACCTGTGCGTCTGTGGGTGGAGGGAACCTTCGTGGCCACCAGAGACTTCCATCCCTGAAGCCTACTCTGATCTGCTTCTTTTGGGGCAGCGTGGCCAGGGCAGGGCTGGACTCTGCTCCCATCTGTTGCGTGACGAACCTTTGGGATTGGTTTTTCAGGGCTCTCTGGAATGGGAATCTCCTTCATTCTGTTGCTGTGCAGAATTTGTTGGGAGTTCTTTTTACAGGAAATTCATGGACTGTGTGATCGGAGCTAGCATATGTGAATCTTTCTACTCCGCCATCTTGGCTCCTCCCTACTCCAAAATTTCTGCCAAGAAACCTCCAAAAAGGAGTCATGAATAAACATGACTGAAAAAATGACTAAACAACAAATGTCATAAGCATCTAAACGCAAATTTACTATTAATTTGGGTTCTCTTTTATAAATGTACCTCATAGACATGAATCCAAGCTATAAAAAAATTACTGGGTTTTTTTTTGCATTTTTATTGTGGAAAAAAAGAGGATAAAGGAACATGTAATACTTTTTCTAGGGTGGATGGGACAATGATAACAGATAACAGAGAGAAAAAAAGGGTTGCTTAGTTTTTATTGTTTCTTCACAAAGGGAAATAGGTACTGACTGTTTGAGATAATTAGATATATTGAAAGAGACTAACTACCTGACTGTCCTTGATAAATTCAGATCATTTGACCTAGACGAACTACAACTTCAAGCCTTGAAAGAATTAGGAGATGCAATTTCTGAGTCACTGTCAGTGATATTTGAAAAAGCTTAAATAACAGGGAATATATTGCAGTACCTAAGAATTACAACCCTTCAAAGCAAACAAACAGGAGAGAACTATAAAAAATATAGGTCAGTGAACCTGACATGGATTCATGGCAAGATTCAAGAATATATTATGGAGGGCTAGTTAATGAACAACCAGAATTGGTAGCAGTGATCATAAGAAGTTGATGTCAAGAACAGAACTTGTTAAATGAAATTCACATCACCTTTTAGATTAACTAAAATGGTAGATCAAGAAAATGCTATAAATGCAGCTTACCTCTATTTAAAAAATGTATATAATAAAGTATCTATGATTATTCTTTTAGAAAACATGGGGAAATATGAAAAGTTGGTCAGATTACATCTGGAGTGTTTTGATCAGTACAGTACCATTTATGGAAGACACTGGATTAACAGAAGTACACAGACAATAGAGCCATCTGAATACTAAAGGGTTTCAATTCTTTATTATGTAAGATTCCTCTGAAAGAAGTGGGCTGTTAAGACTTGGGTTACAATATGTGGGTGATGGCTACCATTAGGTACTTGAAAGGCTGTCATATGGAAGATAAATAAGGCAGGAACAAATTGGTGGCATAGTAGATAGAGCACCTGCATTGGATTCAGGAAGAACTGAATTCAAAACCAAGCTCAGACACTAGACATTTACAGTTTTTTGACCCTAGACAAGTCACTTAATCCAGATTAATTTGTAAGAAAAAAAGAAAGAAAAAGATGAATAAGGCCATCTCAAAGAGAAGAACAAGGAATAATGGATAGAAGCAACAGAGAGGCAAATTTGGATTTGCTATCAGGGCAAATTTCCTAACAACAAGACCTATTTAGTAGAAGAAATTGAAGTGGAGTATTATTGTACTATAAGAAATGAGAAAATAGATAATTTTAGAATGATGGAAAGACTTGTATGAATGGATGCAGAATAAAATGAGCAGAACTGGGGGCTGTCAAGATGGTAGAGTAAAAACAGGAATGTACCAGAGCTCTCCCCCAAACCCCTCCAAATACGTATAAAAATTACTCTAAACAAATTCCAGAGCAGCAGAACTCACAAAGAGACAGAGTGAAAAAAAATTTCCAGCCTAAGACAACCTGGAAGGTCAATAGGAAAGGGATGTGGCACCACGCTGAGAAAGGAGCGCAGTGCAGCACAGGCTGTGACAGCACAGACCAGGTCCAACCAACCTGGAGCAGGCCTTGGGGGATTGAGTCACCAGCAGTCATGACAGTTTCCAGATTTTCAAACCCATAAACACTAAAGACAACTCAGAAGGACAGTAGGAAAGAGTTATCAGTTGTGGATGAGAGAGGAACACAGTGAAATCCTGGTCCCAGCATAGTGCTGGCCAAACTAGGAACAAGCTTTATGAGTGACTGAATTAGCAGTGGCAGCAGTGGTGGTGGCAACAACAGTGGCTGTTTCTGGAGCTCCCACCCACAGGTAGTAAGGGAGTCAAACAACTAATCAGAAAGAGATTACAGGGGTCTTTTTTCTGGCACTGAGGGAGGACTCTGTTGCTTTGCCCATACTCACAATCCTGGGTGGCCATCCTAGGGCAGGAATGAGTACTGGCAAAGCAGAGCTTGTGGCAGAGGTGAAAAGGTAACCTTCCCCAGAGCTTCAGGGAAGAAAATAGTACTTGTGCTCACTCACAGATCAGAACACAGGCCAGAAGAGGAGCAAATACCTCTCTTTAGATCTTATGGAACAGTATGCCTTCCACACTGGAAGCAGAGTTCTACCTTAAGATAAAATTAAAAAGTTAAATAATATATTAGGAAAATGAGCAAAATAATGGAAGAAAAACTCAGACCATCGAATCTTACTTTGCTGACAGAGAAGATGAGAACATACAACCAGAATAAGGCAATGAAGTTCAAGCTCCTACATATTAAGCCTCTAAGAAAATATGAATTAGTTAGAGGCCATGAAAGAGTTCAAAAAAGAATTTTCAAAATCAAATAAGAGAAGTAGAAGGAAAATTGGGAAGAGAAATGAGAGTAAGACAAGAAAATCATGAAAAACAAGTCAACAGCTTGGTAAAGGAGACCCCAAAAATACTTAAGAAGATAACACCTTAATAAATAGATTAGACCAAATGTCAAAAGAGGTCCAAAAAGCCAGAGGAGATGAATCCCTTAAAAAGCAGAATTATCCAAATGAAAATGGGGGTTCAAAAGTTCACCAAGGAAAATAATTCCACAAAAATTAGAATACAGCAAATAGAAGCTAATGACTTTATGAGAAATCAAGAAATCATAAGACAGAACCAAAAGAATGAAACAAATAAAAGACAAAGTGAGATATCTCATTGGAAAAGCAACTGACATCAAAAATAAATCCAAGAGTTTAAAAATTGCCGGATTACCTAAAAGCCATGACAAAACAAAAAGAATCTAGACATCATCTTTCAAGAAACTGTCAAGGAAAACTGCCCTGATATTCTAGAACCAGGAAGGATAAACCAGAAATTTAAAAAATTCACCAATCACTTCCTTAAAGAGATCCCCAAAGGAAGGCTGCCAGGAATATTATAACCAAATTCTAGATTTCCCAGGTCAAAGAGAAAATATTGAAAGCAGCCAGAAGGGAACAATTCAAGTATTATGGAAACACAATCAGAATAGCACAAGATTTAGCAGTTTCAACATTGAGAGATCATAGAGTTTGGAATATTACATTCCAGAGGTCAAAGGAGCTAAGATTAAAACCAAAAATCACCTATCCAGCAAAACTGAATGTAATCCATGAGAGAAAAAAAATAACGTTCAATGACATAGAAGAATTTAACTGATTCTTGAGAAAAAAGAGCTAAATAGAAAATCTGACTTTCAAATACAAGACTCAAGAGAAGCATGAAAAGATAAATAGGAAAGATGAATCATAAGAGATTTATTAAAGTTGAACTGTTTACATTCCTACATGGAAAGATGGCATTTGTAACTCATGAGACCTTTCTCATTATTGGGGTAGTTGGAAGGAGGGCATAGTTTGAGATGAATATGAAGGGATGATATCTAAAATATAAAACTAAGAGATGAGAGGGGAATGTCCTGGGAGAAAGAGAAAAAGAGAGGTAGAATGGGGTAAATTATCTCACAAAAGGAGCAAGAAAAAGCTTTTATAATGGAAGGAAAGGGGAGGTGTGAAAGGGAATGAGTGAACTTTATTCTGATCAGAATTGACTTAAGGAGGGAATAATTTACATACTCAATTTGGTATGGAAATCTATCTTCCCCCCACAGGAAAATAGAAGGGAAGAAAATAAGAGAGGGGGAGGGGTGGTAGAAGGGAGGGCAGATTGGAAGAAGGGTTAATCAGAAACAAAATACTTTTGGGGAGGGACAGTGAAAAAAGAGAGAGCAGGATAAACAAGGGTAGGGAGGAAAGGATGGTAGGAAATACAGTTAATAGTAATAACTTGAAAAAAATTTGAAGCAAGTTTCTCAGATAAAAGTCTCATTTCTCTAATATATAGAGAACTCATTTTCTCAACATACAGAGAACTAGCAAATTTATAAAAATAAAATCCATTCCCCAATTGATAAATGATCAAAAGATATAATCAGTTTTCAGATGAAGTAACTGAAGCTTTCTACAGTGATATAAAAAAAATTCTGAATCACTATTGATTATAGAAATGCAAGTTAAAGCAATTCTGAGGTACTACCTCATACCTAATAGATTAGATAACAGAACAGAAAATGTAAATGACGAACACTGGAAGGGATGTGGGAAAAAAGACATTAATGTACTGTTGTCAGAGTTGTGAATTGATTAAACCATTATAAAGAGCACTTTGGAACTGTGCCCAGTGGCCTATAAAACATGCTTACCCTTTTGGTATAGCAATACCACTATTAGGTCTGTATTCTAAAAGAGATAAAAAACAAAAAGGAAAAAGACCTATATGTCCACAAATATCTATGGCAGTTCTTTTCTGGGGGTAAAGAATTGGAAATTGAGGGAATGTGCATCAAATGGGGAATGGCTGAATAAATTGTGGTAAGTAATTTTGATGTAATACTCTTGTACTCTAAGAAATGATGAGTAGGATATTCTTAGAAAAAATTAGACTTCATGGGCTCTTGCAAAGTGAAATGTAATGGCTACATTACAAAGTAACAGCAATATTGTAGGATGATCAGGTATGAATGATACAGCTATTCTCAGCAAAACAGTGATCCATGATAACTCTGAAGGACTTGGGATGAAAAATGCTATCCATTCCTATTGAAAGCACTGATGATGGCTGAACATGGATTGAAACAAGTTTTTTTTTTTCACTTTATTTTTATTGAGATTTTTTTGTCTATATGTTCTTTAACAACATTTTATTATGGATATGTTTTGAAAAAAGCAGAAGCAAAAGTATAATTTATACTCTAATATCAATATTATAAAATGAATAATCCTGAAGACTCATAAACTAAATAAAATCATCATTAGTGCCAGTTCCTTGCACCTTGAGACTAGGTTCATATTAATAAGAAAACAAAGTGAGGCAGGAAAAGAAAATCTTTATCTGAACTGGAGGTGTTTAGATAAGTAGTAGAGACAGGATATTGTGTGAATAGGGGGTCTCAGAGGTTATTAGAGATGGTAAAAGTAAGTAAAGGTGAACTTATAAACATTTTGGTAGATCAAGGATCTATTTTGAATACTTTGGCCCAGTTATATGATTTAGTCAGTGTAGGAGAAGCCAGTGAGGGTACTCGCCTCTACCAACACAGATTTTCAACTCTTTCCCAACTTGTAGGATAAGAAAATTTTCCTCAGGAACTACAAGGTTAAGTGATTTGGCCAAAGCCACGTAGAAAGTGTGTGCCATAGATAAAACTAGAACCTAGATCTGACCCCTTTCTAGGTCATGACTTTATTCACTTTGCTCTGCTGACTTTTATAAATTTTCACATCTATTTGAAAATTACTAATACACTCTCTCCCAATTCTCATTTTTATAAGTATTGAATTATGTCTTTTCACCCATTATTTTATGAGAGAGAACTCTGAAAATTGTGGACCCATTGACTTTCTGTCAAACAAGTGAATGGAGGAGTTTTTAATGTGATAAAATTTTAGACCACTAGAATAGTAAATACACATAAACATACATATATAATTCACATGTATATATAAACATATACACAGACATGTACATATGTACATATATAAGATACACAGTTATGCTCATGCAAAGGTTACTATGCTGATTCATCATTAAAAACTCTGGGAATGGTAATGAGTTTCCATTGATTGAATTTGTAACAATTTGTTAATTCCACAGTATCAGAATTCTTATATACAAAAGATGCATACTTAATTTTCCCAATAATTTTGGATGATTTAATAAGTATTTTAACCTGGCATTTTGTGTCGTGATAGGGGAACATAAAATGCAATTTTTTTTTGTGTGTGTGTGTGTGTGTGTATACATATATATATATATATGTATACACACACACACACACACACACACACACACCTCTTTTTGTTTGAAAAATATATACTCTCCATCCATTACTTTGCAGGCTTCTCAGTATTAGATTGACATTTTACTTCCATGCTTAATAAAAATTGTTCTTAATTTCACAAGCACCATCATCTTCTGCTTTTCTTCCCATTAGGGAAAATGGGGAATTACATCTCAAGAACAGACCTTTGCATTCTCTGAGTATCTTCCCCTTTTAGGGGGAAAGAGAAATCTAAATTCCCCAAAGAAAACATCTGCCTCTATTTACAAAAGTAATGTAAAAACAAATGATACTGAAAATCTTTAAAATCACCAGAAGATATGTCTTTTCCTCACAGAGTTCTTCCCTTCTTCCCTACCCATTGATTCTCATCATGCATTTAACATTTAGAAATGGAAATATCCACTCTCTGATTCTTGGGTGACTTCCTTCTTTAAACAAATTTGTAAAGACAGAAGCATGTCAATTACCCCTCTTTTTAAGCCTAGATGTAGATTCTTCAAAATAAACTGTCATATTTCTAGGGAATTTAGAGTTATCTGTTTGGTAGTCCAGATATATTTCCAAGATGACAGATTTTACTAGCCAGCTTAGCAAAGGTTTACAAAAGCCATCAATCTTATGTATGTAATATGTTTGTGTGCTTCAAATATTTGACAATGATTTATTTGGTGGCTTAAAAAAATGGACCTCTTTCCCCTTTATTGAAGGAAAAGAAAGCAGAACAAAATTTGAACTCAGAAGCGCTTGCTTTTCTATTTACTATCCAGAAGCAATTCAATAAAATAAATAAGGAGCTGGACCCTGAGTCAATCAATCTAGGTTGAACTACTGGCTCTTTCATTATGCTCAATTCACTGAATCTGACAATGACTCAGTTTCCTCCTCTTTAAAATGAAGAGGTTGGACACAATAGAAGTTAAGGTTTCTTCCAACTCTAATTCCTCTGAGATCTTATGGAAACTTAGGCAGTTAACCTTTTTTGGCCTCAATTATTTCATGTAGAAAATGAGGGGATTTGATTAAATTATTTTGAAGGTCCCTTACAGCTCTAAATCTATGATCCCATGACCCATTTATGCTGTTTTACTTACTCTTCCATGCAATCACTGTTGTTTGTTTATTAGATGATTGGCTAGGTCAGGTTGGAAGTTGAGTTTGTGGCTCTAAGAGACTCTGTGTGAACTTGTGTATATGAGCTTGTGTGTGTGCTTTTGTTCTTCTTTTCCCCTTAGTGAGCAGTTAAATGGCCTCATTAACACTTTGCCCTAGCCAACTGATTTAACCAGCAGCAGAGTATTAGCATATAAATCACTTATGTCATAAAGTAGTAGGGACAAACAAATATACTAGAAACAGAACAAACTACTAAGTGAAACATTCTCCTTAAAAACTCAAAAGGTTTTCATTTCAAGTAACCAAATTTTCTTGATTTGTCTGTTTCCATGGAGATGAACAAATTTATCAGAATCTTCTTATAAATCTTCACATACTTCAAGAGTTATTAAGTTGCCCATGAACCTTCTCTTCTATCAGGCAAAACTTTAGCTCACTTCTCTTAGGACTCATTTTTTTCATCATTTAATTCATTTGGTTTCTCTTCTTTGAACCCTTCCAACTTTACATGATCATTTTAAAAGAATGAAACTAAAAGTAGGCATTTTTTAAAAACTCAAAGGCCCTAACCAATGCTAAATACAGCAGAAGTTTTGGTTCATTTCTTAAATTTTTCAAATCCTGACTTTTCTGTTTACTTCCTACTCCTATTACTATAGTTAATATATCTGTTTTTACAATGTCAGCACACAACATTGCTGACATCTTCCCTAGCCCCACATTAAGTTTATGAAAGCCTACTCACATTGAAGTATCTCTTTAGTTCTACTTGCACCTCGTCAATCTTTTTCAATTTTTTGACTTGTTCCTTTCCTGATTTGTCCTAATAGATGATAAGCTTTTCCATTTTTTATTCTTAGCCCCAATCTCTAACACAATACCTGGAGCAAAATAGATGCTTAATAAATTCTTGTTAATCATTTTTGAAAGGTGAAATATTTTTCCCCTTTAAACAACTGTTTGTCTTAAATACTCTTGAAGAGATGTTTATAGAAATTATATTTGTAATAATTTTATTAAATGTGTAATAATCACAAATTCAAAATCCTTGCTTTACCATTCAAGGCTCTCCGTAGTCTGCCACTATCTTTTCCAATCTTATTTTGTATTATTCCCTTTTATGTACTTTATGCTAGAGTCAAACCAAACTAATCTCTGACCCTCTGAGTACAATTAGGATTTTCTTACCTGCATATTTTTGCTTACATACTTAAAAATATCTTCCCTTCTTCTTTTGGTCTTTTGAATTTCTACCTGTTAATTATAGTTCATCTCCATGGCACCTTTTCTGATTTTCTCAGCTGATAGCAACCTTCCCCTTCAGAATTTGCATATCATTTTTAAGCTATTCTCAAATTCACATAATATGTAATACTAAATGTAATACATTCATTCACTGCGCTTGGGGCTTGTCTGTTCAAAAAGTCCCTCTCTGGCTACTACTCTTTTTGTTTCTTTGTTTTCCTTCCCTTAATAGAATGGTGGCAGGCACTGATTTGATTTTCTTATTTCTATTCTCAGAATTTAATGCAGTACCTGACATATAAAAAGTACTTAGTGTTTTTACATTCATTCATTCAATCAATCAACCACTTCCTCATTCATTCATTCCTGTTTTATTGGTGTTTTATCTCCCTGTATCATTGGCAAAGGAGATCATGTATTATATAAACTTAGTATCTCTGACTAATCAACATAAAGTAGGACTTTATTAGATGGATGAATGAATGAATATTAACATGATGCTATATTGGTTAATTGGATTTTTAGCAATCAGCATTCTAATAATATTTAGAATTATTTTACTTTGAAGTAAAAGAAAGAAAAGAAAGTAATAAGTTGATAGTCTTATGTTTCCATACTTTGAAAGTCATTTGAATATACATTTTCATTAAGATTGTCTAAAAGGTCAGAATACTCCCTTGTGTGTTGTCATAAGACTCTTTGAAAAAGAACTTTAACATGAAATGATAAAGGGTAGGATTAAAAGACTGGTGTGTATGTCATTATCATATACGATAGAAGTAATTTTCCTAACAAATTATTGGTGGATTTAATATTAATGAAAAGGCTCATAACTAATAATATACTCTGGAGCCATCATTTCTTTAAAATATACAACTTGGGAGAGGATTCTGAGAAGATGGTGGAGTAGGTCAGAAAATTTCAAGCTCTCAAGCTTTTTCCCCACAAAAGAGTTAAAATTGCACCTTAGCGTGAACAAAGTGTGGATGGAGATAAATAAGAATAAGGGCGTAACCAGGGTCTTCCTGGTACAATTTGGGAAGGTCTGAAGAAAAATATCAAGAACAGATTTGGTTCCTGTGAAGAATGAACACCTCCAGGCTAGGTTTCATTTTAACAAAAAGCAGCAGACCCTGGGCTTAGGTGGTTTGAAAGGGTACTTTTCCCAGTCACAGGAACTTTCACACATACCACATCCCTCCATAGTGAGGGGATTCAGGCATTTGAGCTCTGGAAGATTGGGAGAAGCTCTGCTGATAAGGAACACCAGAACCATTGTGCTGTGAAGCGGGGAGGGAGGAATTTAGTTGTGGGGGAGGAAGGGTTGAGAAGGATCCAGCACATGCCTGGTGAGTGCAGAAGCAGTGGAACAGAAAACCTCTGGCTGCAGGCACTTACAGGAGGTTGGAGGTTTGGCTTTGGTTCCAGGCTGAAGGGAAGAACTTCAAATTTGGGGCAAGAGGCACCATTTCCCATAAACCAGGGCTAGAGATGATTACAAAAATTAAGCTATCACCACAAAAAGTGCACAGGCAAAGGAGAAAGAATCCAATCATAGAAAGTTATTATGGGAATAGAGATGAGCAGGGTTCATCCTCAGATGAGAATATTGAAGTAAAGAAACCCCAAAGAGTAATGTAAAATGGTCATCTACACCAAAAGAATACTTAGAAGATTTTAAAAAAAGAGTTTAAAATCCAAAAGACATATATGGAGGAAAAACTAAAGAAAAAAAGAGAATAATCCAAAAAAACCAAGAAGACCATGAAAGAAAAATCAACCAATTAGGAAAGATAATCCTGAATCTTACAGAAGAAAATTACACCTTGAAAATCAGAATTAGGCAGCATTACGCCAGTGAATTTATAAGAGATCAAGAAATAATCAACTAAAATATGAATAATGAAAGAATAGAAGACAAAATGAAATATCTTACAAGAAAAACAAAAGATTTGGATCAAGAAGACAAAATATAAAAATAATCAAATTAACTGAAAGTTGTGACCAAAATATATGTCTTGATACAATAATACAAGAAATAATGAATGAAAATTGTCCTGAAGCATTAGAACAAGGGGGAAGTAGAAATAGAAAAAAAATCCATAGCTCACCACTTAAAACAGATCCTATGAGGAAAACTCATAAGATTGTCATAGCCAAATCCTGAAATATTAAAAATATCAAGGTTAAAGCAATTAAAATGGAGTGACACCACAATTAGACTCACATAAGACATAGCAGCAGAGACATTAAAGGACTGCAGGGCTTGGAATGTAATATATTGAAGAGCAAAAACATTGGGGCTCTGGCTGAAAATATCATATCCTGCAACGTTAAGTATTATCCTAAATTTAAAAAAAAACATTTGATAAACTTTCAGACTTTCAAAATTTTGTTTAAAAAAATCCTGAATTTAATAAATTTGGCATACAAGAACCATAAAAAATGTAAGTTATATATCAAATACTGATCATAAAGGATTTACAAGGACAGTTTGTTTACTTTTCATTTATATAAAATGCAAAATGTATGTCTAAGATTCTTATTAATAATTGGGTATCTCATAAGCAAGATTGGGGAAAACCCGAGTAAGATATGAATTTAAAAGCAAAACCATTTGGGAACAGCTAAAAAGAGTAATTATTTTATACAAATGAGTGCAAGAGGAAGAATCAATACAGAGGAATTAGATGGGAGAGGAGGACTAGTAGTTCTGGTAACATACTTTTAACAGGAATGGGTTTAAGAGAGAACAATACATAAGTAATTAGAAGAGTATAAAAGTCTTCCAAATTCAGAAGAAATAAAATGGTAGGGGCATAGGGAGGGGGGGGATGACAAGAGAGAGTTATTTAGAGGTTTGGGGGAAAAGGGGGTATAGGTAAAAGGGGGTATAGACAAGTGTTTAGATTTATGGGAATGAGAGGATAGGGGAGGGATCCTGTGGGAGGGATCCTTGGAGAGACTTAGGCAAGTAATTGGAGGGCAAGGTAGTGAGTAAAAGTAAAGTAGAGGAGGCAGGTAGAATAGGAAAGAAGAAATATGCACATACATAAAAAACAAAGATCAGGAGTAGAATATGTTTGGGAAAGTATATATCTATATATGTATGTATGTATAAGTGTGTATATATCTATAGCTATAGAGAAATAAACCTAAACTTTATTATATTCTGCAGGGGTGGGAGGAGGGGGAAAAAGAATAAAGTAAAAATTGCACAGCAGAGAACAAAAGAAAACTCACAAGGAAGAAAAGATGGACAATTTTCAACACAACAGTATTATTTATTAAATCATCTTTCTTGAAATGAAAACTTATTGTTACATAATTTGAATTCTCTCTTATGTTCTGATATGTACATAACATGCTTTTTTTTTCTTTTGACTTTGTATTTAAGTTCCAATATTTAAGTTTATGATATGTTTTGGGTTCTTTTCTTTATTCTGTATTTGTGTTCTGGTGTTTGAGTCTAAGAGAAAAAAAAGAAAAAACATATAGCTTGGGATAAGCAAATGGAGAACAGAGAAACTATAATCTAATTTTAAGATTGAGAACTAAATTAGTTTTAAGGAAAATTGTCAAGAGAGACAAAAGTGGACCAAATTAACAGCCAAGAAAAGTAATTTGACTTGAATGTAGGAGAAGGGTAGAACTTACAATTTAATAAGAGGAGCTAACAAGAATGACAAAAATGAGAGATTATTTTTGTAGCAGAACTTGAAATAGAATGGAGAAAGGAGAATCAAGGAAAGCATAGAGTGGGTCACAGTAATTGAGGCAAGAGCTGACTACTAGGTAAGTTTATACAGCTACTCAAATGGAATGTTAGATTTTTAGAAAAGTGTGAAAGAAAAGCTTTCAACATTCAGTGATAGAGTAAATGTAGGTAGAAAAAGACAAATTAATTGAAAATTGTATTTAAACATTAGAGCCTGGTGAAGTGAATAGAAAATAGAAGTACAATAAAATATGTATAGTGAAGGCAGCAGAAAAAATGAACAGATATGAAGGGAGTAGATAGAAGAAAAAATGTTAATTGATCACATTTGAAAGTCAGTACTGAAATGTACTCAATAAAATGTCATGAAAAGAGGCAGAGATGAAATTAAAACAACTAAAATGTATCACAGAACTTGAAATTATATGCTATTGCATGTTTTATACATTTATATGCTTCTTCTCCTCTACTGTGTATAGTACAAGAACTATTAGTAAGAATGACAAAGAACTGAAAAAATCTTACTTCCAGAAATTATAGAGAATAGATAGACTCTAGCAGAGACCTAAATGGGAGAGTCTAATCTTTACATTTCTGCCATGGCTAATAAATGCGGTCTATATTCAAAGTATAATTTGATCTTCCTCCAGTAAGAAAAATAAAAGAGGTTTAGGATTGCCTCTCTACTTTATAGGTTGTCAGGGACGAGAGTATTCCCTTACAATGAAAGTGGTTTCATAAAAGAACAAAACAAAACAAAACAAAAAAAAGAGGAAAAGGAGAATCTTGACTGCTGAGATTTGATGGTAGAGGAACATGACAGAGAAGATAATTGGAAGAAGGACTACTGACCTCTTAGAGCTAAACACCAGACAGAAGATTTCAAATGGAAAGAGCTAGATTCTCTGCAGGGAAGTTCTTCAAAAATATGATGCTTGTTCTTCAAGAATAATGGTGGAAAGCCTCCAGATTGTCTTACAGGGGCATCATTTAGGTCTTTCTCTTAGTAGGCTTATGTTGAAATAAGAACTTTTGGACTCTGACTCCCACGCAAAAATGCTGTTTTGTGCTTTTCAAAATTGATATATTTATTATTTAGTACTTTCATGACTTATATATTAAGAGTGTTAAGACACAGACCTGTATCCTTAGGTTTGACATTTCTTGAGCCACTTATTGTCAAGGGAGAACTTTATATTTTGTGCATATAAAGATCTTTTCAGGGTTAAATCACATGATTGATATATAATATATATTAATAATTCATCA
Organism: Potorous gilbertii; assembly: GCA_028658325.1. NCBI lineage: Eukaryota > Metazoa > Chordata > Mammalia > Diprotodontia > Potoroidae > Potorous > Potorous gilbertii. The sequence goes on from CM053771.1 coordinate 325,318,249, forward strand.
CAATATAAGAGATTTTTCCTTAAAAAAAGAATAAATTGTGAAAAACAAGTCAACAACTTGCTAACAGAGACAAAAAAATACTGAAGAAAATAGCACCTTAATAAATAGACTAACCCAAAAGACAAAAGAGGTCCAAAAAGTCAATAAGAAAAAGAATGTCTTAGAAGGAAGAATGGCCAGATGGAAAAGGAGCTTCAAAAGCTCACTGAAAAAAATAATTTCTTAAAAATTTGAATGGAGCAAACAGAAACTAATAACTTTAAAGAGAAACTGAGAAACTAAAACAAAACCAAAAGAATGAAAAAATAGAAACCAATGTGAAATATCTAACTGGAGAAACAACTGACTTAGAAAATAGATCCAGGAGAGATAATTTTAAAATTATTGGACTATCTGAAATTCAGGATCATAAAAAGAGCCTAGACATTATCTTTCAAGAAATTATCAAGGAGAACTGTCCTGATATTCTAGAAGCAGAGGGGAATATAGAAATTTAAAATATCTACCAATCACCTCCTGAAAGAGATCCCAAAACTCCTAGGAATATTAAAGCCAAAATCCAGAGTTCTCAGGTCAAGGAGAAAATATAGCAATCAACCAGAAAGAAATAATTCTAATAGCAAGGACCCCACCATACACAGGATGGCCTACTATATAGGTTCTTAGATATGCTTTTCTAAAAGCAAAGCAACTTTTAAGCAGTCAGCAATCTACTTTAATCAAACAAATACAGGGGTAAAAGCACCCCTAAATACAGAGAAATAAAAACCAACCAACAGGGTTTCCAACTGTCTGACCATAAGCAATATATACATCACAGATCAGCAGACAGATCCAACTGTCTGACCATACATACATAGTTACCAGAGAAAGAAGCTCTAACGTCTGTGTTTTCAAAGCTGGGGGCCTCCTTAGCAGCTACCCAGAGTTGTGTCTGACCCAACAAGCACTTCCAATGAGTAAGTCTCAAAACACAACCTCACCGCAGAGTATTTATACATTTTTCAGAGCTGAATGACAGGATACTCTGACCCAGTACCTCAGTAGAAATTAACAAAAGGAACTGAGGTCTACTAATGGGTGAGGAAGATCTTTATTTCTTCCCCTCACTCACCATTAACCTTAAATTACCGTTACAACAATTCAAATATTGTGGAAACACAATCAAGATAACATGATTTAGCAGCTTTTACATTAAAGGATTAAAGGGTTTGGAATATGATATTCCACAGGTCAAATTAGTTAGGATTAAAATCATGAATCACTTACCCAGCAAAACTGAGTATAATATTTCAACAGAAAAAATGGATGTTCAATCACATAGAGAATTTTCAAGCATTTTGAATGAAAAGAACAGAGTTGAATAGAAATTTTGGCTTTCAAATGCTAGAATGAAGAGAAGCATGAAAAGGTAAACAGAAGAGAAAAATCATAAGGGATTTATTAAAGTCAAACTGTTTATATAGCTACATGGAAAGATGAGCCTCGTAACTCATGAAACCTTTCTCAAGATTAGGATAGTTGGAAGGAATATCTACTTTTGTGTCCTGAAGTAAGAGCTCTTTCCCCAAAATCTCTTTCCCCACTCCTGCTTTTCCCAAGAACCAGAACTGCTAGCTACCACATGGCAAGATAGCAGTTCTTGTGAAATTAATTTGGACTGATAATTAGTTGATTATAAGCTCAGCATGGATCTATAGCCAAATTATGAGATCAATAGGAATCAACAATCCAACTAGGGTAATCAAATAAGCTAATGTGATCTTAGGCTACCTTAAAGGCTTTATAATATTTGACAAGATATTAGGAGACATCTTGTTTTTCAGAGCTAAGGCTCGTGCAAGGAAGCTGTGCTCTGAACTTTGCCTATCAATAACCTTTTGTTCTCACCCTCTAGAGGATCTCACCCTCTGGCAAACTCATATATAATTTGTGTATTGCTTTGATCAGCATAACGTGTTCTCTGAATGGGACAAACACCTTCTATATCCATGTTCTGGTCATGAAGCCCTGCTATGAATCAAATTTGTTACATGCTCAGTCATTGGTTTAAGTCTTGAGATTTAGTCACTCCAATGTCTTTACCTGATGGTAAGCATATCTCTTCGTCGTTGTCAGAGAGGAATGGAGGAATCATCTTCTCAAGAAAATAACCACCTATGGTCTTAGTTTTTTTCCCTTTTCTGGGCATTTTCCCAGCCAGTTACTTGACTTCTGAGAGTCCTCTCCACCCCAGCCTAGATCCGCCCCACTAGTGCTTGGGATTTGAGATTCAAATGCTCCCAGCCAGTTACTTGACTTCTGAGAGTCCTCTCCACCCCAGCCTAGATCTGCCCAGCTAGTGCTTGGTGTCTGAGATTCAAATGCTGCTCCTCAGCCTCAGGGCTTTTGGCAGCAGGCCTGACTGCTCTTCAATGGGAGCTTATCTGCTGGTTCTCAGGTGGGGGGCAGGGCCTCCTCCCAGGCTTAGTTCCCTCAGGGGGTTTATGCAGAGATCTTTTGTAATGGAACTGCGGTGGAGCTGCCTCTTCCTCTGCTGTGGCCACCACCTCCTGAGGGGGTCCGAGTCCCGGAGATACCCGCTCCCCTCTCAGCCCATCTCTCTCACTGACCTGTGCGTCTGTGGGTGGTGGAACTTTCGCGGCCGTCGGAGATTCAGGTCCCTGAAGCCTGCTGGGCTCTGCTCGCTCCTCTCAGTGCCGCCTGGCCGGGGCGGGGGAGGACAGGGCTCCGCAGGGCAGGGCTCCACTCCCATCCGGGGCACGATGGGCCCCTGGGGTCAGTTTTTCAGGGCTCTCTGCAACGGAAATCTCCTTCACTGTGTTTCTGCGCGGCTTCCACTGTTTCAGAATTTGTCAGGAGTTCTTTTTACAGGAAAACCATAGGCTGTGGGTTCGGAGTTAGCAAATGTGACTCTTTCTACTCCGCCATCTTGGCTCCGCCCCCTTGAGATTTAGTCACTAAAGCAGGTTCTCCTCTCCTGCAACCAGGGCAAAGCTTCAGCACATGTGTCTTCTTTGCTTGCAAGCCATTTTCCTCACTTTGAAATTAAACTTTTGTTTGATTCCTGTCTCTCTCCTGTCTCAAATCTGCTCTGTTTGGCTCTGGTCACCAACAGGTTAGAGGCCAATTCCATCTGTTTGGCATTTTAACCTTGGAAGGTAAGAGTGCTCTGCCACAGTCAGGCTGTTGTTGTTGAACAATTGTTCATTTATGTTCCATTCTTCACAATCTTATGAATCATATCAGGTCAATACTGTCCATGGGATTTTCTTGGCAAGGGAACTGATGTGATTTGCCATTTGCTTCTCCAGTGGATTAATACAAACAGAGGTTAAGTGACTTGCCTAGGATCACACAGCTATTGAGTATCTGAGAGACTTGTTCTTTTCTGACTCTAGGCCCAATTCTCTACCTACTGAACAACCTAGCTTCCTGCAACAATCAGAATACACATAGAATATTATATTCAGTTCTATTAGGAAGGTAAATGATAAACTGGAGAGCCTCCAGAAGAGAATAATTAGAATAATACAGGACCTTAAAATCATACTGTATGAAGATAATTTGGAGAAACTGGAAAATTTTACCTTGGAAGAGATGGGTATATAAGAGTGTAATAGTAGTTAATGGTGATTCAAAGGTTTCAAAGCACTTTACATATAAAATCTCATTTATTCCTCACAACACCTGCACTTTATGTATATTCCCCATTTTACAAATGAGGAAACTGAAGCTAATTTGCTTGTTGTGTTTGTCCTTCGTTCTCAAAGAGGACCATGGCATCATGGAAATGATGACCAACCTCACTTTTTTCTGAGGGTTCAGTGGCCTGATATTGATCAGGATGACTGGAGAAGGCCCAGAAGGCAATGTGAGATCCTTGCCCTTTCAGGTTAAGATCTTATCACATTCTCACTTCTAGTGAGATATACCCATTCAATGAATAGGCTTGTTTAAGTTACTCAAGCGATGGCCCCTTTAATCAACAAAAAATCAAACTTAAAGGGGAAGACCCTCAGGGTTCCTGGGTAAAAGAGAAACAATTCCTATTTAGTTATTTCATTCCCTCAGTGCCAGGGGAGTGGGGACTTGTCCAGTCTATGAACTCTAGAGTGGGTTGGGTTTAAGCCTTGATCTTTGAGCAAGTTATGTAACTAGTACAAGTAACCCAAAGGAAAAAGAGACAGCTTTTGGTCATGGAATTTCCTTTTCCTTGGGCAGAACACTAGAGGAAAGGAAATGAGAGGAGAGGAAAAGAGAGGAGAGGAGAGGAGAGGGGAGAGGAGGAGATTGGAGGGGAGGGGAGGATATGAGAGGAGAGGAGAGGAGCCTCCTCCCTCACAGTTGTGTTTGTCCTTTGTTCTAGAAGAGGACCATGACATCAAGATGATGACTTTGTAGCTGACTTTGATTTGAGTGGAGGGCTGTTCAAGGTCACCAAACTTACTTTCTTTTCCTGAGAAACTGAAGCTGATTTAATAATGACTTACCTGGGATCACATAGCTTGTTAGTGCCAATAAGATTTTAGTTAAGGTCTTCTCAGGCATGTGATGCAGTCAGCTCAGAAATTCTTGCTTATTGTTAAATTCTCACTTCAAACATTTACAACTTGAAAATTGGCAAACACAACAAATTCAGGATCTGTTTATTGTTTTGTTCATTGTCTAGATTTTAGAAAGTGATGGAGAACACATTTATAATGCAGATTGAACTCGACAATAAGAATAGATTTTTTTTTTCCAGGGAGCTGGCTGTTAATCACTTATCAGTACACCACTGGGTCTTCCTAACTCCAAGTGTAATACTCTATCCATTATGCCACCTAGCTGCCTGTGTCAGTCATTGTAGCTAACTTTTTAGAACTCTTTAAAGTTTTTAAAAGTGCTTTACTTATATGGCCATATGATAGCTGTCTTTAATATTTTCAATAACTTCCATATGAAAGAGGAATTGGACTTGTTCTATTTCTCTCCAGACAGCAGAAACAAGGATAATTGGTTGAATTTGTAGCAAGATAGACTTAGACTTTATGTAAGAAAAAAACCTTTTTTTTAAACATTTAGAGCTCTTCTCAAATGGAATTTGTTCCCTTATGAGGTTCTCAACTCAGCCATGGTCTTTATGAAAAGATTAGATGCCACTTGTTAGGGACGTGAGAAGAGGCATTTTCCAACTCTGAGAAAAGAACCTGTGATTCTAGGGAAGCCAGGGCCAAACCTTTTTCATCTTTTAATAGCCCTCCATGTCTGGTACAATTCTTTACAAATAGTATGAACTTAACAAATAAGTATGGAAAGCTGGCATTGAACAAATATGTGGTGAAGTTGTCTGCTTCCTGGTATTTATCAACGTCCCAGTTTGGGATTGTAACCCCTTCAAGCTCCTTTCACACTACTTGCAAATCATCAGAGTCTGCTATGTGCGCATGCAAATAAGGACTTAATACCACAGCATAGAATATTGGTCTCCAAAATGAAGCATCCATCCCTTAGAACAACATTGGGAGACCTGCGGACTCAAGGCTACATGTGACCTTCCAGGTCTTTGGGTGCAGCCTTTTGACTGAGTCTAAGTTTTATAGAACAGATCCTTTTTTTAAAGGGATTTGTTCTGTAAAGTTTGGATTCAGTCAGAGGGTCACAGTTGAGGACCTAGAGGGCACATGTGGCCCTAAGATGCAGGTTCCCCACCCTTGCCCTGGGAGGTACACAAGATTATCTATTTAAATGTGCAACAAATATTAAATTGAGGGGATCAGCCTAACTGTTCTGAGTGCTTGTGGCTATCACCTACCTCCTTTCCTCATTTCCCACCAGGGGCACGCCTTCATATTCCACCATAATCCAGTAACTTCTTAATGGAAGATGATATCGGTACTGGAATTGTCAGCACTGACATACCTCTGTGCTCTTTCTCCTCTCTGTGGCCCTTCCCTCTGATTGGATAGCTACTTTCAGAACCTTCATTTAAGGAGAGTGCCCAGGTCAGACATCTCTTTATTTCTTACCAAGCTATACTCTACCAGGCTTGCCTCTCTCCAATATCCCCCAGTTTCTTTATATATGCCATCTTCCCTATTGGAATCTGAGTTTCTTGAGAGTAGAGATTTTTATTTTTTAAATACATTGTATTCCCAGCCCAGAGTAAAAGGAACTAGCACATAGCCAGCACTAATAAATGCTTGTAGAATGATTGATTACTTCTGCTACTCTACTTCCTTTGCTTTTGCTGAACATTGAGCCATGGATTTATCTCTTAAGATAATGAGTGAGTCAGACAATGTATCAATAAGCACCCCAATAAACAGGGGCAGGGGAGTTGCTATCACGGTTCTTAGATCTGCATTCATAAAAGGAAAGGCGACTTTTGAGGGGTTAACAATCACTTTAATCAAGTACATGCATCAATCCTTTAGCCAAGCACATATATCATTCACCTATTTTGGGGGAGTCAGTACCCCAAACTTCAAAGAAAATACAGAGAAATCAAAAGTCAATAGATATGCTTCCAAAATGTCTGACCGTTAACATACAGACATCTTTGCCAGAGAAGGAACATCTGAGTTTTTCTCAAAGCTGAGGGGATGAGAGGTGCTCCTTAGTGACTTTCCAGAGACCAGTGGCCAACCAAAGACTTCTAGTCAGTAAGCCCCAAAGTAAAACTTCACCCTCAGAGTATTTATATACTTTTTAGAGCCAGATGGCATAACCCTCTGACCCAGTGCCTCAATAGAAAAAACAAAAGGTACTTGGGACCTTCCTACAAAACAGGTCCCCTAATGAACCTTCCCACAATGGGCAGGCCCATCACTGGGTGGAAAGATCCTCCTCAGTTACATTCAAATAGAGGCGTTATAGTTCTGGTTATACTATTTAGTTGCCATTACAGGCAAACAGAAAAGTAGGTAACTGACCATAGCACCCATCCTCCAGCCTCAGTTCCTTTCATTTATCCCACATACTCACTGTAATGAATCTAAGTACCTCATGTTTCTTGACCTAAGTAAAAGGTATTTTGTACTGTTAATAAATAAAATAAAATTTAAAAATCCTTTAAAATTTATTATATCATTGTATTATTCCATTTTATGCATATCTTATAATGTATGTCTCTCAACCTGGGGATGTGAGAAGAAAATTTTAAATGTGGTATACTGACCACCAGAAAATAGATAGGGGCATGGTAGCTCAAGGACACTTGAAAGTGAAGAGCAGGCCTTGCTATAGATGTTGGGGGAGGCCTTCAGAGGTGTTGGAGGACCATAAAGGGAAGAAAGCATAAATCTTGATGTCAGGCTCCCTGGAGGGAAGTCGTAGAATACACCTAGAACAGACTTTAATTATAACTTTGGTGACCAGAGTACCTTAAGTTGTTGGTCAGCTGTGTGACCCTGTGTAAGTACTTCAACCAGTCTGGACTTCAGGTTCAATTAGATGCCCTTAAGGTCATCTTGCAGAACATATTTTTTTCTCAAACACTGATTTATAAGATAAAGGTTTTATCCTTTACTTTTATTTAGGAAACAAGAAATAGAAAGAAATTCTAGAAGTCTAGATGTTAAAAATGTAGAAATGTATGTTTTCTGTATTCATTTTTCTGAGGGATGAAACTGTAATAACATCATGTGAAAGTGCATAGAAAACTATAGAACACCCAATACATGTAAGTCATGATTATCATGTCTATTTCAAATAAATTATGCCATTTTGTGAATACAAACAATCCACTTCAGAATAAAAATCATACCAAATAATTTTTTAAAGTTTCAATATTTCTTTCTTTACATTGCAAATGGGAAAAATAGAAAGAGAAATTATTTCCCCAAGCTCACATACTGAATGCCAGAACTGATTAAAAATGGAACCTCGAACCAGTAAAATAAGAAAAAGCTTTGTGAGGTGTATGAGTGCATGTGGGAGCTTACTGGTATTAAGTATTTGATTAAATCAAACACTGAAACGTCTGAGCAAACCATGCCATTCTTTTCATTTGGAATATCCATTTTTCTAGACTGTATTAAAAATAATATTTTTTTCCTGAATGCCAATAGACTTTTATGTACTCTATGGATTATGAACCCACAGAGCGTTTTTATTTAAATTCAGAAATGATTTAAGGTTGTTGTTTGGGTTTTATTTATTTTTTTGCAATACTTGGCATACTTGGTAGTGAAGCAAAAGTCTTTGGAAGCACTAGGTAATTATTGTTAAAGGAATTGCCTCAGGGAATCAAAATGTACTATCACCAATGATAGTCCTTTATTTAAAACTCACTCCTAAGGTATTCTCAGGCCTGACAAGTCAAAAGCATGTGCACACAAGCTAGCAGCTTCTTTACTTATTCCCCAAGAGGAACAGAATTTTCAAGGAAAAGAGCTAAAACAGATCTTTTGAAACAATAGTAAGGAATCTCTTAAGGCCCACCTTTAATTTAGTGAAGTTCTGCAGACATGTACTGAAAGAGGGAGAAAAGCAATCGGCAACCATCCTCTAAAAATACAAAAACATAAAACAAAAGAAAAACGCATATGTTTGACTTTTAAAGCCTTACTAGATTTGACCCCAAACAATCATTCAAGCCTCCATGGACATTGCTCCCTCTGTTTCTCACATTCTGCAATCTAGGTGACACCTGGCCTTCTTTCGTAGGACATGCTCTGTGCCATCTCCCTCCCATCTCTGTAACTTACGTTGGTGGTCTCTCATGCTTGGAATGTACTCAGGCCTTACCTCTACTTATAGAAACCCTTTAAGAGGATCCTAAAGCCTCATTTCCTGCATGAAGTTTTCTGATCTTCTCAAGTACTAGCAATCTCTACTCCTAAACTAGATATTTCCTTTTATGCTTTCATTAGTATTGTATTTGTGCTTTGTATGCTCATGTATATAATTGTTTCTTTTTTTAAATTAAAATGTCAGCTCATTGTGAGTAAAGATTGTTTAATTTTTGTACTTGCATTCCCAGTGCTTGGTATAACATTTTTTCCATAACAGATATTTAGTAAATACTTGTCAATTGATCGATTGATTACTTTGGGACTTAGCATAGTATATGAGATAGAGCACTAAAATTGGAGCAGGAAAGATCTAGTTTGGAATCCCACCTCCAACATTTGCTTTGTTCTTAGAGAAAAGTTACCGTGACTCAGTTTTCTCATCTAAAGGCTGAAATAGTATTACCTGTTTCACAATGCTTTTTTTGTGAGGCCCAAATGAAAGAAAATATGCAAATCACTTTGAAAACTTTAAGGAGTGATGTTATTATTATGTTATAAAAACTGGTAAAAAAAAAAGCTCTTAGGGAGCAATTAAAATGGATAATGAAAACTTGATCTAGGATAATGTCTGTGAAAAAACAAAGGTCCAAACACTTCTTGGTTTGTGTGATATGACTCATTTAAATGATCTATTTTCTTTACAGAATCATCTAACACAACTCAGAATATGGTACATGGATATAACCAAATACAAAGAGATGATATAGGAACTGACCCTGGACCAGAAAAGCATAAGCTTTGTCGAGCATTAGCCTGATGATGGATTCCATATGTCTATTCTCTGCAGATCAGCTAACGCTCAGAATGGCACATTGTCAGATTAAACAATGAGTTTTTATCTATATCAATTCTTGAAGACCAACTCCTAAGTCATTAGGAACGAGTGTGGTCTATGTGGTTAGCGGGAATTCCAATTTACAACGTAATAGATCTTTGAAGTGTACATACGGAATCACAGTGTCAGAATCTCAGAGCAAGGATATACCTTAGACATAACACAGTTCAACCCATCCCCCAAAAACAAAAACTGTCAAAAAATTTTATTCAAAATAGTAATCCAGCCTACTCATCAAAACCTCTAGTGTTACAGAGTTTACTATTCCTTAAGGCAAACTACTACACTTTTGGATAACTCTGTTAGGAAGTCCCTCTTTTTGTCAAGTCAAAATCAACTTCCCTTCACCTTTTGCTCATTGATCCTAATTCTGTCTTTTAGGGCTAAACAGAATTTGTAAAATCCTTTTTCTCCATGAATTCAATTTTATTTCATTTCAATTTAATTTTATAAACATTTATTGAGCAATAGGTATGCTCAGAGTTCTGTGCTAGTGGCAGAAACAAAGTTTAGAGAAGACACATTCTTCATGCAGTTTATAGACTAATGGAGGGATGATCCATGCACAATGCAAAATAATACATGAGAGGGACAGAATAAAAGTGCAAACCAAATGCTTTATGACTTCCAAAGGAGGAAACCATTACTGTTTGGGGGTATCAAACATTCATTAAAGAGAAGCCACTTGAATTGAGCTTTAGAGGATGGTTAAGATTTCAACAAGCAGAAATGGAGGCAAGGGGGAAATATTCTAGATGTGGGGAAGATGTTCAGGAAAGAAGAAAAAGCCTAATTTGCCATAAAGTGAGTGGAAGTCTATGAACTAAGACTAAAACAATAAGATGGCACTCATTTGGGACAGTCCTTGAATGTCAGGTTAAGAGGTTTGAAAGTTACTTTCTAGAAAATAGGAAATTATTTGAACAAAGGAGTGACATCCATGCATATAGACAATTGCTAGACAGTTTACATGTACTGCTCAGACTCAACTTCTACCTTTAATGGAAACAGTAGTAGAAAAGAGGAGTTATGCTGAAAATTTCAACCTTCAGGGTTAAAAGTATCCTAAGAACACTATAAATGTTTGAATTCAAACTTACTTAGTCTCTTGGTTTTTTGAACTCAACTATATTTTTACCAAATTTGCCTATTTTTCCCTTTGAATCTTAACTTATCTTCACTGATATCTCACATTAATGGACCTTTTTCATGCATCATGCAACAAAATATGGATTGATTCTTGCTTCTGCTAATTTTGGCCTAACAATTAACACCAAGAAAACACAAGTACTCCATCAGCCACCCACCCCATTCATATGTAGAACCATCATTTACAGCAAATGACAAAGATGTGAATTCTGTCAGTAAGATCACTTATCTAGGTAGCATACTTTCCAGGGATGTACACATTGATAACTAGGTTGATGCATGCATTGCCAGAGCCAGCTTAGTGTTTGGGAGACTATGAAGGAAACTGTGGGACAGAAGTGGTATTAGATTGACCATCAAACTGAAGGTCTATCATAATTCACATTTCAGTCTCTTTTTTGACTTTAAAAATCAAATTATTGGGGTGGAGAACAAAGTAGTAAACTAAAGGAGGAAACTATCCCAAGGATTTATGGAAGCCCACAGCATGAAGGTCCTCAGATTAAGTAGCTCCTTCATCTCATTTCAGGGTTACACATGGCATCCTCTTGGGTGAGTAATGCATCCTGGTTCTTGAGCAGTTAATGTTTCTAAAGAATTTTCTTATCCATGATTCTGGGAGGATATCACTTCTGTGTCAATTTGCTGGACCCATCCTAAGAGATAACACCCATTGAGAAAGGTCCTCTAATAGACATGTTCCTCAAGAATTCTACCAGATAAGGGGGGAACTGAAAGAGACATTATTTTGCTCTCTAGGAATTTTCTGCCAGTGGCTTTTTCTACAGTCTGAATGATTAGAGGGTTCAGTTTGAAGGAGAGAAGTTGCAGGAAGCATACTGGGCAAGCACTCACATGGTGGACAGAAGAAGTGATACAAGGACATTCTCAAAATCTCTGTTAAGAGCTTTGCATTTAATTGTGTGACATGTGAGACACTGACACAGGACCTCTCAGCATGACATCTTCATACTAGAGAAAGTGCTGCACTCTGTGAGCAAAGCAAAATTGAAGCAGCTAAACATGAAAACACAACACTCAGAAATTTAGAGAATCCACCCAAAATGTTCACATGACTATTTATGCCCACCTTGTGATAGAACATTCTGAGCTCGTATTGGTCTGATCAGCTGTAGTCGGATACGCTGTAACTTGACTCTTACATAATGCTGTCATTTTCATCCTCTTGAGAATGAAGGACAACAACCAATTGTGCATCATCCTTCTGAACGAATGCCTGCTTGTTGGCTAGTGATATGTGACCTTTTAATCTTAGGATGTCTTCTACTTGATTCTTTCTCTTTACCACCCATATGGTTTTTTTTCTATCTATAACCACTCCAAACTAGTATACAGCGCTATCATCACAATTTGCTTCATGTTAAAGTCTTGCCCAAAGCCTTCATGACTTTTGTCTTTAAATCTATCACCAACTGAGAATGGGAGGAGGCAGTACAAGATTTAGAGACTAAAGGCAAGAAGAATATTTAGGAAACTATTAAAATAAGTAATGAGAGATTGGTCTAGGGTAGTTACTATGGGAGTAGACCCAAAAACATAAATGTAAGTGAGATTTTAAAGATTGAATTAATAATTTCATAGAGCCATAAATGTAGAACTGGAGGAGAGCTCAGATACTCTCTCTTTGAAACCTCCCATTTTACACATGAGGAAATTGAGGCCCATAGAGGTTAAGTGACTAGTATGAACTCACAGATAGCAAAATATAACATGGATTTTGAACCCACTTTTTTTTCTGATTCCAAAGCCAGGGTTCTTCCCACTGTGACATGCTACCCCTCAACTCAAAAAACAAAATCACCAACATAAGGAAGACAACAACTTAGGTCTGTTTGTTCTTAATGGAAATTACTGAAGTGGAGAATCATAGAAAAATTCCTTATTTTGAAAGGTGTTTGGATTAATTAATTATTCAGAGACAAAGAGATTTTCATACAATAAAGATTTTGTATCATTCTCAGAAGAAGTGCTGACATCAGAAATATCAATTCCAAATTTCCAGCACTGGAAATTTATTAATTTTCACCACTGAAAAAATGGAAATTTTTAAGTAAACAGAAAAGGAAATTTGTAACCTTAAATTCACTATTGTGTTTGATTTGATCTCATAGGTGGAATAATTGAGAATATCAAAGTCCCATTAGTCCAATAATCTCATTAACAAGTTTATCATATCCTGAAACCTCTTTCTTTGTCCCCTTCTACCACCACCCCTTCCACCATTTCTGGCAATGATCTCTTTATTCATATTTTTTTTCTCTTCCTATGCCAATTAAAGTATTTTTTCTAAGATATAGTCTTCATCACCAAAGGTTACTCATATAACGCATGCTCTAGTTTTTACAGGTCTAAAAAATAAGATCAAGAGGGGTGGAGCCAAGATGGCGGAGTAGAAAGACTCACCTATGCTACCTCCGAACCCACAGCCCATGGATTTCCTCTAAAAAGAACTCCCGACAAATTCTGGAACAGTGGAAGCCATGCAGCAACACAGTGAAGGAGATTTTCATTCCAGAGAGCCCTAAAAAACTGATCCCAAAGGTCCATCATGCACCAGAGGGGAGCGAAGCCCTCCCTTGCCCTGTGGAACCCTCCACTGTCCTGGCCATGTGGCACTGAGAGGAGCGAGCAGCTCCAAGCAGGCTTCAGGGATGGAATCTCCAGCAGCCACGAAGGTCCCTCCACTCACAAACTCACAGGTCAGTGAGAGAGACAGGCTGAGAGGGGAGCAGGGTGTCTCTGGGACTCAGGCCCCCTCGGGAGGCAGTGGCAGAGGCAGCAGCAGAGGTAGTGTGCAGAGGCAGCAGTCGCCAGAGGCTCCCAGAGCAGGCAGGAGCTCGGAAGAAGCTCCATTACAAAAGGTCTCTGCATAAACCCCCTGAGGGAACTGAGCCTGGGAGGCGGCCCTGCCCCCACCTGAGCACCGGAACTTAAGCTCCCATTGAATAGTAGCCAGGCCAGCTGCCAAAAGCCCTGAGGCTTGGGAGCAGCATTTGAATCTCAGACACCAAGCACCAGCTGGGCAGACCCAAGCCAGGGTGGAGAGGACTCTCAGAAGTCAAGTAACTGGCTGGGAAAATGCCCAGAAAAGGGAAAAAAAAATAAGACCATAGAAGGTTATTTTCTTGATCAGATGATTGTGCCATTCCTCTCTGATGAAGAAAACTGCTTACCATCAGGTAAAGACATAGGAGTCAAGGCCTCTGTATTCCAAACATCTGAAATAGGTATCCCATGGGTCCAGGCCGTGGAAGAGCTCAAAAAGGATTTTGAAAATCAAGTTAGACAGGTGGAGGAAAAACTGGGAAAAGAAATGAGAGAGATGCAAGAAAAGCATGAAAAACAGG
>CM053771.1:325332880-325387380 GCA_028658325.1 Potorous gilbertii
TGATGGAAGGGAGGGTAATGGAAGGAGGGAGCAATTTGAAGTCAACACTCGGGGAGGGACAGGATCAAAAGAGAGAATAGAAACAATGGGGGGCAGGATAGGTTGGAGGGAAATATAGTTAGTCTTACACAACACGACTGTTATGAAAGTCATTTGCAAAACTACACAGATATGGCCTATATTGAATTGCCTGCCTTCCCAAAGGGAATGGGTGGGGAGGGAGGGATGGGGAGAAGTTGGAACTCAAAGTTTTAGGAACAACTGTTGAGTGTTGTTCTTGCTACTAGGAAATAAGAAATACAGGTAATGGGGAATGGAAAGTCATCTGGCCCTACAAAAGAGAAGATGGGGAAATGGAAGGGAGGGATGAAAGAAGAGAGGGCAGGTTGGTGATATGGGTAATTAGAATGTTCAGTGTATTGGAGAGGGAGGAGGGGATAAATGGAGAGAAAATTTTGGAACTCAAAATCTTGTGAAAATAAATGTAAAAAGTTAAATAAATAAAGTTATAAAAAAAAAAGAAATAATAAGATCAAGATGAAACCTTTGCTCTTTTAAAGATTATAATCAGAGCAGAGTGATGGTAGAAGTATTGACTATTTACCATGAGCTTATTTGACTAGAGTAGAATATGGGTTTTAGTGGAAAGAAAATTGGATTAGGACTCAAGAGGCCTCTTTGAGTTCTGTCACTAACTAGTTTAGTGACCTTGTGTAAGTCACTTAGTTTTCTGTGCATTAGTTTGCTCATGGAAAATAATATATTTTTTAAAAATAAATGATCTTTTGTGGTTATACATCCAAAAGAAAAGTACTTTATAATAAAAACAAATTATTTTGATGACTGAAATTTCAGTCATAAGGGCATTCTTATTCTGTTTCTGTCAAAATGAAGATAATGGTTCTAATAGTGTTAATGAGGCATAATTTCTCCCCCCCCCCCACACACACACACATGGATAGTAAATAAAGAAGCCTTAATACCACTTCCATGCCTAAGAGAACATGAATACCTTATTGAAACATTTAGCCCACTTCTATGCCCATTTATGCTTAATATATAAACAGTCTACTAAATGTTGTATTTTAACAGGATTTTTAAAAGTTTATCAAGAATTTAGAGGATAGATGACTGTTTCCTTATTTTTAAAATGTTTTCTTTCAATTTAATAACTAGATTTCAACCATTCAAAATTTAAATATGTGTGTTTAATTTTATATTACATATAACTTGGGTAAGAATAATATTGGAGTGTGATTGAATGGACAGTCATCCAGTATTTAGAATCCCTTCCATCTGAATTTATGCATTTATGTTATCAGTATTGACCAATAATAATCTTAATTGATTAATTTTCTAACAGAAAATATTAGCATTTACATGACCGGTAACTAACTCTAATCAATATCAATTACTTCTAGATTACACCAAATTCCTTGGAAGTATTTCTGTATTTTTGGAAAATAATCTTCATTTCAGAGACTTCATTTACTTACCCTCCTGTCTGGCCAAGAGGGAACATCAACATCCTTCAAATAAGCCTTATAATTTCCAACCTCCTTGACTCTTATCATGCTATTTCTTCAATGCAAAATGTCCTTCACTTCTATCCTGTCATGCTTTTTCTCCCACTATTTTCTTAATGTAGTGTATCTTTCCGTCCTACCATTCTCTCTCATCTTCATCTGTTCAATTCCTACCTATACGTAGAGGTTCAACTTAAATGTCACATCCTCCACATAATCTCCCTTCATCCTTCTTTTTGAAAATTCTTTCCCCCCGCTTCTGAATGGACAAGAGTTGTATGGGACAAACAGATATGGATTACACAATCATCTTCATTATTAAAGTGATCTTTCAAATCAATAGAATCACAGATCAGTTTGAGAATTTTAGTATGACTATATAGATCTCTAATGTGTGCTATGCAATTTCTAGAATTAATCCAGTCTCTACATGGATGGAATTTGGTTGGGAAGGCATGACAGACAAATCTTAAATTGGGTCAAAAGGATTTGAAATGGAAAAGGAGAAGAATACTAAGAAATGTGAACACATAACTATTGGAAGGTGGGAGGGAACATTATGACAATCCTTGCTAAAAATCCTCATTTCTTATAAATGTCTTCAGGACACTATAATAGCAAGTACCCCGACATACACAGGAGGGCCTGCTGTATAGGTTCTTAGATCTACTTTTCTTAAAACAAATCAACTTTTAAGTAGCCAACAATCTCCTTTAATCAAACACATATACTATTCACTAAGTTCAGGGGGAAAAGTCAGCACCTTAAACTTCAGAGAAAATACAGAGCAAAGAAAAACCAACAGACAGGGCTTCCAGCTGTCTGACCATAAACAATACATACATCACAGATCAACAGACAGATCCAACTCTCTGATCATTCATACATCGTTATCAGAGAGAGAAGCACCAACATATATGTTTTCAAAGCCAACAGGTTCCTTAGCAGTTATCCAGAGATTCATCTGGTCCAACAAACATTTCCTGTGAGTAAACCCCAAAACAAAACCTCACATCAGAGTATGTATAAACTTTTCAGAGTCAGAGGGCAGGACCCTCTAACCCAGTTCCTAAATGGAAATTAACAAAAGATATTGAGGCCTATTAATGGGCAAGGAAGATCTCTAATTCTTCCCCTTCCCCCACCATTAACCTTAAATTCCCATTTGACTTAACTTATTTCTCCAGTTCAATTCAACCAAGATGTGGTGATAGAAATAGATATACAAACTTCTAGCCAACATATTTTCATGTGTGCATAGTTTTCTGGTCCCATTCTCTGTGGGAAAAACGTTGTTTGTACACTGTCACTTCCCACTACCTCAAGCAATCTCTTTTTCATATTAACCAACATGCTCCAGGGAAGTACTAGGTGTTGAGAATACAAAGACAAAAAGGAAACAGCTCTTATACTCAAGGAGCTGACATTGTTTCAGGGGAACCAAAATGTATGTGTATAAGTACATGTAAAATATATTTAAAATAAGTGTAAGCTAATTTTCTTGAAGGAGGCTCCAGCAACTGAGAGACTCAGGAAAGAAAGGCCTCCAATGAAGCTTGAACTGAGCTTTGAAAGAAATTTGAGTTTATAAAAGGCAGTGGTGAGGAGGCAAATATATTTCAGAAATGAGGTACTGCCAATGCAAGGGCACAGAAATGGAGCACAATGTCACATGTGGGTAAAGGTAAGAAACTCAATTTGACTCGACCATAGAGTTCGAGAAGGGGAATAATGTATAATGAAACTGAAAAGACAGATAAGAGACAAGTTGTTAAGAACTTAAAATTCCAAGTATTATTCAAGAATTAATATGGAGTCATTAGAATGTTTTTTGAGTAGGGTAGTGGAATGATCATATTTGTGATTTATCAAATATCACTTTGGAAACTATATGGAAAATGTATAGAAAAGGAGAAATATTTAAAATAAAGAGATGAAGGAGAGGACTTTTGCAATAATTCAGGCAAGAGGTAGTGAGAACCTGAACTGAGCAGTAACTGTAGAAGTAGAGAGGAGACAAGTTGTGATAGTGTAATCATCAAGACTTGGCATCTGATTGGGAGAGTGAGAAGGCTAGAATGAATCCTAGATTGAGAATTTTGATGACTAGGAGAGATTGACACCCTTAGCAGAAATAGAGTAATTAAGAAATGTGGCTTTGGGGAAGAGTGATAATGAATTCTGTTTGGAACATATCAAGTTTAAGATGCTTATAGGATATTAAATAGTTGATGTGTGATTGGAAATAAGAAAAAAATTATGATTGATGATATCATTCTGGGAGTCATCTACATGGAGAGAATGTTGAAAGTAACAGGAGTTGTTGAAGTCACAAAATGAGAGATTATAATGAGGGAAGGGAAGAAGGAGCAAGACAGAACTTGGAGTTATAAAATGATGGGGCATATGATAATGAGGTATGTGATAAAAGCCAAGAAGAATTGAATGGAATTATCCAGGGGGGCGGAAAATAAAGCACTTCAAGTAGAATTTGCTGGAATTGAAGTCAGAGTACAAATGCTGACTCTGGACTTATTTTGTAATGTTGGGCAAGTCATCCAACCTCCCCGAGTCACTATTTTTTCCTCTGTAAAATTAATAGGTTGGGCTAGATAACCCATAAGTTTTCTTCTATCTATGTATCAATGCACCAAATTATCAATAAAAAAACTTTTATTGAATGTTGACTCTCCTGCAGAGAGTGCAACTCTGATGGGTTGACCACTTGTTTGAATGCCAAACATACATTTGCTAAAATACTATCTTGTGGAGAACTCACACAAGGCAAACCCTTGCATGGCGACCAGAAGATGTGATACAAGGACACCCTCAAAGTCTCTCTGAAGAACTTGGGAATGCATTGCATGATCTGGGAGACACTGGCAAAAGAAACATGGTGTTTCTGCATCAAAGAAGGCACTGTGCTCTATTTCAAAAGAAACATAAGATGTGCAAATTTAGAAACAACTCTACTCCAAAAGTTTATAAAGACTATTTATGTATGGACTGTGGTAGAGGTTTCTGAGTTTATATTCATCTGATAAGACACATTGTACATTGACTTCAACAGAGTGGTGCCATTTTTGCCTTCTTTGAGAGCAAAGGACAACAACCAACCAACCAACCAGTTATCAGATGCTGGAGATAGAACTCTAAAATCAGACCCTGTTCTAAAGAAACTCATATACTAATGATCAGCCACTCAAAATGATCCTTTGTTCTTGTAAAGAAAATATTGCTAGTTTGCAGTGCAACTGATCACTAGGAAGTTTTTCCTTTCAATATACCAAAGATATATTTCCCTTTCTCCAATAGCCATCATTGCTCCAAATTCTCTTTTGGGTGCCAAGTAGAACAAATCTGTGTTTCATGCTTTTGGATATTCCCCCTCCACACGTGCTCATTGCCACTCCGTTAGCATTTTTACATCTTTGCTTTTACAAATTTGTTTACCTTTTTGTGAGATTCACATACAGATAAGGATTTATGTGTGCTTCCTTCGCCATCTTAGGGGTCACAGTTTAGCACTTGGGCTGCCATAGGTTGTCCATTAATCTTCCTACATGAATGGCTCCCTTCTTTTTTCTGATCATGTATGTCCTTGATTATGTTTTATACACCACTTCTTGATCACATTATTTCTGGAAATATGTCAACCTATTTACATCAACCAAAACACCTTTCTATTGTTCTTCAGATAACCTACAATATTGATTCTTCTGAAAACATTGTATTGCATACTTTGCAACTATATAGAATCATTGGAAAACACAGCTAGATTTCAATTAGTGAGAATAATGAATTCCCTGAAATGACCACCTTATTTGAATTTGGCTGCATATTTCTATTGCTCTGGAACCAAATTACATATTTCACATAATTGTAACTTTTAATATTGTGAATTTGAATACATGTGATGTTTTCAGAGGGTTCATTATTCACATTTTATGGAACGTAACTCTACTTCAACATCTCTTCTAGGAGTTTCAATTTAGACAGCATTTTTGAGTTGAAAAAGACCATAGAGATCTTGCTGGACCCCAACTCTCATGATACAGATGAAAAAGCGAACCAAGGCATGCATCATTAAATGATTTGCCCAAGTAATAAGTTTGTTACTTTCTAAGTCTTGACTAAGAAGTCAGATATTCAGGCTCCCAGTCTAGTATCTTACAATGATATCATACTGCCACTCCTTTAGAGGGGACATGTATGTTAATACTATTAATTCAAATCATTTTATTTTTACTGAACAACACTAGGAAGCTTGTAGTCTATCAGGACATGTATACATTCAATCTCCTTATGTGTGTTCATGAATGCTTTACAAATTAATTGAATTCTAAGCAAAACTCTAGAAATCCATTCAATATTAGAATTTTAAGGTGATGTGATTGATATATAATTAAAGGCATCAAGTTTGAGGTTAAATTAGTTATTGAATTACCTCTAGGCTGATACTATCTATTGTGTGTAGGAAACTGGACAGTAAGACCAGCATAACATCATATGTTATGTAATAAATGTAATAAATCATGTTATCACACTGGGATTGGTTCAATATCTCAAACATCTAAAGACTGTTATCCATGAAGACAGATTAGAGAGTTTCCAGGAAGAAATGTTCATTTAAAAGTTGCAAACAAATTAATCTCTACTATAAAAGAATTGTTTTAATGGTTTAACTAAAATAGCTAAAAGTCATGAAGGTGGCCCCTAGTAAAGTTTATACCCTATGAGAGTTTCTAAGCACAGTGTGCTCTCATTATTTCAGGATCAGTTGACAGTGAGTTCTTCTATAATTGTCATTTTAAAGTATGGGAGAATGTGGATGGGACATTTTAAGGAAGAATTTAATTTTGTATTTAAAATAATTATGCTAGGACAAAGTGGTTCTCATAGTTATTATGAAATATACTCTGGGGATGGCTTTTACATTGCAACTCTTCATGGTAGAGAATATAATATAAGATTTGGGATCATACTATCATAAATGCAAAGCTGGAAGTGACTTCAAAGGAAAAAACATACTCTAACTCTCTCATTTGAATAGCTAATAGCTAACATCTATATAGTGCTTATTACATCCCAGACATTGTGGCAAGCACTTTGCAATTTTTATCTCCTTTCATCCTTACACATAGATATGGGAGATGGGAGTTATAATTATGTTCATTGCATGTATGAAGAAACTGAAGCAAGCAGAAGTGACTTGTCCAGGGTCATACAGCTAGACTCAGAGAAGTTCAGTTCTTAAAGACTCAAGAACAATGGGAGACAGAAGCATGATTTCAACCCAAGTACTCTATTTCTTAATTCAGCACCCCTTTCTATTACACCATGCATTTCAATATAACTATTGTCTATTATACCATTAATTTAATAAAATAATAGCTGTAATCAAAGACACAGACAATGTAAGAATGGCATTCTCTATAATCATTCATGGATGCTATGATAATTACAAACAAAAGTTGCTATTTAAGGTCCAAGGAATTATTTTTCCTTGAAATCTTAGATGAACAAATTTCAATAGAATGAATATCATAACTTAGTCATTGATAACTGAATTGATGAACCATTTAAATTAGCTTTATATCCATCACATAGAGAAAAGTATCTGTGATGAGATATAGTGACCAAACAGCCATGAAATCAGAAGACCTTTTGTATTTCTTTTTTTATTCTTGGTTTCTACTTTTCTGCTTCCAGCTTCTCTGGGAGAAAGTATTAATAGAAGGAGCAGGAGAAAAAGAGAAAGACTTAATTAAGAGAAGTAAATTCTGAAAATGGCTTAGAGGGTTTGGGCCCTGTGAAGAAAGCTAGAGATTGCATTTGGGGAAGAGGAATTATAAAAGAATATTTAAGAAAAATCTCCTGGTCCAGCTTATTTTTCTGGTTTCTGTAAGAAAAAGTTTGAGAAGAGACGAGGATTTTAACTGAATAAGCAAAAAGGAATTGTGATGGTTTTTAGGGAGTTGCAATTGTGAAGAAAGCTAGAGATAAAATATGAGGGAAGGAGAATTTAGGGAAACAAAATGATGAACTGAAATTTGAACTGAAAGTAAATCTCAAGGAAAATATCATGTGAAAGAAGAAAAGGAGTGGGTAGCAAAAATCTGAAAAGGACTCAAGGAAAAGGAATGGGTGAAAGTAGTTGTAAGGTGAGGCAAGTAAGAAAAAGCAGGTAAACTGAGAAAATAAATGGCCAATTTTAACCAACTGGTGACACTAATTAGTTTGATAAGAAAAGGGAAAGAAAATGGGATTTGGCTATAAAATTACTACTAAGGAAAAGTAAACATCTGAAAGTGGTTGTCAAGTTGTTAAGTGATAAAGGGTTCAAAGTGGTCTCAGTATGGTACTTCAGAGGTCAGATATAAATAACCACAAGTAATTAAGAAAATGTGTTAAGAATTTTAATCAACAGAGGGAGCAGAGTGAATTTTGAATGAATTTTATTGATTAGGCAATGTTTATAATTCTCCAATAGTCAAATGAGTGCTCCCTGTCTTCCATATGTTGGCTGGATTCCCTTCTAGAAGATAAAAGTACAGGACTTGGGAATGCCTCTTTACACTTCAGATTACCAGTAATCATTGTGTTCCAAAATAAATGCATAAATAAAATAATGTTAAAAGATTCAAGAAGAGCTTTAATGGGGCAAAACAGGAACTCAGACGTGTCAACAAAGTGACCCTTGTTAGAAGATTAGATGCTAGAAGAACTATACTTAGAAAAGGAAGGGAAGAAAAAAGCAAACTACACTTAAAGCCAAAAAAATTTGGTTATTTCTGAAGAGGAGGGAGATAAATGTTCTGAATGGGAAGCATCAGCTTTTCCTCCAAGGAATGACAAAGTAAAGCCACAGAAATACCCAGATGAAAGATCAAATAGTAAGAATAAAAGAAGAGAAGAGTAGTGGTGGCGGGTGACTCTCTGCTGAAGGGTACCGGAGCAACTCTTTATTGACCTGATAATAACAGAGACATCTGTTGTCTTCCCAGGGCATGTAGTCAAGGCATAATAGAGAACCTAACATGACTTGTCAAAACAGATGACTACTATGCACCCCTGGAGAGTCATATGGGCACAAATGATCCTGCCAGAAGGAATGTGGGAAGCATTTCTAAAGTTATGAAATGTTGAACAAGAAACAAAAGAACATAGGGGCATAGTTTATATTTTCCTTTGCTGCTTACTGAAGGAAAAGATGCAAAAAAAAAATTGATAACAGAACAACTGGCTAGGAATATCATGTGTGAAACTCTGATTTAGATGTTTGGATCATAGCTTTAAGTGTAGCAATGAAATATTCCTGAGGGGTCATGGAATGCAAATTTTAAAAGTGGACAAAATGAACATGCCATTGGAAAAAGTAAATGAAAATGGAAAGAGTCCATAACTGAGGGATATAGAGACAGGCACATGAATACATTGACACTATAGTTATGAATTGACCCAAATATTCTAGAAATCGATTTGATATTATGCTAAGAAAGTGATAAAGATGTCCATCCCATCTGGCCCAAAGATCCTAATGTTAGGCATATATACCCCAAAGGTCACAGATAGAACGAAACATGTCATATACATTAGAGTATTTTGTAAGAGGATAAAATATGGAAACAAAGTAGAGGCTCACTGGGAAATGGCTAAATAAATTGCTTGAAGTGAATGTAATGAGATATTTTTGCACCATAACAATGTTGATCATCAAGACTGAAGACATCTAAACTGATGCAAAATGAAGCAAGCAGGATCAGAAAAATAATACATACAATGATTGCAACAATGTGAATCAAAAGAGGAAGACCACTAAGAAAAAAAAATGAAACTGAACATTGTAATGGCAAGCACCAATGCTGGCTCTCTCCCTTCTTTACAGAGGTGGAAGACGTTGGATTTGAGACAACATATCATCTTGGACTTAATTGATATATTGCTTAATTTTCTAAACTCAGAAATGCCTCTCAGCTCACTTGTTAGAGATAAAGGAAGAATATATTGGAAAATAAAGGTGATATATAGATAGAGATATATGTGTATGTATGAAGGTATATAGTATGACTTTTTCTTAAAATGGTGTATATTATCTTGAGTCTTAGGCAGAAAACCAAAAGGAATTTCATTTAAAAAGGATGGGAGAGGGAGAAGTCTATATATACACATATCTATATAGATATATAGAGATATAAATATGCCTTTATCTCCATATCTATCTGTATCCATTTATCTACACCAACGTAGATACCATAGATAGTTGCTCCGATAAAGGAAGAAGAATACTGGTTGAAACTCCCAGAACTTTATAGGAGATAGAAGAGAAGAAAGACGCCAACTGTAAAACACATAGCTCCAAATGTCTATATAAAAAAGTTAGCTAATGAGCAAGAACAAATGGTGCTCCTGATGCAAGGAGGTAAATTTTATTTCATTAGCATTATTGAGATATGACATAATGACATTCATGTGAAGGTTATAGTCTTATGCAAAAGAAACACAATTGGCAAAGGGTCCCATAGTATATTAAAAAAGATACACCTATGTGGTAAGATCCAGGAAGCAGAGCGAAAAAACACAATGGAGAATACATGGATGAAATTCTTTGGAGGAAAAAGTAAAATTGATTTTGAGTTTGGAATGTATTCCATATCACTTATCACAAAAAAGAGAAACTAGATGAAGAACTTTAGAAACAGATTGCAAACCTGGCTCAGAAGTATGACATAACAATATTGGAGGACTTCAGTTATCCACATATGCTTTGGAACTCTCTGTCAAAAGCAGAATAGTTAATTATTTCTTAATTTAATAGCAATTTATTTTTTCAAGCAGTAGACATAGCAACAAGCAGAAAATTTATTCCCTATCATATTCGCGCTAACAAGGAGGAACTGATTACCTAAGTAAGCATTATGGAAAGTCTTTAAGGAAGTAACTACTCCTTGATACTCTTTGTGATAGAAAGGGAAAGGAAATGTAGGTATAGTTTAAAAGGAACCATAACTTTTGGGGAATTTGATTTCAAAAAGTTTAAAGCAATGAAAACTAAGATCCCCTGGAATAAAATTCTAGGGGGGAGGTCAGTTTATGAGGGATGGCAGAAGTTCAAGAAAGAAATTCTAAACACACAAAAAAAGAGAAGCTGAAGAAAAATGGGATATATCTGTATAGTTCATGCGGATTAGCGGGAATTCACCAAACTGTTTTTTAAAAATGTATTGAAAATGAAAACAAGGACAGGTATTAGAGGATAAATATCAATATGGAATGTGGCTAAAATAGAAAAGTGTTAAAGCTCAAAATACTACCAAACATAAGAGCTATGAGATGGTTGAAGGAAGTTAAGTACAATAAAATATTTTAAACTCGATTGGGAAAAAATGAGAGCTCAAAGAAAGGATTTTTTGGATTTGGTGGGGTAATAGTAACTAGCAATAGAAAGAAGACAGAGTTGTTCAATTCTTATGTTTTTTAAATTTTTTTCTGCCAAGGAAAATCACTTTTCCACTAGAAATATAGAATAAAAACAAGTATGAAGAAGTTTGTCTCCTGTCCAAGAGGAACTACATTTTTTTGGTATTGAAAAAAGTTGTAGATGTGATTGCTGAGCCACTGTCAGATGTACGTAAAGGAGCATGGAAAATAAAATAGGATTCACAGGATTGGAGAATAACCGTTATCCTGATTTTGGCACAGCATAGAGAGGGAGAGAGAGAGAGAGAGAGAGAGAGAGAGAGAGAGAGAGAGAGAGAGAGAGAGAGAGAGAGAGAGAGAGAGAGAAAACGTGTGTGTGTGTGTGTGTTCCTAGTCCTTGATTAACTTTAAACAGAAATGGGATGATCACTTGTCATATATATTAAGGTATATGGATATAGTGAGCAAAATGATCATTAAAGTCTCTTCCAACTCTCAAATTTTATGATTTTTATGACTCTCTACTTCTGCAAAATTCTTCTAATTGTATTACCTGAAGAGTATGGTTTCTGGTACAGGGTACAAGGAGGCTTCCAGAGAGGCTATCAAGAAGATTGCTGAGCTGTAGTTAGTTGATGTATCTTTTTATTAGATTTGTTAAGGGTTGAAAAGAGTTTGTTAAGAACCGGACTATTATACTTTTACTGTATATTCCTCCTGTAATTCAATTAACTTTTTCCTTTAAGAGCTTCAGTGCTATGCCATTTAGTGCACATGTGAAGTTCTGACATTATTTCTTTACCTATAGCACCTTACATAGTTTCCTTTGCTTTCTCATTGTAAGCATAATCCAATCACCTACAAGAATTAGCTCCATTCGTTTTTTGATCTTTATACTGCCCTCAACATTGTTTTAAAAATCACATTGACCAATTGTTTATCAGTTTTGTTGTTGTTGTTTTCCATAAAACCAGTTCCTAGTGTTATTTATTAGCTCAATAATTTTCTCTAAATTTTATTAATTAATTTTCAGGATTTCCAATTTAGTATTTAATTGGGGATTTTTTTAATTTGTTAGCTTTCTAGTGTTTTTTATTTGCTTGTCCAGTTTGTTGATCTGCTCTTTTTCTATTCTATTGATGTAAATGTTTAGAGGTATGATTTTTTTTCCCTAAGTACCACTTTGACTATATCACATAAATTTTGGTGTGTCCTATCATTGCTGTCATTTTCTGTAATGAAATTATCGTGTTTCTGTGTGTTGTTCTTTGACATGTTTCTTTAGGATAAGATTATTCAGTTCCCAATTAAATTTTAATCCATGTTTCCACTGCCTCTTATTGAATATAATTGTCATTGTATTATGACTCTAAAAGTATGCATTTAATATTTCTTCTTCTCTGGATTTGGTTTTGAGGTTTTCGTGCCCAAATACATAGTTATTTTTTTGTGTAGGTGCCATATACTACTGAGAAAAAAAGGTGGCGGAACCAAGAAGGTGGAGTAGAAAGACACACATACTCTAGCTCTTCCCCCACAGCCCATAAAATACCTGTAAAAATGACTCTCAACAAATTATAGAGCAGCAGAACCCACAGAATGACAGAGTGAAAGAGATTTCCAGCCCAAGGTAGCCTAGAAGGCCGACAGGAAAGGTCTATCACAAGGGGCACATAGTGGAGCACAGCCCAGCCTTTGCCATGTGGGACCAGGAGGAACAGTACTGGAACAGGCCTTGGGTGCA
The DNA here is from genome assembly GCA_028658325.1 of Potorous gilbertii. Lineage (NCBI taxonomy): Eukaryota > Metazoa > Chordata > Mammalia > Diprotodontia > Potoroidae > Potorous > Potorous gilbertii. Next base: position 325,345,571 of record CM053771.1, read on the forward strand.
GAATCCCCAGTAGCAGTGGTATGTCTCAGATACCTCAACACACAAATGCCAAAGACAACTTCAAAGGTCAGTGAGAAAACTTTTTCACTTTAGTGACAAGGTAGCAGGGTTCTCCCCTAACCCCGGCCCCAGGTGGTGGCAGTAGCAATGGCAGCAGCGTCCATTTGTGGAGTCCTCAACCTAAAGTCCCTGGGGAAATTGAGCAGCTGATTTGCACCTCAGCCCTGAGCATGGCGGTGGAGCTGAAGGCAGTTGTGGAGAGGGAATTCTACTACTCGCAAACCAGTGCACAGTTCCCTTGATTGTGCCACGTTGGAGGAACTGAGAACTTACAAGACCCCAGAGTACAACCTTCTCTTGATAAAGGACTCAAAAGTCAAGTAACTGGCTGGGAAAACACCCAAAAAAGGGAAAAAATAAGACCATAGAAGGTTACTTTCTTGGTAAACAGGTATTTTCTTCTATTCTTTCATATAAGGAATAAAAAGTATATTCATTTTTATCCCCATTCAATTTTCTTCTCAGGTCTATCAAATCTAACTTGTCCAAAATTCTATTCATCTCTTTAATTTCTTCTTTTTTAAATTTTGTTGGTACATTTATGTAGTTCTAAGAGGGAAACCATAAGCTCCCACATTATTTTGTTTTAGTGTCTACTTCCTTTTATTTCTTTATTTAATTTTTCTTTTAAGAATTTGGATGCTATACCATTTGGTGCATATGTGTTGCTTTGTTGGGGTTTTTTTTTTTTACTGATATTGCAGTAATCGCACTTATGATTATTAACTATTTCCTTCCATCCTATTTTTCTCATTTTTTTTTGCAAAAGTGTTTTGTGCCTGACCACCACATCCTACCAATCCACCCTTCCTTCTATTAGTCTCTACCTCTTTCTAATCACCCTCACCTCCTACTTCCCTGTGAAGTGAGATAGATTTCTATACACAACTGAGTGTATTATTCCCTCTTTGAGTCAATTCCAATGACAGTAAGTTTCAAACATTGCCCACCACTCCCTTATTTTCCCCTCCACTGTAAAAATTCTATTGTGCCTCTTTTATGTGAGGTAATTTGCTCCCTTTCTACCTCTCCCTTCCTCCTTCTCCTATTGTATCTCTTTTTCTTACCCATTTTTTTATACCATCCTATCATAGTCAACTCATATCCATGCCTTTCTATGCACACTCCTTCTAATTTCCCTCATAAGGAAGCCATTCTTAGGAATCGCAAGTATCGTTTTCCGATACAGAAATGTAAAGAGTTTGACCTTATTGAGTCCCTTATGATATCTCTTTCATACTTAACATTTTGTGATTCTCTTGAGTCTTGCGTTACAAGATCAAATTTTCTGCTTAACTCTAGGCTTTGCATCAGGAATGCTTAAAAGTCTCTAATTCCATCAGATGTTCATTTTCCCCCCAGAAATGTGAAATGATAATATTTTTATCAGTAGATGATTCTTGGCTGTAATCCTAGTCCTTTTGTCATCTGCAATATCATATTCCAAGTCCTCTGATTCTTTAAAGTAGAAGCTGCAAAATCTTGTGTGATGCTGACTGGGTGGCACCACTTGAACTATTTCTTTCTGACTGCTTGAAGAATTTTCTCCTTGACCTGAGAGCTCTGGAATTTGGCTATTAATATTCCTGGGAGCTTTCATTTTTATGTTTTTTGGAGGATATCTGGGGATTCTTTCATTGTCTATTTTACTCTTTGCTTCTAGGATGTCAGGGTAGTTTTTCTTGATAATTTCTTAAAAGATAATGTCTAGGATTCTTTTTTTTTCTTTACCATGGCTTTCAGGTATCCAATAATTCTTCAATGATTTCTCCTGGATCTATTTTTTCCAGGTCAGTTTTCTAATGACATATTTCACATTTTCATCCCAATCCTAATTTTTAAGAAATAATTTTTTCAAGGATATTTTGTACCTTGATTTCTTATTTGATCAATACTGCTTTGTAATGAGAACAGTGAATTTTTGTATGCCTTGTTCTATTTTACTAATTCTGATTTTTGAGAAGTTGTTTTCTTCAGTAGATTTTTGTTTCTCTTTTTGCTATTTGGCTTATTCTGTTTTTTTAAGATGTTATTTTCTTCTGTATTTTTTGTGCCTCCTTTTCCAAGCTGTTGACTCTTTCTTTTATTGTTTTTCTTGCATTCACTCTCATTTCTTTCTCTAATTTTTCTTCTACTTCTTTTATTTTATTTTAAAATCCTTTTTGAGTTCTTTCAGAGCCTGATCTCAATTTGCATTTTTCTTTTAGGTTCTGCATGGAGCTGTTTAAATTTCATCATCAACAGGGTGTGTGTCTTGACCTTCCCTGTCACCATAGTAACTTTCCATTGTTAAGTTCTTTTTGCTCTTGTTGTTTGCTTATTTTTTCAGGCTATTTCTGACTTTGAACTTTATAATATTTGAGCTCTGCTCCTGGGGTGGAGGGAACATTCCCCTAAACTTTAGGTTTTTTGTACTGCTATTTTCAGAGCTAGTTCTGTGGGGGAGAGTGTGGCGGGCTTTAAGTTTTCAGTTTTTCTAAGGTTGCATAATCTAAGGAGAGGTGCAGTCACTGCTGTCCTGGCTTGTGCTCTGGTCTCTGAATGACCACATGCACTTTTCTGCCCTGGAACTGTGACCAAGGTTTCACACCCTGCAAATGCATAGACAATGTACCAGAATCCTACTTCCAGTGCTAGCAAATGGGCCTTGCAATCTCATTCTGACCAGTTGTCTAATGCCTGTTGTGGCCAAAGAGCTCTGGAAGCTACAGCCTCCAATGCAAACACCACCTTCCACCCATCCCCCAAGGTCTCCTTCTGGCTTTTCAGTGCTGGCCTTAGCTGGCTTATGCTCCCCAGCAAGACAGCCTTTTCCTGTAGACCTAGGTTATCTTGACCTGAAAAATCTTTTTGCTCAGTCCTTTTATTTGTTCTGTCACTCCATAATTCATTTGGAAGTATTATTTTAAAGTTGTTTGCAGGGAAATTTTGGAGAGCTCAGGAAAGTCCCTCCCTTTCCTTTACCATTTGTCTCTGCCTGCAACTTTACTCTTATTAAAAATACCAATTTTTTATTATTTGCATTCATTGCTAACCTCTTGTTCCATATTTTATTATTACCTTACACATCCTGTACACATCCTGGATCTCTTCCAATAGAATGTAAACTCCTTGAGATATAGCCTAACTCCTTTTTGTATCTCGAGCTCTTGTCATAGTGCCTTGCACATAGTAGACATGTTGTAGGTGTTCATTGAGTTAGTGTTCGATGCAGTATTCTTGACACTTACATAACTAGGTTTAAGAGGGTTCAAAAAACAGTAGCTTGACACTTTTTAGGTCAACTTTAAATATTCACTTACTTGCTGTACTCATACCTTTAAAACCATCTAGTGACCAAGTTAAACTACAAGTAGAATTGAATCATTAGTTTTGCTATTCTTTCTATAAATGAAAACAGAAAAGAGAAGTAGATAACTCAATACAAGGATGATTCATAGGTTCTCTTTGGAAAATCAAATAAATTGGAGTTGGTAAGACTGTATATCCAGAGGCAACAAAAAATATAGTTTTATGATATACTTGTTCATCTTATATTGTGATGTTCATGACAAGTGTTTCCAAAAAGACAACCATAAAATAATTGCAGCTTATGCATAGCCATCTGTTTCAAAATATGAGGAATAAAATTATATAGAAAAGAAAAGACCCTTCTAATTAAGTCAACATGTACTTTGATACTTTGTGATGTCAGTGCAAAGGAAATAATAGGTTAATGTGGAGACAAATGTATGAGTGCCAGGTGCCAAATATAGGTAGGCTAAGATTGGTTGATTGTTAGACTTACTGAGTTCTGGGTTGAAGGAGGTTAAAGCCAACTTTATATCCATATGTTTCCCAGATAACACAAAGGAGGCCCTGCAGGTTTTAAACTCCAGCCTCTAACAGGTTCACCCTTAATCTGATCAGACAGGCAGACAGCTTTGGAGGGGTTAATGATCAGCTTTTTTCTGGTCTAGTCTTCTCAAATGATTTCTTGGAGAACCAGCTCCAACAGCATTCTGTAATCACCCTTCTCACAGGCTGGCGAGAAGGGGGAGGAAACTATCCCCACACTTGATGGGGTCAATCAAGATAAGCACACTTGTGTACTCCCCTAAGGCCCCTCAAGCCCCAGTGGGGGCCAATTGAGGCACACAGATTCCCCATGGGTTCCCCATGGTTTTCTCCCTTTGTGTTCCCTGTGGATTCCTCCCTCACTGACCAATGCCTACTTGCTTTTATAGGGCAACAGACAAAGAAGGCATATTGCCAGCATTAACCTAACAGGTTAACTTTAGCAACATCATCATTCTGTGTAAGTGCAGTAAATATTACATTATCTCACAGCTCAGCCTCAGTAGGACTATCTGTCACTATGATTCTAAGGACTACTGTTTAGAACCCTTGAAACTATTCTGGGAGTTGCTGTCTAATACTTAGAGACTTGACATTTCTGTGGCCATGGATTCTGAGAAACTAAACTAAAAAGGATAACAAAATCCCCCTCATATACACCACACAAAGTTCCTGCACCAATCAATAGGGGTGTCAGGCCTGTGAATGGCAACTATATTTCCCACCTTGGTGATTCAGGGAGAATATTTCAAAAAAGGAGTTGAAATATATAGCAAAGAAGTTAGAAATGAGAGAATTTGAAGACTTTAACTACCTAAAAGGTAGTAAATTACTGTAGATGTCAAGAAAAGAATCTGACAGCATAAAATAACATTACAAATGAAATTGTTTTTAAATATAGAATAACATTGTTGATTTGGGAGTCATTTCTGATTCAGCTCAATTTGTATTTATATTCAAATCACCAGCTTGCTAGAACAAATATAAAAATAATATAAAACTAGAAGGAAAAGTAAAAGCAAAAAAGAAAAACAAGAAATGGCACACAATAAAACAACCATAACCAGGTCTATTTAAATGACCTATCAGTGCATAAAAGTGGCAAATGGATGGAGACATAGAACATTGATCTAAATTATAACATATCTCCATAGAAGTTTAATTCAAAATAAACTGGATCCCAGTTCAAGAAATTAAAACACTTGGAAACTGACTCAGCCAGAAAACATTGCTCCCTTTACCAAGCAGAGAGATATGATAACCTAAGGGCAGCATCAGTATAAGTTCATTTGTAAGATCTTTTGGGAAAGAATTGTAGAGTAGAAGAAATACCATGATTGGAAGCATCTCATAAAACTGAGAGATATAATAGAGGGAGCAGCAAACTATTTTCTTTTAAATCTTGGAACAGACCAAATTATGCAACATTATTCCAAAGATAGCTAGGATTAAGATAAAAGGATGACAACAAAGAAAAAGTGGATAAGATTTGTAACAATGCCCATAACAAACTATTTTCCTCCAAATTGATTCTAAACCCTGAATATGCAGTATGTTGAAATAGAAATAATATTAAAGAAAACAATGATGAGGAAAGATCTGTACTAGATCAAACTACATAGAATATACTTAAAGTTTATACAGCTTTGAGGGTGTCAACAAAGCAATTATCAAAGTATCTGAAAGATCAAAAAATATTGAAGTCTTGAAAAATTCTTGGATATTGCTACCTAAAAAACTAAGAGAAAATAACTATCAATACACATGCTCCCTCTTCCAATTAAAAAAAATGATAATGAGAATATATCTACACAGTGAAGACACTTTTGTTGAGATCATAGGAAGCTAATAGGCAGATTTTAGCAAATGATATTCAATAGTAGGTCACATATTGCCAATGCACAATTGATCAAAGATATCAGGATACAAGATTCTACTGCACTGACTACATTTTTATTATTTATTTGGAAGAACAAAATGTGATTTCCAATAAAGTGTTTTCATAAAAGGTAGAGACTTATGAATTCATTTGTCTAGAGAACTCCTAGATGAAGAAACTCCTTTCCTCAGTGTAGTAGGCTCCTTCTCTTCAACTTAGTCATAAAATTGCCTAGAGCACTTAGAGGTTGTCACCAGTCCAGGATCATACAGCAAAAATATGTTAGAGGCAGCACTTGAAATTAGACTTTCTTGGCTTGAAGGTTAAGTTTCTATGCACTAAGTTTTGCTGTCATCCATATATCACTGAAATAAATGGAAATTATATAGGTTTCTTGAAAGGTATTATTTTTTCCTGTTTTTTGTCTTTTCTCAACTACCTGTAAACAAAAAGTAACATTAATTTTTTTTAATTGAGTCCAAATTCTTTGTCTCTCCCCTTTCCTTCCCTCTTCCTTAGAAAGGTGAGTAATTTGATGTAGATTTTACATGTGCAGTCATGCTAAACACTTCCATATTAACCATGTTGCAAAATAAAATGCAGACCAAAGAAATGAATAATGAAGTTTTTTTAAAAGTATGCTTCATTCTGCATTCAGACTTCATCAGTTCTTTCTCTGGAGGTGGGTAGCATTTTTCATTATGTCCTTTAGAATTATTTGGGCTCATTGTTTTGCTGAAAATATCCAAGTCATTCACAGGTGATTGTCAATACAATATTATTCTTACTATGTGCAATGTTCTTCAGTTTACTTGTCTTCCCAGATTTTTCTGAAAGCATCCTTTTTCTTTGTACAGCCCAATGCTATCTCATCACAATCAAATACGACAATTTTTTCAGCCCTTCTCCAATTGATAGGCCTCCCCTCAGTTTCTAATTCTTTGCCACCATACAGAGAGCTATTATAAAAAATTTTGTACATATAGGTCTTTTTCCTTTTTCTTTGTTCTTTTTGGGATACAGACCTAGAAGTGGTATTGTATTGTTGTGTCAATACCTTCTGAGCAGAATTCCAAGTCATTCTCCAGAAGGGTTAGATCAAGTTAACAACTCCACTAGCAGTGCATCAGTGTGCCTATTTTCCCACATACCCTACAACATTTGTCATTTCCTTTTTCTGTCATATTCGAAATTCTGATAGGTGTGAGGTGGTACCTTACAATTGTTTTAATTTCTATTTCTCTAATCAATAGTTATTTAGAGCAGTTTTTTCATATGACTATAGATAACTTTGATTTCTTCTTCTGAAACCTGCCTATTCATATCAATTGACTATTTATCAATTGGGGAATGACTTTTTTTCTTATAAATTTGACTCAGCTCTCTATATATCTGAGAAATGAATAGCCTTATTCAACAACTCTTTTACTGCTAATAACATAGTAACAACACAGTGCCTGGAATATAGTATGCTACTAAATGATTTATTAATTATTCATATAAAATTAGATATACAGTAAGGAAATGCAGGCTCATCAAAGGGATTCACCCCTATTATAGAAGAGGAACAGCACAGCGTATAAGATTAACAATGATTATCTGGAGATAAAGATGTCATTCAAATGTTGCTGTTTGTATATGATATTATTCTAATTAGATTAAATGCTAGAATGTTGTAGACCTTCCTAAAGGAGATCTATAATCACTATCAACAAAGGAAAAACAAAGTGGATAAAAATATTTATTCACCTAGATCAAGAATTCTTAACCTGGTGTTCATTATTTTAATATATTTTGATAATTTTATTATAAGAAGGATATGTTCCTTTGTATTGTTTTATGAATTTAAGGACATTATTCTGAAAAATCTCCACAGGCCTTAATGAAATACCAAAGGTGTCCAATACACACACACACACACACACACACACACACACACACACACAATGATAGAAGGAAACTCAAGTTAGATGAAAAATATAGAGAGCTTATTAATCAACAAATATACCTATACCTATACTTATACTATATCTATACTTCTGTGGGTTTTTTCTCTATCTCATTTATACCTATGTCATTTCTATCTCTATCTCTACTTTTATGTCTATATTTTGGTTGGGTGCTAAAAATTGATAATGTACTCGCCTAAGGATTGAATAGCATTTGGAGGCTGGGCTGGACTGCCTTTGGGAAATTCTTCCTATAATCTCTGACTTTTCTCTGAAAGAAAGATCTATCATTTTAAACATCAATTTTCTTCCAGAGATATTTTCTCTTTGCAAATAATGGCATGCCACGATCTTTGAAGAAATGAAATTGAAGATCACCCAAAAGGCAATAGAGAAAAGGTAGTTTAAGTTTCAGTGAGCTGCAACACATTACACATGAAGAATTGCAAAATAGAAATAATGTAAATGTACCAGAGACAAGTAGGTAGTGAAGTGGGTGGAGAAGTGGACCTAGAGTTAGAAAAGTCCAAGTTCAAATCCAGACTCAGTCTTTGTAACCTAAGGAAAGGCACTTAATATCTCTCTACCTCAACTTTCTCTTCTTTAAAATGGAGCATCTACATCCCAGGGCTTTTTGAAGATACAATGAAATATCCATGCAACATCAGGACATCATGAGCAATGGTGAGTGGATTTTTTGTTGCAGATTTATTGGGGGATTGTCACAGATTTGTCATAGATTATTACATATATTCTGATCCTTAGATTCAACTGTGAATTCAGGATATAATAATATATGTACCCCCAACTTCACAGGACAATTGTGAGAATAGTGACCAGTAAACTTTAAATGGTTCATTTAAAAGTAAATTGTTATTCTTAACCTTGAGATGTTAAAAGAACCTGAGGATGGCTTTCAGATAATTTAGTGAAACTTCAATAAAAGAGTAAAGGTAAGGATTCCATAGCGTGGAGAAACTGCAATCTGCACAGGTGGATGGAGTATCCACACTTGTGAGATAAAAGATCAAAGCTTGTAAGTATAAAGATGGCAACATCCTAGAAAACATTTTTTGTAATTTCTCCAGATCTCCAAATTATTATGAGAATAATTGAGACTTATTATTTAGTGAGGTGAGGGCTAGGGTGAAAGATGCCTTAAAGGATCAATTGAAATGTGTGTGGTTACTAATTCTTGGAACATTATGTTATTTCCGCCGAACATATATTCACATATAAATCAAAGAAGAAATGTGTTTCATCAGTGACAAACTATCAGTTGTCATGTTATTATTGCTAAGAGAATATCCATTTTAGTACTTGTGGAACTAGGTTTTTAATTTTAATTTTTATCTTTGATGTTTCTTCTCCTATTAATACAAATTCATCTTTAGTTCCCATTTGGTAGTCTAATATTTGCATGCAAACAAAAGTGTGTCAACATGTAAGGTACCCAACTGTCTCTGCTATGCCCTATAGAATATGTCTTAGAAGCAAAAGGTAATTTTGATGTTTCTACTGATTTAAGAAATAAGCCTGGTGAACAAAAATGCTAAATAATTCTTCCAGGAAGAATCTAGGGCTGGTGACATTGTCATCTATTCCTGTAAAATCTAGGATGAAAATGCAATTTCTCAAATATAAACTCCAATGATTCACTTCAAACATCTACTTTAAAATATTGTCAAGGTGGGGGTGGGGGATGCAGTAGTGTCACTGACAGCCAATTCTGGTTGATCTAGTTGTGACTAGAATCAAGGTTAGTTATAAATAGTAGTTTCCTGAATTTTTACACAATGGCACTATTTTATGAGAAGCAGGTACATTTAAGTCTTTGCCTATCAGGAGCACTTTTAAAAATGGATAGCTAAGCACATCTGAATGACATTTTATAATGCAGAGAATGGGTGTCCTTATTCTTAGGGAAGACATTGTGAGATCTGATTATGTAATGAGATACTGTTGTTTTCAATAGTCCAGGATGGAACAGATGCTTGGCTTAATGTCCTGTGGAACACAGTGAGTATATTTATACATCCAATATCCAGTGCAAGGTGTCTCAGAGGAAAGTAGTTTTATTATCTAGCCTGAAAAAAATGGGACTCTAGTGTGTCTATTCTGATGATTTTTCACTGACAGCCTTTGAGCCAAAGAATAATAGATAAAACAGTAGTTTTCATTAAAGATAAAAAGTACCCATCTCCATTTGAAGTTCCTGATGCTTAGACAACCTAATTCAAGTTCCACTCTCTGAGGCTCAGGTACAAGCCCAGCATTTTCATGTTTTCTTCCCCCCAAAAAATAGTTCCTTCTCTGATTGCAGTGCAATCAAATTCCTTCTTTTAGCTGATTGTTCCACAATGTATTATCTTGAAGAAGATTGTGACTGTTTTTCATATGCTAAGTGAGATTGACCTTCCAAGTCAAATGATTTTTTTTTTACTTCCTTGTTAATGGCAATAACAAGCCTTGATGAGGGCCAATGATAATGCTAGTTTATGAAAAGCAAACACATGTATTGGTGAGTGACACATAGGAATATAGGAAAACACATCAAAATATTCAAACGTTAGAGTACACTCTGTATTACCCACAACTATGTTCCATGGACCCAGGAACTGGTGCACTATTTATTTTTTTCTGAATATCTATATGGGTTAGTCACATCATAAGAAAGCAAAACCTACATTTAGAAAAGAGATAATTTCCCTAATTGCTACCTTAGTTCCTTTTCTGGGAGGCAGTGCAAAGTAATGAAGAGATCATAAACTCTTTATTTCAGGGAATATGGATTTTGGCACCATATCTCCCTTTACTTGTGGCGGCTCTGCCCTTGGCCCTTCTTTTTCTATTCTCTCTCTCTCGGTCTCTCTCTCTGTCTGTCTCTCTGTCTGTGTCTGTGTCTTTGTCTCTCTCTGTCTCTCTTTCTCTCTGTCTCTGTCTTTCTCTGTCTCTGTTTCTGTCTCTGTCTCTCTCTCTCCCTTCCTCCCTTCACTTCCTATCTCTCCTAACTCCTCTACTTTTCTTCTACTTACTACTTTGCAGGAGAATAGAATAATATAATATAATATAATAATAGGAAGCAATCACTTAACCTACACTCTCTCCAGCAGTCCCTAACATTTTCTCCCATTGCCATAAATCTAAATACCCTTTCATATACCCCTTTGCCTTTTGCTTTTTTCCATCTACTACCTTGTCTTCTTATTTACTTTACCTACTACTCCCCTACAGCAATCTCTCCTTTATTCTACTCCAAAAAACCTTTTTGTACACCCTTTTAACCTATTCTCTCCCCTCTAAAGTCCCTCCTTTATCCTCGTCCCCTCTCTATGGCCTTAGAGTTTTATTTCTTTCTAAATATAGAAGACTTTTATACTCTTTTAGACGTATATGCATTTTTCTCTCCTGATTCCATTCCTGATGAAGTAAGTTTCCAGAACTAACAGCCCTCTTCACTATCTAATTTCTTTGTATTGATTCTTCCTCATTTGTATAATTACTGTTTTAGCTGTTCTTGAACAGTTTAACTTTTTGAAGTCATATCATATTCAGGTCTACCCCAGTTTTCTTATAGGCTACCTAATTGCTAATAACCATTGTAGACACAGGTTTTACATTTTACATATATGAAAGGTAAATAATCTATCCTTATTGAGTTCCTTACAATTTATCCTTGGTATGTACCTTATATTTCTCTTGGCTCTTGTACGTCAAATCTTCTGTTAAATTCAAGTGTTTGTTTGTTGCTATTTTCTTTTTTAACAAAGTTCTGAAAGCCTGATAATTCATTAAATATCCATTTCTTTTTCATTCAAAATTATGCTTTAACCAGATGCCCAGTTCTTTTTGCTTTTTTGATATATAGTGTTTCAAGACGTGAGATCTTTTAGCATCACCACTGCTAGGTCTTGGGCTATTCTAGCATTCTGTACTGCCATATATAAATTGTTGTGGTTTCTTGTAGTTGTTGCTCATAATATTTCTTCCTTCATATAGAGGTTTGTGAATTTGACTATGATATTCCTGTAAGTTTTCCTTATAAGATCTCTTTTAGGTAGTGATCAGGGATTTTTTTCTATTTCTATTTTATTCTTTGGTTCTAATGCTTCAGGACAATTTTCTTTAATTATTTTTTGCATTACTGTATCAAATTTTTTTTTTGATCTCAGGTAGTCTGATTATTTTATTTTGTCTTATTGATTTGTTCTCCAGATCAGTTGTTTTTTCTTATGAAATATTTCACTTTTTCTTCTATTTTTTCATTCTTTATATTTTGCTTTTTTATTTCTTGGTCACTTACAACTTCACTGGCTTCCCCTGGCCCAATTCTGATTTTCAAGGAGTTATTTTCTACCTTAAGCTTCTGGATCTCCTTTTCTAATTGGTTGACTTTCTTTACATAATCTTGCTTTTCTTGGATTATTCTCATTTTTCTTTTTAGTTTTTCTTTAATCTCTCTCATTTGATTTTTAAATATTTTTTAAATTCTCCAATGAATTATTTTTGGGCAGGTGGCCATTTGACATTACTCTTTGGGGTAGAAGAATATCCTCCTCTGAAGATGAACCCTGCAATAATTTCATTTTTATAATCTCCTCTAGTACTGGGCTGTGGGGGTGTGGCTCTGGTCTCAAATCCTCTTCCCATTGTCCCCTCTGACTTTGAACTCAAAACAAGATCTTCAGCCTTCTGCAAGTACCCGCAGTCAGCACACTCTGACCCCACTGCTTCTGCGCTCACCTAGTGTGTTGGTTTCTTCTCACCTTCACAACATCTCCACAGCACAACTGGATCTGGTTTCTTGTCAGCAGAGGGTTCCCCAGCTCAGATATCCACCTCTCCTCACTGTTCCAGGAGTGAGAGTTCCTGTGGCTGGGGCTTAGGCAACCTCCCAACCCAGTTAACCCAAGGGCTTGCAATTCAACTTGCTTAAGTGGTCCTGTCCCTAACCTGGAGGTGTTTACTCTTCACAAGGTTGAAAACTCATCAGGGAATTTTTTGTTGGATCTTCTCCACTTGTCCCAGGCAGATCTCTGTCTGTTCCCTATTCTAACATAGTTTCAATACTCTATGTTTGCCCTGAGACACTATTTTATCTCTTCTGTGGAGGAAAATCTTGAGAGTTCTCCTGGTTCTGCTCCTTTCACTCCTTTCATGTAAGTCTTTATAGGCCTCCCTGAAGTCTTCCTGTTCATCATTTCTTATAGCAAAATAGTATTCCATTACATTCACATACACAATTTATTTAGTCATTCCCCAATTGATGGACATTCCCTTGAATTCCAGTTTTTTGGCCACCACAAGGAGAGCTGCTATAAACATTTTGTACATGTACCCTTTCCCAATTTTATGACCTCTTGGGGATACAGTCCTAGAAGCAGTATTGCTGGATCAAAGGGTATGCACATTTTTGTAGCCCTTTGAGCACAGTAAAATTGCTCTCCATAATGGTTGGATCAGTTCACAGCTCCATCAACAATGAATTAGTATTCCAACTCTCCCACATCTTCTCCCACATTTTTCATCTTCCTATTTTGTCACATTAGCCAATCTGATAGGTGTGATGTGGTATCTCAGAGTTGTTTTGATTTGCATCTCTCTAATCAATAGTGATTTAGAGCATTTTTTCATTTGACTATAGATAGCTTTGATTTCTTCCTCTGAAAATTGCCTATTCATGTCCTTGGATCATTTATCAACTGGGGAATGACTTGTATTCTTATATATTTGACTCAGTTCTCTATATATTTTAGAAATGAGGCCTTTATCACAGACACTAGTTGCAAAAATTCTTTCCCAGTTTTCTGCTTCCGTCCTCATCTTGGCTGAATTGGGTTTGGTTGTGCAAAAACTTTTTAATTTAATATAATCAAAATTATCCATTTTGCACTTCATAATTCTTTCTATCTCTTGTTTAGTCAAAAATCCTTCCCTTCTCCATAAATCTGATAAATATACTATTCCTGGCTTCACTAATTTGTTTATGATATCAATCTTTATACCTAGATCATGTAGTCATTTGGACTTTATTCTTGTATACGATTTCAGTCATTGGTCTCTGCCTATTTTCCGCCACACTGTTATTCAGCTTTCCCAGCAATTTGTGTCGAACAGTGAGTTCTTTTCCCAGAAGCTGAGGTCCTTGGGTTTATCAAACAGTAGATTGCGATATTCATTGACTGCTATGTCTTGAGTACTTAACCTATTCCATTGGTCTATACCTCTATTTCTTAGCCAGTGCCAAGTGGTTTTGATGATTGCTGCTTTATAATACAATTTGAGATCTGATAGAGCTAGAACACCTTCCCTAGCATTTCTTTTCACAAACTCCCTAGATATTCTGGGCCTTTTGTTCTACCAGATGATTTTTTTCTAGCTCTAGAAAATAATTATCTGATAGTTTGATTGTTATGGCACTAAATAAGTAAATTAATTTAGGTAGAATTGTCATTTTTATCATATGAACTCAGCCTGCCCATGAGCAACTGATGTTTTTCCACTTACTTAGATCTGACTTATTTGTCTGAAAAATGTTTTGTAATTGTATTCATATAGCCCCTGGGTTTGTTTTCACAGGTAGACTCCAAAATATTTTATGGTGCCTACCCTAGCTTTAAATGGGATTTCTCTTTCTATCTTTTGCTCTTGGACTTTGTTAGTAATATATAGAAATGCAGAAGATTTGTGTGGGTTTATTTATGTGAAGTCTTTCTGATTCTTTCCCCATCTCTCTCACTATTGTCCTTTCCATCTCTGACAATGCTTAGTCTTTCATATCAATGCTAAATATATATGATGTCATTCAAACATACAGTTATATAAATTTGTTTTCTCCCCCAATGCCTAGCTTAGAGCTGAACACATAGTAAGCAGTCAATGTTTATTACATCATACCAGAGTCATTGCCTCAGTATCTGTTTTAAAAGATGAAAAAATAGAATATAATGAGAATATTGCAACCCATCACACCTTCATAGAATTTTTAGTAAGAATTGAATGAGACATTGCATGTGAAAACCCTTTAAGAAGTAGCAAGTGGTATAAAAATGTAAAAGCATCTTCCTCACTGAGGAGCACAGCTGAACCCAGAATCAGAGCCCCCATTCATTTATTCCTCATCAGCTATCTTGCCAACCTGTGTGTTCTGCAGTCAGACACTGTTGTTTCCTGGCTAGGGATTAGAGTAACTGGATTTCTAGACCAGCAAATTGTGTGATATGTTTTTTCCTCTAGTTTCAAAGCTAAATGAGAGAGAAGAAATATTGAAGACAACTTATTAAGTATTTATGGATTAGCTTTAAAAAGCAGAAGTGACACTATTCAATAAAGTATGCAGGATGAGGCTCCACCTAACTCCTAATTAATCTCTATGTCCTATCTTTTTTTTTCCTTCTAATTATCATGCAGAAACACAGTCTCTATTTTCTTCAGACCAATAGGGTATAATGTGGTTGTAACAGGTATTCAATAATATTATTGAGTTGTTCTCCCATAACAAGTCTTTCATTAATACACCCTTTGCTTATTTGACCCTTGGGTGAAGTACTAAAGATCTATGAAGTGGAACAAAAAAGGAATAAAGGACAGAGAGAGATGGAGACATACAGAGAGAGATAGAGAAAGGGAGGAGAGGAAGGAAGGAAGAAAAGGAAAGAAACAAGGAAAAAGAAGGAAGGAGGGAAAAAGGGAGGAAGAAAGAAAGGAGGAAGAGAGGGAGGAGGGTAGGAAAAAGAAAGATCTGAAATTTTTGCACAAAAAGAGCAAAATTTTTGATTAATACAGAAAGTACTAATTTAACCCCTGACAAATTGAATGTTGGCTGTCTAAAAGACTATTCTCTCTAATTAAAGGATGGGAGGAGACACCTGTTCATCAAGAACATAGCCTTCTATGGTCTCAATTTTTTCCCTTTTATGGACATTTTACCAGCCAGTTAATTGACTTCTGAATTCTTTGTCAAGAGGAAGGTCCTAGTACTCCTCCTCTCCCCAGTACCATGCTTAAGGCTGAGATTCATATCAGCTATTAAATTCCTCCAGGGGCTTTGGGTGGGGGCAGGGCTGCCACTGAGGGCTGAAGTCCAGATCAACTGTTCAATTCCACCAGAGGCTTTAAGCTGAGCTGCCTGGACAATGTTCCCAAGCTGCTTCTACATAGCTGCCCACCACTCACTTCTGTCACTGCTTGAGGCCAGTAGGCCTGTCTCCCAGCTGGGAAAGCCCTCCCACGCTGATCTTTGGAGCTTTCTATGTGTGCTTGTGGGTTGAGGGATCTGGGACCCTCCCTGTTGGGAACTCTGCCCCAGAGATCTGTTCAAGTCTTGTTCCTCCCAGTGCTGCATGGCCAGGGCTGGGCTCCACTTTGCTCGGTGTCCTGTGAGATAGACCTTTCTTGTCAGTCTTCCAGGTTACCTTTGACTGAGAACCTCTTTCACTCTGTTGTTCTGTGGCTTCTGTTGATCTAGAATGTGAGAGTCATTTTTTACAGCATTTTGTGGGCTGTGGGGACAGTGCTAGAGTATATTAGAGTATATGTGTCTTTCTACTCTGCCATCTTGGCTCCACCCCTCCCATGAGTTCTTTCTGGGCTTGAGACTGACTCTCATTTTTCTTTGGGGTTTTGCCCATTGTTGTTCCCTTCTGAGTTTGTGTATTGGTCTTCCCTGTCATAATAACTTTCTAAGGTCAGATTCTTTTTTGGTTTTTTTGTTCATCCTTTTTATCCTTTTACTTTTTTTTCTGAAATTTGAGCTCTGTTTCTGGGGTGGCAGGGGCAGTGTCTCAGGCTTCTTGTGCCAAGGGCTATAGGCCCTGGCTATTTACCTGATGCTACACTGATGTTCCCCTGAGGCCCACTGAAGATCCTCCTTTCTGGTCCTATACTGAAGGGGTAGAGTGGGGTTTGACTGATGCTGCTGGAGACCATAGGGGTTTAGTAGCTTACCTGGTCTGGAATTGGAGTCCTAGTGCTGGTGTCTGGTTGGTACCGAGTCTGGTAGGACATATCTGCATTTCTCTGTGGCTACACTAAGGCAATGAATGTCTGGCCACTGGCAGGTGCCTTGTTGCCCAGGGTTATGCTAAATCATGTGACTGGGGCCAGTTCGAACAGCTTCCCGTTTGTTTAGCACTCATGAGGCTGGTGTCTACCTGTTTGCACAAGGATACACTGAACATAATAGTTCTCAGAGGTGGAGTCTACTTGTTGCCCTGGCTATGCTGTGGCATGGGGGGTGTCTGGTGTTGGTGTTTGCCTACTTCATCGTGCTGGGGCTCAGGATCTACTGTTGGTTTGCTAATGTAGGACTTGCTCCTGACTTGTGGAATACTTCTCGTCCTAGACTGTGCTCCACTTTTACCCGAGTGAAATAGATCTTTCCTTCCAATTTTCAAAGTTTCTTGAACTCAAAGATTGTTTCTCCCTGTCTTTTTGCTTGTTCTGATGTTCCAGGATTTTTTTGAGGTGCTATTTTATGGTTGTTTTTATGTAAATATGGCAGATTTATGGTAATTTACTGCTTACTCTGCCATCTTGACTCCCTCTATTTTCCTTTTTAAAAGGAAATGAAGGTTTTGCTTTCCTTCCCCTTCTCCCAAACTCAACTGGTGACCTTTAGGATACATTATAAATGAGATAGTTTGTAAGCATTTAGATAAATAAACATTTGCTGATAAATAAGGAATCCAAGATTATATTTTCAAAAGAAGACGTATAAATGATCCACAAATATATTAAAATACTATATGTAATAGAAAAGTTAAATGCAAAGTGAGTAATTCGGATTTAACCTCACTTGTATCAAATGGAAAAAAATAATGAAAATGTTGAAGGAACTTTGAGAACATAGGCATGTTCATACAGTGTTGGTGCAGTTGTGCTTTGGTCCAGTAATTTTGGAAAGCAATTTGGATGTACTCAAGATAATATGTGAATTGTTCATATCCTTTGATATAGCCATCCCAATATTATGTGTATATCCCTAGGAAGTCAAGAGCAGAATGAAAGTTTATATGTATAACAAAATATTTTTAACAGTAACTTTTGCATTAACACCAGAAAAGTACAAAATGAGTGCCCATTAATTAAAGAAAAACTAAACAAATTTATATGTATGATTGTGATAAAATACTACAGCATTATAAGAAATGGCAGTTATGAAGAATTATGGGGGGAATAAAGAACTATATATACTAATGTAAAATGAACAAAGCAGAATCAAGATATCTTTATACTTGTAAAATATATGATTTCAAGTGAAAACAACACTTTAAAACTCCAGAATATAGATTAAATTCAATGACAAATCATGATTAAAGAAACAATGGTAAAATGCACTTCGCTCTTTTCAATAGATAGAAGCTGGTTGAAAGATGAGAAATATTGTATACAGATGTAGTCCCTATGATTCTTCTTTATTTTTATTTTTTTGCTTAAATGGTTTACTTTGCAATTAGACAGAGTTCTGTAAGTGGGGTTAATTATGGTCATTTTGCCCTAGCATGGATTCATTAATTCATTAATAGTAGTCATGCCAGATTAACCTCTTTTTTAAAAAAAAAGCAGGGTTATCTGAGTGTTTCATCTAGAGATCCATTGTCTAGCACTGTGCACTGAACAGTAGATGCTTAATGTTTATTGTATTACATCAGATGAAGTTATATTGTATCATGCTGTGTGGCATCATATTATATTGTAATGTACAGTATTGTATTATCCTGAATTGCATTATATTGTATTATAGTAAATTATATTACATCATGTCATGTTGTACCTGGATTTTATTGCTCTTAGGGATTCTCTTAAGGATGAGGAAATTTGATGTGGATAATAGGAAATTTACATATAATCACACCTGGATTTATGACTTGAAAATAAAGAAGATTGTGGAGGTAGAGATCCATCCTTGGTCATGTTTCATTCAATATCTTTATCAATGACTTCTGTGTAGGGGGAGATGACATGTTGATCAAATATGAAAATAGGACAAAACAGGGAAGTAATTCTAACTCACTGTCTGACAGAATCAGGATCCAGTGATCTCAACAGACTATAATGAAGAGATAAATCAAATAATATAAAATATAATAAAGATAGAAGTAAAACCCTGCACTTAGATATTTTTGAACTATGAAATATCATAACATGGGGGAATTTGAAAAAAATTCAATACTGTATTAATCAACTATTAACTCAGTATGAATCAACAGTAACATGAAAGTTAAAGGAAGGGGAAGAAAAGAAATCTCATATGACATCTGACTGCATTAAGGAAAACAAAAAAGGATAGTTCCACTGTTTTATGCCTTTGTCAGACCATGTTTATTTTTTAAATAGTATCTTATTTTTTTAGTTGCATTTAAAGTTAATTTTTAACATTAAAATTAAGCTCTAATTTTTACTACCTTCCTTCTTCATTCTAAAATGGTAAGCAATTCAATGTAGATTATATTTGTACAATTATGTAAAACATACTTCCATATTAATCCATTCCATGGTGTGAAAGAATAAATAGACTGAAAGGAAAAACTACTAAAGAAATACAGAAAGTGAAAATAATATGCTTTCATCTGCATTCAGACTCCATCAGTTCTTCCTCTGGATATGGATAGCATTTTCCATAATGAGTCTGGAATTGTCTTAGATCATTGAATTGCTGATGAAGAGCTAAGTCATTCACAATGGATAAATATACAGTGTTGCTGTTATTGTGTGCAATGTTCTCCTGGTTCTGCTCATTTCACTTTACAACAATTCATATAAGTCCTTCCAGGTTTTTCTGAAATCTGCCTGTTCATCATTTCTTATACCAAAATGGTATTCTATTACACATATACCACAACTTGTTCAGCCATTTCCCAATTGACGGGTATCTACTCCATTTCTGATTTTTGCCACTACAAAAAGAACTGTATTTGTATACATGTTGATCCTTTTCCTTTTATATGATCTTTTTGGGCTATAGTGTTATATGCACAGTTTGGATGCCCATTAGATAGAGTTCTAAATTGCCCTCCAGAAAGGTTTAATCAGTTCACAACTCCACCAACAGTACATTAGTTTAGATCATATTTAAAGTACTGTGCCCCATTCTAGATGCACAATTATAAGCAGAACAAGCTTTCAGAAATAACCAGATGGATATTATCTTTTAAAAAGGTAATCCTGTTTGTAGTGGGACTAGAAATTATTTCATGAGATGGAGAAACTGGGAATTTTGGCCTTGAAAAGAGAAGATGTGGAACATGATTGTTGCCATAAATATATGAAGATTTCCATGTGGAAAAGGAGATATACTCATTTTGTTTTTCCTCAAAGGCAAAGATAGGAGCAATAGAAGGAAGTTTCAGATGATAGAATATTGTAGAATAAATTGCTTCTGAGATTTCTTTCCACACTGAGCTTCTTTGATTCTACATCTTCCTTTGAATTCATAATGTATCACCATGTAAGTATGTTTAGGAAGATAATGCCTAATGTTACTGATCACAAATCCTCTCATTCAGTCACATTCATCAGTGTCTATAGTAACAGCTGGCACAGGTAGATTTCCTTCTCTCCATCTTAATTTTTTTTGAAAGTCATACAAATAACTGGGATCTTTAGGAGAAAAGAAACCTTGAGATTCTTTCATTTGCTTTGATTCTACTTTTCTTTTACTACATCAAATATTCTTAAAAAGATATATGGGGGGGGAAAATTCTCTGATGTGTATTTTCAGCTTTAAATGGGAACCAAAAGTACAGAAAAACCTTCCCTAAAATATCTTCACCTTTGTCTCCTGGAATCACTGGTTCCCTTCAAGAGTCATCTCAAGTACTATGTATTTCAAGAGGCCTTTCCTGGTTCTCCCTTCCACTTGCTAATTCCTTGCCCTCTAAGTTTATAAGAGAGAGGGGAGAGAATGGACAGTAGATCTCTATACATGGAGATCAATTAAACTATCTCAATCTCTATCTCTGCTGCTATCTCTATCTCTTGATATGTGATAGAAAGAGAGGTAGTCCTTCCCCATTCAGCTGTAATTTGGTAGAAAGTTGGGTTTGTTTTACTCTTAACTTTGTATCTTCATCACCACATGACTTATCATAGTCTCTGACACATAGTTGGGGCTTAATAAATACTTGATAATTAATGGATTGGTTGATTTGGAACCAAGAATCATGGGTTTGAATCCTACCTCTGGTAGTTGCTATCGATATGACTTCAGGTATGTCATTTCACCTTAATTTCCTGATCTAAAAAGCTATGTGGACTAGAAAATGTATAAAGTCCCTTCCAGTTCCAGTGTTCTGTAACTCTGTTTATGAACCTCTAGTAAATGTTGTCTTATTTGCATATATGACAAATTGGGAGCCATCTTGTAAAAATCTATAATAAATTCAACATGTAAATTTCAACAATATCTGACTTTTCTGGGATCCCTTTTGGGCATTTATTCTGTATCCATAGCCCTCCTCTCCCCCTAAATTGAAAATTAACTGTAACAAATATGCCTAGTCAAGCAAAAAAAAAATTCTAGGTTGACCCTATCCACTAACGTGTTTCATTTTACAATTTGAATATATTATTTTTTTGTTAAGAAATGGGCAACATGCTTCTTATTAGTATTTTGAATTTGTTTGGTAGTTTTATTCATCTTATCTTTCAAAGTTTCTTTTATTTACATTGTTTTTATTACTGTATTACTTGGTTCTATTTAATTGTCTTTATCAGTTCATACAAGTCTTACTAGTTTTCTCTAAAACCTCTTTTTGACATTTCATAAAGGACAATAGCATTCATATGCCTTCAGTTGTATAGCCATTCCAGTTCTTTGCCACAACAAAAGAACTAATATTAAAAAAATTAAATTAAAAATATTAAAAAAACTAATATAAAAAAAGAACTTTCTTTTTCTTGAATTCTTTTGTGGTAGAAGGGCTAGTAGGAAGATTGTTGGGTCAAAAAGTATATGCAATTTTGTGACTATTTTAGGGTGTAGTTCCAAAATTGCTTTTCAGAATGGGTGGACAAATTCCTAGCAAAATTTATGTTATTTTGATTCTTGCCTTTTAAAGTTCTTCTCTTTCTGCAACTCAAGATGTAACTATTTCATGAAACCTTACTCAATTCCTGCCAAGTGGAAGTATTTTCCTCTTCCTCATATTTTCCTAGAGTACATTGTCCACGTCTCTTTTCTATATATATGTTCTATTTGTTGTGCTCCAGTGAATTTTAGGATCCCTGAGAATAAGAACTGTACCATTATTTACACCTCCACAATGCCAATGCTGTGTACATGGTAGGATCTCATTAAATGTCTGTTGAATTCAATGGAAAGTAAGTACAAGCAAGGGGCTATGGCTATAATGCAGAGGAAGATTTCTGGTTAAGTAGAATCAGGGAAATCTTTATGAAAGAATTGTCATTTGTGCTGGATCTTAAAGAAAAGTAGGATTTTGACAAAAGATGAGAGAAGGGAATAGAACATTCTAATGAAGAAATGGTATGAGAAAAGGCAAAGAGGCCAAGGCAGTACATATATGGGGATGAATGAAAGTGAAATAGTGTGAGATAATGCTAGAAAGTACCTAAAATGTTCATTATTCATAATAGATACATAATAATTGTTCATTGTAATGCACAAAATCTTCATTGTATATATTTAGTGGTTACTTTTCTTGGAATGTTATTTCCCAAATGCTCCAATCAGAAAGTAAGTTCCTTGGGGTAGAGGGAAGTTTAGATTTTAGTCTTTGCATCTACATCACCTAAAACAGTGATTGGCACATAGTAGACACCTCATAAATACCCAACAAATTCCTTTTTGATGTATTTTAAATCAAAAGTCCAAGAATGGTATTATCTAACTGGTTTTGACTTTCCTACCTTAATTCTTCTCCCAGCTAGAAAATTTTTCTTAAATGTTGTGTCCAAGGATTTTAGAAACAATTGTTTTTTTCAAGCACTGATCTTCACCTATGCCTATTATTTTGTTTTGTTTCCTTAAAAAATAATGAATTACTAAAGTGATTTTCTTTGTCTAGAAAATATATCTAAATAACCAGCATTCCATATTACATAATCAGACATTTAACTTATGATCTGGTTAGGTTACATATTTTGAAGTTGTACGTATTTCCTAAGC
Source organism: Potorous gilbertii (assembly GCA_028658325.1). Classification (NCBI taxonomy): domain Eukaryota; kingdom Metazoa; phylum Chordata; class Mammalia; order Diprotodontia; family Potoroidae; genus Potorous; species Potorous gilbertii. The sequence goes on from CM053771.1 coordinate 325,368,426, forward strand.
ATAATTTTAGATCTTATTTAGGTAATTTCCTCAAATTTCATGAGTCCCCTTCCTTCACCTTCCTTCTAGCTTTAGGTAAAATTTTTCAGGTCTCTGACTGATGGAATTGTTCACAGTCCACTGAGGCTTTCTTTTCTTACATCTCCAGAACTGCTTCAGGCTTCCTGCTGTGATGCCCCAGCTAACCTTCACCATATCCATTAACTTAATGACAGCACTTAAACTCTCTTTCTAAGAATATGACTGTTCACACCTACAGGAGTTCTGTCTCTCTCTGACCCTACTCTTCTCAAACTCTACTTTGAAATTTATACCTGAAAGTCAATAGAACAGAGACCATCCTTTACCTAATTTCTTAGAATAGGATTTCTTTACCTGGAGTTCATGGATTTTTTAAAGAAATTGATAGCCCTATTCCAATATATTGGTTTCCTTTGTACTCTTTTATATTTCACTTTATTCATTTAAAAATACTGTTCTCAGCAGGAGTCTACGGCCTTTACCAGACTACCAGAGGCATTCATGACACACATGAAAAGCTTTAAGAACTACTGTTTTATTCTATTATCATTCCAGAAATCAGAGGGGTTGTGGCATAAGATGGAAATATGGAGTTCTCTCCTCTCACTCTTGGTTTTCAGTTAAATGATTTATTTCATACTTTTAGGTCTTATCACTACATATGATTAGTCTTGTCTGTTCTACCTACCCAGGAAATAAACATATAGTTTTCAGAGTTTGGAGTTTTCAGTTTTCTGGTCCTAATTTTCTTTTAAAGGAGACTATTCCTACAGCACCTATTAAGGAAAACACATTTAAAGTGGTAAAAAAAAAACGCTTTAAAATAGATGCATAGCAGTATTGTCCAAATCACTGAAAATAATTAAGTTGTTCAAGAGACCTTTAGGGTAGTGTCTTGATAATAGAGTCACAAAATAGGAAGTAAGAGAGGTTGAATAAGCACCTTTAGAGCATATATCTAAAGTAAAGAGGAATTTTCATTCCTTCAGAAAATTTTACAGTCCATCCCTAAGGCAAGCAGAAGGAAGGAAAATCTGAAAGGGGTGGGGAAGGGAAATAAATTAAGGATGGGGAGATTTGTCTCTGTGGTGTAGAAATAAAGATGCCAGGACAGCCAATTCAAGGATGCTGCTTGGGTACCTGTCATGTTGGGTGTTTGGGAAAGATTAAGTTCATCTTATTCTATTTCCTGATGGCTTTCAATTTAAACATATTTTTCTAGTTTGGTATTAAGCAATGTGAATTCAATAATTCTGAGAAATCTGTGAGTGACTTTTATGTTGAGTGTCCTATGGTGAAGCCCTAGTTACACCATTTTGGTTATGGATCTGCCTATGCTTTTCCACAAGCCATCCCACACAGCCTCTGTCAGAGAGGTGATTGGTACCAACAGAGTGTTTCTTATGAGGAAAACAACTCACCAGAAAGTACTAAATCTTATGTAGCAACCTTTTGCTTAGCTTTGCTAAGCTCTTCTTTACATTCTGAGAAGTCTGAGGTATAACTTGCAGTCCCTATACAGTGTCAAATATGTACACATTATATGAAAAGTCTATTTTTTGCTTTCTTAGTGAATCTTTCATAGTGTTGAAATAACTACTCTTCCTCTTGGGTAATGCCAGGTTTAAATCTTAGTATTTCCCACAAGGCAAATGAATGAAGTGCCAATTTTTCCCAGCTGTACACCACATGAGCTGGACAATTAAGTATAATACTAGTTTTGTAATTCTGATTCTACTACATTGCAGGACAGAGAGAATATTTCTGTTTTCTTACCAGCTATGTGTGATCCTACTTAATTCCTTAGAAGGTGACATTTGATTTGACTTTGCTAGAGCAGTAAAGATACCATTCATCAGTCATATTCCACACAGTCTGCATCTATAGATTTTATTCTCACTCAGAGATTTTTTCCACTATACCCCACCCCACTTCTAATCAATATTCTTGGTATCATATAATGAAGCAGTCATGCTAGGTGGGGAGGAGGGAGGCTAAGGGAGAAGAATGTGGGAGGAATAAGGATGTGCCTCACAGAGGTAGCAATTCAGATCAGCAGGCAACCTCTTTCATTTTATAACACTCTTCAAAGGGTGTAAAATGAACTATTAGCCCATATTGTACTGTCCTTTCCCCAGTGACATATACAGTTCTTTGTCTGGAGTCAGTACTAAAAGAAAAGCCACAGGATCTTTCCAAGTTCTAGAACTGATGCAGGTTGCTGTTGTCATTCTTTGCAGTTGGATATATGGAGGGAGTTATAGAAAGATATGTAGAGAAACTATAATAAGAACCAATACATTGTCTCAATACTAGAATGATAAACTAGCTTTAAAACCTTCTTTCAGGATAGAAGTTAGTATGCATATGAATATAGGACTTTGAACTATTCATAGGAATAGGTATAGGAACAGGTGCTATGCTTTCATTGGCCGGGAGCTACCAGTGAACTATTTCTCTTAATGCAGGTTAACTCTGCTCTGCTAACCAAGATTCTTAGAGTTAGCCAGAAAACTGAGGGAGTAAGTGACTTAACAATGGGTCACACTCCTATTATATATCAGAAGCAAGACTCAAACCCACATCTTCTTGGCCCTGAGGAAAGTTCTATATACACTAAACCTTGTTGCTTCTCATGATTTGCACGTAAGAGGCATCTATGATATTAATTGAACTAAAAAACTCATAATTTGTACATTTGTGAATAAGAATCTTAAAAACTCAAGTGTAACCTAAAGTTATTTTTATTAAAAATATTTAAAGTATTTCATTTGGAAATGGCAAAAATCCACTATAACTTCAGTAGAATGGTCATGCAACAAGCATGTACTACATATCTAATAAATGCCAGGCACTGTGCTGCACTTTAACAATATAAAAACAGAAATGAAACAGCCTTTGTCTTCAAGAAGCTTACATTCTATAGAGGAAACATATATTCTCTGTATAGATAAATAGAAAAACTTAGAGAGAAATCCAGGCTTCCTAGATGTATCTCTATGGGGTTGATCACAGTTATCATCTATAACATATTTTCTCACTGATATTTAGTGCATGGCATCATTTGTTCATTAATTCATTCAATGGATATTTATTAAGTGCCTAAATTGTAGAGCACACTGGTCAATTCTCAAAAATATTGTAGTCATTGATAAACAGCCTTGACATATTAATTAGTATCTTTAAAAAAATACAGTCTTCAATTTTCTAGGCTTTCATCCCTGTGCAATGATCTTTCAAGAAAATCAATCTGTGTTTTTGTCAGATTGTACACACATAGCTGAACAAACTAGTGATTAGTTCAATAATGCCTCTAATTGATTGCTTCCTATTGTCTGTAAGATGGAAATAAAAGTGCTTTTCAGCATAGTGTAATTTAGAGGGCATTACTCAGGAGACCTGGGCTTGATTCTCAACTGAGTCATTAACCAGTCATGTGGCTGGAGACCTTAACTGACTAATTTGCTAAATGAACATGCTGGACTAGATTAATTTACAAAGTCCCTCCTAATTCTACATCTCTGGTTTTATGAATAATCCTAGCAGAGTAGATATAAACAATCTACAAGTTAAGTTAATCTGGATTTAAGTCCTCATTTTAAAAACATACAGGCTGAGTGACCCTGGGCAAGTCACTTAACCTTCTGGTGCCTCAAGATTATAAATTGTGGAAAATATACTAATCTGCACTAGTAGAGGGCATCTCCTCCCTAGGAATTCTAACAAAATCTTAAGTTCTGTTCCTCTGCTCTGCTTCCAACACAACAATAGAGGGGAGGTGGAATTTTTTTAAAGCTAAGGTCAATAACACAATAAGAACATCTGGTGTAAAAAAAAAAACCAAATCAACCAAAAGTCAAATCACAAATACAATAATGTTAATTATCTCATTTTGCATAGCTTTGCATTGAAGGTCCCACCCAATGGCTGACAAAGCACAAAGCACAAAGCTTTTATCATCAGAAGTGAAGTAATCCTTTCTTTAGTGAAGGTAAAAAAAATAAGAATATCATTATTTCATAATGACAAATTGTGAAATGTTTAAATGAGCACTTAACAGTTCACTATCTGAAAATATTACAATTAATTGGAGATAATCAACCAAAGGAAGTAGAAAGTTCTCAAAAAAAGATAAATGTATGTGGGGGAAAATTAGAGACAGGGTAAAACCTTTGTTTCCCTTAAATAGTTTCAAAGTTGTGCTTCCTGTTTTGTCTGGCTACTACAAACTTCAAATCTTCCCTTCCACCCTACTTATCACAATCTTCATTTCTATTAAAGTACCGTTGTTGAAGAATGCTTTACCCTCAATTATTCTTTGAGTTAGATGGCCAAAGAATGGTTACTCTTGTTTTAAAAATATGAAAACAGTTTCATAGAGGTAAAAAATATTTGCTCAAAGTCAGATAGCTAGTACATATCAAAGCCAGGGTTCAAACCAAGACATCTTGACTCCAAATCTAATCTTCTTTTCACTGTAATAAACTGTGTCTGTCATTTATCAGAATATAAATACTTATGCATGGATAGTGGATTATTTTACGCTAAAGATGTATATATTTATAACAGGTAGTTTTAGAAATGTCATTTGCACTTTTCTTCATGATGTGCATGCATTAAGTAAGTTTTAATTCACCTGACTCAGTCGGAAAATACACTGTGTCAGTCTTCGACAATAAAGATAGTTCCTTACTATGCCTCCAAGCTGACAGGCAGAACACTTTTTTTGTTTATTCTTTTTCTCAACTATGGTCAGACTAAATTTTCCTCAGAATATGATCTTTCTCATCAATAGCTTTCATTAAATAATTAATTATAGTTGAAATTGAACTGTTATTTCATATTTGACAAAGAATTGTATTATGTGGATAAGTAGGTAGTTCTCACTCACTATTAATTTGTAAAGAAACTAACTTGAAGGAGAAATTACAAGATACAATTTCTTATCTCTGAAAGAGCAAGAGGAGCAAAACTCATAAATACAATTTGCAACAGAAAATCATGTGATGTGGAGGTAAAATATTTTCCAGTGCTTTTTTTTTTTATTAAACCCAGAGGAAATTAAAAAGCAAAACAAAACATTGCAAATGTGGTATAAGTTCAGAGGGAGAAAGAAAACAGCCCCAGAGAAAATGCCCCCAATCAAAGAGATAAAATGAACGAAATAAGGAGGATCTGACTTTAGATGAAATTGACCTCAAACAAACAAACAAGTAAAGAAACAAAAAATTAAGACCTTCACTCAAGCTAATAACTCTTCATAAAGACTTACCCTAGAGTAATTTTTTTTTCAAAAATTTGGTGATTTCTACTTAGTAACAGATTAATTAATTGTGAACTGGTCAGGAATACACTGATCTGCTTCAGTGTATTTCTTGTGTTTTTATTTTGCTTCAGGAAAAAATATAAACATTTTTATACACACATATATGCTGAGAAATTCAGGATTTTCCTAGTGCAGAATGGGAAAAAATACAACCATGCCACTAAATAATGAAAGGTGACAAAGTGGCTGTGTCTATATATAGTGACTAAATTGAATTGCGACCAAAAGTGGAATCAAACTAAGCACTGTTTTCAGTTGGTCAAAAGTTCCAAAATGGAGTCTGTGCAGACCCACTGACCTCTAAAGTCTCTTCCAAATGTAAATTGAAGATTCTACAATCTCATTGATCAATGTGGAACGTTTCGTTTTAATCTAACGCTGTTCCCCACGTGATGGACAACCAAACTGATTCTCATGGTAACATTAGCTTTAACAAGTATTCAATTTTACTTTAACCTTAAAATGCCCATGCAATTTCTTAAGTTCTCACTAAAAGATCTCAACTATCCTCACAATATATGAAATTCAGGTAGAGTTTAATTGTCTACTTTTGTACCAGTCAGAAGATATCAAAAGCACCTAGATGGCACAGTGGATAGGAAGCTGGACTTGTAGTGAGTAAAATCTGAATTCAAATACTTACTGAGATAATTATTTATGTAATCAATCACTTCTGTTTTCTCATCCACAAAACGGGATGGGGTGGACTTGTTAACATCAAAGGTCATTTTCAACTCTGTTCTTATGATTCTGTGAACCAATGCGTCTTGTAGGAATTTTCTCCCTTCCACTCTCAAAACAATTGAGGTAATGAGGGGAAAAAAAAAGTCTTAAACAGGAGATGGGGCTTCATAGTGAGATACATCTATAGGGGCAGTGGGTATGAGGATTAGAATATGAAATTGCAGGTAGACCCAGGGCATTGTTAAGGAAATGAAGACTATATCAACATGTTTAGAGCAAAAGTTTCCCATAGAAGAGGAATGATATAAAATCCAAGAGGCAAATAGAGTGTAGTGGTTCCTGATTGATCCTAAGAGAATGTATTAGAGGCATGACTTTTATGTCAGAGACTGCCCAATCTTGATTTGAAGAATCGAGAAATTATTTGGTGGACAAGAATTCAGCAATCACATATGTACTTTTTCTTCCAGGTGCCCTATAGTGTAATGCTTACAGATCTAGTGACTTGAATTCATTGAGGGAAGATATGTGCTACCTCTCTATCCCATATTTGGAAACCTCTGAAAATGTGGTCCTAAAGCATGATATTTTTAATGCTCACATTTTGTATACCTATCGCTCTTGTGTATGTGTGTGGTCATATTTGTGCATGTGTGTATATAGACACACATACATGTGTACATATGTATACATATATGTATGAAATTTGTTGTGTTTGTTGGGATAGTTAGGTGGTACAGTGGCTTGAGCACCAGACCTGGAGTCAGGAAGACTTATTTTTCAGAGTTCAAATCTGGCCTCAGGCACTTGCAAACTGTGTGACCTTTGGCAGATATAATTCTATTTGCCTTATATGTTTATGTGCATATGCATGCATATATGCATATACAAATACACATGTGCTGCAAAGCAATTACCTGCAAAAAACTTCTAGAAGAGGTTTCCTTGCTGAGAATTCTTCATGCCCATAAAACCATGGGGATGGTTTAAAAAAAATGTTAAGAACACATTCCTATGTGTTTTTTTTGTTCGTCCTTTGTGTGTGCATTGGATTTAAGTGAGACAGAGTTGCACAAAAATATCAGCCTAAGTCTTTCAGAGTCAATGAAGTCCACTGGTAAGACAGCAGTTAGGATGACTGGTGATGGCCCAAGATTCAGTGAAAGACTTTGGCATCTTGGATGTCTGATAAAGCCCAAAGTGCTCTACAGCACCTGCTTCAGTCACCTTCATGGACATTAAAACAAATTCTTCCCATCTGCCCATTCCACCAGACAAAATTGTCACGTGCTCAAGGAAGATATCCCCCTAAGTCACCAGCATTTTGAGGCCTATCAGTTACCCTCACCTGGTTTAGTTGTCTGTGGAAACATTTTACTGGGGTGTGTCTGCTGTGCATGCAGCAGCTTCTTGGAGTCCTTAGTTGGGAATTGTGTGCCAGGTAGACACCAAAGGTAAAAGAGTTCACATCCTCACACCTGAGGTGCTAGTCCTCCTTGAATATCCCACATATTCCATACGTTGCCAGTTAGTGTGAAAAAATGCATTGTGACGTCTTACGAAAAAAGTACTAATATAAAGTTAAAAATATATTTATGCCTGTTCACTGTTAAAATGTTTTGCATCCCAATGAGGATTTTACATCCAAACTAAAATTAGACATAGAGATATCACTAAACTCAGATTAACTACTATATTGTACCTGTTCTGTACTTAAAGAAATTTATGGTAGAGAAGCATTTTAAAACAAGGCCAAAAGAAAAAGATTATATTTCCAACTTTGATGAGATATGACTTCCTCCTTTAATCCATATATAGTTTTATCCTCTATAAATTGCATAAATTGTACCCAATGTGTGCAATATTGTCAACAAATGCCTTCTTGCATTGTTTGGCAGTATTTATTCATGTAACAGTTAAATAAAAGTACACAGCTAGTCAGTCCAGGAATGCTAGGAAGTCTTGTGTAATGAACAAGACTTGGGGTTGAAAGACCTGGGTTCAAATGCTACCCTGTAGCTTACTAGGAGTGCTACCTCTGGCATATGTGAGCTTGTTTGGTAATCGGGATAACAGTGAAAATATCTGTTCTCCCAATCTCAAATGGTTGTAATAAAGACCAGATGAGATGAGTGTGAAAGCACTTTGGAAATGCCAACTCCTTGTACAAAATGTCAGGTGTTACCACTATTACTATAGAGCTTGCAAAGTCTGAAACCATTATCTGTGAAGAAATGATTAGCTACCAATTATCCAAAAGATAAAACAGATAAAATGAAAACAAAACAGAATAGGAAATAAGGAAAATGCAAATTAACTATTCAGGAAGTCATATTTAATTTTAACAGAGTTAAGATAAATTTATTCCATCAGGATAAGTACCTTAGAAGTGTTTTGAAAGGAATTATTTATGGTTATCAGGCAAAACAGTTTAATTAATGTGCTCACTTTGTTGAATACCTTATTTAGAAAGGTCTTGATCTTCGGTTACCTATTACCTGCTATTAATTTCTTATCTTAGCAAAATCATAATTTAAACCTTGGATATATTAATTTGAGACCCATTATAAGTCTATCCAAAGAGATTAAAATTATAGTGACTGGTTACCGGATAATGGAATTCAATTCTGTTTAGTTTAATTCAATTCAATTCAGTTGTCCCTCAAACACCAACCAAATTCCAGATGCTGTGCTACATGCTGGGAATACAGAGAAAAAATGCAAAGGAATCCATGCCTTCAAGAGGTTGACTTTCTATTGGCAACATATAGCAAATAAAACCACCTTTCTTATAAAATGTACTGATAAAGCTGGAATAGAGTCAGCACGAGGTGCTTTGCCTAAAAGGAACCTAATGGCCCTCAAAACCTCTTTGTCAGTTGGAAGTTTAGCTAAGGAGGGACTGACTTCAACCTGAGGTAAATGGTCAGTGGCCTCAGCATCGATTCATGATAGTCTGTTGAGAACACTGTGGAAGTGTTCAGCCCATCTGCCTAGGATCATGTCCTTATCACTAATAATGTGACTCCATCAGCACTGAATAGTTGTGAAGCACCATAGGTTTTTGGTCCATAAATAGCTTTCAGGGAATCATAAAAGCATTTTGGATTGTTACTGTCAGCATAAAACTGAATTTCATCTGCCTTTCTACTGATCCAGGAATCCTGCATTTCTCTAAGCTTTGCTTGGACTTTGCTTTTGATGAAATTAAATACTGCCTTGTTAGAGGTGGATGAATTATCTTGATGGTAAATCCTGTGGAGTTCTCGTTTTTCATTTAACAACTTCTGAATTTCCAGATCATTTTTATCAAACCAGACTTGGTGTTTGTGAGTGTTCTGACCCAAATGAGAAAATGCAAATCTCTGAGAGCTGCCCACTCCCTTTCTGCTCCACTGTTGCCAACTGTGTGTTGTTGGCTCAACTTACCCTCCAAGTCAGCAGCAAACTGTTCATGCTCAGAGAAAAGCTCTAATTTGTTGACATTAATTGACATTAATTCTTCTAGTAGTCATTTTACTTCAGGGGCAGTGCTTTTGACAAATGTAAATATTTACCTTGGAAAGGATAAGTCTATGATAAGTCTAGAACCCTGCACCACACATTGCCTTTGTCACTCTTACATCTTGTCTGTTACTTCTCCTTACAACCACATAATCTATTAGATGCCAGCGTTTGCTGCGAGGGTACTTCCCTGAAGTCTTATTGCGTTTAGGTAAACAAATAAGAAGGTCACACAATGTACAAGTCTTCAGCAGAACATGACCATTGCTGTTGCTGTTTCCAACTCCATTCTTGCCTAGGACTCCCTGCCAAGTCTGGTACTCTGAACCTATTCTGGGATTAAAGTTATTTTTTAAAGACATAATTAAAGAATTATAAGCTTGTCCTCTTTTGGCACATGGACTATAAGGGTCTCTAGGTCTTCATAAAAGTTTTCTTTGATTTTATCAGGGTTTGGCCTAACAATTAACACAAAAAAAACCACAGATGCTCCATCAGGCACCACCATACCATCCATATGTGGAACTATTGGTTACAGCGAATGGAAAAGTTCTGAAAGCTGTGGATAAGTTCACTTACCTTGGTAGTGTACTTTCCAGGGATGTACACATTGACAATGAGGTTAATGCAAACCTTGCCAGAAGGACTAGTTCAGTGTTTGGGAGACTCTGGAGAAAGGTTTGGGAGAGAAGAAGTATTAGACTGACTACCAAATTGAAGGTCTTTAGAGCCATTGTGCTGACCTCATTGTTGTGTGCTTGTGAAACATGAACAGTCTACCAGTGCCATGCCAGGAACCTGAATATCTTCCACTTGAACTGTCTTAGGAAGATTCTAAGGATCACCTGGCAGGATAAGGTACCAGACACTGAAGTCCTTGTTTGAGCTCAACTGTCAAGTATTCAAGCTATTCTTCAGAGAGTACAACTCCAATGGGCTGGCCACATTGTTTGAATGCCAAATGTATGCTTGCCAAAAAGTTATTTTTGTGGAGAACATGCATGGGGAAGGCAATCACATAGTGGCCGGAAGAAACCATACAAGGACACTCTCAAGGTCCCTTTCAAGACCTTTGGATTTGCCTGTGCAACATGGGAGATACTGCCACAGGATTGCTCAGCATAGCGTACTAGGAAAAGGTGCTGTGCTCTTTGAGCAAAGCAGAATTAAGGCAGCACAAAGGAAATACAGGATGTGCAGATTTGGGATATCCACCCCAAATATTCATATGGACTATCTGTGCCCAACATTCTGAAGTTATATTGGTCTGATCAGTCACAGTCAGATACACTGAAATTTCACTTTACAATGGTGATATCATTTTGGTCCTCTTCAAAGAAGAAGGACAAACCAACTGATGAATCGCTTTGTAAAGAGAGTGTTTTATTTGCATTTACTGGAGTTCAAATGGCAATGCTTAATTAGAGTTAGCATGTAATAATGGACACAGTATTGGACTTGAAGTTAGGAAGAAGTATTACATCTAATCTATCCTATCTCAAGCTCTTATTAGGTGTGGAAAAATCACCTACCGTCTTTTAGCCTCACTTTCCTCATCTGTAAAATGGGAATAACAACAGAAATAATAATATTTATTATTATATATATTATAATACATAATAATAATTATTTTTTTTATTATTATACTTACCTAACAGGATGTTTCAAGTATTAAAGGGGATACCAGTAAAGTACTTTGCACACCTTAAATTGTTATATAAATGTTAGTTCTTGTTATTGAAAACATTCAAAAATCTTCATTTTGTATTTCTTTTATGTAAAGTACATGGTTATGATATAGTACTTTGTGAAAGAGATAATATACTTTGTTTTGAGGAACAAATTTAGTTGCACATACTCGTTGGTTAAAGGTCTCGAAAACAAGCCATCTCATTTTTGATAATAGCACCTTTGACTTTGCAACAGAAATAAATGAACAATTTTGAGTTATTCTGACAATAAATATAGTGACTTTTCCTTTCAAAATCACAAATTCAAATGCTCAAAACTTTGTAAATGAAACTGAGTCTTTTGGATAATCTGATCATCAGGATAATCCATCTGCCAAGGTTTTTCTTGACAAACTAAAGAAACATTAGCATCCATCCACCTGTGTCTATGGTATCAGACCAATTCTCCTTGGCAACATACTGTTTTTCCTCAGCAACAATCCATCTGTCCATATTATCAATCCAGGTTTGTTTTGGTTTGGGTTCTGGGTTTTTTGTGGTTGTTGTTTTATTTTTCTGAATAAAGGTCATATCTTTCCAGGTCTCATTAGTACTATTTTATTAGACTAGTAATACATTAAAAGCAGTGTATTACCTCAAATCACTCTTTTACAATAGACTAAATAGTCAATTCTCTCATATTTTGAGGAGCATCCAAACTCCATACTGGAATGGTATGGTTCATACTGGAATGGTTCTTTAGACTACAGTAGACTAAATAGTCAATTCTCTCATATTTTGAGGAGCATCCAAACTTCATACTGGAATGGTATGGTTCATACTGGAATGGTTCTTTAGACAATATAATTGAGCACATATTAAAATCAGAAATACCTTATAAATATTCTCTTATCATAGCTTTAACTTGTGGCATTGTTTTCCGTGGCTACTATGGGAAGAGTTGAGGGTAATATGCATATGTTGTACTTGGACAAATTTCATGCTAAACTATAACATAGGGTTCTAGTTGGATTCTGAAAATACCTGTTGAAGATTTTCTTCTGCAAAAATCTACTGCTGCACCTTCCAAAGTGACTTCTACAAAACAATTCATATATGCACCTTCATACCACTCTTCTTTTGGGAAGCTTGCTTTCTAAATACCATTGTAAATAAAAGCAACATATATTTCTATTAATGTTTTAAGTTTTTCAGAGTACAAAATCTTACTTAAATCTTACAATATTCCTGTCAAGCATGTCATCTAGATAGGCTGATCCGTGATTTATGGATAAGGCAAGTAAGACTTAGAACTATTAAGTCATTTGCCTATTGTCACATACACAGTAAATAGTGAAGATGAGATTGTAATCTATGAATTTTCTGATTCTGGATCTAGCACTCATTCCACTGTAAGAAACTCTCTATGCCCTACTAATAGAGCAATTTGCCTTATGATGAATACGGACTTCATGAAGGCTGAGACCTTGTCTAAACAAAAATTTTATCTCTCCCTAATCTCCACCTATATACAAACTAAGGTCCTTAAGTATTTTTTCCAGTGAATTATTTAATTAACCAATTGAATTAAGACAGGCAGAGTTCTGCACAAGAGTGATTTCAGTTATAGGCCATAAAAAGAAGTGATGCTTCATGTTAGCAATGAAAAAGAAAACAAGATGGAGTAGATAGGCTATAAAGAGCTCATTAAAAAATACCAATCCCTTTGCAATGGAAGAGAAAGAAAACAATGTGAATAATTTATTTATTTATATTGTGTGTATTTCTCTTCAATATCCTATGCAAAGTAGGTTCTTCACAAAGTTTTGCTTAGTAAATAAATGAATAAAAAAATGAAACTGCCAATACAGGTATAAACATATAATAGGACCAACTTTTCAGTAAAATGACAGATACACTTTTTATTATGGTTTATATGGTTACCACAGGGTAACAAGTCAGAACTAATTCTGAGATTGTTTCCTATAAGTTTCAGGTAGCCTTCTATAAATTTATAATATTACTAACTATGCTAGGCTTATTTAACAAATATATCCATACACTACCATATCAGTAATTATAGTTTGAAATAATGTGTTCCTCAAATGTCTCAAGTCTTGAAATTCATTTGATAGGGAAAGAAAAATGTCCATTACAAAATTCTAACCAGCGATCTTTATTTTTTTTTGTCCAGTAATGGTCATTTTTTAAATTGTATTTATTTATTTATTTTTAGATTTTGACATTCATTTCCACAAAATTTTGAGTTCCAATTTTTCTCCCCATCTCTCCCCTCCCCCGAACTCATAATACTTTGCATTATGATTGCCACTTCCCTCAATGTACCCTCCTTTGTATCACACTCCACCCTTCCTTTATCCTCATCTTCTCTCTTTTCTTGTAGGGAAAGATAAATTTCTATACCCTATTGCCTGTGTTTCTTATTTCCCAGTTATATGCAACACTAATTCTCAACATTCGTTTCCAATACTTTGAATTCCAACTTCTCTCCCTCTCTCCCTCCCTCCCTAACCATCCCCACTGAGAAGGCAAAGAAAAATACATATGTGTTGTTTTGCAAAACACTTTCATAATAATCCTGTTGTGTAATACTAACTGTATTGCCCTCTCTCCTACCCTGTTCCCCGCATTTTTATTCTCTCATTTGACTTTGTCCCTTCCCAAAAGTGTTTACATCTAGTTACTCCTTTCTCCCATTTGCCCTCCCTTCTATCATCACCCTCACTCCACTTGCCCTCTCCTCCCCTACTTTCCTGTAGTGTAAGATAGATTTTCATACCATGTGAGCATGTTATTCCCTCCTTAAGCCATACATGAAAAAGGTAAGCTTCACTTTTCCCCTGTCACCTAATCCCTTTTCTCCTCAATTGAATAAGATATTTTTTATCTCTTTTATGAGTTATAGCCTGCCTCATTCCATTTCTCCCTTTCTCCTCCCAGTATTTTCCTCCTTCACCCCTTAATTTTTATTTTTTTATGAATATCATCTCTTCTGATTCAACTCAACCTGTACTCTCTGTCTATATATATATATATATATATATATATATATGATATATGTGTGTGTGTGTGTGTGTGTGTGTGTGTGTATAATCCCTCCACCTACCCAAATACTGAGAAAAGTCTCAAGAGTTACAAATAATACCTTTCCATGTAGGAATGTAAACAGTTCAGCTTTAGAAAGTCTTTTATGATTTCTCTTTCCTTTTTACCTTTTCATGCTTCTCTTGCTTCTTGTTTTTGAAAGTCAGATTTTCTCTTCAATTCTGGTCTTTTCATCATGAATGCTTGAAAGTCATCTATATCATTGAATGATCATTTATTCCCTTGAAGTACTATACTCAGTTTTGCTGGGTAGATGATTCTTCAGTTACTTTGACTTGTGAAATATCCTATTCCAAGCCCTTTGATCCTTTAATGCAGAAGTTGCCAGATGCAGTGTTATCCTGATTGTATTTCCACAAAGCTCAAATTGTTTCTTTCTAGATGCTTCCAGTATTTTCTCCTTGACCTGGAAACTCAGAAATTTGGCCACAATTTTCCTAGGAGTTTCTAGCTTCAGGTCTCTTTCAGGAGATGATTGGTGGAGTCTTTCAATATTTATTTTGCCCTCTGGTTCTAGAATATCAGGACTGTTTTCCTTGATAATTTCATGAAAGATAGTGTCTAGGCTCTTTTTGATCATGGCTTCCAAGTAGTCCCATAATTTTCAAATTGTCTCTTCTGGATCTCTTTTCCAGCTCAGTTGTTTTTCCAATGACATGTTACACATTATCTTCTATTTTTTCAAACTTTTGGATTTTCTTTTCTAATTTCTTGATTTATCTCATAGTCATTAGCTTCCCCTGAACTCCACTCTCAGTTTTAAAGAACTATTTTGATCAATGAGTTTTTGAACTTTCTTTTCCATTTGGGTAATTCTGCTTTTTAAAGCCTCCTTCTCCTCATTGGCTCTTTCGACCTCTTTTTCCAATTGAGTTAGACTCTTTTTAAAGGTTTTCTTTTCTACAGCATTTTTTTTTTGTTTTCTCTTAGCAGGCTGCTGACATGCTTTTGAAGCTCGTCTATGGCCTGCGCCGATTTCATATTCATTTTGAAAGTACTGTAGACAAAGGCCTTGACTTCTTCTGACAGTATGCATTGTTCTTCCTCATCTGAAAGGATGGGAAGAGACACCTGTTCATTAAGAACATAACATTTTATGGTCTCATTTTTTTCCCTTTTTTGGACATTTCACCATCCAGTTACTTGACTTCTGAATCCTTTGTTAAGAGGAGGGTCCTAGTGCTCTTCCTCTCCCCAGTACCATGCTTAAGGCTGAGATTCATATCAGCTGTTAAACTCCCCCAGGGGCTTTGGGTGGGGGCAGGGCTGCCACTGAGGGCTGAAGTTCAGATCAACTGTTCAATTCCACCAGAGGCTTTAAGCTGAGCTGGCTGGAAAATGTTCTCAGGCTGCTTCTACATAGCTGCCCACCATTCAATTCTGTCACTGCTTGAGGCCAGTAGGCCTGTCTCCCAGCTGGGAAAGTCCTCCCACACTGATCTTTGGAGCTTTCTATGTGTGCTTGTGGGTTGAGGGATCTGGGACCCTCCCTGTTGGAAACTCTGCCCCAGAGGTCTGTTCAGTTCTTGTTCCTCCCAGTGCTGCATGGCAAGGGCTGGACTTGGCTCCATGAAGCATCCCCTGAGATAAACATTTTCTGCAGACCTTCCAGGTTACCTTCGGCTGGAAACCTCTTTCACTCTATTGTTCTGTGACTTCTGCTGCTCTAGAATTTGTTGAGAGTCATTTTTTACAGGTATTTTGTGGGCTGTGGTGGAAGTGCTAGGGTATATGTATCTTTCTACTCCACTATCTTGGCCCCACCTCCACCAGTTATCTTTATTTGAGCACTCTGTAAATTTGTTGTTGATAGTTTTCAGACTAAAAACACCTGCTTCTCAAGAGAGTCCAAATTAATCTATTCTTAATTGGATCATGGAATACCAGATTATTATGCCTGTGATTTTTACTTGTTTATTTAGTTTAGAATTGTTAGTAGCATTGTAAAGAGTCAACAATCATCTCCATTTTTTGTCTCTGCATTTTTGGGGATGTGGGATTTGTAGGGGTTTGTTAGATACGGGAAGGTTGTGTGGTTTGTTTGTTTTCTAGTATATAGTCATTATTTCTGCATTTATCTGTTAGATAGACAACTAATGATATCTGTGTAGAAGGAGATATGTCAGGCTATCCTCTATGCCAAATTACAAGAGAAATAAGAAAGATGAAAAAGACATTGTTTGTAACTATAGTAAAAACAACCTGCTCCTTTTAATTTTTCAAATTAAATTTGGTTTCTTTTCACTTAACCAAAATTTATTTTCTCTCCCACCTGCCTCATCCCATTCCCAATAAAAAATGAAGAAAAACAAAAGTCTTGTAACAAATATGAATAGCTGAGCAAAACAAATTTCCTTATTGACTATGTCTCCAAAATATTTGTCTTCATCTGTAGGCTGAAACTATCACCTCTCTGTCAGGAGATGGGTAGAATGTTTCATCATAGGTATTCTAACATCATGGTGGTTATTTCAGTGAAAATAATTCTTCATGCTTTTGAAGTTCTTCATCTTTACAATGGTGTTATTATTGCATAAATTCTCCTTCTCATTTTGCTCTCCTCATTCTGCATCTGTTCATTCAAAGTTTCCCAGATTTCTATGAAACTTTATCTCTTATATCAAGATAATATTTCATTACCTCTACATGCCACAGTTTCTCTAGACTTTCCCCAATTGATTGGTACCTCCATGTATTCCAATGCTTTTCGACCAAAGAAAGAATATATATTCATATAGGTATGCATATACATATACACATATACATGTATACATATACATGTATATGTATGTGTATAATCTTTTCTCTCTTCCTTTGACTTCTTTGAGGGGTATAAAAACAGCAATGATATCATTTTGTCAAACAGTATGTACAGTTTATTCCTTTTATGGTATCGTTCCAAATTCTTCTCCATAGTTGTTTGACCACTTAACAGCTCCAGGAATAATGCATTAATGTCACTGTTTTCCCATAGCTACTCAAACATTCATCATTTTCCTTTTTTCTTATTCTCAAAATTAATGTGGGGCGGAATGTTGGAGTTACTTAATTCATTTCTATAATGACTGGTGATCTGAATCATTTTTGAATATATGTCTATTTCTTGTTTTGAATTTCTTGTTCTTAAAACCTACAAATATTTTGACCAATTGTCTTTCAGGGACTAGCCCTTTTTTTGTACAAATTTGTTTCAGTTCCCTATGTATCTTGAAAAAGACACCTTTAGGGGGAGGAGCCAAGATGGCAGAGTAGAAAGATTCACATATGCTAGCTCTGAACCCACAGCCCATAAATTACCTGTTAAAAGGAACTCACAACAAATTCTGGAGCAGTGGAAGCCACACAGCAATGGAGTGGAGGAGATTTCTGTTCCAGAGAGCCGAGAAAAACTGGCACCGAAGGTCCGTCACCACCAGACACAGAGCAGAGGCCAGCCCTGCCCTGGCCGCCCTGGCACTGAATGGAGCGATTCCCAGTGGACCAGATACGGGCAGGCTTCAGGGAAGGAATCTCCGGCAGCTGTGAAAGTCCCTCCACCCACAGGTGCTACAGGTCAGTGAGAGAGACTTCTGGGCTGGCTGAGAGGGGAGCGGGGTGTACTCACAACTCAGGCCCCCTCAGGAGGCAGCAGCTGGGGTAAGCAGCAGACCGGAGCTGGGCTCCATTACTGAAGGTCTCTGTATAAACCCCCTGAGGGAACTGAGCCAGGGAGGTGGCCATGTTCTGCCCTGAGAACCTGAACTTAATCACACATTGAATAGGCGCCCCACCCCCTGCTGAAAGCCCTGAGGTTGGGGAGCAGCATTTGAATCTCAGATTCCAAGCACCAGCTGGGCAGATCTAGGCGGGGGTGGAGAGGAATCTCACAAGTCAAGTAACTGGCTGGGAAAATGCCCAGAAAAGGGAAAAATAAAATAAGACCATAGAAGGTTATTTTCTTGGTGACCTGATGTTTCCTCCTTTCCTTTCTGATGAGGAAGAACAATGTTTACCATAAGGTAAAAACATAGAAGTCAGGGCCTCTGTATTGCAAACGTCCAAAATAGATATCAAATGGGCTCAGGCCATGGAAGAGCTCAAAAAGGATTTTGAAAAGCAAGTTAGAGAGGTGGAGGAAAAACTGGGAAGAGAAATGAGAGAGATGCAAGAAAAGCATGAAAAACTGATCAAAACCTTGATAAAGGAGACCCAAAAGTATGCTGAAGAAAATAACACCTTGTAAAATAGGCTAACTCAATTGGCAAAAGAGGTTCAAAAAGCCAACAAAGAGAAGAATGCTTTCAAAAGCAGAATTAGCCAAGTGTAAAAAAGAGGTTCAAAATAGTTCTCTCACTGAAGAAAATAGTTCTCTCAAAATTAGAATGGAACAGATGGAGGTTAATGACTTTCTGAGAAACCAAGAAATCACAAAACAAAACCAAAAGAATGAAAAAAAATGGAAGGTAATGTGAAATATCTCATTGGAAAAACAAGTGACCTGGAAAATAGATCCAGGAGAGACAATTTAAAAATTATGGGACTACCTGAAAGCCATGACCAAAAAAAGAGCCTAGACATCATCTTTCATGAAATTATTAAGGAAAACTGCCCTGATATTCTAGAACCAGAGGGCAAAATAAGTATT
>CM053771.1:325394943-325465097 GCA_028658325.1 Potorous gilbertii
CTTTTCTGGGCATTTTCCCAGCCAGTTACTTGACTTCTGAGAGTCTTCTCCACCCCTGGCCTAGGTCCTCCCAGCTAGTACTTGGGGTCTGAGATTCAAATACTGCTCCCCAGCCTCAGGGCTTTTGGTGGCAGGCCTGGCTGCTACTCAGGGTAAGATTAAATCAGGTTCTCAGGTGGAGGCAGGGCCGCCTCCCAGGCTCAGTTCCCTCAGGGGGATTATGCAGAGACCTTTTGTAATGGAGCTCCTGCCTGCTCTGGGAGCCTCTGGCCACCTGCTGCCTCTGCCACTGCCTCTGCTGCTGCCACCCGAGGGGGCCTGAGTCCCGGAGACACCCTGCTCCCCTCTCAGCCAGTCTAGACGTCTTTCTCACTGACCTGTGAGTCTGTGGGTGGAGGGACCTTGGAAGCCGCTGGATATTCCGTCCCTGAAGCCTGCTCTCGGATCTGCTCTCTCCTCTCTGTGCCATGGCCAGGGCAGGGGAGGGGAGGGCTCTGCTCCCGTCTGGGGTGCGATGGACCTTTGGGATCGGTTTTTCAGGGCTCTCTGGAATGGAAATCTCCTTCACTGTGTTGCTGCACGGCTTCCACTGTTCCAGAGTTTGTCGGGAGTTCTTTTTAGAGGAAATCCATGGACTGTGGCTTCGGAGCTAGCATAAGTGAGTCATTCCACTCTGCCATCTTGGCTCCGCCCCTCTATAGTGATCTTTTTAGATTTGCAAGATGCTATGTTATTTCATTAGACCTCCACAACAACTCCACTCCATTTTCAGATAGGGAAACTGAAGTTGAGAGCCATTAAATGATTTGTCCAGAGTAACATAGTAAGATTTTGAGTGTGCTTCCAAATTCAAAACTTCCTAACTCTAAACTCAGGATTATTTCTACTGTT
Organism: Potorous gilbertii; assembly: GCA_028658325.1. Lineage (NCBI taxonomy): Eukaryota > Metazoa > Chordata > Mammalia > Diprotodontia > Potoroidae > Potorous > Potorous gilbertii. The sequence goes on from CM053771.1 coordinate 325,395,835, forward strand.
TAATCTAGCTATAGGCCATTATAATAATCCAGAGGAGGTGATTAGGACCCGAATAAGTTGGGTAATCACATGAGTGGGGAGATGGATGAGATGTTGTAAGAAAGGTGTTGTGGAAGTAAGATTAATAGTACTTAGTACCTGACTGGATTTAGGAAGTTGAGGGGAAGTTAAAATGATTCCAAGGCTTAAAACTTGAGTGACTTGAAGAATGGTGGTATCCACAATAGAAATAATGAAGTTAGGAAGAAGGATAGATTGCAGGGGAGACGACAATGACTTAGATTTTTTTAGATGCTGAGTTTGAGGTGCCAATGGAACACTTAAGTTGAGATGTCTAGCAGACAGTTATTTCATATTGGTAGAACTCAGGAGAGAGTTTTACAATCTACCATAAATCCATAGATTTGGAAGTCATCTGCTAAAGATGATAATTGAACCCATGAAAGCAGGTGAGATGTGAGAGAGGAAGAGATATAAAAGGAAAGAAAGAGAACTCAAGACAAATCCCTTTAATATGCTTGTATATTTGAAGTAGGATATGTCATCCAGCAAAGGAAACAAAGAAAATTTGGACAGATAGGCAGGGACAGAACTAAGGGAGAAAATGTCAAGCCAATGTATGGGGGAATATCTAGAAGAGAAAGCAATGAATACTGTCAAATGTTTCAGAGAGGATCACAGGTTTGAGAAGGGGCCCATTACATTTAACAGTTAGGAGTAATCTGTTCAAAGGTTAATATATCAATATACTAAGTATAGGTAAGGTAAATGAGAGGAGTTTTCCTCATGTAAATCCTCTTAAGTTGTAGGATATGTTAGAAAAGGAGGGGAATCTCATATAAGTAGGGGCAAAGAATCCAAAAAAGAGCCCAAGTGGCCCACATGGTAATGACTCCACCACATCCTCCCAGATCCTTGGCCAAAGTTCTCCTTAAATAGTTTGTGTTTCATAAATGTATATATATATATATATATATATATATATATATATATATATATATATATACATATAAAATATATATTTATATATATATGTGTGTGTGTGTATATATATATACACATACATATAAACAAACATACATGTATGCATGCATATGCACACATATACACATATATTTGTATATACACACATGTAGACTTCTTAATCACTTTAGGTTGTTATAATTTCTCTGTTAATAATCCTTTCTGCTTATCAACTGAAACTCATTTCTGAGTTGTTACACAAACTGCCTAACCTAGGGGAGAGCACTACTCTTCCTCAGTCTCACACTAAAGCAGAATGTGTCTTTGTCTCCCTCTATCTAGGCATAAACATTTTGCCACACTACCATCTGCATTGCTGACATTAACCAAGGAACAAGAATGGGTGGCCACCAGTTTTATGTAAACAGGAAAAATAAATTTTACTGGGTATTTGCACAGGCAGAAATCAATGGGAAGGAGAACATGGCAAATACTTCTAAGGAGTGGGTCAATTAACGGGAGTAGTTTCTAGCACTCTTGCAGAGGTAATAGGATAAGAGACATACCCTGCCAATTATCCCATTTAATATTTCATTATTTTTTTTCCTCTTCAAGTCCAGCTTCTATCTGCTCATCACCATAATATCTTCATCAAAATCAGCAGCAACAGAAGTGGCTCATTATAGCCTCTGAAAATGCAGAATGTGAGGAGAAAAAGACCAAGACTTCCTGGAACCTGCCTATATTATCCAAAGACAGAAAGTAGGGTTTTAGCTATGAACTCACAAGTTCTAAACAACCAAGTCTTCTCCTTACAGTGTCTTTCTCTCAGAAATATCCAGAGAGAATTTTTCAGAAATCCCAGCTCCAAAGTGGTACTAACTGGTGGCCTCTTGGGAAATATCTGCTGGCGTGTTTCATGTCAATGTCATGGAACTCAATTCAAGTTAAAAACACCATAATTTTATTGTGACTTTTTTTATTATTTTTATTTATTTTGTTATCTATTTCCCAATTACATGTAAAATTTTTTTAGCAAATTTTTTTCAAATATTGAGTTCCGAATTCTCCCCCTCCCTCTAGTATTTCCATCACCCACTGAGAAGGCAAGGAATTTGATTTCGATTATACATGTTTGCAAAACAAGTTTCCATATTAGACATATTGTAAAAGAAAATGCAAAAAAACCAATAACAAGTAAAAAAAAATAAAAGTATGCTTCAATCTGCATTTAGAATACACCAGTTCTCTCTCTCCAGAGTCAGATAGCACTTTTCACCATTGGTCTTTTGGAACTGTCTTGGTTCATTGTCTTGATAAGATGAGCTAAGTATTTCTTAATTAATCATCCTTATAATATTGCTCTTACCATGTACAGATTTCTCCTGATTCTGCCCACTTCCCTTTGCATGAGTTCCTGTAAGTCTTAGTAGGTTTTTCTGAAATCGTCTTGTGCATCATTTCTTATAACACAAAAGTATTCTAGATAATCACATACCACATCTTTAGCCATTCCCAAATGGATAGGAATGTACTCAATTTCCAATTCTTTGCTACTACAAAAAGAGGTGCTATATGTATTTTTGTGTAAATACATCCTTTTCCCTTTTTTTATGGTCTTTTAGAAATAGAGACTCAGTAGTGGTGTTGCTAAGTCAAAGAGCAGGTGTAGTTTTAAGGTTCTTTGGAGGTAATTCAAAATCTTTCTCCAGAGTTCACAACTTTACCAAGTGCATTAGTTACCCAGTTTTTCCACATCCACTCCAACGTTTGTCATTTTACTTTCCTGCCATATTAGTCAATTGAGAGATGTGAGATAGTATGTCAGAGGTATTGTATTTTGCATTTCTCTCATTCATATTGACCTAGAGCATTTTTATGTGACTATTTTGATAGTCAAAGATAGCTTTTATTTCTTCTTCTGAAAAGTGCCTGTTCATGTCCTTTGACCATTTGTCAACTCAAAAACAGTTTTTATTTTATGAATTTGACTCAGTCACTTTTGTATTTGAAAAATTAAGTTTTTATCAGATAAATATGCCATTAAAATTTTTCTTCAAGTTTTCTGTTTTCTTTCTAATTTTGGTAAAGTTAATTTTGTGGAAAAAAATTAACTTCATGTAATCAAAAGTATCTATTGTACTTCCTGTCAAACCCTCTATCTGTTATTTGGTCATAAACTTTCCCTTATTCATGGATCTGATGGGAACATTTTTCTATGCTCTCCTAATTTTTATATGATATTACCCTTTGTGTCTAGTCACTTATCTATCTTGCCCCTATCTTGGTGTACAGTCTAAGATGCTGGTCATTGATAATTTCTTCCAAACTCTTTTCTAGTTTTCCCAGAAATAGTAGTCAAATGAGAGTTCTTCTATACCCAGAGGGGGATCAAAGTGTGCATACTCTTTGATCCAACAATATTACTAGGTCTGTATTTCAAAGACATCATAAAAAAGGAAAAAGGTTCTACATGTGCAAAATTATTTACAGCATCTCATTTTGAAGTGGCAAAGAATTGGAAATTGAGGGAATGGCCATCATTTGGGGAATGACTAAACAAGTTGTGAAATAGTAATATAATTGTGCTATCAGAAATGATGAGCACGTTGATTTCAGAAAAATCTGGAAAGACTTAAGTGAACTGATACTAAGTAACGTGAACAGAACCAGGATACATTGCCCACAATAACAGCAAAATTGTTTGATGATCAACTATGAATGACTTAGCTCTTCTCAGCAATGCAATGATCCAAGACAATTCCAAAAGACTCACGACTGAAAAAAGTGACAAAGAAGATCAAAACACACACTCAGACAACATCAAAGTCAAAACTCCTACATCTGAAGTCTCCAAGAAAAATATGAATTGATGTCAGGCCATGGAAGAGTTCAAAAAGGATTTTGAAAATCAAGTAATAGAGATAGAGGTACAATTAGGAAAAGAAATGAGAGTGAGGCAAGAAAATCATGAAAAATGAGTCAACAGTTTGGTAAAGGAGACACAGGAAAAATACTGAATAAAATAAAACCTTAAAAGGAGAATTGGCCAAATAGAAAAGGAGGTCCAAAAGTTCATTGAAGAAATAATTCCTTGAAATTTAGAATGAAGTATATGGAAACTAATGACTCTATGAGGAAATCAAGAAACAATAAAACAAACAAAGAGAATGAAAAAATAAAGGACAATGTGAAATATCTCACTGGAAAAACAACTGACCTGAAAAATAGATTCAGGAGAGATAACATAAAAATTACTGGACTACCTGAAAGCCATTATCCAAAAAAAGACCAAGACATCATCTTTCAAGAAATTATCAAGGAAAACTGCCCTGATATTCTAAAACCATAGAATAAAATATCCCAAAAACGAAATGGACTTATATTTACAAAAATATAGCAGCTCTTTTCTTGGGAAGGAAGGGCATCAAAGAATTAGAAATTGAATGGATGGCCATCAATTGAGGAACAGCTGAAGAAGTCGTTGTATGTGATTATGATGGAGTACTATTGTACCATGAGAAATGATGAGCAAGATGCCTCAGAAAAATCTGGAAAGACTGGCATGATGCAAAATAAAATGTACTGTGTACAAAGTAACAACATATGGTATGATGATGAGTTTTGAATTACTTACCCATTCTCAGCAATACAAAAATCAAAAACTATCCATCCCCAGAGGAAAAAAACTGATGGTATATGAATGTAATTGAAGCATATTTCTTTTTGTCTATGTTTTCTTTCACGGTATGACTATTATGAATATGTTTTGCATAATTGCAGATGTATAAGATATATCAAATTGCTTGCCTCCTCAATGAGGGGGATGGGGAGGAAAGAGCAGGGAGAATTTGGAACTCATAGTTTTAAAAACAAAAGTTAAAAATTGTCTTTACATGTGACAGGGAAACAAAATACTAAATAAAAGCTAAAAATAAGCATTGAAATCTATTTTCATATGTAACTGGGAAAAAAATACATAATACTATTTACCAAAAAAAGAGAAACAAACAACCAAATCTGAGTTTTAACCCCAAAACTTTGGATCTTTGGGTTTGTTAAACACTAGATTGCTATGTTCACTTACTATTGAATATTATGTGCTTAATCTATTCTACTCATCCATCACTCTGTTTCTCAGTCGGCATTAGATTGCTACATTGTAATACAGTTTGAAATTTGGAACTACTAGGCTCCCTTTCTTCGCATTTTTTTTTCATTTATTCCCCTAATATTTTGACTTTTTCTTTTTCTGAATGAATTTTATCAGTATTGCAAAATAAATTTTGGTAATATAATTGGTTTGCCATTGAATAAGTAAATTAATTTAGGTTGAATTGTTATTTTTATGTTGGCTTAGAATATCCATGAACAACTAAAACTTGTGCAATTGTTTAGATCTGAGTTCATCTGTGTTAAAAGTGTTTTGTAATTGTGTTCACATAATTTCTGGATTTGTCATGATATGTAGACTCTCAAGTGTTTTATAGAATCTGTAGTTATTTTCAATGGAATTTCTCTGTCTCTTCCTGCTTGTTTTTGTTAGGGGTGTATAAAAAATGCTGATTATTTACATGGGTTTATTTTCTGTCTTGCAACTTTGCTAAATTTGTTAATTGTTTCAGCCATTGTTTTACTTGATTCTCCAGAGTTCCCCAGACATAGCACCATATCATTTACAAGGAGTAAGAGTTTTACTTCCTCATTGCCTATTTTTGTTACTTCAATTTATTTATCTTCTCATCACTATGACTAGCATCACTATTGTAATATGAAATAAAAGTGGTGATAGCAGACATCCTTGCTTCACTCCTGATCATATTGGAAACACTTCAAGTTTATCCCAAATTACAGAAAATATTTGCTCTTGGTTTTAGATAAATGCTAATTATGGTTTTAAGAGAGTATCCATTGATTCCAGTACTTTCTAGTGTTTTAAATAGGAATGGCAATTGCACTGTATCAGAAAGCTTTTCTTTACTATCTATTGATATCATTACATGATCTTTGTTCTTATTGATATGGTAAATTATGCTGATGGTTTTCCTCACATTGAACAAAATGTGCATTTCTGCTATAAATTCCACCCGGTCATAGTGTATAATTTTTGTGACATATTACTGTAATCTCCTTACAAATTTTTATTTAATATTTTTGCATCACTATTCATTAAGGAAATTGGTCTATTGTTCTCTTTCTCTTTTTAAAGACAGGGTTATTTAAGTACTCTATTTCCTTTTCTGTCAATCACGTCAGCTTACATTTTTGTAAAATATGCATCTATTTCACTTACACTGTCAGTTTTACCAGCATATAAATGGACAAAATAACTCCTAATAATTGCTTTATGTCACCTGCATTGGTGGTGTCGCCATTTTTTTTTTCATTTTTAATGTTTCCTTTCCTTTTTTTAACACAAATTACCCAATAATTTATCTATTTTTTTCATAGAAGCAACTCCTAGTTTTATTTAGTAGTTCATTTCTTTTAACTTTCAATTTTATTTATCTCTCCTTTGATTTGCAGTATGTCCATTTTAGAGTTTAATTGGGAAATTAAAATTTTTCCTTTTTCTAGTTTTTTTAGTTGGATGCACAGTTCCCTGCTCTATACTATCTTTTATTAATAGAAGCATTTAGACATATAAATTCCATACATACCACTTTGGTTGCATCTCAAAAATTTTGAAATGTTGTCTAATTGTTGCAGTTCTCTTCAATAAAATTGTTGATTTTTGTTTTGTGATTCATTCTTTGTGATTAGATTACTAAATTTATGTTTAAATTTTAATCTATACTTATGATTCTAAAATGTAGCTATTATTGCCTTATGCTCTGAAAATAGTGTATTTAAAACTTCTCCTTTGCTACATTTGGTTGTGAGATTTTTATCCCCTAATACACTGTCAGTTTTTGTGAAGATGTCATGTACACCCGAGAAAAAGTTATTCTCCTTTCTATTCCCAGGCACTGTTCTCTAACGGTCTATCAGATCTGATTTTTCTAAGATTATGTTCTTATCTTTGCTTTCTTTTTCTAATTTATTTTAGGGTTTGGTTTATCTAGTTCTGAGAGGAGGAAGTTGAGGTTGTCCACTGGTTTACTTTTACAAACTGTACCCTATTTTCTTCTGTTTTTGATTTTATCTTTTTTATCCTATCTATCCTCTAAAGTTGTTTTGCTTCTACCTTCCGCTTTCTTTTATCTGCCCTCCCTTTTATCAACCTCCTTTTTTCTCTTATCCTCTCCCCTCATCCTTCTTGACAGATAGGTTTCCATTATCAATTAAGTAAGTAGATATCTGTTTCCCTTCTTGGACCAATTAGATGTGAGTGAAGTTCAAGAATTGTCTGACTCCTCCCCCACCATTTTCTCCTTTACTGTAAAAGCTTTTCCTTGCTTGACTTTTTATGTAAAATAATTTCTCTTTCTCACCTATCCATTTTTTACATCATTCTAATATAATCAACTCACTTTTACACCCTCTTTCTATGAGAAATCCTTCTAATTATCCTAATGACTATAAAGTTCTTAGACAATTCATGGATCATATTCCCATATAGAAAGTTAAATAATTTAACTTTATTGAACCCATTATGATTTCTCTTCCCTGTTTGCCTTTTTATGCTCCTTTAAAAATCAAATTTTCTATTTTGCTCTGAGCTTTTCATAAGGAATGCTTGAAAGTCTTCTATCTCATTAAAAATTTATTTTCCTCTAAGGGATTATACTCATACTTGCTGGGTACAATATTCTTGGTTGTAATCCCAGGTCATTGGTCTTAATGAACATCATATTCTAAATTCTCTGCTTCTTTAACATAATAACTGCTAAATATTATGTGACATAGAGTGTAGATCCATGGTATTTAGATTTTTTTCTTTCTTGCTGCTTGAAGTATATTCTCTTTGACCTAGGAGCTCTGGAATTTGGTTATGATGTTCCTGGAACATTTCATTTTGGAATACTTTTTTATTGAAATTCTTTCAATTTCTATTTTGCCCTCTGGTTTTGGGATATCAGAGTAGTTTTTCTTGATAATTTCCTGAAACATGATGTCTAGGTTCTTTCTTTGATGACAGATTTCAGGTAATCCAATAGTTTTTCATTCTTTTGACTTTGTTTTATTGTTCCTTGATGTCTTGTGGAGTCATTTTTCTTCCACTTGCCCAATTCTAATTTTTTCTTTGCTTGGGTTTTGGGGGAAGCAATCAGGGTTAAGTGACAACTTCAGAGTCACAAAGCTAAGTTTTTGAGGCCAGATCCTAGTTCTGATTTGTAAGCAATTACAAATTCAGTGAGCTTTTGTGCCTCTTTTCCCATTTGGCCAATTCTTTTTAAAGAGTTGTTTTCACCAGTGAATTTTTGTCCCTTCTGTTTGCTTCATTTGGCTAATTATGTTTTTAAGGTGTTATTTTCCTCAGTATTTTTGTGTCTCTCTTATTAAACTGTTAATTGTTTTTTTCACAATTTTTTCCTTCATTTTCATTTTTTAATCTAAGTTTTAAAGTAACTATTCTACTCTTTCAGGAATGTTTGTTGGAGTTGTATCCAAATCACTTTTTTGAGGCTTTGCTTGTAGCTTTTTTCACTTTATTTTCTTCTTCCAAGTTTGTGTCTTGAACTTAACTGCCATCATGGCAGATTTTTATGGTTATTTCTTGAGCTGGAATTTTACATAAATGTTTGGTTCTGTTCCATTTGTATGGTGGGGGAAGAGCTTTGTCTGAAGCTTCAGGTTGATTCCTACTACAACTTCAGGTTTTTTCATAGCTAATTCTGGGTGTTTGGAAGTTTCTGATGCGTTGAAGTTGGTATTATCTGGGGAGAAGTGTGTTCACTGCTCTCCTGGCCTGTACTCTGTTACTTACCCAGGAAGGGCTCCTGGTCCCTTGATATTGCAGTCAATACTGCTCCTCAGAGAGATCAAAAACAATATTGCTCCTTAGAGTCCCTGATCCCCCAAAACAGGGAAATGGTAGTGTCTTTCAGGGCTCCTACTCCATCTTGACTGCAAGTGTTTCTCTCTGCCCTTGAACCATGACCTAGAAGTGAGTATAGGCAATGGAGTTGCCAAACAATATCTGCTACAGCTTCTAGTTGTTAGCACAGGTGTCCCCTATAATCTAACTGTTGCTACCATCTCTGGTTTGGAAAGCTCCCAAAGTTGCTGTTGCTTATGTCACCATAATTGTGTCCCACCACTGGTGTTTCACTTACCTTCTTCCCCATATCACATATCTCTCTTTGTAGCCTCATATGTTGTGTAGGGCTAGAAGTATGTCTCACTTTAACCTTAGGTTGACTTTGCATTCCAAAATTGAATCTGAGTTGTTATTTAAAGCCATTTGGAAAGGAATGTTGGGAGAGCACAGCTGAGTGTTTTTCTCTATTCCTCTTTCTTGCAGCCACTCCAGTAACTCTTAAATATACTTTTAAAATCTAGTTGAAAGACTTAAATATCTAATAATCAGGGAATGGTTAAATAAATTCTGGTAAATTAATGTAATGGATTACTCTAAGGCAATTAACATGAACAATTGTAAGAAATACAAAGAGATTGAAAGACCTTTATGAAATAATACAAAGCACATAAGTCAGAACCAGCAAATTAGAACATTCACTAACAATGATCATCTGAGGAAAAATGAGTAGCAATGAATGGACAAAAGATATTGATGGGTACTGGGGGGGGCGTTGACAAAGAGTCATAGCACATTATATAATTAATTAAATTAATTAACAATTGAAGTTACTAAACAAGTATAGTTGTTTGTATTGGTAATGTTTATTAAAAAAAGTTATTTGCTTTTAAAAAAAAAGAAAATACAGATAAACTTAGAAAGAATAATCAAATGGTGGGATTGGAAGTAAATGTTTGAGAAATGAATGGCACATGAGGAAGTAAAAGCAAAGATTGTATTTTAACATCAAGCACCTCATAATTTGAATTACTATAAATAAAATTTTTCTTCTCCTAAGTTAAATTCACATTAGTGGTACAACATTTTTAATATGAATGATGAGTCATGTAAAATTTAGTATTCTGTGTCTGAATGAGTAAACTATGAGTTTATTTCTATACTTGTATTCTCCAGGATTAATTTTTAGAAGTATTTCCTTTTTAAAAAAAATTAACATTCATTTTTAAAATTTAGCTCCAAATTCTCTCCTACCCTTTTGCCTTTCCCCGACCCACTGAGAAGGCAAGTAATATGATACCCTTCATACATGCGAGGTTATGTAAAACATTTTCATATTAGCCATGTTGCAATTTTTTTAAGTTCTGATTGTTACAAAGTCAATGAGGAGGAAAAGGACAATCTGAATTAGAATTCTAAACTCTGAGTGCAGACTGAAGCATATTTTTTCTTTATTTTTCTTGTTACCAAAATTTTTCCAATTCAATTATTTTTCTTGTCATCAAATTTTTTCCAATTCAAATACTTCCTCCTCTGACTCTTTGTAACGTATAGTTTATACACAAAGTTTAGCACTTTATCCAATACTACGTTATACTGTTCTCAAATAGTTTCATACACTTTGTAGGTGACTTCCTAATTAGATCATGTGCTACTTTCTGTATTCCTCAAAGTGCCTATCAGAATACTATGCATGCAGCAGGTATTCAATCTGTGTTTATTGGTTGATTGCTGTGACCTATAAGTGACTAGCTGCTGAAGCTCATAAGGGTGACTTGGAACAAATACTGTATTTAAAACCTGTCCTGTTTTGTTAATGTTTGGGGAGCTTTTCTTCACACTCCCAAACTATCCATTAAGACTAGTTGAAAACTATTTTTTTAAAAAAGAAAAGAACAGAGTGTAAGGAAAGACCTAATTAAAAATTCAAATAAGTGGTAATAGAATGTTTTACACCACTGCTATTTAGAAGCTCTAAAGCACAACATACTGAACTCATATACAATAGAAAAGTAACCAAAATAAACAGCTTTGGACACCAATGCTGAATAGACCTGAAAATCACAAGTAAATTTTCAATGTGAGATTTGCTTCAATATTAATAGAACAATAATTTCTATTAATTTGTAGCGCAACCTAAAGCTATTAGGTTTCTATTTCTCTATATGTTGATGCAAATTAATTTTATTTTATTTTTATCATCTTTTACAAAATAGTAATTTCATTCAAACTGTTACAGATTTTTAGAATACTTATTTTTATATGATAACAATCTGAAGAGACAGGAAAGATAGATACTATCTCTATTTTGTAGGCAAGGAAAAGGAGGGTTGAAGAAACTAAATGATTTGTTCTAAGTCACACATTTTGTGATGGAGCTCGGAATATGCCAGTACTTCAGACTGTCTTTGAGTGTTCCTTCCACTGTACTTTGTGACCTTTTAACCTTCAGCTTAATTCTATAATTTGACATGATACCATTATTATTTCATGTAACTGTCCCAAGTTGCAGACATAGTCTCAAGGGGAAAATTAATTCATTTCCAGAGGATCTGCTTAATCAATTTGACCATGTATTGTCATACCACAAACATCATAGCTAATAATCTAGTTACCAAGGTAACCTGGTGGATTCTGACTAGAAAAGGAGGTCACAGGAAGAAATATTATCTTTGTGGTTCAGTTTGTTAGATTTATAAAATTCGGTTGCATGTGCGCTCAGGTCATATCCCAGAAAGTTTTTCTTTTCTTCCAGATTTCTCAACCTCCTAATATGAACTTATTGCTTCATGATTTTTTTTCTGCAAAGAAAAAAATGTTTGTTTTTGAAAAAAAATCCTTTATTTTTGAAGAAACTAATGATATCACAAATAAGTAAAGTCTTGACCTATGTGTTAATTGAATTTAAGTGAGGTAGAGTTGTGCAAATCATCCACCTCTCTCTTCCAGAGTTATTCAGTCCAATGGCAAGACAAAAGTCAGTTTAACTGGTGATGGCTGGGATGGAGTGGATGATCTTCATAGTTTCAATATCTTACCAAGTTCTAAGTGCTCCATGGAGCTTTAGATGCCATCATGGCTTTTACAAGAAATTGTACTTATCTTCCCATCCCAGGGAGAGATGTCTTCACATGCTTGCAGCAGGTATTTTCCTAACTCACCAATGGGTTTAAAGCTTGTCAATTAACCTTCAAAAAGGTTTAACCCATCTGCAAATATGTTTACCATACTTTTTTCCACTGTACATTCTATAGCTTCTTGGAGATACAGGTGAGAACAGAGTAGACAGGGTGTAGCACCAATGTGATATCCACAGCAGCGTCTATGGGTACTCATGAGTACTTCCAGGGTAGAGTCACAAAATATAAACTCTCTTCCTCAAAGATGAAACCAAGACATTTATTCAAACAACAGAAAGTCAAATACATCATAGTAACCAAGAAATCTATACACATTATCAATACTGGGAACACAGCCATCCCCAAATCTTCCTTCTGTCAGGCCTCCCTTAGGCAAAATCACTCCCTCTCTCACTCTCATGCTAGCTTCTCTGCTCTACTCTGCCTGCTCTCTCTCTCTTTCTCTCTCTCTCTCTCTCTCTCTCTCTCTCTCTCTCTCTCTCTCTCTCACAGCTCCACCTCACTCTCTCTTCCTGCTACAGCCTTCCTACTCTACCAGCTCAGCAAGCTTTTCCCACCAGTGGCTCCATGGGACTCAAACTATGAGTTGAATCAGAGTTCAAAGCAGGTCACGCTGGTTTATTAAGGGGCAGGGAAGGTCTTCAAATTATCTTACCATTACACAGGCAAATACAAAATGTGGTTGAGCAGACCTAAAAGCATTCAGCAAAGCCAAGTGTTAGTTATCCCTGAACACCTCATACTACAAAAGGTAGAATGTAAGGGAAAGCAACCTGGTTAACAGAGTTGTGGTGAAGTTGGTTCTCAATTTTGTAGTACTACCTTCACTCTAACAGGGCAGATTTATATGAACTCTAGGGCTACTTCTAATATTCGTAAAAATGCAGTAGACAAGGACCTTTTATAGCCTACCCATCACTATTTCCCTTAATCATTTTATGTTAGCGACTAATGGAGTGAATACCAATGTTATTTCCAAGGGAACCATTTTATAACAGTCACTTTTCAGTCCCATGAAGCAAGTCATGTGGAATATTCCCCTGTTATTCATCCCATAATAAAAATGTACCTTGAGTTGGGAAGCATGATCTTAGACATTGGTGCAGCTTTGGTTTAAACATAGTTAAAGAAGCATTGCCTTGCTGGTAAATAAAACATAAATTCTAAAGAAAGCAATCTAAATGTTCCCAGTTCCAATGAAGTGCTACTACTCTCCAAGTGAGTGAATTCAAAAGCAAATCCTTTCACAGTATTCTAATTCCCTCTCTGTATGCATTCAGACTCGAATATTTCAAAGTGCTGTTAATGAAAACCTTTTACCTTCCAGTTCTGTATTGAAAATGTAAAAAAGGGACTGGGTACACAGTTTAACATAAAATGCATCAACAATATACAAAGTAGGTTTAGCTGGATTTATTTTTCAGTATGTAAACTGAGCTATTAAAGCACAGCACATTACAATCCACTAAAGTATAATGGCAACTGCTTTACTCCCTGAAATAGATTTTGAATTCTCAACTCTAATAGAGAGATGTCATATATATCCAAAACTAAAGACTAGGTAAATCCCAATTCATTTTTAGAGGACAAGATTTAAATAAGCTATTATTCATGGTAATATTCTAACTGAAAAAAAAGATATGACATTTTAAAGGGAAAGATATTTCAGGTTATATAAATAATGAAAAACTGATTTTGACTTTGAAAGTGAACAATATTGAGTTAGGTTTAATGATTAACTTAAATCTCTTAAGAAAACATAGCTATATATTTAAAATATAAATTTCTAACAGATCTTAAGGTAAATCATTAATGTAGACTTTCATTATACAATAAATGTAGAATGTATGAGTATGTTTCAATAAATTAGAATAAAATGAAAAGTTTTGCCTATTAATTTCAGAAAATATCTAAAATGTTTGATCTTGGAATATTTGAAATTACCTAGAAAATGAGATAAAAATGAAGATCATATTATGGTTTTCTTCAGATAATGGTATATTCTTTCACATGAAGTCATCTCAGTTTTATTTCCTAGGCATGTTCAGCTTTACATAACTAAAAATAATATCCTTGACAAGGAGATAATTACCAATTTTTATCCACATTACTTATTGGTTACTTTGGAATGGGGGAAAAGATGAGGCATATTTAAGAATTTGCCATGCCCCTACTCAGAGGCATATAGAAAAAAATAAGTATCAGAAGCAATGTCATGTGGTGGAGTTGAGGCAGCAGCTTAACAGGGTCATAATTCCTCCATTTGAAAGTGACTTGTCCCCTAAAATGGGGCAACAGCTCCATCTGGTTTAAGATTTCGCACAGAACAAATGTTTTTGATTCCTTCCTTTCAGGGGTGCTGGAGCAGAAGCTTTATCGATTTTTAATTATGTTTCAAAAGGATTCCTAAGTCTTAAAATGGGAAAGGAAAATCTTCAAAACAAGCATTCTGTGCTCTCACTTTCTTCAGACCCTTGTTGATGGACAGATAGGCTTTGTTCATTTCCCATGATGGACAGAATGGCAAGTAACTTTTCTCTCTGTTCTTGTCTTTATCTGTTTTCTCTGTGTCTCTTTTTCTGTTCTGCCTTGAAGAGAGGAGTTAATACCTACCTACATTCCCTTCCCAAAGCACTGATATTAACAAATATGGTAAAAGATACAGGTATAACATTTGAGGTTTTCTGTACTTAAGTGCATTATTCCGAACTCCAGGAAAATCAATTAATCCTCTTAAGGAATGGGCATTGAGGAACAGAATGCATGAGGTCACAAAGGGTGAAAATGATTGCTTCAGTATGAAATGTAACTTCTCCTGCCTCCAAGTTCAATGTTCTTTCCCTCTACCATATTAGTTGGGTGACACCCACAGGGAGATCAAAAGAAGAGAAATAATGACAAAAATTGATCAACGGCAAGGAAAAGATATGCACACACATTTATACATATACATGTATACATATACATACAAAAATATATACATATATGTATGCATGTATAATTATTAATACAAATTTATCAATAAAAAGATCTCATTTTCCCATATCTTTTGTCACATAAACATTACTAACCAAAATGTGATATTGATCACAACATTATCTTTTAAGTAAAGAGAATACAAAGCTTAAAGCTTTTGTGATACCAGTGATCAACAAAGGAGGAAGTGCTGCCCTATCAGTATTTTAAGAAAGTCCTGGATGAACTTGCCTCTGTAGCAGGTACTTTCAATGACAGCCTGATTTATGGAAGAGAGGAAGGCGTGTTGATCCTCTTGTCAATGGAGTTGAACTTGAATCCCACTTCTAGCACTTTTTAAATTTGTGTGGCTTTGGGCAAATCACTCTGGGACACGGTTTCCTCATCTGTACAATGAGAGAGTTAAACTCAATGTTCTCTAAAGTGCCTTCCAAGTGTAAATAGAGGCTCTGAACCAATGTGCTCCAAATTACAATTGGCCTTATGCTTGCTCTATTTTTTTTATGCATGAATTTATTGTGATTTCATGTTGTTTTCTCTCACTTAACTTTCTTGATTCTAGTAACTTCATAAGATGATACATGTAGAGATGGTTTTGAGAGGGCATCTTGTACAACTCCCCATTTTACAGATGAGAAAATAGAGGTCCAGAAAAGTTAGGTGATTTGTCCAAGGTCACATGAACAATAATTAGAGTGCCCAAAGTCAGGTGTTTTGATTCCAAATTCATCACTCTTTTCATTAGACTATATTATTTCCCCAATATCCAACTGGCAGTCTCTTCACTATTACTGGGTCAGGTTACAAAATTATAATTGTCATCCATCATCATTTTCATTAACACAGCTAACTTTTATTCAGTTCAAAATCATTTCTGGAAAAGTCTGAGAAAGAAGATATCCATCCTTTACTGTCTCAGTGGCCCTTGTCCACCCATTTCCATGGACGGAAGAAAACATCATATACACAAGGACAAGAGGACGTGGCAGGCTCACTGTTCCTTTATACAGCTTTTATTGAAAGAGCCAGCACAGCACAGGGTATTTCAAACCTGTGTGCTTTATGTTCCTTGGCACTAACTATTTGTCATCTAGAAAGGAATTTGGCTACCTCCAAGAACTCCAGAGGAAAAGGCAATAAGGGCCTGATCCTTTAGCCCTGATTAGCTGGCACTCATAAGTAACTCACATTGCAGAATCAAGCCATTATTTGTCATCCATGTAGAGAGCTGTGGAGGATCCATTAATCCATTATTTGTGGTCCAATATATTCTTTCTAAATCAGGCTACCTCATAGCCCAATATGTTTCCCTGAAATTTGTGTGTAAGCCCTCATCACATTATGTGGATAAGTAGCTTCTGCAAGGCACTTGACATTTCAGTAAAATACATTGAGAGAGACAGACAGACAGACCGACAGAGAGAGAGATTGACAGAGAGGCAGAGACACACACACAGAGAGAGAGAGAGAGAGAGAGAGAGAGAGAGCAACAGACAGACAGAGAGACAGAGAGATTGTTTAAAAAACTGTCTGTGCATGTGTGTTTAGGGGGAGGATAGGAAAATGAAAAAAAATGAAAGAAAAGTGGAGGAAATGAGCCTACAAGTCTTCTTTAAACTTTCATTAATAATTGGCATGCAGACATGCTTTCTTTTTTTGACTTTCAAATGTTCCTTCCATAATAGGTTGTATTGTCTGAACTGCAATTTATTACAATCAGTCTTGCCTGTAGCAACTGCCTTTATTAAACTATCTTCTCTGTGCACATAATTCTAACACAGCAGGAGGTGTGACATATACATATGGGAATAGATGCCTCCAAACATATTGGAAATATTGCTGATATTGGAAACTGTATCATTGTGGTCATTTAGTTGGTCTTTGTTTCACCACTTCAATTCCTAGAATTAGAGCTATTCCTATGTTTCTTATGTCCTATTCTTTCTGCTCTATTTATAGCAAAATTGGACCCTAGTTCTTCGGAAGGAAAAAAAACTATTTTTCTCTTGTTAAGTTTTCCTTCCCCAAAAGATGTTTCATTATTATTTTTTTTACTCCTCTCTATTTCCTCGCTTCTTGGGTCTTACTACTTAAAATGATTGGCAGATAATCAACTGAGCAAAAGGGAGATAAATGATAATTGCCAGTATCTGAGTCAGATTAGTAAGGTCTATGTGTATGAAAAGGAAAACGATAGTCTAACTAAAAAAGATGTTGCCTAGTTACATGGAAACTAAACACCCTAGGAGGGGAAATCTGTCAGGGAAAACTAGAAGATGTGGAATTTCATGATCCCATGAAAATTATGGAGTTATTCCATTTATTCCAGGTTCGTGTAATGTTTGACTTCCTGTTGAAGGTAGTCTACTAAGTGGAGAATGTGCTGTTTCCAGAACTCAACATGTCTTTGATTTATTCATATTAGTCCTATTTAAGGAGTACATTTTCCCCATCTTCTTTTAAATTCCTTATCTTCCCTCAAGATTCAGATCAGGTACCAGCTCCTCTGTGTAGCCTTCCACAATCATCTCTCCTAGTTGTTAGAATTCTCTCCCTTGAATGTTATTATCTGGTAATTCCTTTGCCCCATTACTCCTTGCATTATGTTATACTTCTCTTTGTACATATTGTATCTTTCTCACAATTAAAGTTCCTTGAGGAAAGAGACTACTTTATTTTTATCTTTGCATTCTCAGAATCTAGGAACATGCCTTGAAGTCCTTATGAGCTTAATAAGCTCTTGTTGAATTGAGTTGAACTGAAGTGAAATGGATGGAATTCAGACACCTACATTCAAAGTAAATTCAACTAAATTCAAATTAATCTTCTTTGTGAAATGATAAAAAAGACATAAAGGACGAATTTTTTTTTTTACTGATTACAACTAAGTAATTGAAGATGAAAACAAAATATAATGGTAAATACAAAAGACAATGTTGACACAGACTTGTTAAAATTATTAGTTTCTTTTAACAACTGGTAAATAACATTGAACATTGTTACATGTGCAATCACTTTTTGGTAGTTTATATTTGTTTTAAATCTCTCAATTTTGGTCATATATTTTAATGTTCATGTTGGTGGAAATTGAAACAAAACTGATCAACCAACAAAAAAATCTGAAAATGCCAACCAAGAAATATGAGAAGATTAGACTAGATCTTCTTTAAGGTCCCTTCCATGAGATATTTGTAGTATTATGGGAAGAGGGGTCTTGTTTCAAGAGATTCAGTTCAAATTCTAATCCTCAACTGCTATATTGGATTATATTTGGCTAGTCATTTCAACTTGGTCTGTTTCCTCATCTGGAAAATGCTTATCTATTTACTCTCAATACCTTTCCAAGATGTGAGAATGCTTCATTTTTGTTCACCATTGTATGAATATAAGCTACATTATTCCATTATTCCAGCTCTAAAATTCAATGATTTTGTCATTTTCAACAATTTCCCTGGGAAACTAGCCCTAGCCTTTGTTTGTTTGTTGGTTTGTTTTGGGATGGTGGTGGTAAGAGTCCTGTATTCATCCATAAATCAAATTTAGATAAATAAAATCCTTTTCCAAAGATATTTCCTGGGGGAGAAGAGGGATTTTCCTGGGCCAGAAAGAGCTAGTTTAGCACTCAAATGTGCCATTAAAAAGAGAATAATGAAAATTTAAATCCAAATGCAAACTTTTCTGTTAGTTCTGCCACCCAAATCATTACCCATGTCAAGTAAATCAAATTGGGCCCTCAGCTCAGTAGAATGTCCCTCCCACTCCCTCTTGGACCAGACCAGGGAGGGGTAAGGGAAATCTCTGGAAATCTCAGCAAAGACAAATCTCTGCCTCCCTTCTGCTAACTACCTTTCTTGGCCTCATCAAAAAAGTTCCTTACCTGTGAACTACTGTAAACACAAGCTAGGGGCTTAGGACTAAGAACATGGGACACCAAGTCCTGAATATAGAAGCATCTATACATCACATAGAAACCTTCTAACACTGGAAAAGGAGAATGAACTCAGAGAAGAACTAGAGTAAAGAATGGCAGGAAGTGGTAGTGGTAGGTGGGCAATGGAGCTCACAAGCAGTTGAGGCTATTTATCTCGTTAAATTGTTAGGATTTCTGAGATGCAACTAATACAGTTTTCTCTAAGACTGCTACAAGGACTCCCTAATTCCACAGAAACCCTTCCCTACTACAAACCAGCATGGTACCTCACATCCAGATGACTGTGACAATATCCCATTTGGTCATAGCTTGAGTTTCGCATATGACAGCCCTCAGTAAAGACCGTTCCTGTGAGGTATGTTTCTGGACCAGGCCATGCTCCTTTCCATAGTCCAAGAATCATTTTCCAGTTGCTTCCCTCACATACACTGCAAGGTCAAACAGGACAGTAGCAATGTCTTCTTTGAATACTCTCTACAACTCAAGGCTTTGTTAGTGCTGGTTTGCAAAGGGGCAAACTCACTAAAAACTTATTTAATTGACTTAGAAAGGGAAACCTTTTCCCAATGGTTCATTGAAGCTATTCTGAATCGTTAATAAGCTACCTGACTGATCTGCAACTCCTCCTGTGCATAGGTAAGTAGCAATAGTAATAGCAGCTCATACCTCAATGGTGTATAATACAGATTGGCTAATGTAATCCTCACCATAGCCCTGTAAAGTAGGTGCTGTCCTTTGACCTGTTTTTATGATGTTACTTTATTATTTATGATGAGAATGATGATATTTATAATGAGGAAATTGAGGCTCAAACAAGTTGAATGACTTGACCAGGGTCAAAAGATCTAGTATGAGTGGCTGGATTTAAATCCAAGTTTTCCCAACTCTTAAGTCCAGGGTTCTATCCAGTATGCAATTCTACTTGTCTCTCAGTTTTTACAGTACACATGAGGACACAGTATCCTTCCTAAGGACCACAGGGCAGGTAGTTGACAGCAAGTGGAAAGGAACATTAATGTCAGCCAGAAAAATGAGCAAAAGGTGGGGATATAAAGACACCTCCAAGTGGGTGCCATGATGATTTGACTGAAAATCAGCCAATTTGACTGGTCTAATTTCTTTCTACAGAAGCAACATCAAATATTAGGGAGGTTGGGAATTGAGAGTTGAGAAAATAAAAAGTCAAAATATGCATCTGTTTCCTTCCACCCCCAGGCCTCCTGACCTTTGTCCAACACAAGTCATTCAGTTGCTGTGGTGAAATGTGGTACCATAAAGTAAAGAGTTGGAGGCCTTGGGGGACAATAGGAGAAAGCAGAAGGCATGGAGGGGATATCCCTGAAAACAGCAACAGCTATTTGGTGCCTGAGTTTTGGCTAGGCCCCCAAAGTACCAGCGAGACACGTGCCTGTTGGACATGGCAGCACTGCTCAGAACTGAGCCTGGGCCAGGTTGCATGGGCTGGAGCCAGGATGAGTGCAAGCCGGTGGAACGCGGCACAAGGTGAATGGGATGAGATGCAGTGAGAGAAGAAATTATAAAGAAGAAAGCTTTTATTAGGAAATCTGCAAATATAATTTTTCTAAGATGATGAAGGGGAATCAAAACTATTATCAAGAATTTGGACAATAGAAATCTGTGATCTAGATGAAAAAGGTAGGGGAAAGTAATTCTGGAAACCTGAAATTATAAAGAACTATGATGCTCTTACTACCCAAGGCCAATCATGACCCTCTGAGGAGGCAGAAGCCTTCCATGCTCCATGGGAAGAAAAGGTTCTTCCCACATTTTCAAATAAAAAGCAACTTCTTTCTGATTCTAGATGGAAGAAATACTTCATAGTGATTAGTATCTCCTTGCGAAAGGACAGGAAATAATAAATGTATGTTGTCTGCCATATGTCATATGTGAGAGAGAACCCTGTCAAGAAATGGGCTTTAGTTTTGTGGACTACATATTATGTTTGAAAAATGGAATCATCATTAAGGAAATGGATACATCTTATAAGGACTTAGAGGAATGTTCAGAATAGAGTTGATTACCATTTTGCTACATTACACAAGATTTTTTACTCATTCTATATTGTTTCTAGAATTACATTTTTTTTAAAAACTGGAAATTAAAAACCCTGATTATTTAGTTATGCCTTACTTGTCCATAATTATTGGACACCATTCCCCTTCACCTCCTCTACATCACAGCCAAAGTATTTTTCTTGCTCTTCCCCAAACTCAGCATTCTATCACCAGTGAGTATGTCTTTGCCCAGGCTTGCTCCCAGACTGGGAGTATACTCCATTTTCACTTCCATCTCTTGGATTCCCTAGCTTTCCTCAAGACTCAGTTTATGTGCCATCTTTCTATAGGAATCCTTTCCTGGTCCCCAATTGTCCATTCTCCAGCCCTACTTCTGAAATTATATTTATATGTGTATTTGTTTGCTTATTATTTCCCCTCCCAACAGTAAAATGTAACCTTCTTAAGGGCTTTTTGTTTTGTTTTGTTAGTACCTGGATGTGAGAGTGTGTACGTTCATCCTTCATTGTCAAAGAATACCTTGCCATCAGAGAAATAATGACATGACTTGCATTTGACTTCGTTTTGAGTAAGGGAGGGCTGTGCAGGTCACCAGCCTCACTTCTCCTCCAGAGTCATCTGAATCCAGTGACCAGATATTCTTCAGGATGACTGGAGATGGCCCAGGATGCGGCAATTGGGGTTAAGTGACTTGCCCAAAGTCACACAGCTAGTGAGTGTCAAGTATCTGAGGTGAGATTTGAACTCAGGTCCTCTTGACTCCTATACTAGTGCTCTATCCACTGCACAACCTAGCTGCCCCTAGTCCCTAGCATAATACCTTGGGTGTAGCAGAAACTTAGTATGAATTTACTAGACTGGACTAGATTGAAAATTAAATGTTTTTAATCAGCTAAGTTATTTCTGCAAGTGTTGAACAGGATGGATTTGAGGGTAGTTTATTGGGTTAGAGATACTTGAGGATTCCTCAGGTTGACTTAGATCTGAGACGCATAATCATTAGTTATATTCATTCAGTCCTTCATGATTCTACCTAACATTTTTATTATGCAGCCTGCATTTCTGCATCTCGTTGATAAGGATTTCATAAAAGACTTTGTCAAATGTCCTGGTAGTATATGATATTCTTGACATATAATGCTATTCAATACTCCTATCTACTAGATTTGTTTCTTTTGAAACAAATTCCATTTGTTTCAAAATCCCTTCCATTGCCATCCTATAGTCATGAATTTCATACCTTCAAATTCATGTGACACTTACAAAGGTATATTTACAACCATCTGCTAAAATGTCACATTCTCTTTCTTTATTATCCACACTCTATGTATTGGTATATAGATATCTGAGGTCATAAGTATTGTTTCATATCATCTTTCAAATTATTTTTTTCCTTTAAATTTATAGGTGCCTTCTCTAGTGTTCTTTTTCTTTCTCTGTCATATGTGTCATTCTCCATATTATCAGCTCTTAACAACTTTTATCGGACTTTCTCCCCTCTGTCCTCTCAAGCTTTCTAAATCTGTGGATAGAGCAAAATTGGTGGGGCTAGCTAATTCAATGAATGACAGAATCAAGATTTTAAAAGATCTTGACATATTGGAATGATGGGTCAAATCCAATAAGATGAATTTCAAATGGGGATAAATAAATCAGACAATTCTGATGATTTATGAATTTGTGAAAAATCATAAATTCGGAACAGTTAAAAAATTGAGCAAAGTCTTATATTTAGGTTAAAAATCAATTGTACATTTACTACTTGGGGAAAATAAGGCTTACAAAACTGACTTGTAGCTGAACTCAAGCTCAATATGCATCAACAATGTCATATGATTGCCAAAAACACTAATATAGTCACGGGTTGTATAATAGAATTTCACATCCAGATAGAGGGAGATAATAGTTCCACTGTATTTAGCACTGCTCAGACCATTTTGGTAATATTGCTTTCAGTCTGCAGGGTCACATGTTACGCAAGAAATTGCTGAACTGAAGAGTTTTTAGAGGAAGGTGACCAGGACGGTGAAGAAACTCAAAACCATGCCATCTGAGAAGTCAAAAGGAACTAAGTATGCTTTGTATGGAGAATACTTTTAGTCAGTGATAGCTGTCTTCACATAAGATCCACATATCTGATATGGAATAGGAATTGAATTCATTTTGTGTGTTTCTGAAAAACAAGTAGGATTTAAATGAGTTGAGTAGAAAGTTCAAGGTACTCAATTTCAGCTCACAATATGGAAGATTCTTATAAAATTGAAAGCTTTTTAAAATGGAATAGATTATGTTTTTAAGTATTTAGGAAGTATTTTTACAAAAGAAACCAGATAATCATATAAGATATTATAAAGGATATTCCTATATTACTATGTGTTTGAAGTACTATGTATCAACTTAGATTGGGAAAAGTCAATTGAGGTCATCTAGACTAACACCTCTTCTGATAAAAGAATCTTCTCTATGGCATCCCCACATGAGGCTTTCAATCTGGTCTTTTGAGAACTCATGTTATTGTAATGTTACTCTTTACATTGAAGTACTATTTATATCCTTATATTTTTACCCAGTTGATCCCAGTTTTTCCTGTTGACACCACACAAAATAAATTTAATCACTTTTACAAATGACAGTCCTTTAACTCTTTGAAGGTTGCTTCCCCAGTCTGATTTTCCCATGAAATCCTTGCATCCCCACACCAACATTCCTAATTCATTTAGCATTTCTTCATATATTCTTATCTATATAATAACATGAGCAAGTAAAAACTTAATACATGTTCACTGAATAGAACTTAACTCAAGTCCTTTTGTCATTCTGTTTCTCCTAATTTTGACTTGTTCTGAGTTGTCAATGTCAGTCTTAGTATGAGAGATCCTATTTTTTGACAAAATGTTCTTGAATCAGTATTCCACAGGGATGTTTAATTTAATTGCTGTGTAGTTCTGTCCATAAATTAAGATTAAAACCCATCTGTAAATTATCTTTATTAACTTGCAAAATACTTATCATCCTCTGGTCAAGTTGGGGATAAGCCTCCCCAGCTAGATTGATCTTTGGACTACAAATAGACAATTCAATATTTGATCTAACCTTGACTATGTTGACATAAATTTGCAGTTTGTAGAGAGAGTGGGATTTTAATTAGAAAGAAGTAATCAAGGATTATATTTGAAGCATAGAAGATGCTCAGTGCAAAGGCACAGAAATAAGAGAAGTGTCACATATGAATTATTGAAAGGTCAATTAGTCAGGATCATAGAATGGAAGGAAGGGGCTTATGCAAGTAGGGATTATTGTGATGTATGTAAAATAAAAAAAGAGATTAGGGTCAGATTGTGAAAGTTTTTTAAAACCAAATTGATGTCTTTATATTTTGTCCTACAGGCAACAAGAAGCTACTAGAAGAGGAGCGAAGAATTCAGTAGAAGAGAAATGTGGTCAGATTTATGCTTAAGGAACATTTTATTGACTTCATGAAATAAGTACTGGGGTGGAGAGAGACATTAAGATAGACCATTCTTGAGTCGAGGTAAAAAATGCTGAAGGGCTTAGAGTTGAGTATAGAGGGAAAAGGCCAAATGCAAGAGATGTTGTGGAGGTGAAATTAGCAAAACTTAGCAACTAATTGGATATGATGAGTTGGAAAGAAGGAGTCATAGATGACTCTACAGCTATGAACCTGGGAGACTAGAAATATAGTAGTGCCCTTGGCAGAAATAGGGAATTTTAGAAAGGGGTGGGTTTTTTGAGGGGGAGGAAGGCATCAAATTCTTTTCTGGGCATATTAAGGTTGAGTTGTTTCTGAGACTGCCTCACTGATACATAAATCTCCAAGAAGATTAAGATATTATAACATTTAAATGATAATCAAATTATTTTGTAGATTACCAAAATTAAATCTTTGATTGAGTTCTAAATATAAGATCATAGGTGCAAAGATGTAAGAAGACATTCAAGATTATCTGGCCCACCTCTCTGTCTCTCTGTCTCTTTGTCTTTCTCTCTCTCTCTCTGTCTCTGTCCCTCTCTGTCTCTCTGTCTCTGTCTGTCTCTGTCTCTGTCTCTGTCTCTCTCTGTCTCTCTCTCTCTCTCTCTCTCTCTCTCTCTCTCTCTCTCTCTCTCTCTCTCTTTCTCTTTCTCAAGAAAAATTGATACCAGAGGAGTTGAGGCTTGGATTTGAGGATCAGGGAGGGTAAGTGATTCCCTCATGGTCACTCAGGCAGTAAGTGGCAGAACATGTCCTCCTTTGACTTTTATTTTATAGACCTGATTTTAAAATGCATATTAGTTTAGAAAGAAAGCATTTTGAGTTCTGAGGTCTGATGCAAATTAATTAATTAATTCAGCCTACAGCAAAACATCTATATCAAAGAAATGTGGTGGTTGAGGCAGTAATCAATGTTTAAAACATGAGTTTCCATTCCATTTATTTTTAGAGCATGACTTTCAAGAATTTATTCCATGCACTTATAACCCATACTGATTTGCAGGTTCATGTCAGCACTTTAATATCTTAGGACTCCAGCAAGATGAGGTGCTGTGATCTATGAATCCTGAACAGGACTACAGGAAAAAGAACAAAGAAGTATTTTTCAGCCTCTTATTTTCAGATTCTTTGAATAGGTTACTTGCCCAAAGAGCATCCATAACCTGGGTTATATGCTGTCACTCATATGCTGACAATATATTACCTGTGTTTAAGATTGACCAACTCAGTATTAATTATACTACCTCCTTTTCTGGCATATTTAATGAAAGGATTTTGTCAAGTGTTTTGACACAAAACTCTGTCACAAGAGGAGTTAAAGTGGCTCTTGTAGAGCAAGGTCTGCAATAGGTAGTATAAAAATAGTTATTCACATTTTACAGATGAGGAAATTAGGGGTTATAAAGGTGTAACTTGGTTATATTAAGTGTGAGAAGAGGGACCAACTTCAAGTCCTATGACTTCAAATGTGTTGCTCTTTTCACTGTGCTACCTTGCCCCTGGAGTAAACATTCAAAGAAGTCACAAGAACATATGTTTGAAGATGAGAATTATCTACATTAATTAAGAAGGGGAATATGATAATTGTGAGTATTTGAGGTAGGCTTTGAATAAGGAAAAAAAGCTTAGCGGATGAAAATGAAGATAAGGAAGCATCATTGAAAGCATCAATGGTGAGGTTTGAAAGGTGTGACTAATGATCTAGAATCTCTCAATGTATATGACACTCATGAAAGTGGTATTAAACTTGAGGTCTGTCAAGAATATCTTCACAGAAGTAGATGACTCCAGGTACCTGGGAACTTGGATGAGGGAATGAGGACTGAGCTGACTGCTGTTTCTTCAGCTTAACAATCTGGTGGCAGAACTGATAGCATGGCGGGCCTGGATTCAGCAAGTTGCAAAAGTTTCTGGGAGCAATTAGGTGGCTAAGTGGATAGGGTACCAAATCTGGAGTCAAGAATATCTGAGTTCAAATCTGACCTGAGACACTGGCTACATGACCCCATGCAAGTCACTTACCCACTTACCCCTATTTGCCTCCATTTCCTCATCTGTAAAATGAGCTGGAGAAGGAAATGGCAAACTACTCTAGGATCTTTGCAAAGAAAATTCCAAATGAGGAAGCAATGAGTTCAAAGTCAGCCTCAGAAACTTACTATTTGTGACACATTGGACAAGACCCAACTTCTGTTTGCTTTAATTTCCTCAACTGTAAAAGTAAAATAATAAAAGCACTTATCTTGCAGGATTATTGTAATCATAAAATGAGATGTTAGAAAATATTTATTACATAACTTGGCACATAGGAGGGGCTAAATGAATGTTCATCTCCTTTCTTCATTTTTTTCCTTTTTATCTTTGCATATATTGTTCCTCATTTATGAAATGTAGTCTGTCCATTTATTAGAATCTTTAGCATCCTTCAAAATACCTTAGGTAATGCCTCTAGGAAACTTTTCCTGCTGTCCCTACTTTTAAATGGCCTCACTCTTGTTTTCCCTTATCTGTCTATATGTTGTACCAGCCAATAGAATTTACAGCCCTGGAGAGCAAAGACATCCTTTTCCTTTTAGCCTTTGTATTATCAATGCAAGGCACAGTAAATTATACATAAACTTTGCTTAACAAATGCTTGTTGAATTGAACCGATTTGAAATGACTCATTGAGACACTGAGAAAGTAATGTTTAAGTGTATTATTTTATTATACAAGGATATAGAAAATTGGGGCATGGTCACTTAAACTCATAAAAGAATAAGTAGTCTCTTGCCATCATCTGTTTAGCTTTGGTTTTAATTCTCCATTAATAATTTTTGTTCCATTAATGATTTTGTTCTGCTTAGCAGAGATAAGAGAAGCTAAATTGGAGTTGAGTAGTCATGCCTTCTCTCCATCAGTTTTAATCAATTCTCCTGTGTCCCTTCTTTAATCTTCCCCTTGTCCTCAACTAAGCTAAAAAGTAAAAACAAGAGCTTTCTACTATATTTAACATTCATATCAAGTCTCAACTCAGCCTGAGATTTAATGTACCTTGTCGTTATTCCTACAACACCATGTCCATGTTTTGTTCACATCCTCAGTGACTTGCCCTATCATCAGTTTTTTCCCTGTGACTTTTCTAAGTTCCTCCTTAAGTTTTTAACTTTCCTTGTAGATATATCAGTTTCTTTAGATAGCTCCCCCTTTTCTTCCTCTTTAGAATTATTTTTGTATTGTGTCATCACAGTTTCATTTTTGGAAGACTTCTATCCTTTGTCAGGAGATATCCCTTATAGAATCTTAAGTTATATGATTTTACCTGTCTTTTCTCTTGACTTTTAGAAAACTGCTTCTTTAAAAACTAAGGTATTGTTGAGATTGTACCTGAATATGTCTCATTATCTACCATTCTCAAATATTGTGATCACTTTCCCTCAAACTTCCATTATTTCTCTTTAAGTGATGTCGCTCTTTATTAGTTAAAATCTATACTATAATAGCAATTTGTTATTCTATTGCTGTTGCTAATGGCAATTCACTTCCTACACCTCCTAAAGAAAGAAATTAATAGCAACAAAATATTATTCTGTTTTTGGCAAAGAACTAACACCAACAGGTGTTCAGAGAGTTGAATCAATCATTCATAATCTGCCTTTGAGTCAGGTATATGATCAACTTACTGTCATTTGTTTTTTGTTCATCCAAGTTTTCTTTGGTACAGTTTTCTTTCAATATTAAGTCAAGTCATCAAGCACTTCCTAAGTACCTTATTAAGTACATAATACTTGTCAGGCACTGTGTACACAATAGGATGCCCATTCTACCTTTCTAACATCTCTGGAATACGCCCCTTTCTTTTCTCGGGCACGATCACCATTCTAATACAGTTCTTTATCACCTCAGATCTTGACTACTGCAATAAACTGCTAGTAGGAATGCTTGCTATGCCTATCCCTACTTTAATCTATTCTCCATTCAACTACTAGAAAATCACAAAGTGATTTTCCTAAAATACAGGTCTTATCACCATCCCCTACCCTCTCAATAAGCTTCAGGAGCTTCTCACCATCTTCCAGAAACAACTGTAAAATGTTTGGTTTGGAATTCAAAGCGTTTCATAATATAAAATCTCCTCCTAAACCTTAATACACATGCAATTGCACTGGTCTTCTGGCTGTTCCACGTACAAGATATTCCATTTCTCAATTTCAGTCATTTTCTCTGACAATATCCCATGCCTGGAATGCTCTTCCTCTTTCACTTAACTACTGACCACTATGGCTTCCTTTTAGTCCCAACTACAGGACTTCTTCCCCAACACCTCTTGATTTCAGTGCTTTTCCTCTCTTAATTATTTCCTATTTATCCTATACATAGGTTGCTTTGTATATATTTGTTTGTATATTTTCTCTCCCATTAGACTTGAGAGTAGGGACTGTCTTTTGCTTCTTTTTATATCCCCATCACTTAGCACATTGTCTGACACATAGTAGCCATTCAATAAATGTTTAATGAATTGAATGGAAGCACCAAGAAAGGTAAAAACAATTTTGTTCTCAAGGATCTCCAAGTCTATTAGGGAAGACAATACACAAGCCAATATTTACATACAACATATATGCAGGGCAAATTGGAGATAGGCATAGAGAAAAGGCACTAGTATTAAGGGGGATCAGGAGGTTTAGAAGGTGGGGTTTTAGCTGGAATTTAAAAGAAACCAGGAGATGGAGATGAGGAGAGAGATGTTTTCAGATCTAGAAGACAGCAGTAAAAATGCACTGAATCAGGGGGTAGAATGCCATGCATGAAGAACAAGAAGAAGTCAGTCTGCAGGGGATTGCAGAGTAACTGGAAGGGAATAAGGTATAAAAGAAGTGGAAAGGAGTTTGGTTCCAAATCGAATTTTATATTTGATTCTGTAGGTGATAAATAGGGAACAACTAAAGTTTATTGAATGGAGAGCTGGGCCTGTCAAAACCTATGCTTTAGGAAGATTAATTTGAGAGCCACTCAAATGGGGAGATAATTAAAGTGGAGAGACCGAGCAGGATACCATTAAGATAGTATAAGTGTGAGTCACAGAAGGCCTGAACCATGGTGGCAGTATAAGCAGAGAGAAGGGAGCATATATAAGAAATATTTATAAGGTAGAATTTACAAAACTTGGTAATTTATTGGATATTATAAAAGATGGGGAATTGAGGATTACATCTCAATTGTGAGTCTGGGTGACTGGGATGAAAATGGTGTCCTCACCAGTGAAAGGAAACTTAGGAAGAGGGAAAAGCTTGAAGGGCTATGGAGGGGGGAAATAGTGAGTTTGGTTTGAAATATGCTGAATTTAAAGTGTCTGTAGAATATCAGGTTTGGACTAATAGGCACTTGGAGATATAAGAATGGATGTCAGCTAAGAGGTTCAAAATGGATAAGTAGATTTTAGAATCAATAGCCTAGAGATGATTGAATCCCGAGGATCTGATGAGTAACCAAGTGAAATAGAAGAGAAAGGCCAGGACATAGCCTTGGGGTTTACCCATGGTTAACGGGCACAACTTGGATGAAGATGTAGCAAAGAAGCTTAGGAATATTTCACCTCTCCCTGATTCTTACCCAAATGCTTTGTATAATATTCTTTCCCTCTGGTTTGTGGATTTCTTCACTGGAATAGATCTCTTATTCTATTACCCTATGAAGTCATCACCCACTGTCCTTTGAAATCTGATGTATTCCTTTTGAACAAAGCATACTCATATCCTTGTGATGTGTCCCATCCCACCAACTCTCAGTAAAACCCAGAAATTCTATTTTATCTCTTTATATCCAATTTTCTAATTTCCTTTTTATTAACCATTCTCTGGGTGCTTTTGAATAAACATTTGAAGCCATCACTGTTTCTCTCCCAGAATATTTCTTTTTCTGACGTTGTCTCTCCACCATTCTTCCTTCTTTCTTGTACTTGTGTTGTACTTCTTTGAAACACTTAAATTAGAAGATGTATATGGAGTGTTTTCTCCTTCCCTCTCCAATTTCAGTTTAAAGTTAAGTTCATCAGATCTTTAAGCTTCCAAGAAAATATATATTTTCCTTTCCTTTATTTCCTTCACCTTGCTTAATCATGGGCAAGAGACCTTTATTCCAGTAGAGAGACTAGGTGACAGAGTGGGCAAGAGCATTGGATTTGGAGTCAGGAACACAAGTTCAAATTTCAATACTGACTAGCTAAATAAATGGTCCTGGACAAGTCATTTAAGGTCTCTTAGCTTCAGTTTTCTTATCTTATAGTAATAATAGCACCTAGCTCAAGGTCTGTTGTGAAAAGCAGCAACAAGTAAAGTGTTTTGCAAGCCATAAAGGACCTTATAATCTTAAGCCTAGCCCAGAATGCCAACTCTCATTCTCAATCACCACCTTAATCATTTGTTCATTTCCATTTCTGCTTTGTTTTTTTTCTGAAGTCTCCATCTTCATTAAACAGCATTCACATATTTTCCTATGTCCTTTAGTTTTTTACTCATGTCTTCATAATATATAGCAATGTTTCTAGGTGGTAAAATTTGATCTCCCAGGTGTTACTACAATGGAGAATATTAGTTGTCAGTTTTGACAAGTCTCTGAAGGATATCTGTTACTTGCTGGATATATACCTTGAGAAGATCCCTTCTTTTTGGCATATTAAAGTGATATATGATGATTTTAGTATTCCTCAACTGGAAGTTATTAATCAATGGGGATTCATCTCTTACTCATCTAATCAGTGTGTTGAATGGCTTTCCTCCTAGTTGTATTGGTGGATTTTCATCGATTTAGGCTAAATTCCTCCCATATTTATTTATTAAGGACCTAGTACATTGAACTTATAATAGTAAAATATAGGGGTTAAAAGATAAAAAAATGAACTAGGCCCTGACCCCCAAGAGGAAAGCATGGTTCAGTAAAATGAGCATCCCATTTGGAGTCATAGGACCTACATTCAAATTCTGGCTCTACAATTTACTGTGTAAGTCTCTTGACTTCTCTGAACCACTATTTTCTCATCTGATGGAGTTGGATGAGGTGATCTCAAATGTCCCTTCCAACTCTAATATTCTATTATCAAGAAGTTTACTTCCTGTTGAATATATACAATGTGTACACAAGTAAATACAAGTTAATTGAAAGAGGGGCACAAGACTAACTTGGGAAATCATGATTGAACATGTTTCATAGGAAAGGTGATATAATGAGCAGTTTTGAAGGAACATAAAGAGTCAAAAGAGGAGGAGTTGAAGAAAGAATATATTTCAAGTATCAGGGATAGATTCTGCAAATGAATCAAAGGATAATAGATCTAGAGCTTGGTGGGACCTTAGAAACAAGCCAAAAAACCTTCCATGTTTTTCTGAAAGAAGAGGAAACAGAGTCTTAGGTTAATTTATTTGCCCACAGGTAGCAAGTGGCAGAAGGAGAATTCAAATTAAGTTCCTATGATTTTAAGTTTTATGTTCTTATACATAGAAGCAAGAGATGAAATGTTGATTTTAGGAAATGCTAGTAGTCCAGTTTGTGTAGAACACTAAGTGAATGGAGAGGAGTCACAAAATAAGATGGAAAAATTGGGTTTGGATCAAATTATGTAGGATTTTAAAAATAGCAAAATTAAGTGCTTATATTTTATCCAAGAGGTAATTATAAAGCTATTGAAGATTTTCAGTAATATGGTAAGACTTGTGTTTAGAAAGATTAGTTTGGAAGCTAGATGAAGGATAGATGGGAGAGGAGAGAGCCTAGAAATAGATAAACTAATACGCACCATGTCATAGTTTTGCCATGAACCTATTAGAAAGCTCTTAAATTTCAATACTCCCTCTTACTTTTCTTTTTTGTTACATTATCCTTTTCCTTCTCCACTTTCCTCTTCTAGTTTCCCGATCCAGTGTTATATAATTTTAGACATCTTCAAATTATTTATCTTTTCTTCTTGAATCTCTTCCTCCATTCTTTCAATGAGCAAATACCTCTTCCTGAGAGACATATTCCTTCAACCATTTTCCTTTTCTTCTTGTTGAGAAATCAATCTGCATTCTGTATTAAATGTAAAAGCATGTAGGATTTCTAAATTGACTAATAATAGATTAAAAACATCTAAAGGGGGTGTACCTCATACTTACTTTATAGGATGCATCTGTGATCCTGAATATGCAAATTGATATGGATGTTCTCAATTCATATACCATTTGATTGTAAACCACTTAAGTTTGTGAAGTTAGGGACCATGCTTTATTTATCTTTGCAATTCCCTTAGGGATTTGCATATTTTAGACCTGTAGATTCTTATAGAATTTGGACTTGATTCTGTTGAATATATAAATTATTTTGATAGACTCTCAGTCATTTTGAATAAACTCTATATAAGTAGTCTCCAAAATGAGGGAACAGGCCTCTCTAGGGTCTATGAGAGTACCCCTACAAAGAACTGAATTTGCTCCCAACATGGCCACAGATACTCTTATTACACAGTACTTTACTACTTGTGATCCTTCCTTCCTCTGACTATCCAAACTCCTCCTGTTTAGAACTAGTGCTGATCCCTCATGTGAGCATGGGTAAACCAGCAGCTATGTAGTTGCTATTAGGAAAATTTCTTCTTTGTCTTTTGCTCCACACATCACTATGAGTGATGACAGGGACCTCTCAGTGGGTGGCAATAATGAATGAATAAAACTCCCTCCCCTTTTTATTGGAGGTGGAGTAAAATCAGTCATAGAGGATGAGCAAACATGGATGGGGATTATAGATATTATTACATTATCTTTCCCCCAAATCCATTCATCTTCCAAATTTGACGAATTCTATTGGTTGAAAAATAAATAATGGCTTTCCCTCGATGGGTAAGTGATCATAAAATATGAACAAATAGTTCTCAAAAGAAAAAATGCAACATATAGTTCACTAAGTAAAAGACAGTGCAAAATCACTACTTAAAAGAGAAATGTGAATCAAAACAACCTACCACTCAGTAGGTTAGCGAAGATTTCAAAAGATAGAATTAGTCAGTGTTGGAGGGGTTCAAGAAAGACACGTACATTAACATAGTTATTGTACATATGAACAGGTTCAATCATTCTGAAAAGTAATTTGTTATTATGTTTGAAAATGTCTAAAATATTCATAACCTTTGACCAAGAGACTGTACTACTACCAAAGCACTTCAAGGATATCAAAGGCAGAAAGGTCGTTTTGTACTGAAATATTAATTGCAGCATCTTTAAATTGCTCTGGTTTTATTAAGGACTTGAAAACAAAAAAAAAGTTGCCTTTGAATTAAATAATGGCTAAAACATTGTGGTATATGATTGTAATAAAATATTACTATGAGACAGGAGGCAGGAAGTTAGTGACATAATGGGTAAAGTGCCAGTCCTAGAATCAGGAAGACTCCTCTATGTGAGTTCAAATCTTGTTTCAGACACTCAGTAGCTACACGACCCTGGGCAAGTCACTTAAACCTATTTACCTCAGGTCCTCATCTGTAAAATTAGCTAGAGAAGGAAACAGCAAACCACTCCAATATCTTTGCTAAGAGGAATGATGAAGAGTCAGACATAACTGAAAAAGTGATTCAACAAGAAATGATACAGGAATCAATGAACACGAAAAATTCAAAGAAGCATAAGAAAACAAATTAACTGATGCAAATTGAAGAAAGCAGAACCAGGAGAACTATGTCCATAGTAACTACAATAATGTAAAATAGAATGAATAATAATAAGGTCCAGAGACCAAAAGCTTGAGAAACATTGGTGTAAAGCAGGAGTATGCTGGTAAATGTTTAACAGCTGGATATCCAGAAAAAAAAAGAGGAAAAGTACTGTAGGACACACTTTTAAGTTTAACCTGCATTATCAATATTTTTTTTATGTCTAGATGATCAACAAAACCATAAATAAAGTTTAATTTGTGGCTTTTCCTGAGATAAATGCTCACAGCAAACATTCACCAACTTTCTTTCTGGAATACCAGTGGAAATACTATTTTAAAAGTTCTCCTTGTCGGCTTTACTATAATATTGAGAGTCCTTAGATTTTTTTCCCTGTCAGCACCAAACCCAATCCATTACCTTTTTTTCAAGAGTTCAACCTGTATAATCTTTATGATTCATTAATGACACTTAGTGTCCACAGTTTATGAAGCACTTAAATTAGCTAATTAGTGCTAATATTGCTGAGGTGAAATGTGATTCTCTCTCTTTTATAACTGTGTTGATTAAAATTTCTTTCTCTTATGGTATTGAATGTCCTCTTGAAGTAAAGTAGGTGGCCCAAGGCCACCCAGTTTGGCAGGTCAGATGAGCATTGATATAAATTAACCAAGTGACTTTTTCAGGTAAAAAAAAACAATATAATGTTGCATCACTAGTTAATCAGAATAAATTTTATGTTTTGTTGTTGTTATTTAATATCATGGAAGTTTTCCTTCATTGATATCATAACTCTAATCTGCCTTGAATGTTCAAAATGTCTCAAAAATTTTAGCACAGTCTTAACCTTTAATGTTTTTTGAAAAAAATTAATTTAACTAAAACTTGAGACTATAAAAAAGAGCATAGGTTTCAAACCTTGAATTACCCACATTTACCCAACCTCTATCTTTTGAATTGTATTTTAAGTATTTTTAGCTGTAAATCCTTAGTTCCTAACATTATCAACATAAATAAGAGTATTAGCAAACCAGATATAACATTAAAAGACATATAATCTATTTTTCTCTACCTTTATGTAGCATTCATATGCTATCTGATCATGAGAGAGAAAGAGACAGAGTGATGTAGTAGTAAACATACTATACTCAGTGTCAGAGTTAGATTATACACCCACCTCTCATGACCATTTTCTGTATGAGATTACGCAAAGCACTGGACTTCTGACTTTGGCTTCCTTACTTATACAATGATGTGTTTGGATTAAATGACTTTTAAATTACTTTCCAGATCTAAATCTTTATGAGGCTCTCTATGCTTGGGTGACCAGATGGTTGCCAAGTTTCCCACTCATTCTAAGAATCTATGATAAGTAATTTGGCACAAAAATTAAATTTCACTTCAAAAGGCATTTATGAAAGGCTTATTTTATGCATAATGCTATACTGGGTAGTAGGGGAGATTCAAAGTTGAGAAAAGATGTGTTCTTTGCTCTCATGCAGCTTATAGTCCAGTAGACTGAGTTTAGCACCTAAAGTTATCTCTGACTTTCAACAACCACAATAATTCTTAACGTATTCAATAATTCATACTTCTGAAAGAGCTTCCACATCCATCACGTTCCATTGTGAAGTTGACAAAGAAGGGGTTATATTTCTATTTGACAAGTGAAGCCCAGAGAGAGTGAATGACTTCTCCAAGATCACAGATCTAGTTAATCACAAAGTTGGAACTAAAATCAAGATTTCCTAACCTTATGCTATGCTGAGTCAGCAAAAATACACCACTCCATCTCTTTCATTGTAAAATTTCAATGCTTATTATACTGCCTGAACAAGGGAACACAGACTATTGTGTTGAATAGAGTTGACTATTTCAAATGACTGAGTATGTCAAGTAACAAAATAATCAAATCAAGCTGCTATTTTGATTTTTGTTTTTATTCGAATGACTTTATTGTTTATTTGACTCATTTAGCCAATGAAGTCAATTTAAGCAGTCAGATAGATTTGTATATGTAGATGTAACCACTGAATTTCTCTTTCCCTGATTATCTATCCAGGATCCTCTTTTGCATCTTTCCCCCCATACTCAACAGAAATGGTACTTGAACTGAATTTTCTCCCCTGAGGTTACAGATCTGAGATTTGTCTGATTTAATCCTTAACACTAAATTACCCCTTCCTGCTTCTGGTTCCTATTAGCATTAAGCTTATTGATTTAATTTTGGCTTTAAAAAGATCATTGAACATGAAAGAAATATTCAGGGGAAGGAAAGCACATGAATGGGAAACATCTCTTTGCTTTAATTAAGCCATCCTAACCCTAACCCTAAAGGCCAGAAGAATCCTTAAACATCTCCCAGAAATCTTCTGATAGTGAATTGAAGTTGTTTGAATCCTCCTGATTCCTAGAGTGGGGCAAAAAAATACAACATGGGGTAAAGATTCTGATATTGGCAATCCTAAACCCTCACAACACCATTTGTGATGTGTCATGACTTAAGCAATACTTCCAAGGATAGAATATGTTACTCGGTCTATTCCCTCCAAAATGTTCCTGGCAAGTGGCCATCCCACCTTTATTTGAAGAATCTAGTAGGTAACCATCCACTACCTCTCAAAATTTCCCATTCTACTTTTGGATTGCTCTAATCACTGAGAAGATTTTGCTCCCCTGTGTATTAAGCCTAAATTTTCCTCTTTGTAACTTCTGTTTCTTAGTTCTCTCCTTGGGGACAATCCCTTTTCCATTCATTAGACCTTTAAATATATACATAGAAAGCTCTCATTTCTCCCCACCTTTCTTTTCTTTTCTCCAGGCTAAACATTTTCAGTCCTTTTCACTGACTTCTCACTGCTGACTCCTATGGCAGAATCTTGTAACTTCACCATTCCAGTTGCTCCTCACTACTAAAATGCTCCAGATTATCAAGGTTCTGCCTGAAAAAACAGTTCATCCTTTACTGGATGAAATCTTACATAAAAAGTAAAATAATAGAGAAAAGTAAACTAATTAACAGAGATGATGATATCTATTATAATATGGCATAGATATTTCATGGAAATGTAAAACACTATTTCTGAATTTATATAGTGCACTTGAAGCATTTAGACAGGAATTCTTGCAAACTTTAACTTTCTTGTTTTCATATTTTTAAAGAAGACAATTAAATCACAATGTCTCCACTGACTCTTACATTTCAAGGACAAAGTTGCTAATGGAGATTACAGAAAAATACCCATCCTAAAAATACAACTCATTAATTCATATGAAAATTAACATTATAAACCTAAGGGTAAATTTTCTGCCTGGTGTTTAGAGACTAAGGCAAGCAGTTCCCATAAAGAGAACATTTTCATGTCCTAATTCTCTACTCACTATATTAAAAATTTACCAGAAGGGGGATGGGAGAGTCTACGCTGATGATTGTGTTTTCAATTTTAGCTATGATAAAGGAATAGGTGTGCTATTTTATTTCATAAAGTGAAATTCCACCCTTTATCATCTTCAAGGAAATGACTTCATGACTAACAACTGTATAACATAGGCTCCCCTCACCCAAAACTCCATTAAACCCTGTTTTGATCAATAGCCAGGACTGGATATCTGCATAGGTATACCTCCATCTAACCTCTCACCCTTAATTTCTAACACTTTTTCATGGATTGATAATCAAATCAACATTGCATTTTCCATTATATCTCTTTTAGATTCCGTGTCATAAGTTGACAAACTTGAATCTCTCTTGCACAACCACTACTCTTTGCTCCCATGTCAGCACTCTAATTCTTTATTCTCTTTTTCCTTATATTTTCTTCTGAAAGCACTGTTTTATTACTTTAAAAAATTGCCCTTCATAGTAGACCTGTGCCCCAAAACCCTGAAATTCCTTCATTTATTTAGATTTACTTAGACGTATTTATGTCTCTTTTCTCTGAGAGAATATAAGCTCCTTGAGGTCAGGAATCATATTTATTTTTATCTCCAGTACTCAGAGCAGTTGCCTGTAATGGAGCATGTATGTAATAAATACTCGTTGACTGATTGCATGATTGAGCAAAAGTAAATAACATGACTGACTTTTAAGCAAATACACCAGAATTTTGCATCCAACTGAGTTCTCTATTCTTAGCAGTGGTCACCTGGGAAGTCTGGATACACACACACACACACACACACACACACACACACACACACACACGTGTGTGTGTGTGTGTGTGTGTATGTTTGTGCATATATATATATTCTTATGTATATACATATACACATACACACACACATGCACACACACACATATATTTGCAGATGCCTTTCTTTGGTTCCAAATATTTTTCAGTCTCCTCCTTTGGAATTCCCTTCAGACACTTTCTGAGAGCTAGTGCTTTAATCCACACAAGAAAGTCAGTCTTATTACTTTATAATCACATCATATTTTTGACCCCAAATCTTATTATTCAATTTGATTAACCACTTTATTCAACAGTCTTGGGTTAAGATGACTTGTGACTGTTCCCAAAAATCAAATGCACCCTCAAAAGACAAAGATTTGTCACCATTTAGGAATTTCGGAAATATATGCTGCAGTCACTAAAAGCATTTCCAAATATATCTAAGTGCTGAGGATATGTGGAGGGATCAGAGCTGGATAGAATTAGCCAGGAAAGGCTTCCTGGAGGGATTTAAATTTCAGACTGATTAGTAGGTGAGTTTTCTTCCCCCTTCCCCTTGAGACTGAAGTCTTGTGCGTGATCAAAGTGAGACAAGAAATCTAAGGAAAATTAGGCTCAGATATGTTTTTTATAGTCTGAATATTCTGGCATCTTTCAAATGGTAGTAGAGTAGTTCCAGGATACAAACAATTGGCATAGACTAGGTTAACAGCTGTGAAATAATCTCCCAGGATACCAAACCATAGACAAATCACCAGACTTCTATAGCTTTTGAGATCAAGATAGAGATCAAATTTGATAGATTTGCTACACCTTTAGGATAATTGTATATTTCTAGACTTAAAAGACTCTAAGACAATCAAGTAGAGGACAATCTGATTTGGAGATCCTTTTGGATTTGAAGAGAAGATCTTTGTCCAAGCTTAACTCAAACCTGGTTAGAAATAAAAGAATTACTAGTGAAGATGGGTTGGCATATAGAAGTTCCCCAACTGAGTCTGTCTGAATGTAAAGCAAACTGCTCCACGCAAAGGAATGAATGATGATCGTAAATAGGATCCTTCGACAGAAATCTCCATCATCAATTCATTTTAAAATTATAATGGTACTTTAAACAGGGTGGCAATATAAAATTCATTCAACAAAATATTTATGGTCCTAAGATTTTATCAAAAAAACCTTTTAAGTAGTTATAGTAATATTAAATTTGATCATATCAAAACTTAAAAAGAAAGAGTTCCTACTAAGGGAAATATTTTCAGGATGATTTATTTACATTAATCTTGGAATTTGGGGGTTCCCCTGTGAATGTAGGAGAAGGGAAATGATATGAAAGGAAATACAGAGAGATAAGAAGTCATGTCATCTTTCACTATAAACTTAGGGTACCAAGGCCTCTGAGTTCATCACACATTTATAAAATGCATCCTATTTGGGAACAATGAGTAGGGAACAATGGGGAAAGTACAGAGTGTAAATGAGACACACTTTTATTTTGATGATATTTACTAGGTATTTGGGAAATAAGAGATGCATCCTTATTATCACACTTTATTATTTCAATGAATCTTTGGATCTTATCAATGTGGATAGTTCAGGTAACAATTCATCCATGCTTTCTCATTGTGTGCTATTCTTATTCATGTTTTTTGAGAAATATTTCTCAGGGGACCCACTCAATGTGCTAAAGCCTTTATCCTACTTCTCTTAATATTCAGTGGAATACCAAAGCAGAAAGAAGAATGTCCATCAGTTAACCCTCATTTTTGTTACATAACTAACATTTTTTCAAAGCTGGAGTTCATATAGGTTAGTGACAATATTTTTGCATGAGTACATTTGAGAGATACAAAACAAAATGTCATGATAATAAAATATACAAGGGTATAAGTCATTTCTTTTATGATGGAATATTGAGGAAGTTTCTTGGAGAAGGAAGCATATGACTTAAGTTTTGAATGGTGGGTGAGAATTCAAGAGGCAAAGATGGGGAAAAGATATTCTAGGCATAAAAATAATGTGAGCAAAGACACACAGACGGAAAAACACAAATTATGTTTTGAGGAAAGAGTATATTTTGGCTGTAATGTCTAGTATGTGGTGTTTATTAATATTGGTGAGATATTTACGCTTGTCAAACTAAAAATATGGATTTTTCATATACACAATATAATGAACAATATAACTAGCTATCTCAAATACCATACATGTCAATCTTTGTGACCCCATTTAGGGGTTTTCTTGGAAAAGATACTATAGTGGTTTGTCATTTTCTTCTCCAACTCATTTGACAGATGAGGAAACTAAGACAAACAGGGTTAAGTGACTTGTCCAAGGTCACACAGCTAGTGAGTGTCTAAGGCCAGATTTGAATTCAGAAGGATGACTCTATCCATTGCATCAGCTAGTTTCCCTCTATATGTGAGAATGAAAAAAGTCTAACTTCTCACCTTATTTCACACTTTGTATTATTGGGGGCTTGGGGGGGGGGGAAACTGTATTAAATTTAAACAGTTTTTGGCAAACAGAACTTCTATTACTCCATATTTCTATCCTTTGGAAAGGTGCAATAAATATCTCACACCGTAATTTGTCTAGGCTTGTTCCTAAAAGAATATACCAAAGGAACTAAAGATGTGTGTAAAATTAATCTGTAAAGTCATTCCACTTGAATGGATCAAACTAAATAATTATCTTCAGAGTCTATATACACAAGAAAATTATAGGCATAGAGGGGTCACCCTGAGGTATTCTAATTCACGCCTAAAACACACCAGACCTAAGATAGGCATTTATACTATAGGCAGAAATTGCATCCTATTGTTCATTGCTACCAAGTTGCTTCTTGCCAAATGTATAGTAGTCAGGGCAATGGATTTGGAGGCAGAAGACCTAAGCTCCACCTTGTCTCTGTTATTTATTATCTATGTGAACTTGCATGAAATATTCATCATTTTTTAGCTTCAAATATTTTGTTTTGCTTTGGTTTGTGCATATGTGTGTGTGCATGTGCACATGTATGTATGTGCATGTGTGCATTGTATGTGTGTGTGTTTTCCTGAGATGAAGATCAATTATAGGTTCTTGAACACAACCTTTAACTCCTGTTCTATCATTCCTGATTTCAACACATTTTGCACTTTAGTCATTTTCATTAGGTTCAATCTGGAATTTTTACAAGAAGATCAAAGAACTATAGATTAAAAGTGAGAAGCAATCTTAGAAAATATTTCATCCAGTTCACTCATTTTTCACATGAGGAAGCCTCACCTAGAGAGGCTGTCATTTTCCCCAAACATAACAAACTGATAAGTAGAAGATCTTGAAGTTCACTATGTTTCTATGAAACCTAGATGTATTATATTATAGCAGAAAATTCATGGCTACCAATTTGCTTCTTGTCAGTTGTATAACAGGGCAATGAATTTGGAGTCAGAATACCTAAGTTCCAATGTTCCATGTAGCTTTTCATGGCTCTCTGGGTACTTGGGAGGTACTGTGATGTGGGAAAAAGTATGCCAGTTTTGGAGTCAGGTCAAGGTTCAAATCTCAGCTCTACCTCTTGCTATTTTTGTGATTTAGGGCAAGTCAAATACTACCTAGAGCTTAGTTTCTTCATCTGTAAAATGACAGGGTTAACTTCTGAGATTTCTTCCAGTTCTAGAACTTTTGGTTTGCATCTTTACCCTAGAGCTGGTCAGCCATACTCAGGATAAGACCGTACCACTCACTGTAATAGTAAGAGAATTTGAAGATCTTTCCTGTCCCCAGATAGGCCCATGTGACATGCTTTGAGCTTTGGCCCAGCCCACAGCCTGAGTCACATGGAGTTGATGGTGGGAGGAGCTTGCTGAATGGATGAAGTGCAGCAAAGAGAGAGTGAAGTGGAGCTGAGAGAAAGAGCAGCAGAGCAGAGCAGAGCAGCTAGTGTGAGTGAGAGTGGGAGTGATTTTGTCTAAGGGAGCTTGTTTGTGGGGAGGCTTAACAGAGGGAAGGTTTGGGGTAGCTGTGCTTCCAGAACTGATAATGTGCATAGATTTCTTTGTTGCTATGATGGATCTGCCTTTCTGGTGTTTGAATGAAAGTCTTGATTTTTGTCTTTGAGGAAGAGAGTTTATATTTTGGGAATTTTCTCTGGTAATATGCATGCAGATTTATAGTGGCTGCTATCGGTATCACATTGGCATTATACCCACCCACCTTTGAGTTTCCAACATCACCAACACAACTCAAGTACCACTACCCCCAACTTTTACATCTTGTCACTTACATTTATTTGAGCTTCCCTTTCCCTAACCTTAGGGCATTCCATAGCTAGGATGAACACATATTGCTGCCTCCTGCTTTATGACTGGGATCCTGGACTGACTTGTTCATACCATACCTGCTCCTGTTTGCTGTACATTGGGCCTCCAGGAGCCTCCACATCCTACTAAGGGAATAGAACTCAAGCATTACCATAGATTTTCAAGGGAGAGCCTTGAACAATCTAATTACCTGCCTCCCTTAGTATCTCACTTTTCACACTACTGGTACTCTCTTTGATTCATTCCCGAATGATTAACATACTCCTAACCTTCTCGTACTCTCTTAAACCCAGTGATTTGAAACCCTGGCTACAGATGTACTAACATGTTCCTTATCCTTAGCTATATGCTGTCTTATCCCATCCACTGCAACCCTGTTCCCCTAGTACATACTCCAAATCTGCTTGCCTCTTGGTGAATGACTTCAATTCTACATTATTCTCCTTTCTAGAATCCTTTCACACCATTCCTATCACTGATCGCCTTGGCATACCTCAAACAATGATTACTTCCACTATTTTCCTCCTTTGCTTCTATTCATCTACTGAGGAACAGAGCTGAAGTAAATCAGAAAACCACAGGGACTGTCTTTCTTTTTATTAAATGCATCCCCAGGGCTTTAGCATAGTGCCTGGTACATTGTAGGTACTTAATGTTTATTGCATTGGTTTAGATTGATTTGAATGTGCAGAATGTGGGGAAAGTTATGGAAGTAATTCAAAAAGCACAAATATTTGCCAAAACAGTCAGGTTAGGCAATTAGCATTCATTAAGTGCCTACTTTGTGCCTGGCATTGTAGCAGTGATGGAAATATAAAGAAAGTAAAAAAAAGCAGTCCCTGCTCTCAAGCAGTTCATATTCTAAAAGGAGAGATAACATGCTAGCAAATCAG
Source organism: Potorous gilbertii (assembly GCA_028658325.1). Taxonomy (NCBI): domain Eukaryota; kingdom Metazoa; phylum Chordata; class Mammalia; order Diprotodontia; family Potoroidae; genus Potorous; species Potorous gilbertii. The sequence continues at coordinate 325,439,322 of CM053771.1, forward strand.
TACAAGAAAGATAATATAAAAGATAAACTGGGAAGTAATTTCAGAAAGAAGGTACTTAGCTTTAGGAAGATTGGGAAAAGCTTCATGAAAAAATGGGACAGTAACTGAGGTTTGACAAAAGCCAGGGAAGATAGGAGATAGAAATGAGGAGAGAGAAAATTCCAAAAATGAGAAAGCCAATGAAAACTCTTGGAATTGGGGATGTGGAGGATCCTGTTCAGTGAACAACAAGGATTCCAGTGTTACTGGATCAAAGTATTGAAGGGACTAGAAAGGTTGGAGAGGTGGGAAGGGGCTAGATTATAGCTTTATAAGCCAAACAGAGTTTTATATTTGATCCTGAGGAACTGCTAAATTCTTTTGAATAGAAGGTCAGACCTGAATTTTAGGAAGATCAGTTTGATAGTTTAGTGGAGGATGGATTGGGGTAGGGAGAGGCTGAGAAAGGGAAGCCAATGAGCAGGCTATTTCAATAGTCCATGTGTGAGAGCTTGCAACAGATAGTTGCAGTGTGAGAAGAGAAAAAGAGGTGTGAATTAAAGATAATACTAGAGAGAGAGAGAGAGAGAGAGAGAGAGAGAGAGAGAAAGAGACAAGAATTGAGGATGTTACTTAGATCATGTCTAGGTGATGGTGATCATAGCGGTAGGGAAGTTGAGAAGAGAAATGAGTATTGGGGGATATACAAGTTCAATTTTGAACAAGTAAAGATTAAGATAAATTTGGGTGGGTTCCAAAGAGGTTTTCTTCCAACAGATCTATTAAATATATCCATATTCCCTCCCATAATTTACTATCTTCCCTTTTATCTTACTTCTCTTTACCTAGTGATCTTTGTCTCTTTACCCCCAGCACCTATTTGCATTATTTCCTACTCATATTTTTTTTGTTTGCTATTTAAGTACCCAGGCACAATCACCTTTGTGTGATAGCTTAACACATTTTGTGGCATGTTTCCCAAAGTGATTTTATTAAAAGAAGAAAGTGACATCAGACAATATCATTCTTACTTTGTTGTCCTTTTTTTAATTAAAGGAAGACTTAGACTGTTCTCTTAAAAGCTGCAATCTACAGAGGCAAGGAAATGACAGCCTCTGTATTTTGTTAAGTTGTACAGTGTCTAAACTACAAAAGATTCTCTCACACTTTTGTATAGGTTGAATAATCTGTAGTATGAAAAGTAATCATGCAAATATTTATGTATTTACTTTCAATTCTCCCCAGATTAAAAATGTTCTGTTTTTATCTTGAAATATTCACGCCTCTTCCAACTTAGAATATTTATGGGACTGACTTCTCCAGATGTAGACTGACACTAACAAAAGAGATAACCCAATAGAGATGAAATATGAACATGTTTGACATAGTAGGTCATTATTTTTTATAAATGTCTGCCTTTTTCAGTAACTTTTCTTTAACAATTATTCTATTCATATATACCAAGTTCATAATTAAATTGTGCCAGCTCCATTGGCAATGATAGTGAATGAAAACACCGAACACTCCTATAGTGAAAAATCTCTGAAATTCAAACATCCAAATTTCCATATAGTTGACTTTCCTCTCATTGTTTTGAAGTATACAAGATATTTCTATAATATTTAAGTGAAATAGTCTCCTCTTGAAAACTCTAGGGAACGTGATGCTTTGGCTTGTTGGATTATTTTCCAAAATTCCAGACTTTACCACAGAATTTATGTAATACACCCATGAGAAGAAAATCATCTCATCCCAGAAAATTATTTTCACATGAAAGTTTTCATGGATAGCTTCTTGGTCAGTCAAAAAGCATTTAAATCCTTACTGTGTCAAGAACTGTGCTAATTTCTGAGTAAAAAAAAAAAAGAATAAATATAGTGCCTACCCTCAGGGAGTTCATTATCTTACATGAGCAACAAAATTTCAATAGTTAAGTACATGTAGGAAATTTACTGTATAAAGAGGAGTAATCTCAGTCACCAAGCTTTGTAAAGTGGGGGAATTCATTAGAATTCATCTTGTTTTCCCCTCCATTTAGAGGAGGGATGGAAAAACAGCATGGAAAATGGCAACAGTGACAATGACACAGCAAGTTCTCTATTATTGGAGATATAGAAGCAGAGACTGCATAATGACTTGACAGGGATGTTTTTGAGTTTATTCACACCTCTGCAAGAGGGATGGCGTGCATGACCACACAATTCCTTTCTAGTTGACATTCTTTGTAAATCACTCCAACCTCTACTAGTTACTTCCTGCATCAAGATTCTCTCCTATTTTCCCCAACCAATTTTCTTTTCACTATCCTTATTAAAGAGCAAGGCAATTTACCACTGTGTTCCCTGGAAATTTATACATTAACCATCCACCTCAACACCCTACATAGAATATGGCTTTGTGGCTTCAGCAAAATGATGTATTATACCCTGGATCCTTCTTTCTCTATTCAGGAATTCAATTTACTGAACATTTTTTTAAAGTTACAAGCATTTATTTTCTTTTTTCTGCCTTCTTCCAACTCACAAAAAAATATAAAAATAAAATCTCGTAACAAACGTACATACTTCAGCAAATCAGGTCACCATTATGACCAGGACCAAAAATACTTCTTATTCTGCACATTTCACCCATCATTTCTCTTTCATAAAGGAAGGGGAAGAAGGAAATAAGCATATATTAAGCATCTACAATGGTGCCTGGCATTGTAATAAGTGCTTTAAAAATATTGTCTTATTTGTTTCCCACAAAAACCCTGGGATATAGGTGCTATTATTAATCCTCTTTTACATCTTACGAGACAAGGAAATTTTTTAAATAGATGAGGTTAAGTGATTTGCCCAGGATCACACAGCTAGGAAATGTCTGAGACAAGATTTAAAGCCAGGTCTTCCAGTACTCTACCCAATGTCTTACTAGATGCTTCAGGAAGTGGGTGACATTCTTCGTCATCCTTCTTCTGACTATATGGAAATTTTAACTCCCCTAAATGCACTTCATACACTATTGAACTCATGAAAAATGCTGAATAGGAAAATTAGAAAAAGAAAATAATATATCATGTCATATACTTGATATAACTTTTCTAATTGTAGAAAAGGCACTGGACTAAAAGTCAGTAGATCCAAGCTTTAATCATAATTTGCTATCAATCAATCTTATTCAGGTGACTTTTAGCAAGTTCCTAAGCCTCTGAGTTTCAATTTCCTTATCAGTAAAATGGCTCACAGAGCTATTTGGCACCCTTTTACATTAATAGTACTAGAGTGGCACAAGAGAGGGAAAAATGTATCAAGAATCATCTGATTTTTAGACCCTTAAAATGTTAATACAGTTATAGGTACTCCAAATGTAAATTGAATATGTAGAGATTCCATATAAAAATATCTTATGATCAAGGAATAGACATGCTACTTTAGGAATATAACATCAAGAGGGATATTCTTTCTTTTTTCATGTCTTTTAATTAATTTATTTTCAGTTTTCAACATTCACTTCCACATAATTTTGAATTTCAAACTTTCTCAGAATCTCCCCCTCCCTCACCCCTATAGCATGTATTTTGATTACCCTTTCCTCCAATCTGCCCACTCTTCTGTCATCCACCCCCTTATTCCTTTTCCTTCTATTTCCCTTTAGGGCAAGATAGCTTTCTATATCCTATTGCCTATATGTTTTATTTCCTAGTTATATGTAAAAGCAATTTTTAACATTCATTTTTAAAGCTTTGAGTTCCACATTCTCTCCTTCCCACCCTCACTGAGAAGGCAAGCAGTTCAGTATAAGTTATATATGTGTAGTCATGCAAAACATCACCATAACAGTAATGTGGTGAAAGATTAATTATATTTCCCTCCACCCTGTCCCACCCTCTATTTATTCTATTCTCTCTACCAAAGTATTTGCTTCCAATTTTCTTCTCCCCCAACCTGCCATCCCTTCTCTTATCCCCTTCCCATTTGTTTTCCTGTAGGATAAGATAAACTTCCATAGTCAATTGAGGGTGTATGTTACTCCTTCCTGCAGCCAAATCTGATGAAAGGAAGGCTCATTTATTTCCTCTCACCTTCCCGTTCCTGCCCTCCATTGTAAAAGCTCTTTCTTGCCTCTTTTATTTGAGATGATTAACTACATTCTACCTTGCCCTTTCTCTTTCTCCTAGTACATTCTTCTCAGCACTTAATTTTCTTTTTTAGATATTTTCCCTTCACATTCAGCCATATTCAGCTCACCCTATACACTCTCTCTCTCTCTCTCTCTCTCTCTCTCTCTCTCTCTCTCTCTCTCCCTCCTTCCCTCCCTCCCTCCCTCTCTCTCTCTCTCTTTCTCTTTCTCTATCTGTATGTATGTAATGTATGTATATGTATGTACATGCACACATACAACTATCCTAATACTGAGAAAGGTCTCATGAGTTACACATATCATTTTTCCATGTAGGAATGTAAACAGCTCAACTTTGATAGGTACCTCATAGTTTCTCTTTCCTGTTTATTTTTTCATGCTTCTCTTGATTCTTGTGTTTGAAAGTCAAATTTTCTAATCAGTTCTAGTCTTTTCAACAAGAATGCTTTCAAGTCCTCTATTTCATTGAAGTATTATATTCAGTTTTGCTGGGTAGGTGATTCTTGGTTTTTCGTCCTTTCTCTTTTGACCTCTGGAATTATCATATTCCAAGTCCTCTGATACCTTGGTGTAGAAGCTGCTAAATGTTGTCTTATCCTGATTGTGTTTCCACAGTACTTGGAATTGTTTCTTTCTGGCTTGAAGTATATTCCCCTTGATCTGGGAACTCTGTAATTTGGTTACAATGTTCCTAGGAGTTTTCCTTTTGGCCTCTCTTTCAGGAGGTGACAGGTGAATTCTTTCCATTTCTATTTTACCTTCTGATTCTAGAATATCAGGGCAGTTTTCTTCGATGATTTCTTGAAAGATAATGTCTAGTCTCCTTTTTTGGTCATAGCTTTCAGGTAGTTCAACAATTTTTAAATTATCTCTCCTGGATTCATTTTCCATGTTAGTCATTCATCCAATGAGATACTTCACATTTTCTTCTATTTTTTCATTCTTTTGGTTTTGTTTAATAATTTCTTGATTTCTCATAAAGTCATTATCTTCCATTTGTTTCACTCTCATTCTAAGGGACTTATTTTCTTCAGTAAGCTTTTGGACCTCTTTTTTTTATTTGGCTTATTCTTTTTAAGGCATTCTTCTCCTCATTGACTTTTTAGACCTCTTTTGTCATTTGGGTTAGTCTAATTTTAAAGTTTCTACTTCATTCAGCATTTTTTGGGTTTCCTTTAGCAAGCTGTTGACTTGATTTTCACGATTTTCTTGTATCACTAATTTCTCTTCCCCATTTTTCCTCTACTTCTTTTACTTGATTTTCAAAATCTTTGTGAGCTCTTCCATGGTCTGAGACCAACTCGTATTTTTCTTGGAGGCTTTGGATGCAAGAGCTTTGGCTTTGTTGTCTTTTTCTGGTTTATGTTTTGATCTTCCTTGTCACCACGGATGTAAGAAAATACCTCTTCGCTGAGAAAATAAGAATCTATAGTCTGTTTCTTTTTCCCCCCATTTGCACATTTTCCCAGTCAATTACTTGACTTTTGAGCTCTTGGTTAAGTTGAGGGCTCCAGAGACAGGTGCTCAGCCAATTATTTGACTTTTGAGCTCTTGGTAAAATGAGGGGATCCAGAAGCAGCATCCCTTCAACGGTGGCTGCCCCTGCCCTGGAGCAGGGTCAGGGCTGGGACCAGACCATGCTCCCCTCTCAGTCCGATGAGAGACCCTTCCCACTGACCTTCAACTTTGTCTGGTGTTTGTGGTTTGAGAAGTCTGGAAACTGCATCCACTGCCAGTAATTCAGTCCATTAAGGACTCCTCTAGCTTTCTCCGTGCTATCTATCACAGCCCACACCAAACTGTACTCTACTCCAAAGCTGGTGCAATTGACCCTTCCTGTCAACTTTCCAGATTTTCTTGAGCTGGAAATTTACTTCATTCTGTCATTTTGTTGCTTCTTCTGCTCTGGAATTTGTTTAGAGTCATTTCTTACAGAATTCTTGAGATGTTTAGGGAGAAAGCTCTAGCAGGTCATTGAAACTACTCTTCAATCTTGACATTGCTCCCAAAACTTGCTATTTTTAATGTAAAATGAAACCAGAAAAAAGGAATATGTAGTTAAATGGAAGGATGGTCCATAAGTTCTCCTTAGAGGTGCAAATAAAGAAGTTGTGGAATTGTTGCTGTTGTTTTGTTTTGTTTTTGTTTTTATTTTGCATGACTTGAGCAGACTGACTGCATAATGAGAGTGAGGGATAATTTATAGAAAGTCTGTGTTCTGCATTGAAATCCACAGAGTATCAACATAAAGAAAGGAAATCTTCCAGTATGTCTGGTGGATTTATAGAAGAATCTATACAGAATTCAGGAAGGAGGGACAAGTATTGTTAAATTATAATCTACATCAACATAGAGAGACCATCCTCTATCAAAGTACCAATATATTCAAGTAGGAAAATGGGTCAGTTAGATTAGGAGAGACCTAACTTCCCTTCCACCTTGGAAATTTGGGGAATTGTGAATGGTGGACCCACATGTCATGTGTAGATTTTCCTGGTGGAACCTATAGACAAAAATTGTATAAGAAGGTACAGTCATTCAGCCGCATTGATTTCTCTGGCTTTCAACTCCAGTATTTATAGTCAGAAGAGCCAAAATAAAAATGCACATTATAAATCAGCTCTACTCACAAATAAGGTATTATGTGACATAATCCATGCAATGACATCTAGTTTGTTTTAAATTTTTTAATTCTGTCTGCAAGGCAATATATACACACAAATTCTCCAGAAGCTTAGAACGAGTATCAATTTCCAACACACTGTAGCATAGCATTAAAATTAAAATGCACAATCATTTAGCAAGATTTGAATTAGACACCAGACAATGCAAAAGCTTGAGCATATTAATTCCAGGTAAAAGGTGTTGGTCACATATTAAAATTTGTTAAACTATATGCAGAAATTTTAGGGCTATGGTTAGATCCCTCAGAATCTGATATGTTGCAATCAAAAACAAAATTCAATTCTTGAGTGATATAAAAATAACTCAAACTTGGTAATTCTCAAGTCAAGTCATTTGTTTAGGAAGGTAATAGACTCTGTCCTCTGGGCATTGAATGTCATCTGATAGAACAGTTATAAAATTTAGCTTTTATGGTTATGATAAAAAAACATAAAGAATTAAAATACAGAAGCCTAAGTCCAATGTAACTTTAAATGACCCCATGGGGAAGACATAAAAGCAAGATAGTATTTTATGGTATCTTAAATAATATAGAACACACTAAGGAACACTACAGGTGTGGGAGGGAAAGAGAGCAAATCTACAATGAAGGGAAAAAATGGCATGAGTCTAGCAAAAATATCCAAGATGCATTTAATGATTCTCTTAGTTTTTCAGCATCCCTTGCTCCCAACTCAGTACTTATAACCTTTTAAAATTCCAAATTTCCACAATTTTTACTTAAAATCAATCATCTGAACTAATATTTTTGTTATTATGTTTATCAAAGATCTCATTTTACATCTAATTAAAAAAACTCAAGAAATAATTTAAGTTGATAACTAAGTTTAAGGGGGCATAAAGTCACTTACGGAAATGTCGGGGCCTCAAAAAAAGGTCCATAAAAAGCAGGAAGATATGCTTCAATGGACACCTATATACACTGGTCCTTGAATATTCCTCTGTTTAAAATTTCTGTTGTTATTGAACTTGTATGGTTAGTGGAGATGAGGATAACATGTTAGTAGGTGCTCTTATTTTTTGTATCATGGCCCCTTGGGCACTCTGGGACCTCTAGTCTACCCCTTCTCCTAATAAAATTTTTAATTGAATCAAAAACATAGGATTACAATGGAAATCCATTATATTGAAATATAGTCTGTACCAGGAAGACTAGAATCACGTACAATCCAGCAGTGGATCTAGTAGGTAACAAAATTTTGGAGTAATGAAGACTCTAAGTACTAGTTTAAAATATCTGCAACAATGACATTGTGATATGAGAATAACTTTGATCTTTATTGATGACAAGGTTCCAAGTATAGTAATGCTTCTCTGGTTCATTGCCCAGGTTTATGATTGAATGGAATGAATGCTGTTTTAGTTTGAGGTTGATGAAAATAGAAATGTAATTTTTTTCTTTCTATTAAGTGCACAGCCTCTAAGAACCTTTGCTTTAAATAAATTTATTATTGTATTTTCATAGAAAAGATATCTGTCTAACTTACTTCTTTAAGTAACCACTGTTATTTCTCCTATTGATTGAACTAATTGCTTTCATGAGAATAAGAAAAATATATCTTCAGAGAGAAGTAGAAAACAAAATATCATTGAACTTGAGGTTATAAAAAAAAAGGATTCACACCTGGAATTTGAATCCTGCCTCATCACTACCTAGACTTTGAAAAAACCTCCATCTCTCTGACTTTTGGCATATATAAAATAATATTTGCCCTCCTCACCTCTTAAAGTTTTGTAGAAATTTCAATGTGTTGCATGAGAAGCATTTTTTTTAAACTGCAAAATGTAAAATAAATGAAATCAATCGTGATTTCAACCTTAACAATATCAATTTGATACTGCCTTTATTTTATCCTAAATAATGTTCAATTTAGGAATTATCCTCATTTCTGTCAGTAATATATCATAGATATAAACGCTTTTTTATTTTATCTCTGAATTTCTAAACACCTAAGAATGGAGAGACCACCTGCTCAATCCTTGGTCACTTTAAAGTGCCATAACAACTTGTTTACTGGTCTTGTTTGAGGTTTACTGGACCCAGTCCTGCCCCCCACAGGTTAGTTTTGTTGTTGTCTGACCTTGGGTATTCTGAATGACACAATTTTGAGGGTCAGCAGTGGTCCCCAGAGAAGCTGATAGAGTGATGAGGTTTTATAGATAGAGTCTTGAAGAAGAAAGGGACATCACATTAAAATAAGTCAAGCAATTTACATTCAGGGCCAACATTATCCTATGTAATATGACTTGCTTTGAGGAGCATCAAGAGGATATTCTTGCCACTAAGTATCTTCTCACTGGTCTTTCCATAAATGATATTAGCCATAATTTAAATTTGAAGATAATTGAAATTTTCTATAGGAGAAAATGATTGAATATTATTTGAGAGTGGTAAAAATAAGCCATTAACTCTTTAGCACAAATTACGTGAAAGGGAACTGAGGAATTTCCTTGGTACAGAGCATTCCTGGGTGAGGAAACTCTCTCTACCAATGAAAGCTAGAAACATACCTGCCATTTATAGTCTTATACAATTGCCTAGCAATGTGAGGTAAAGTGATTTGTCCAGGATTGAGCAGACATCAGAATTCAAATACAGATCTTCATGGCTGGCTGCCTCTCTACTATATCAGCTTCTTCACAGTAGGAATTGGTTTAACTAATTATCTAGTTAATCATCTAGTATAGAACAGATAATATAGAATGCTGAACAGCTAACTTTGGGTACAGAGAAAAATTAAGGAAAGGTCTGGAGCACGAAACCCTCCACCAGAGAACTGTCCTAGGTTATATAATACCATGTCTAGGATGGAGAGAGAAAAACATATATTCTCTGCACAACATGAAGGCTCTGGGATCCTTGCTTCTCTATCCCTTTCCAGTTCCCCTTTAGCTGCTGTTTTCCCAGGTTATAATGTAAGTTCTTTAAACACAACTTGCTTACAATGGTATCTTCATTGCTTAGCATGGTACATAGTAAGTATTTAATAATTGCTATATCATATCAATAATCTTTCTTTCCTTCCTTCCTCCCTCCCTTATTTTCTTCCTTTCTTCCTTTTTTTATCTCTTTCAGAGAGTCAGAGGAAGGAAATATCTACATGAAATAGGGAAGAAGGAACATAGAAAGAAGAAATGGGATGCTCAAGACAAACATCTATTTCCTAATTTTACTTTTGACTCATAATCCTTAATTTCTATGGCAAGGAAGAGTCTCTTCTCTGAATCAATACTGTCCCACTTCCCTGCCCCACTGTATCATTCTTGTTATCTGAACTTTCCTTTTCCACATACCCTAGAGCAGAATATGATGAAGGCTATTTGCCTTTCTCATGAATACTGAGTTATATTCCTTATCTTTTCAGGATCTTCAGTTATAGTTTCTAAACTCCAATATGTAAATTAATGTAAAACAAAATTACAGAAAAGGATCCTAGATAAAATGGGTGAAATTGAGCAATCTGGTGAAAGTTAGGCACCATTAACCACTGAGTAATTCAGTATGGGTGATTGTCCAACTCATATCTTTCCTTATCTGAACACAGTAGACTCACATTGGTTTTGCTGGTCTCTGCACCCTTTGTAGATAAAATAGAATGATTAAGTTGTTTATTTCAAGACTTAACTTTCCATTTTTTGAGGAGGGTTGGGGAGGTATGAATGCAAGAGAAATAGTTTTAGGCAAAAGATAGAATGCTGAAGATCTATTCTGTATGAAGAAGATCATTTATTCCACTTCTATATCAAACATAAATAATCATTTAGAAGCAGAATTTCTCCCTAAAGGAAAAAGCTGGATGTTTTTTCAAGTCTACTTTGCTGTTCTGATGTATTCTGTAAAGCCTTAGTTGGATTTACTCTAATGCATCACTTATCTATTTTTTGCCTCTCCATAGCCATATTTGTAACTGACTGCTATAAGGCTATCAGCATTTCCACAAGCCTTCCACTGCTTAATTTGTATCATGGCTAATGCCAAATATTTCCTGGCATAGGAAAAGCTGTAAATCACATGCAGATCAATGCTGATGTGTAAACCACCAGATAGGAGGCTAGGAGCATTTCCCAAGATGCAACATTTTCTGCTTTGCAGATGATATTAATCTTTCAGTTCAGAAAATTGAGTAAACTAGCACACGACCCACTACCAAGCTGGGATTTTACAACATATTGTAAGTCCTGTCCAGTATTTCTATCCAGTTAAGGTGGTACTAAGTTAGGTCAGTCAAAATATAGGTAGCTGCTTATGTGATATGAAGGGCTGAGGTGTCACTTTGGAAAACTCAAAGATTTAAACCTAACAACAGAGTATGGTGTAGTAGCTATAGAGAAATTATTGGAGACTTGCTTGTTCCATAATTCAAAATCATAAAGCATCACTGGAAGAATGTTGGTGTTAAAAAGATGGGGCTTTGTATAAAGAAATAGTTTAGAATTATTGAAAAGACTGATCTATTACCTAAAAGAAATATAGCCCATTCTCTTCTGCCCATTCAAGTCTCAGTTAAACTTATTGCTCATCTGTAGTGTTTGTCCAAAATATGTGTAGTAATTTAGTGGACTTGTCACCCAACTGTGTGTCTAGGCAAACTTGTATTGCCCTTGGCTGCCATATAGCAATATCTGACCAAGGAACTTTCTGGGCTTTTTTTACCTTCTCTTTGCAAATGTTTTACAGTGTTTAAACTTTTGTATATAATAAACATAATAACAGTATCTTTTTTCTTAGCCTACTCCTCATTTTTTTTGTCAATAGCATAGTACAATATTACAGTAACTTCTGAATACAGAGAATTTCAGCCTGAATCCTGTGTATGAAGGTGATTACTTGTGGACCCATAGGTAAATCACTTAAACCTTCTCAGGCCTCAGTTTCCTTATCTGTGAAATGGAGTTTACCTAGACGATAACTGAGGTTTCTTTCATCTCTAAATCTGTGATTTAAAATCTTTGATGTTGAAAAATAAGCCAGTTAAAGGTTGTTTTAGGAATCACTGGCAACTTATGGTGGTTTCCAAACTTCTCAATGCACAAACATCAAAGACAACTTAGAAAGTCAGCAGAAAAAGTCAACTGGACATTGATGAGAGAAGAGCATGGTCAGGCTCCAGGTCCAACCCCAGGGTGGTTGCAGTGGCAGCCACAATGACAGTAGCTGCTTCCAGAACTCTCAGCCCACAGACCGTGAGGGGATCAAGCAGCTTATTAGAGGGGGATTGAAGGGATCTCTTTGCTGGCACTGAGGCAGGATTCTTTTGTTTTGCTCATACCTGTATCTGGGTCATGGTCCTGGGTGGCAGTCCTGTGGTAAGGATGAGCCATGGTCAGCAGGGGCTTATTGTGGTGGAGAGGAAATTCTCTACACAGATCCAAGGCAGAAGAGTGTGCTTTTGGTAAGTCATAGACCAGAGGACAGACCAAGGGAGGAGTAAATACCCTCCTTTGATCACACAGACTTGGAAGAACTGAAAATTTACAGGTCCCTAGAAATATTTCTGAAAATAGCTGCACAGAAGCCCTGAAGTTTGGGACACTGGAGGCAGAATCCTACCTTAACAAAGAGTTAAAAAGTCAAGTAGTTGACTGGGAAAATAAGCAAACAGTGGGGAAAAATCAAACTATAGAATCTTACTTTGGTGACAAGGAAGATCAAAATATGCAACCAGAAGACAACAAAGTTAAAAAAACTGCTACATCTAAAGTTTCCAAGAAAAAAAAGTAATTGGTTGCAGACCGTGGAAGAGCTCAAAAAGAATATTGGAAATCAAGTAAGAGAAGTAGAAGAAAAGTTGGGAAGAGAAATGAGCATGATGCAAGAATATCATGAAAAATAAGTCAACAGTTTGTTAAAAGGACCCCCAAAATGCTGAAGAAAATAACACTTTAAAAATGGACTAATTCAAGTGGCAAAAGAAGTCCAAAAATGCCAGTGAGGAGAAGAATGCCTTAAAGCAAGAATTGGCCAAATGGAAAAGGAGGTCCAAATGCTCACTAAAGAAAATAATTCCTTAAAAATTTGGAGCTCAAAATCTTCTGGAAGAGAATGTTATAAACTAAAAATAAATTAATTAATAAAAAGAAAAAATACAAAAGATTGTTGTAGTTATGCAGAGTCTCTACTCATCTTTTTTTCTTTCCTTGATTTTTTTAACTTTTTTTTTTCACAATTTTCTGCGTGTTGAGATATAATCAATATTGTTCAGCCTTTACCATGTCCATTTCATGTAATCATCTTATAGAAACAAAGGCTTACTAATGGTCTACAAGTTCTTGGCCTCTTGTGTTTCTTAATTCTGCATACTATTTCCTACTAACATTTTAGCCATACTCTTCTAAGTCTGCCTTAAAATATAAGGCCAGTCCCGTGGTAAATGTTCATGTGATTTAGAAAATTTTGTGGCATTCTTACTGGAATTCCTTATCAAGATAAGTCAACAAGTATGATGAAGCATCTACTATGTGTTAGGTATTGGATTAAGCCCCAGAGTCGATCTTTTTTGCTTATGCTCATTATAAGCAACTCACTTACTTTCCTTTTCAAGGAAAGGCTGAGAACCATCCTTCTATTTAGATACAACATCCTTATGGTTTGTTCCATTATAAGAAGAATGTCTATATCAGTATGGTTTAGTTCCTCCGATAGTATATCAATTCATATTGAGAAGCATCTTGCATTAAAGTACCAACAGCTAAATCACTATATATTGTTTTAAAATGTAATTTTAAGCACTTTTTTTACAAAATTGTAAAACAGAAGACTTGTTATTTTGAATTTTTTTCTTTGTTTCATGGGTTTGAGTAATCAATAATTACTAAGAGATTGTGAATTACTGAAAAGTAATCAAACTAACATCCCTTGAAGGACAAATCTAATAGCTGATAAATATTCTTTCTTTTCATTCTCTTCTTGATTATTAAATACAGTGGATGATCATTCATTAAATCGAATATCATATCATCTATCTAAGCATGTATACTATGCGTAATAATGAAATGAAAACAGGACAGATTGCATTTGGGGCAATTCTGCAATGATTTTTATCAATCCCAAGCTGTTCCCCAACTCAAAATTCATTTTTTTTGAGAAAAATATTTTACTGACAATGCTGAAATATCAGAGTTAAATACTACCCAAAAGGCAGTGTATAGAGGCAATGATGAGTGTGAAGAGTGTCAAGGAGTGGGTAGCAGCCTATTTCCATTGATTACACTCATGCACCAGAAGTCATAGCAAATGAGATAACATATGTAAAGCACTTGGTTATCCTTAAGGGTCTACTTAAATGTCATCTATTGTTATTGTTAAATTCATTAAAGAAATGTGTGATTAGAATGTTGACTGGCAGCCAAAATCTGTGGTTGGGGCCATCATTATAACCTTCCTAACTTGGTAAAACTTACTAGAATTTGTACTCCACTCACCTAGGTCTTGAGAAGACTGGATCAACATGAGCTATTGGAGTAGGATTATTGTAGAGGCAACAAATTGAATTTAATTACTATTAAGATGTAAATAACTACTTGATTCTTTTTTAAGATCATATTTTCACAGAGGAGAGAAGAAAGACAGCAAAGATAAAATCATTTAGCACCTGAATGGGGCCTCCTTGGAGAAGGGAAAGGATACAGAAAAAAATGTACCGCAAAATATAAAATATACTTCACAGGCTTGCCACATTTTCCTGTGGTCAGCCCTGGTTCTTAACCATTTTGTCGTAACCCAAATAGGCTGTAGTATTTCCAATGATGACCTAGTTCCAAAAATCAGAATAAGGGATATCATCCAGGAAATGCATGATCAGAGAAGTAGGCATGTCAATCATGCGACAAAATCAAGGGATAACAGATGAGTCCTGCTGTGGCACCAAGAAAAACTATAAAGATCCAGCTAAAGACCTCCAATATATGAGAGAGAGTTTTATAGGGGATGCATGGGAGACCATAGACCAGAATCACAAGAGTGAGAAGTAGATAGTTACTTTTTCTATTGATGAAGTGAATATTTATATCAAAGAAGTCACAAAACTCTGGAAGTCATTTAGATGATACCACAGATAGAATATAAACCAGAAATGAAGATTCAAGTTTGAATTCTGCCCCAATTACTTATTAACTCTATGCCTCTGGGCAGATTAATCTATTTCTGCTTCAGTTTCCTTATTTACATGATGGAGATAATAAATCTACCTTCTAGAATTGTTGGGAGGATCGATTCAAATAAATGCAATAAACACTTTGCAAAACTTAAAATGTTATATAAATTTTAGTTACCATTATTTTGAATCACCGTGAGATACATGCATTTTGTGAAATTTAATACCATAACATCTATCTAAGAAAAGCCTGAAAACAGAATTTGCATTTTTGGACAATTACTTTAAATATAGGAATAATAGACTTCACTACAGATGGTGTGGAATTAATGAAGACTGGTAAGAATTGATTCATCTGGAGTCTAGCAAATGTAACTAAGAAAGCTTTAAATTAAAAATGGGAGAAGGAAAAAAGCTCTCTGTATGTATCTGCCAAACTAGATACAATAGATACTAACCATCCAATCTAGGACATCATTCTGGAGAGTCAGTAACTCATAGGAAACAGAAGTCAAGAAAAGAGTCATAAATAAAATAATGGTCTCAGATACATACACACAAATGCTGAGAATATTTATAAAAAAGGAAACAAGAGATCCTAATAGATTATGGCAAATTCAACCTTATAATTGTCATTGAGACATGGTGAGATGATGGAAGTTCATCCTTTGAATATGGATATTAAAGAGGAAATCTTTTTTGGTAGGAATTAAGTAAACTAAAGGAGTGCATCATATAATGGGAAAATATGCCTATGTATAGAAATCTAAGAATTGGATAAGAAATCATGGTGGTGAGCATTTGGATAAAGGTAATAGGTGAAGTATTAGTAGGTCTGTAGTAACTCAAAGTCATAGCTCACAATCCTTTACAGATTCTTACTAGTCAACTAGAAGACACAATTAGTTCAAAGCAAAAGTTGTTTGAGAAAAACATAGCAGTATGAGAAATGATTACATCTCTGTCATATTAATAACCAATTATTAAAACTGGGGAGATCCAAGCTTTTGTCTCCTCTGCTATTTCCTTGTCCAAACTCTCAAATGAAGATCGAAGACAGGACTCATTCTCCTCATTCTGGGTATTGCTACTCCACCCAGTTAAATCAGACTTCTAATCTAACGTAAAACTCCCTTCTGCTCAGGCTCAGGTAGTGGAAAAATGCTTAGATACATTTCCCAAGGATGATAATTTACTTAGAAGTAAATGGCTTACTTAAAGTTCATTAGAACAGACTTGGCCTCTTATTGTAATATTCATTCTTTCATAAATTTTTAGCCAAAGTTGATTGTCACCCTTGGGATACCACTCTTACAAAGGATATATAAACCTTAAGCCCACTACCATGACGACCTTTGGCATTCAAGAGGGCCACTGATACTTTTACTTAAAATGTTGGCTTTAGTAATAAAATTATTAAATTGCCCAGAGATTATTTCTCTTGAACTTTTTAAATGTCACAGTTGCAATAGAATATTTGTCCCATAAATTTTACAAATACACTATTATTGGGAATATAAACACAGATACTAATATATAAACATTATGCACATATATACACATATGTGTATATTTGCCTTATGTGTGTGTTTATATATACATACCTACTGACACATATATACATACACACAGATATATATATACACACACACAAACAGAGAGACTCTACACTTCATCATCAGACTATGAAAGCAAATTTCTCTCCACAAAGAAAGAAATCTGTCAATTACCAGATAGAGCCTCAGTGTCCAGAAGCTAATTTCTTTTGGAACACAGAACAACCAATTAATCTAATTAGAGATTAAAAGTATTTCTTCCATCTTTTGAACTTCTTGTGTCTGAGATTAAATCAAAATCTATTATTTTAGGCAAGTCTTTGGCTTAGGGTTAAAACATCCTTGCAGATTGCATTTACTTTTTATGGTGATCCTGCTCTCTCAAAATTAATTTCATGGGTGAGATTCTTATGATAAAAACAAAACAAAACAAAACAAAGTTGTATGGGTCTGAAGATCAGTAGTTTTGTCTCAAACCATCAAGGTTCTCTGAGTTTCCAACAAAATGAATGGATATGAAAAAAAAAATAGAAATGAAATGTTAGATGGGGCTACTGAAAAGTTCCTAGTGCATACCTTATTCATTCCAAATCCCTGTCTTTTTTCTTTTTTAACATATGTACTTATGACCAGCAACAAGTCTAACAGAATTTTAGTTATCTACCATAAACAAACATTAACTGAAGGGGTATTTATCTTGGCTCAGTCTTAGGGCTTTCAGTATTTGAAAAGATATTCATGAAAGGCATATTTAAGTTATTTAACTTCATTGTTAGAAAGAAAAACAAGATTTAATTGTTGTAAATAGAATAGAAGCAGAATTTGACTAAAAATTTTAGCTGTTCAACTATGGAATGAATAGGCTATTTTAAGAGGTAGTAAGGTGCTTATTGCTTAAGTTCTTCAAGCTTGAGCTTAATCAGACTAAAGTTAAGGATATTGTGTAGGCTTTTATTCAGATGGAGTTTATAATTTTTATTCTATGGTATTTTATATTTTTTATTTCTCTTCTTGATCCTCCTGTCCAAAATACGCCCTTCATTGTATCACTGCCATCATTCTATATTCCTCTTTATTCTTCTATCTTTCTCTCTCTCCTCCCCTACACTTTTTCAGTAATGTGAATTTTATATATAGTCCATGACAGACATTAGATTTAGAACAATTTAGAACATGTTACAACAAACTGTATGAATGACATTGACATAAAATGTCATATCATATACAAATTATGAGAGCAGGGAAGGAGGTGCCTTTAACAACCACTGATGGGGGGAATGTCATTGACCAAAAAAAGGATTTCTAGGATAATAAGAGATAAAATGAATTACTTTGATTGCATAATTTTTTAAAATATATATTGGCAAAAACACAATTGATAGTTAAAATTAGAAGGGAAAGAGATAACTGGGGAAAATATATAAAGTAAATTTATTTGATAGAAGTCTGATATCCAAGACATGTAGTGAATTGATTCAAATGTGTAAGAACAAAAGCCATTCCCTAATACAAAAATGGTTAAAGATATTTCAATAGATGTAGAAAAAGCTTTTGATAAAATACCACACACATTTGTATTAAAAACACCAGAGAGCATAGGAATAAATGGAACTTTCTTTAAAATTATGAGTAACATCTACCTAAAACCATTAATAAGCATTATATATAATGCTAATATGCTAGAAACATTTCCAGCAAGAGTAGGGGTAAAACAAGGATGTCTATAATTACCCTGTTGTTCAATATGGTACCAGAAATGTTAACTTTAGCAATGAGAAGAAAAAGAAATTGAATGAATTAGAACAGGCAATGAAAAAACTAAATTATCACTCTTTTCAGATGATATGATGATATACTTAGAGAATCAAGTGGAAAGTTATTTGCGCTTTAGCCAAGTTGAAGGATATAAAATAAACCCACATAAATCATTAGCAGATTATATATATATATATATATATGTATGTATGTATGTATGTTTGTATGTATGTATGTATGTATGTATGTATACATACTGTTTACAAAGTCCAACAGCAAGAGATAGAGAAATTCCATCTAAACTTACTGTAGACACTATAAAATATTTGGAAGTTTACTTGCCAAAACAATTCCAGGAACTATATGCACACTTACCTGAACTATATGAACATTTATATATGTGGAGAAAATTTAAAGCTTATAGAAGTGAATGTTGAAAATTTTAAAAGTAACAAATTAATTTATTAAAAAAAGAAAAAATGTTGGTTAAAGGATATGAACAAGCACTTCTCAAAACCTTAGAAAAATGTTCTAAATCATCAGTAAGGAAAGAAATGCATATTAAGAACTCAAATGCTCAGATCCATGAGATTAATAATGGTGGCAAAAAAAGGAAGAGTAATTGTTTAAAAATAAGTAGGTAAGTACCTAAGATGCCCCTGTTGACTTATAAGTACATTACTGATAGAACTGAAGGCATTTGGAATCATACTCAAAATGACATTAAATTGTGCTTTTTCTTTATTCAGTCTTTAATGCTATTAAGCACATCAATGAAAGAAAAAAAGAAGCTATGTGTACAAAGATAAATTTAGCAGAACTCTTTACTGGAGCAAAGAACTGAAAATAAGGGGCTGTCCATCAACTGGGATATTATAAAACATTATGATATATTGATATATATTAATATAATTAAATATGCAAGAGAAATAAACTGAAGAGGGGATTTGGAGAAACCCAGAAAGACTTAATGAGAACTGAAATCAAGCAAAATAAGCAAAGCCAGGAGAAAGGTTTTTATGATGACCACAGTACTATAAAGTTAAAACTAAAGAATTCTGATCAATTCAATGACCAATTACGACTCCAGAAGACTTGGTTCCCCTCTTTCCCTCACATTCCTTTGCATAGAGGTGCTAAAACAGAAGTACAGAATGTAGTATACATTTTCAGAAATAGAGTAGATATGTACATCTATTTTGCTTGACTGCTTTTTTATTGTAAGGGAAAGGATGTTTTTCATAGAGGGGAATGCAAGAGAAAGTTGGATTACAGCAGGGAGCTAGTGATCATAACTCTTTTAAAAAAAATGAGAAAAGAAAGAAGGTAGCAATGAAAGATTTTTAAATGCACAGAAGATAAAAGAAAGAAGTTGAGAGAAAAACACAGATAAGCAAGCCAGCTTTGGAAGTATTACGTTTGTCAAATACTCTAAACAAACCAAACCATACATGGTAGAGACTTGAAAATTCATATGTAATCCACTTTTATGTGAAAATGCTCATATATATCAAATTGATAGTAGTAAAAAATTAATGAAAGAGTTGGGCTAGATCATTAGATCCCTCTTAACTCTAAATCTAAAAGCCTAGCAAGAATTGTATATAAATATGTATATATATATATATATATGCATGTATGTATATATATGTATAATTTATTTCATTAAATATTTCCACCACATATAAAAATGGTAATATTTAATGTTTTTAGATTCTGAGTTCTGAATTCCTTTCCTTTCATCCCATTTCTATCCCACTCCCTTCAGGAGGCAAGCAATGTTATCAATTATGCATGTGAAATCATGCAAAACAAATTTCTGTATTAGCCGTTTTGCAAAAATAAACAAGAAAAGTAAAGTTTAAAAGTATGATGTGCCTCAATCTGTATTCAGAGTCCATCAGTTCTCTCTTTGGAGGTGGTTATCATTTTCCATCAAGGCTCTTTTAGAATTGTCTTAGATTGATCAGAGTAGCTAAGTCTTTCACAGTTGATCATGCTCATGGTACTGTTACTATGTATGTATACGTATATAATGTTCTCCTGGTTCTGCTCACTTCACTTTGAATCAGTTCATGTAATTCTTCCCAGGTTTTTCTGAAACATTTCCCCTCTTCATTCCTTAGAGCACAATAGCATTCCATCATATTCATATACCACAATTTGATTAGCTATTCCCCATTTGAAGGACCTCCCTTCCATTTCTAATTCTCTGAGAACCACAAAAAGTTATTAAAAATATTTTTGTACAGATAGGGCCTTATCCCTTTTCTTTATCTTTTTGGGATACAGACCTAATAGTGGTGTTGCTAGTTCAAAGGATATGTACAATTTTGTAGCCCATTGGGTATAGTTCCAAATTGTTCTCCAGAATGGTTGTACTAGTTCACAACTCTTCCAACAGCGTATTAGAGAACTGCTTTTATATTAAAAACTAGACCTGTCTATTCTACACCATATTTAGACCTCAAGAAGGTAAAATTACTTGTTTAGTTGGTTCTCTTTCTACTAAACCCTTCATTTCTTCCTGAAATTATATATGTTTGTTTATGTATGTGAGTATATGCTTTCCTAAACAAGAATTCTAACTTGATGGCTTTACATAGACATTTTCACATTCATACATAGGCAAATTTCTGACCAAAAGTGATGTTGTGTAAAGGGAACTGCTTACTTTTCCTCTGTTCTTCTCTAAATTGCTTTGATCTTTTTCCCCCATATATTATACTGGTTTCCTCAGTGTACATTGATGAGTTGTCTTATTTTGTCTCCCCGATCTACTTTTCTCTCCCTAAATGCACTTTGTTCATCTACCTCTACATCTCTTCCTGTTAGCTCCAGGCTCTGGCAGAAATGAAACAAACAAGAAAACACTCACAGTCAATTTGTATGTGATAAGCTGTCTGGCTCTAAAGGGCCAAGAAACATTTTAAGCTTTTCACCTAATTTCCTCAGTGTTTTCAGGTGGACTTGGCTCAATTCTCTCTCTTGTTCTTTTGGAAGGAAAGAGGAAATACCCCTGAAGTAGTGATCTAGAAGACAGAAAGCAAAGCCACTTCAAGGCAGAGAGGGTTGGCTTCAGTTTGGTGGGTGCTTGGAAAAGGCACCAGGGTGTCTGCATCAAAAAAAAAGGCAAACCAGAAGCATAACTGAGCTGAGAAATGCCAACTGGAATGTGAATAGTTCCTCATTCCCATAGCCCAATTCCTTTAGAACAGGTCCACAAGTTGTTTTCTTTTCAAAATCAAATCAAATCAAATAATATATCTGTAAAACACTTAGCATAGTACACAGCACACAGTAGTTCTTAATAAAAGCTTATTCGCTTCCCTACTTTCTGATTCTCAAAATGACAAGAAAATGGGAATAGTTCATCACTATATGGGACCAGGTCCTCAGCTCTTGACAATATTCTACTGGATGCCAAAAATGCACCCTCTCTATGGGCCAAGTCACCTCAACCTAGTGGAAAGAAACAAGACCAAACTTAAAGGGATCAACTTATTGGTAAAAATTAACTTATTGGAAGAAAAACAGACTCAATGAGTGCCTCAAAAAAAGATAATAAGAACAAAATAGTGAAACCACGTTTATGTAATTAAAATGATTAAGTTTATCTCCAAAGAAAAGTGGAGAAAATATACCATTTTCTTTTGTTTCAGAATTGGGAGAATATAAATATGGAATGCTGTATATATTGCCAGATTTGGATAAAATATTCATTAATTTTGTTGACCTATTCTTTATTTTCTCTTTCTTTTTTTTATTCATTGCTATAACAAATGGCACTCTAATTAGGAATTTGGAAAATAAAAGTGATATAAAATCAAAAAATATGAATACATATATTTAGAACCAATTAATTGGTTCAAAACCTCTGCTGTTCAATTAATTGAGATAAGGATTATTTACATTTTGCTGTTGTTTGTTCTTATAAAAATAGCTTCAGCTATTGTTTTAGTATGAAATCCAGTACCTGTTTTTACTGAGCTATGAAATTCTGTATTGCACCTTGATTTCCTGCATCTAGATTGATTCAGAAAAAAACACCATGGGTAAGTATCTCTGAGTATTTGGGTGTACGAATGAGCATGAGTGTGTGTATGTGTGCATGTGTGCACATGTGAATGTGTCTGTGTATAGTGAACCTTCCATTTTGGAAGTTGATTTAGAGAGAATAAATATATGTTGACAACTGAGCGACTCCAAGTAAAAAGACAGTAGCATATTCACTATTAAGTGATACTCTTCACCATAAATAATAGGTAGCATTTTTATAGAACTTTAAGTTTTGCAAGCTAGCTTACAAACATTAACCTCATTTTATCCTCACAACCGTTGAAGGTATGTACTATTATTTCTGAGGAAGACAGAGGAGGTGACTTGCCCAGGCTCATACAGCTCATACAGCTTGTAAGCATCTGAGGGTATATGGGGAGTTCAGGTAGGACTCAGGGATACTCATTCATCTTTGTTGTCTACTTTTGTTGTCTACATCCAACTCTCACCTATGACTCCAAGAAGCTACAGAATGCACAAAAGCCATACTGAGACAAAGCCATCAAGGAAGATCAGGTTGAGGGTAATTATGAAGTGAGTTAGGACAACGTCTACCTCAAGCATATTAAGACTTTCCCTAGTGGAGTAGGAAATGAGAACAATTTGTTCCAGGGGCCATGGAAGAAGTAGAAGCAGGAATTGTAGAGTGACTAGAGATTGGTCAGCCATCTAAGATGCCAAGGTCGTTCACTGCATCCCAAGCTAGACCAGTCATCTTGACTTTTGTCTGGACTATCCCAGAGACAGATAACACTGATGATATTGTGCAATACTGCCTTATATAAATCCAAGTCACTTGCAAGTAATCGCCCTGTGGTGTCGTTAGTCCTCTGAATGAAGGATAAACAAGAAGTGTTTGAGGCCAGATTTGAACTTGGGCTTTCCTAACTCTGGGTCCAGACATATTTTCATAGCTCCTAGTTGTCTCATAATAATCATTTACATTTATATGTTGACTGAAAGAGGCAAAAAAAGACTATCTTTACAACCAGCCTATAAAAGCAAAAAGAAATTTTAATTATAACTCACACTGATATATCACTTTAATTACAACACAGGTTCCCCTCTGAGGCTTTTTGTAGGTGGTTCAAGTATTGTCATTTCCATTGCACAGTACAAATCCAAAAATGAAAAATAAAATTATTTACCCGAGGTCACACCATGCTGAAACCTAAACATTAAGCAGATTTTTTAAAAAACCTGATTATTTTTTGCTATGGTAGTCTATGATAAAACAAACCAAACAAGTAAACAAAAATCCTTTACAACTTTTGATCTTACTCTCTGTTTCTTTAATATTACCAGTTCTCCAAATGTACCACACACACACACACACACACACACACACACTTCCCATTCTTCCTTTAATGGCTTGTCTTCCATGGTTAAAATGTAACCTTCCTGAAGTCAGGGGCAGTCTTGCTTGCTTCAGTTTGTTTCTCCAGGGCTTAGTACACTGCCTGGTATATAGTAAGTATTTAACAAATGCTTGCTTGTGTGTGTGTGTTTGTGTGTTTTCCTTGCCAGGGTCTTAGAATTTTAACATTCTTGTATCCCCAAATGGAAGTGGAGATTATGAAGTACATCATTTACAAGCTCTACTTCCATGTCAGATGACACAATGGAAGCCCTCAGATAAACTACTTTGCTCTCAAAAACACTGCAATGCGGAGCTGCTTAGAATACCTGTCTTCTTTCCAATGTGAAATGCAGGAAGGCTCCAATGAATTGCTGAAGCAAAGCTGCCAGTACAGACAAAAATATTTTCAATGAATACACAGTAAGCTTTTTGACATTTCACTTTTAGAGTAAGAATTGCAAATTATAATTAATGCTCATTTATATCCAAATAAAGTGAAATTTGAACTTGAGCTCAAATGTTTCTTATCAGATAGAGCTGGGAAGAAATATTCAAAACCTAGGTTAATCAGAATCCAATTAACCAGAACTCTCAATTATTGCATTAGTTTTCCATCTGAGCTATTGAAGAGAAAGACATGAAAGACAACAAATTCAATTCAACTCAACAATCATTTAATAAATGCCTAGTACACTAATGGCACTGTGCTATACCTGGGGATATGAAGATAAAAATGAAACTCCTTCCCTCAAAGGGCTTAGGCAAACTCATGTTAGCTCTCTGAAGAGCTGATTTGTACAAGCAAAAATCACCCTCAAATTAATTTCAAAATTCATGACCTGAAATTAATCCAAGTAATTTAGACAATTTCAGTTGACTAGGAGAAGGAATTAATTACTATTGCGGTTTTTAATTAAGAGTATACATGTTAAATTTTTGCAGCTATTGAATTTTGATGCCTTGGGGCAAATCCCCAGCTCCCTCACCCTGAAGGGGAGTTCTCTTGTTTTTGTTGTTCAAATATTATTTTTAATATAAATTTAAGAAACAACAAACAAGTACATGCCATTATGAAAAGATGAAAAGAAAAAAAAGATTGTATATGAAACTACAAATCTGTGATGCACAAATTGCTTTTCTTAAAGTGCACGTTAAATTTAGCATGATAACAAAATTACCATCCTTTGCTTTGTTCCATTTTGAACTTCTTTCTGTATTATTTTGGTAATTTAAAATGTTTTCATCCATACTTTATTTTCTTCTTTTCTTATTTTTTTAATGTTTGAGATCATAACAAATATATATTTTTAAATTCCTTCCAGGATATTTCCAAGATAAATAGAAATTCATCTCATCTTACATCTCTGTTTCCTCACCTCTACAATGAAGGAGTGGTCTAGATGGCCTCTAAGGGTCTTTCCAGCACTGGCATTCTAGTCTTCTACCCAGAAACTAAAGAAATAGGAAGTTAAGAAGGACTACCTGAATATTTCAAATTCCACAAAGCAAATTAAAACACCAGTTAAATGAGTAGTAACTCTATAGCATATGTTAAAAATATATATGCCTTACAAATAAAACCAATTAAAGAAAGTAGAAATATGGGGAACCATTTTTATAGCCAGTGTTTCTAATAAAGACCTCATTTCTAAAATATATAGAGAACTAAGAGCAATTTATAAGAATGCAGGTCATTCCACAATGATAAATGCTCAAAGGATAATGAACAGGCAATCTCCAGAGGAAGAAGTTAAAGCTATCTATAATCACATAAAATATTCTAAGTCACTATTGATTATGGAAATGAAATGAAAATACCACCTCATACCTGTCAGATTGGTTAATATGACAGAAAGGAAAATAATAAATTTTGGAGAACATGTGAGGAAATTGGAGCCTTAATACATTATTGATGGAGTTGTGAACTGATATAACTGTTCTGGAGAGCAATTTAGAACTATGTCCAAATTGTGCATACCCTTTGTTCCAGCAATACCACTACTACATCTGTATCCCAAAGAGATCATCACTCTCATCACATTTGACTAAAGGAAGGAATAAAATCCACAATCATTTTGGTATGAAAACCTATCTTACAATACAGGAAATTGAGGGAGAAGGAGTTAAACAGGGTGGGGAGGGATGATGGAAGGGAGGGCAATGGAAG
>CM053771.1:325465597-325491262 GCA_028658325.1 Potorous gilbertii
GGAGGGATGGGGAGAAGTTGGAACTCAGAGTTTTAGGAACAACTGTTGAGTATTGTTCTTGGTAGTAGGAAATAAGAAATACAGGTAATGGGGAATAGAAAGTTATCTGGCCCTACAGGACAAAAGAGAAGATGGGGACAAGAGAAGGGAAGGATTAGAGAAGAGAGGGCAGATTGGTGATAGGGGAAATTAGAATGCTCAGTGTACTGGGGTGGGGGAGGGGACAAATGGGGAGAAAATTTTGGAACCCAAAATCTTGTGAAAATGAATGTAAAAAGTTAAATAAATAAATTTATATTAAAAAAAATCATGACAAAAAAAAATAAAATGAAGCCATAGCTTATTTACAAGGCATCTGTCAATTTCTCCTTCCTTTGAGAGATTTATCCTTCATCTGATGTACCAAAAGTCAATAGGTAGAAGTAGTTCTTATTCAAAGTTGAACAAGTATTTTATAAAGCCTATAGCATCATCCTGGCAGAATTGTATGCATGTAATAGAAATGATAAAAGGTCCAGTATGTTTAACAGAGTGTGGTTAAAACTTTCAGGCTGTCCTTGAGGATGGTAAGGAGTAGTACTAGACTTCTTGATACTTGCCAAGGTCAAGATTTCCTTGAGGAGTTTATATATGAGGTCTCTATCTTGGTCAGAATGAACCCTGATAAGGAATCAATATACTGAAAAATACTTTTATTCACAATGCTTTAGCAATAGAAGATGCTTTTTGGTTTCTGGATGGATAGTCTTGCTCATATCTGGTGAAATGGTCAGTCACCACTGAGATGTGATACATTTTTACTCTCTCCTTCAAGGAATAGAAAATCAATAAAGACAAATTCCAAAGGCTTCAAATATGCAACATGAGTTGTTAATATTTTACTTTGTACACATCTGGCATAAATTTTATACTTTTTTGTGATAAATGCAGTCATCTTGCACCAGTAAAATTGGTTTCTTACCAACTCTAGGGTCCTTTCTCCACCTATATGTCCAAAGTCATCATGCAAGGCATTTGTGGCTATTGAGTGCTATGTTTTGGGTAACATCAGCTGATTTGTGGTTCCATGGATGGGAATAAGCACAATCTGACATAGTGCTCCATTGCCTATCTCTTACTTTTGCCATTGCCTGAATAGTGAGGTGCTTTATGCTATCTGAAGCTTCTGACTGGTAGGACTGTTTATCCTAATTTCTTCCATGTATAGTGAGGCCCGTATGTTTTAAGGGCTCCCCCAACATGCACCAGGGGTATCCTTATTTGGCTCCTGGAGAGGTAAAATAGATATAATTAGCCCCTTCTACTTTTTCCAAGGGCAACTTGGAACCACAGGCCACCACTCCGATTTCTTCAAAGAGGGAGGACACAAGGTTAGAATTATATCTGCTCCCTTAAATATTATCAGTCTCAGGGATGGGGAACCTGCAGCCTTGGGATCACATATTCTAGGTTCTCAAATGTGGCCCTTTGACTGAATCCAAACTTTACAGAAGAAATCCTCTTAATAAAAGGATTTCTGTAAAATTTGGACTCAGTTCACAAGGCCACATCTAAGGTCCTAGAAGGCCACATATGTGCTTGAGGCCGCAGGTTCCCCACCCCTGCTGTAGAGGATGCGATTTTCAGGTTCAATCTAACTTCTTCCTTACTGAAACGAATCAGGATCCCATGCATTATTTTCAAGGCTGAACTCTTTTCCCATTCAAATAATAGTTCTACAACGAACTCAGTGAATAGCGAAGAAATCCCTTCATCTGATTCAATAAGCAAATAGAAATCATAGAAAGTATACAAAAGAGAATATATACCAGACAATATAGAGTGAAGATTTCCCATTGGGAACAAAGTACTTCAGCTCAACTGACAGAGAGTCCTACATCTTGCCCAACAGGAAGTATCTATCCTGAAGTCTCTAGTATATCAAGCTAAGGATAGTGACGATGAAGAACGCCAGCTTTTCTAATATCTTCCCAGAGTATTTTCCATCAACAATCTGAAGGGAGGTTGGCCTTCTTCATCTTCTCAGTAAAAGATAGAAGTCAGAGGTGCTTGAAGAGCCTAAAGTGACTTGAAGCTTGGAGAGAATTTAAAAAATAAACAAATAAAACAATTCAAAGAAGAGGGAATAGAACTGAGCTCTTCTGCTCTCACCAACTTCACCTTGCCCCTCACAGAACCACAGAGGATTCATCTTCCCCAGTGAGAGTCCTGATGGGTTTGGTGATGCAGTACATTATAAGAGAGTTGAACATTCTCTGCTCCTCTCTGGGGGTTCATCTCTCATCACTTACACCAATATGTTAAAACTACTTTTTAAAACTTTCTGAAAACCTCTCTTGGTCTTGCTCCCTTTGATTATTTCTATTTAGCAAAATAGTTCTTTTTCTGTGCTACAAAATTAGCATTTTTGACTGGATTTGTCTCTGGTTAGTTTTACTTCTATAATATATTGTTAATTCAATGAAAAGAAAAGCTAGATGGTGAACAAAAGGAGAAATTAAATTAACCTATAGTCTTTATAATTGTAAACATCATTGAAATAGGTTATGACAGTAGAGGAAGGTGAAAGACACTCTATGAAATTAAAAATCTCCTTGCCTATTAACCAAAATAGTGTAACAGAATCATCATCAATATTTTGGGTAATTTTTTTGAACAGTGCTGATAGATTCATGTTGATATATCCCTGCTCACTTCCTAGGATAAGTTTTTCAGAAAGCTGGTTCCGTATTTAGGAGATCCACCTGTGACCTTTGAACACACCAAAGCTATTGGCCTTGTGATGAATTATAGGCTAATTATATCAGTCAAACACAGAGACTTAAGGTTTAAAAGAATAGATAAAATAGTAAAAAATGTTGGAAAGCAATAGGAATGCAAAAAATTAAATTCATAGGCTCATAGAATGTTACAGACAGAGACGATCATACAAAAAGACCTCATACAGGACTAATTTAGAGATGAGACTAATTTAGAAGTTATTGATCTACTACTTGTGTATGAATTTTGTACCTGATTCTTCTAAAGCTGAATAAAATTAATTTGATCCTCTATATTCATTAACTAATAATATAATAATAGCTAATATTGGTTAAGCTAATAATTAGCACCTCCCTCCCAGAATTGTTGTGAAGGCAAAATGAAATAATTGTAAAGCATTGAGCAGAGAGCCTGATACATTGCAGGCACTATGTGAATATCAGCTATAATTAATATCTTAATTTTCACAAACTATTCAAAGAAAAACATATCTCAAGATGGAATCAGAACATTTTCCTCAGGCCTATAGTTTTAGTTGAGCAAATTGAATCAGAATGGGAAACTGCTTAGATTTTTATTTCTGGGAGATTTGGAAATGTATATGTAATCTAAGTTCCGTTTGATGATCTCTTAGTACCAGAACGCTATTATAGTAACTCCTCACATTGACATCTGTATTGTGAATCTTCCAGATTCTGGAGGGCTATGTTCCTAATATTCTATTATAAAAATTGGGATTAATTCTTCCTCCCTGTGCTCATACACATACATAATTATAGGTCTTAGTGGACTGATGTGATCTCATTGGCATGGTGTGGTCTCAATGATTAAATGCACCAGCCTTCTCTAAGAAGACATTTTGTTGCTTTATGTAGCTTTTGGTTTGAAAGATAGTTTAAAATTTCTGTCTTCCAAATTGGTCTTAAAAAAACACCAAATTACCCCAGAACATAAATTAATATTTGCCCAAGGGCCTATTGGTCTCTGTCAAAAACATGTCCTTTTGAGCAGTGGCAGTCTGTTGCCCCTGGAAACTCTGTCTAGTGGCTTGGCATCATGGGAATTTGCACTGCCGTTTTCATTGAGGTCATCCAACTCAGTGAGATGGAAGGTGATTGGGAAAGAATTTAGGGTTTTTTCACTTTTAAACTAATTCCACCATGAATTAGACATGTTTATTCCACATACAAATCAGGATCCATTAGTATAGACTAATTACAGAATATCTTTTTAATTGTAAAAGTCCTCAAAAAGACAAGTATGATAGAATATCACAAAAGGTGGGAGGTTTAATCCATAATCAGAGATGTATAAATGTTGTAAATCAGATTTAAGACCATTATGAAATCAGTGTCACTCTTGACAAGATAGATCTGATTTGGATATTAACTGTGATCAGAGAAATAGGGTCAGAGTGTAGTCAAATGTGGAGTTAGGATTATTCATCTTTTTACATGGTTGCTGTACTTGTCATGGACATTTATAGTAAGAAAGAGAAAGGAAATTAGAAAGAAGGGAAGGAAAAAGAAAAAGGAAAAAGAAAGGGGAAAGGAAGCAGAGGGACTGCTTGGAAAGTTGAAGAACCTTTATTTTTATTTCAAAAGAAAATCCCTTATAAACTGTTTGGTTTATCCAGCTGTCTCTCTCAAAGGGAGGAAACGCATATAAATAAAACCTGTTTTCTTTCTGAGTCACTGACTCTGCTGTACAAGGACCTAATCTGACTCCTATATCTTCCTTGTTTTTCCCTGCACTGCATGCAGGACTAGATACTTAGCTGGTGGTACCTAGTATATTCTTGTTGTTTGATAGATTGAGATGTAAGATTTAGACTTCCTCTTATATATCCTGACTAAATGATAGTTGTCTAAGATGAGGCAGTGAGGCGAGGATGGGAGGGGAAAGACAGAACAGCATTCTTTGTGACTGAAATACATGAACTTCAAAGCTCATGTCAGACAAAGTGAACTGATTTGTGGTCCTGTCCAGCATTTGTGGCATCCCAAAAGGGCTTCATTTTATGAGAGAAAGACTGAGATGTGCTTTCCAGGCTTCCGCATTAAGTAGGAGAATCTTTCTGTTTTAGGTCTCTTACCTCCTTACTTTTCTGGGCAAAGGAATTCTTGCTGCAGTCCTTTGAACACACTCCCAGTTTCAGAGTGCCCTCATTTTAATCACTTCACTTCAATAAACTCATTCACTGGAGCTTTCCCACAGCCAGAGAATGCAATCTGGGCTGGCCTACTCGGGTTTTATGAGCTGCTGTCCTAGAAAGAGAACAGGGGAACAGTTCTGTTCAGCTATTGACAGCATTCCTGTGCTGTCATGTCATGGGTCTTCAGAAGTGTTTAGGAATCTCATGATTAACACATTCCATCCTAAAGCAATATGCTAGGCACCCTTGTGTGAAGGGGACTCTGCTCAGAGAATTGTGCAGGACTCTAGAGAAGGACAAAAAAATAACAGAAAATATTTTATAGTCAATGGCTTGGTATGCAGAATGGATGGTAAGCTATATGTATCATCATGGCTGACTATTCTACTTACCAAAATATTGACAAGATCCTTTTGCTATAATCCATACCACCTCTATAAAGATATTTAGATTGCAGACTTTAAAATTGCATTCCTCGATCCCAAAGCACAAGAGAATTGTAACATTTAATAAGCATAGTTCTTTTCTCTTCACTCTTTATCCCTCAGTCCAATCAGTTGTTTAGTACTATTGATTCTGCCCTCATAATATCTCTCACATATTTCTTCTTTTCTCCTCTCTCCATTGCTCTACCTTAGTTCGAGCTTTCATCACCTCTTAGCTGGATTATTACAAAAATCTCCTGGTTAGGAGTCCAGTTGGATTCCCTGCTTCCTGTGTTTCTCATCCAATTCATCTTTCTCATTGCTGTGGAAATGATCTTTGCGTTACACAAATATGATTAGGGCACTCTTTTGTTCAAAATTTTTCAGTGGTTTTTCATTATCTTTTCAATAAACTATAAAATTCACACCATAATATTCAAGGTATTTCACAGAATGGATCCAAATGACCTTTCTTTCTCTGAACCAATACTGGTTTCCTTCACTCACTCTAAGGTCTGACCAAATAGGTCTGACAAATAAAGTCTGACTTTCTATCCAGTTCTCATACTCACCTCTCCTATTTCCATGTCTTTACTTTTGTCATTCTTTATTTCTGAAATTGATGTTTTTGCTGAATCTTTACCTATCAAAATCATTCCCTTCCTTTAATATCTAAATCAGTTACCACATCTTCCCTGAAGTCTTTTCTAATGCTACATATGAGAATGAGCTCACCATTGTCAAATTTTTCAGAGTACTTTTATCCTCTCTCCAAAGCTCTTATTATATTTTACCTTATTATAGTTAGTTGTGTACATGACTTATACTTCCTTCCCTCTCCCCATTGGATTATAAACTCCTTTAGTGCAGCATGTGTGGCTTATTTAATCTTTTTATCCCTAACAACTATAAGATGTTCTTCTAAATGACAGAAGCTTAAATGTTTGTTGAATTTAAGCCATAATAAAAACTCACATTTAAATGTGCGTTAAAGTGTTTATAATTCTTTCTTTACAACACACTTCTAAGGGAGATAATACTTAGTAATACCCACATTTTAAAATTTTTATCAAAATTATTTTGGATTTTATAAGATTTTTTTCTTTTTAAATTAAATTTCATTTTTTTAATTAACAGAAATAAATTTCTTTCTTTTCCCATTGTCCCAATTCATGGAATGGAGAAGTGAGATGGGAAGAAAAACACATTCCTTGTAACAAATATTTAAACAAGACAAATTTTCTTATTGTTCATATTCAAAAAAGTACATGCCAAGTCCATTCTTTCTCAGTCATAATCAATCTCCTGGAATCATGGGTGGACGTTGTGTTGAATAGTTTTGAGGAGAAATAAAATGAACAGAACCAGAACAATTTACAAAACCAAAATAACAACACTGAAAAACAAACATGCAATAATTTTGTTTTACACCGTATGGCCAGGTAGAAGGAAGATTCATTGTTACCAAGAGCCTTTCCTCTTCATGACCTTTCCCTGAGCTAGGGCAGTCTCAAACTCAGGTTACTTTGCTGTCCATGTGGCTTAGATGAGATTGGAGTCATTGCTCTCAGTGAGATGGAGGATTATCAGTACTTACTGTCTTCTCTGGGTTTAAACACTGCTGATATTCAGATATTGTCATCTGACCTATTACTGTCACCTAGGAATCTCTGGACCTGGAAATCTGTCACTGTGCTATACATTTAGGAATTCTGGCCCTTCCCATCACTCTTAGAGCTACCTTTAATTTTATGTGTTGTTATTCCATATGTAGAGTCCTTGAGAGCAAGGACTGTTTTGATTTTTCTCTTTGTATAGCCAGGGCTTAGCAGAGTGTTTGATGCATGACAAATGACAAATGCTCTATAAAGACTTTTCCATTC
Organism: Potorous gilbertii; assembly: GCA_028658325.1. Lineage (NCBI taxonomy): Eukaryota > Metazoa > Chordata > Mammalia > Diprotodontia > Potoroidae > Potorous > Potorous gilbertii. The sequence goes on from CM053771.1 coordinate 325,472,821, forward strand.
ATTCATCTATGCATCCATCCATTCATCCATACATGCATGTATTCATTCATTCATTTGTCCATTCATTCATGAGAGAAAACTTAGGCCCAATGGGGTTAAATGATCTGCCTAAGGTCATATGAATAAATTTTGTCAGAACAGAACCTGGAAGCTGGCCCTTCTGAATCCAAGTCCAGCAATACCATGCTGATTTAGTATCAGTATGATGGAAAGATATTTAGATTCTGAGTCAGAGGATATAGCTGTCTATTTTCCTCCTTACTCTCCATGTGGCCTTGGGAAAACCTCCTATCAAGCCTCAGTATCATCACCTGTAAAACAAATGGGTTGCACTAGAGGACTCTCCAGGCCCTTTCTAGTTGGGGACAGTGAGGTAGTACAATAGAGAATTGGGCCGGAAGTCACAAAGACTCATCTTCCTGAGTTCAAATCTGTCTTCAGACATTTACTAACTATGAGACCCTGGGCAAGTCAATTCACCCTATTTGACTCCTTTTCCTCATCTATAAAAGGAACGGGAGAAGGAAATGGCAAACCACTCCAGTATCTCTGCCAAGAAAACCTCAATGATGTCATGAAGGTCAGACATGACTGAAGAATGAGTAAACAGCAAAAACAAGTAATTTGTATTATTGAAAACAGAAGTTTAGACAGTAAAAAACAATGGATAATCTAAATGTCATTTATGTTTAGCTTTAAAATGATGGATAACCAGCAGAAATAAAAACACCTCAAAACATAAGTGCAATTTAGTTTTTTCTAAGAATGTGCTGCTTAGGTTAATAATAAAATTTGCTAGCATTCTTGGATCAACAAGAAGATGAAAAGTAGCCTAAGAGCACTTTGGTTATCTGGGGAACATATTCATGAATTATATGGAAGAGACAGTCGACACATAGGTAATGTTAATTAAATATAGGCAGAGCTGTAAGGATGGCATGATAAATGAGTGAAGATTTGCTCAAAGGATGCCAAAATTTAGAGAACTATTAACAGTTCTCATAGTCTTTCGACAAACACAAAGAAGTGAACATGAGTAATTGCTGCTTTATTGAAGTTGTCCAACACACTGAGATTTTACAAACTATAATATTTTGTTGTGTACATTTACTGTATTTAGCAAACTAGTATATATGTATACATATATATAAAAAACACATTAATATTAAAAACTGACATTTACGTAGCACTTTAAGGCTTGCCAAACATTTTTCAAAGATCTTTTTATTCCTAAAATAATCTTATAAAGGTGTTTATTATTCAACTTTATGGGTGAGGAAACTGAGGCACACAGAGATTAAATAACTTTCTTAGTATTCACAGTTATTAAGTGTCGAGGACAAATTTGAACATAGATCTTCTTGACTCCTGGTCTGGTACACTACCTAGCTGCCCTGTTTCGAAAGTTCTTACAATGAGCAATGTCCTCTGACTATTGTTTTCTTATACATTAGAGTAGGACATATTGGTGGTACAGTAGATAGAATGCTAGCCCTGGAGTCAAGGAGACCTGAGCTCAGTTCTTGCCTCTGACGCTTAATAACTTGTGTGATCCTGGGCAAGTTGCTTAACTCTGTTTGCCTCAGCTTCCCCATCTGTAAAATGAACTGGAGATGAAAATAGAAAACCAATCCATCCATAATCTTTGCCAAACATACCCCAAATGGGGTCATGAAGAATTAGACATGACTTAAAAAGACTAAACAATAAATACAGTAGGATGTGCATAAGCAGTGAGAAGGATAGGTGATGTTGTTACATATTTTAAAGGAGATAATGGAAGTATTGATCAGAGAGCTGATCAAATTTAAAAGTTTCCATGGTTTGCTTCTTATCCTTTTGGCTTCATCCAAGTAAGTTCCTTCCCAGCAGGTCAGCATACGCAAGAACTTTGGGTAACCTGGTCTAAAGACAGAGGGAGAGTAAGGCAAGGAAAACTCCCAACTCCTTATAAATTTTTCTTGAGGGAGTTTTTAATATTGTTTGTCTTAGAGTTTCTTTTCCCATGGGCAACAACTGCTTGTTATAGCTCTGCATATGATAATAAGGTACTAAAATCAACTATGTACTTAACATAAGATTGTTAGGCTTCCTCATCCAGCTTCCATGTCTCTATCAATAATATCAAGATGCAATATCTTATAGTCATTTTTGAAGGGAGTTACCAATTCCTGCACTTTTTTTTCCCTAGAAATGTCTATGAGATGTCCTTGAAATCTCTTTCCCCATTTGTTCTTGCTGTCATTACCTTAAATCTCTGCCCTTGTCATATCACTGGCATCACCTTGGAACAATGACCACACTACTGACTTCTTTATTTAATACAGTGATTCATTTAGAAATCATTTAGTACCTACTTTCTATGTGTAAGGCACTGTGGAAGAAAGGAAATTAATGCCCTGGTGTTGAGAATATAGCATGACATAGTGATAAGTGTCACTTTTGGATTTGAATGACCTGAGTTCAAAGGCTGACTCTGCTAAATACTACCTATGTGACGTTGGATAAATCACTTCAACTCTTTTGGCCTTACTTAATTGGCTTGTAAAATTAAGTTACTGAAATAAATGATTTCTAAGATCCAGTTTGGTTTTAAATCTACGCCCATGATAAAGAAATTACATACATCTCTATGTGATATCTGTGTGTGTTCAGTCATTTCAGTTATGTCTGACTCTTCATGATCTCATTTGAGGTTTTCTTAGCAAAGATACTACAGTGGTTTACCCTTTCCTTCTCCAGCTCATTTTGCAGATGAGGAAACTGAAGGAATAAATATGTACATATATATTTCAGACTATGTATTTATGGAATTTCAGAGGAGAAATTTAGGACTTGAAAGCAATGGGGACAATGAGGAAGAGATGGGTAAGGAGCAGCTCAGAGCAATGAAAGCTTAATTTTTCCTCCTCAAAGAGATCAAAGAAAGTGGAAAAAGACCCATATGTACAAAAATATTTATAGCAACAGGTCTGTTTTGGTGGCAAAAACTGGAAATTAAAAAAAACCAAACTGGAAATGAATGAGGTGACCATCAGATGACTCTGGGAGCAAAACGAGATGTATTTTGAAGGGTATGGTTAATGTGAGCATTTATTTTGCTTGATTATACATGTTTGTTACGAGACTTTCCCCTCCCCTTCTTCCCTTCAGCGTGGGTAGAATAACAAGAAGAGGAGAAAATAGACCTTTGTTAACTGAAAAAAAAAATACTTCATTTAAGCCTAAAATTTGTGTTATGTAGACAGAATTTGGAGAACTTTGATTGATTGGATAAAGAGTTTATACTTTATAGGCAATAGGGAGCCATCTGTAGTTTTTGGATAAGTGTGTGATACGGGTCTTCTCCTTTCTATCCATACTGCATATTGTTTCTAGACTTCCTTTGCGTCTTTCTTGAATAGGAGTTTTCAACTGATCATTCCATTAGGGATAAAATATGGTTTACTCTCTGTTTCCTTCCACATCAAGTTTAGATACCTTGGTTACCAGTAGCACCCGATTTAGCTCTTTTGTTTTCAACAACTTCTCAACAAAGAGAAGATGAGAATTGGAAGTAGCATGTTACATTGGATAAAGTACTGGATTTCAAGTCAGGTAAACCTGGATTCAAATCCCTCATCTGACACTTACTGAGTTGGTAAATCATTTAGTCTTTCAGAGCTTCAAGTATCTCTGGGACTGAATTATAGTTGGATATATACTCCTGCTGTCTGCCCCAATGAAGACAGCTTCCTCACTCTCTCACTGACTGAACTATATTCTTATTTTTGCCTCTAATTGAGAATGTTTTCTCCTTTCTCTGTCCAAACCCTACCCATCCTTCAAGCCCTAGCTCAAAACCTTCTCTGACATTTCTACTGATCATTGATCTTCTTCTCCTCTGAACTCATCCAGCACTAACAGTCTGAGCTATACAATTAGCACATCATTTTCACAGAATTGTAGAAATTCAGAGCTGGAAGAGACCTGAGAGATCATTTTGACATACAGGAACAGCCTTCTTTTTCTGCATTTTAATTTGTTATGCACAGCTCTAAAAATCAGAGCTTCAATTTAGGAAAAATTTACAGAGGCTCAGATCTGGTACCTTTTTTTTGGACAGGACAGAGGAATAGAAACTGGGAATTGAGCCATCAGTTGGTACACAGGAGGTGGGATTTCAGGAGCACTCTCTTAACCATTAAAACCCTTTTGAACCAATGCCTGAAACATTCCTGCAGGTTAATTTTGACTACTGGGGAAATAGCCTTAATTTGCATTGATTTTAAGTTATGTCCCTACCCAACAAACAGCTGGAAACAGTCATATATAGATACCTGCCTGAAGTCAGGGGTACTCTCTTTAACTATATTACTTCTTCCCTATACCCAATTACTTAAAACTTCTCGACTGCCAAAGTCATCACTTAATGAGCTATATACCCTCAATTCTTAATTCTCTTCCTAGTTTCCAGTTGACTCTTTTTTGACTGACATTTTCTTTAATTATCTGTGATTCCCCACCCTCCCATGGGGTTATGAGCTTTTTTTTTTTTGTACCTACAATTTAGATGAGATATTTTTTCTGGTACAATTTAATCATTGAGTGGTACTATTGTCTCTGTTACACAGTCTGATCACTATTATCCGGGAAGGCCAATTTCTTTTGTCATCTTGTTATCTCAGAAGCAGAACGATGCAGTTGATATGACATTGACCTTGGAGTCAGGAAAAACTGAGTTCAAATTCAGTCTAAAACACTTAGCTGTGTGACCTAGGCAAGTGATTTAGCCTTTATCTGCCTCACTTTCCTCAACTGTAAAATGGATATAGTAATAGTACCTTTTGGGGTTGTTATAATGCAAAATTAGAGTATTTGTCAAGAACTTTGTAGACTTTAAAGTGTTATATAACAATAATAGTAACAAAAGTGAAATAACTTGTTTTTTACTGTTAGGAGAATGAGTGTTAGATTTGGAATCAGAGGACATGGGTTCAATTCTTGTCCTTACTATTTGCTTTCTCTATGACCCTGGCTAAGTGACTTCTCTGGACCTCAGTTTCCTCATTTACAAAATGAGGGCATTAGATTAGATCCCTTCTAAGATCTCTCCAATTCCAAATCTATGTCTCTATTATAATAATGAGGCAACTTGATGGTACAGAGAATAGAGTCTGGAGTCAGGAAGACTCCTCTTCCTGAGTTCAAATGTGACCTCAGACACTTACTAGTTACAGGACCCTGAGCAAGTCATTTAACCCTGATTGCTTTAGTTTCCTAATCTATAAAATGAGCTGCAGAAGGAAATGGCAAACTGCTCTAATATCTTTGCCAAGAAAACCCCAAATGGGGTCATGAAGAGTTGGACATGACTGAAACAACTCACCAAAAACAATTATAGGAATTCTAGGACACATCTTTCATTTTCTTTTTAAGTGTTACTTTTGCTCTATCTTCTTTTTACTCCATCCCCCATTCCATTTCTTTTCTACCTGTGACTGATATCACCATCAGTCAGGTGGTGATACCATATAGATTCTCCTTCTCAAGGACTCACAAAGAAGTGGAAGGTGGATGAACTCATTATATGAGCCTTTTTTCCAACTCTGACAAATAAACTCTGGTAAAACTTCCCTTGTATGAGCAGTTCCATGGAAGGAAAAAAAAAACAGAGCTGGAAGCTTTTGCTAACTACATTTGGACTTTGACCTCATTGCAGTGTATCAACATTTCTTTTCTGAAATTTAAATGGATATGGAACTTAAAAAACTGAAGGGGACGTTGGAGACCATTTAGTCTGATCCCTCATTTTACAGATGTGGAAATTAAGGCTGAGGGAGGTTAAGTGACTAGGTCACATAAGAAGCAAGAATTGGAAACAAAATTGGAATGTAGGGCCTTTGAACCCAATGCTGATGTTCTTTCCACTGTACTACTAGAGGGGCTCCAATTCAGATCACCTCATGTTTACCCCATAACTCACAAGATCATTTTCACTTTTAAAGAGTGATTGAGCAGGCAACAAATAGAATTGGCTAATAGGAGCTTACCATAGGCACTTTCCTAAATGTAGTAAATTGTAAAGAATCATAAATCCCCCAAAATCATAGTATCCCTAGAGGATTTTCCTTCCCAGTCATGTTGTTGAACTCAATGGAATGTGTCCACCATTGTACTTATTAATAACATTTCTATGAATGGGAAGTATTTTACTTTTCTTGTTAGAACTTGTTATATTTTTCTTAGTCTCTCAATCCTTTCATCAGTCTTTTATCCATGTCCATGAGAATTGATTTCACAAATGGTTTTATGAGAGACTACATTAAATGCCTGAGAGTGAAGATTTTCAGCGTTCTTGTTTCTATGACTCTTGTCATCCTTGGCTCATAATTCATTTAGTACTTGTAGGACTGATACAAGCTATGTATTTGCACACCGAATCAGTAGCAATGAATTTCCATCATTTAGGATGAATTTCTGTGTGTGTGTGTGTGTGTGTGTTTGTGCATGTGTGTGTATCATTCCATTTCATTACCATACGGACCTCTCAGTACAGAAATTCCCTCTATTAATACTGATCTACAACTTTGCTGTAAGTTATAATCTAAAAGATTTGCCATGATCACCAAGCAGCGAAGTCATTAGGATGATAAAATTATGGATCTAAAGGCGGAAGAGAACTGAAAGGCAATCTAGAATAACCTATAATTTTATAGAAGAAACTCAGGGAGGTTAAATGATTTGCTCAAGGTTGTACAAAGATACAAAGTATCATAGCAAATATCAGAGCAAGTTAAGACTAGAGTCTAGGTTCTACATCTCCAGTTAGTTCTTGTTCCAATGAACTATGTTGCAGTCCAGTGGGACTCAGTCTGTCAATGTCACCCCCAGGTCTTCTGAACTCCAAGATTGACTATCTCCACAATCCACTCTTTCTTTCAAGGTCATAGGAAAAGACTATGTACTACATCTACCATAACATCTTCTGGTCCTGAGTCCTGGGATTCCCTAATGTTAAGGAGTGACATTGGCATCAGAACTTTTGCCAGCCAAGAAAGAATACTCAAGCACAATTTTACATCTAATACCCTCCCTAAGATTATCCAAAGAACAACAAAGGATGTGGAGTTTTATACAATTTCAAGGGATATTAGCCAACATCAATCAAAGAATGAGCCGTGAAATTCAAGCACTGCAACCTGACCAATGAAAATTAAAACTTCTCTAGTTGCAATAGGTATAATAATAAGTATATAATTATATACTACATATTATATACTAAGTTTTAATTGGGTAAGTACCTATATTATACAAACCAGGAAGAAGCAATACCAGGTTTATAGAATGGAATGAAGCCCAAGAATATTTTCAAATGAAAAACTGAGGCAGTCTATTAAGAGTTAAGACTCAGATTTCCACAGCTTGTATTAAGCAGGTCTTATGGGAAATGCCCACTTGGAGGGCTGGAACAATTTACTTTTTTATCTTTGTATTTATTTAGTGCTTAGCACAGTATCCAGCACATAGTAATAGACACTTAAAGAATGTTTAATAAATGAATTACTATAGGTATAGTATTTGTACACAGTAGGTGTTTAATAGATATTTATTGAATTGAATTGAATGGGCTATACATTGTGAGTTCCATAAAGGCAGGACTTTTTGTATTCCCAGTATTTAGAAAAGTACTTGGCACATAGTAGGGATTTAATAAATGTCTATTGACAGATTATTGCAACTTTTAAAAAAAAATCACTAAAAAGTGATATGCTATTTCAAACTTCAAGAATTCTATTGCCATGAAATGTGTTTTTACATTTTATTATATCTCTATTAAAGTTAGATTGACTAGATAGTTATTTGAGACCGTTTTTGTTAATGTGATAGAACCTAAGGCCCTATGGAATTTTTCATAGCTACCCTTATAAAAATTTTTATCATCTTTCAAACTATAAATGAGAAGATCTCAAGAAACTCAATAGCTACTGAAGACCACAAAGCAGTTTCATAGCCTGTAGTTCCAAAAAGTTCCAAACAAGAAATATAATTCCTATTGTACCAACCAATATAATAGTGAATTAATAGTCTTTTTGTGCCCTTTGTTGCCTTAGGCCAGAGAAGCAAATTTTGAAAGTGACCTGGAATCCTGTTTTGTAGTCAGACAGAGTGGGCCAATTAATTGAAAGAACTCAAGGAACAGGAAGCAGTACACAATATTTCAAACACGTGTTAGAAGTACATGTTATGCAAACCATGTAAAGCTTATTTATGCCAATGATATTCTAGTTAACAATTTCGCCTCTCTAAGGATAACCATAGAAACAGATCCTATCACATTTCTTTCATTCTGTGTGTGTGTTTGTATGTTTATGTGCATGTGTCTAGTGTATGCAATCATGTGTATCTATATATGTTTACATGTATGTATATGTATATATGTGAGTGTACATATACACACATCTATAAACATATGTATATAACATTATAAAATCTCTCAACCTGTTGATATGTCTATATATTTCTAAGTATATATGTGATTATGTAAATATGTAATTACTCATATTTTTTATGTATAAACTGAGTTTGTTTGCTACAATATATACTTTTTACTTTATTTGAAATAGTGTGTGCTGATTCTTGTCCCAACAATCTGTTTGTTAAATAATTTGTGTTGTTGTTTTGTTCATCCTTCATTTTCAAAGAAGACCATGACATCAGAGAAATGATGACATGACTTGCACTTGACATTGTTTTGAGTGAGGGAGGGCTGTGCAGGTCACCAGCCTCACTTCTCCTCCAGAGTCATCTGGATCCAGTGACCAGATATTCATCAGGATGACTGGAGATGGCCCAGGATGCCATGGGACACCTTGGCCTTTTAGGCTAAGGCCTTTTCAGGTACTCACTTAAAGGGAGGTAATGCCCATTCAGTGAATAGATCTCTTTAAAAAGTAGTCAGGGGGTGGCCCCTTTGGAAATCAGTTTCTAATACTAGAAGCCTCTCTTGGCCCCAGCTGCCTCTTCTTGTCCTTTGAGGCACCCCGATGTTTTCTGCGTTATCCTGGAGGTTTCCAGAGGTTGGAGCTCAGACCTGTCTAGTCTGCTTGCCTAGGACAGCCTAGGGAAGCTGCTGAATACAGCCTAAGTAGGGGATTTACCAGTGTCTAGCTGCACACCCATCAAATTACCTCACCTTCACTGTCAGAGAGGCTGGGGATGGTGACTCCAAGCTTAGACAGTAGACCTTCTGTGTGTCCCGGAGTCTCTGGTTCCACAAATCTAATCTACCTTTCCTTCCTTGTTGGTTGTTCTTGTACCACAGTCTCTCAGGGCAAGAGAAGGCCTATGACCATTGCGGGAGATGAGGGCCACTCATAGGTACTCTCTGAATGACTCTAAGGAAAAGGACTAGGCAACTTTTTTGAAATAGGAAGAAATTTGGGATCAATGGTAGTCCTGCACTTTTCCAAAATGTGATCCATCCTTATATCTTCTGTTTAATTCTTGACCATGCTCTCCTCCACTAGAAGTGCTATTCCAAGAAATATCTACTGATGGACTAACAAAGTGGGCTCCCTATCATACTAATTGTCATAATCTGGACCATCTGGATTCTTCATTCATTTTTCCTCAATGTTTATGGATATGCTTAACTCATTTAATTAAATGAACATTTGAGGGGGCCATATAATGTTATGGGACTCAATGCAAGAAGTTCAGGGATATGGCAACCGTATCAAGACAGCCTATCCATCACTAGGGAATCACGCTCACATTTGTATTTTGCACAGCTTATATTCACCAAAGAAGCTCATTAGTGTATACTCCATGGAATTGGCAAACATCTTTGGTGAACATATGTGTCTGTTTTATGCATTGTTTGAAGATGAAACTCAGTGGACTGTGGAAAAAAGTTATCTTTTTTCTTGCATCTGTCATATCACCATCTTAAGAAATGGAAGGGAGATGCCTTATTTGAAAAGAGCCCCTAAAGATGCATTGTGTTTAAATTATTCAAATATTTTTTCTTTTGGTAATCAAACCACTATAGACCCATTGAAATACAGTTGCCACAATGGTTTTTCCCAATGTTTGGTTCAAGGACCCCTGTATAGGCTAAGGAATTGTTGCAAGAGATCTTTGATCCACATGTGCAAATCAAATGGCTATTTTGATCTTGATTTAGTTCCAAAGAAAAATGCTGATGTGATATTTCAAATGAGCCAAAATATCCCATGCAGATTGAATAAATATGGTGCATATATAAATATTTCTATTTTTAAAAGTATGTAGATGTTATCCTCCCACAATAGTTGCAAGGGAGTGATCTGGGTTCTTAAAACTATCACCATAATTTCTATGAGAGTCTCTCAGACTTTGAGTATAATCTTGGCCACCACCCAGGTGCTCACTGAGGACTAACTTAGGCTCATAACCAGTGTGATGGTGATTAGACGATGAATTCTCTGATCAACACAACCCGTGCAACATAGGAAATTTTTAATGATTCTCAATCTTGTGGGGTCCCATCTGATTTTGTAGTAATGGTGTCAGAGTAGTAGAAAAAGAGAAAAGTGTTAATAAACACAGTTTTTAGACTTTGAAGGTCATTTAAATGTTATGTTAAAATATATTTAATACAATGACACAATTGACTTGTTATTGAAAGAGCTGAATTAATTTATTGATTCAGTATTTTTTCATATTGATTGATTATTGTGATCAGTGTAACAGGATAACAAAAGTGATTTTCAGTTAAATGTAAGGGTGATTCACAGGTTCTCCTAGTAAGAGAGAGACAGAATTGATGGGATTAGTTTTGTCCAATGGTCAGATGAAATAAGAAGCATGATTCTATGAGGCATTTGGTTATCTTGTTAAGCAGTACGCATGATGGACACAAGCAAAGAAATCTCTCTGAACATAATTGTAGCTTAAACTCTAGTATCAGTTACAGGCGATACAAAATAGATATATTGTTTGAAGAATGTGAAAAGTTCCTACAAATAACTCAATATGTACTTTGATGGTTGTTGATTTCAATAAGAATGGGAGGCTACTGAAAATAATGTTGGAAAATAAAGCTTAGGTTTAACAAATAAAATGATCCAAAAGCTTTCACTCTGCTCAAAAGCCATATACCTATTAGATTAAAAAGGTTAAGGTCTTCCACTTCATCCTGGGACATCTCTGGTGGTCCTGAATTATGTCTTGCCACTGGACTCAGATGAGTCTGGAGGAAAGAGTGGACCTGGTGACTTTCCATAGCTCTGTCTCACTTAAATTCAATTCACTTACAAGTCAAGACATCACCTTCCTGATGCCATCAGTCCTTTCTTAGAGTAAAGGATGAGAAATAATCTAGGGTTTTCTCAGCAAAGATGCTAGAATAGCTTGCCATTTCCTTCTCCAGGTCATTTTATAAGTGGGGAAACTGAGGTAAACAGGTTTAAGTGAATTGTCCAGGGTCACATAGCAAATGAGTGTCTGAGGTTGGATTTGAACTCAGGTCTTTTTGACTCCAGGTCACATAGCTGCCCAAACAATGAGATATAATGCAATATTTGACATTAGAATGTTGTACAGGTATTTGTTTAAAATCAACAGCAATGGTTCTGGAGAGGAATGGCAGAAAATCAGCAACAATATTGTCTCAAAAAAAAATTGAAAATCAGTGGAGAAGAAAACAATTCTGCATAAAGCTTGGGTGAGCCCCAGTGAAGAAACAGCATTGCGAAAGCATTCATTGATGTAACCGGCAGAAGGACAGCACAAAGATGAAATGTAAACTGTCTTTAAACATTTCTATAATGAGCAATATTACTGTCATTGAGAAGAGAATCACCATATTTGGATTCTAACACCTCATTTTGCAATGGGTTTTATGATTACACAAAAATGTCGTTTAAGAAGATTAGCTCAGAAAGAGCCCCTCATCAGGAAAAAAGTACATTCTGAGGAAATTCATTCTGAATATGCTAGAATATCTTGTTATAAAATATCTCTCAAGGATGGGACATTACCAAAGGAATAGGGGGAAATCCTCAGATATTACTACTTGAAAATATAATTGAGAAGTCGTAAATAACAATAGACAAAAAGTTCTATTTTGTCAATTTTACAAAATCTTGACGAAAACCAAGTACTCACATATTGAGGGCATCCTTGATGAAAATATGAAAAGTTATTTTATAGCTTTTTTTAAAAAACATTTTTATCACGATTAACATGTTCAGATAATAAGAGGTTCTACTACATTTATTTTTGCTAGTAATGAACAAGCACTTGACAGGCAAAACAAAGTACTGATTGTATTAAGGGCTGTCCTGAAACAAGGAGTCTTTTGTAATAATATAGTTTTTTAGATACCTCGAAAACTATTCTCATTAGAACCTTATTTAAATTATGTCACCTATGACACTGATTTCTTCCCTATGCACTTGGTCAGATTCAAGGACCACTGTCACTTATCTAGAGAATGGATTGCACACTGACATCAAGAAGTTCTAATGTAGGAATTCTACTATTACTGTTGACAAGCATGTTATGGTTGTTGTTCATTTGTTTCAGTCATGCCTTTTTGTGACCCCATTTGGGGTTTTCTTGTCGAAAATGCTGAAATGGTTTGTCATTTCCTTTTCCAGATAATTTTACATAGGAGGAAACTGAGACAAATCAAGTTGAATAATTTGCCCTGTGTCACATATCTAGTGAGTGTTTAAGATCAGATTTGAATTTGTGAAAATGAAGCTTCCTGACTCTAGGCCCCGCATTTTTTTCATTGTCACTTAACTGCCATGTTGAAAAGAATGAATCTATCTAAAAACACTAGAAAAATGATTCCATTTTAAAATAATTTGTTAATTTATTCAACAAACAATATCAAGTGCTGCCTATATGCCAGGCACCACATAAGGAGGTGAACCCCTCAAGTATCTTATACGTGTGTGTGTTTGTCCTTCATTGCCGAAGAAGACCATGCCATCAGAGAAATAATGACATAACTTGCACTTGACTTTGTTTTGAGTGAGGGAGGGCTGTGCAGGTCACCAGCCTCACTTCTCCTCCAGAGCCATCTGAATCCAGTGACCAGATATTCATCATGATGACTGCAGATGACCCAGGATGAGGCAATTGGGATTAAGTGACTTGTCCAAGGTCCCACAACTAGTGAGAGTCAAGTGTCTGAGGTGATATTTGAACTCAGGTCCTCCTGACTTCTGCACTGGTGCTCTATCCACTGCACCACTGTAGCTGCATTCTCACTTAGAATGAGATATACCAATTCAATGAATAAGCTTCTTTAAGTAGTTACTAAAGAGTTGACCCCTTTAATTAAAGAAAAAAAAATCAAACTGGGAGGGGAAGACCCTCAGGGTTCCTCGGTAAGAGAGAAAGAGTTACTTTTAGTAATTATATTCACTTTGTGCTAGGTGGGTGGGAATCTGTTGTCCAGTCTATGAACTCCAGAGTGAATTGGGTTGAGGCTTGATCTTTGAGCAAGAACTCTAGCCAGTAAACCCAAGGGAAAAAAGGCATCTTTTGGCCTTGGAAGCGTTGTTCCCCCTGGGTAGAATACCAGAGCAGAGGAGAGAAAGGGAAGGGAGAAGAAAGGAACATATCTATTAAGGCTGGATTTGAACCCAGGTCTTCCTGGAGCCAAAGTGGTCTTTCTGTCCCCTACACAACAGTATAGATCCTTCTCTTGGGGAAGGAAGCAACAGATACACAGAGAAATTTGTAAAAAAAAAAATAGATACAAAGTACATTCCAGGCCTGGGGGAGGTCTTTTGCAGTTTAGCAGATTAAGACAGCTCTCCAGTAGGAAGTGGCACATAAATTAAGCTTTGTAAGGATTCTTTGAATTAGATGAGAGCTTCTCACACTTAATTGGCATTCCATCCCCTTTTCAAGAAAAAAAAATTACTCAACCCCCCTTGGAATTCTATTCTCTTTAATCCTTTAATTTTTTTTTAAATTTGCATCATTTAAAAAATATAGAATATATTTAGAATATATTTTTTAAAAATGACGTATGTTAAATTTAATAATTTATTGTAAATTTGTGGGGTTTTTCCTGCATTAAAATTTTGATGACACGACATTGTGTCATGTAACTGTATTGTATCGTTTTATAAAGAAGTCAGTCATACAAATATTCTCACCCATGCATTCTGGACTTTCAGACAATGGGCAACATGCTCACCTGCCAGTATTTGCTTGTTAAGATCTGTCAGTTGTCTGGAACTCTGATTGGTCATAATTTTGTATGTTTATTTGAAAAATAATGTAATCACTACAATTTTTACTCAGTTACACAACAGCTTAAAATGTATGTATGGTTTTTCAAATTCTTCTCTGCCCTCTTCTTTTATTTAATGTGCCTCAATTGCACCCAAGGCTACTATCACCCTTCTTGGATCATTCTAGTGCCCCCCAGGTGGTGGTATCAACCACTTTGGGAACTTATGAAGATGGAAGGTATAAATACATTCCAGAAATGGGGAATTATCTTGGCAAATCTATTTCTTGTCCTCCTTCCTGCTTCACTTATATATGCTTTTGAGTTTAATCTGGTAGTTTAGAGACTACATAGAAACTTTATGCCTGTCTATGACTAGTAACTTTTACAAACAGAGAGTCAAAAGGTGCTATACAACAGTGTACATGCATACACATACACGCGCTCATGGGCACACACATGCACAAAGACATGTATCAATTAATGAGTAAATTTTAATATAAAGGAAATAATTTATCTCTAATGTGGGAGTCAGAATGCAGAGTCTACTATCTGCATATAGTCAGATCTTCAACAATGATTAACATTAATACCAAATTAAAAGAAAGAAAGACAAGAAAATGTTATGAGTGTTCAACCTGACCTGTTTAAATAATTATTAAGCAAAAAAAAATCTTGATTGGTTGAAACAGTGGATGGGAATTTAAATTGTTCTGTAGAAAAGGAACATTGAATACTCCCTCTTGGATGGCCCCTATCCTGACCTGATGCGAGCTGTTCATTTCTACCTTCTCCCATCAGATTTCCCATCTTCCCTTAGTCTTTTAGACTTCCCCATATCCATCAAGGGTGGATGCCTCTTGAACCTTCTTCAAGAAATAGACCAATAAAGAGATTTATGGTTCTTTACTTGCTAAGTCTCCTTTCCCTTAGCATCACTACTTAGCTCGTTATTTGCCCAGGGGAATCCATGATGTTTGAGTTCACATGGATTAATATTTTCCTTGCTTTGGGAGAGATATAGTACCATTTGTGAGTAAGATTTTTTTGGTTTATTTCAATTCCCACAGTAAGGGAAACCCTTAAGTAACTTAGAAGACAGCTTCCTTCAGGATGTCTGTGTAGTGGACTTTTTTCCTCTTCAACTGTCTTTAAGCAAACAAAACACATGCATACTGCTAATGCTGTGGGTTAGCCCCAGTTGTACCTTACTACTGACTTGTGGAGACTCAGTGAAGAACATCATACATTATCAAATTTAAAGAGAGAGACATATCATAGAATATACATATATATGTATACATATAAACATATGTGTATACACATACATGCACACCACACATTATCCCTTAGAAGAAAGGAGCAACAAAAAGGGGAAAAGGGCAGGGGAAGCATCACTACCATTGATTTTTGTCAAATATAGCTAAAGCATTTTTTGTGTATGTCTTCTATATAGTTCAGCCCTGAGATGTGGCAATAGCAATAGTGGTAGGAGTATCAGCACCATCACTGATTTGATCTCTCAGTCACATATTCACTTTTGATCTCTTGGATGCTTCCTTCCTTGCTCCCTTCCTTCCTTCCCTCCTTTCTTCCTTCTTTTTTCTTTCTTTCTTCCTTCCTCTCTTTCTCTTTCTTTCTTTCTGACTTGACCTTCCTATTTCATCCAAGATGGAAGCACAAGAATTAATCACAGGCCTGACCCCACCACCGATGGTTATGGAAGCTTTGAGCAACTCTGTTTCCAGCCTAGGCAAGTTTGCCTCTTTTTAGGGTCAACCTAGACTGTCTACACTCCCCCTGCTATTAATACTAAATGGTGTGAAAATTGGATAAACCCAAAATTCTGGAGTTCAAGAAATCTATCAGCCTCCACTTCCCTGCAACAGGCAGAACCTTCACTCCTAGAACTTTCTATTTCTTGTGAGATTTTTGCTCTTTCCTTTTTTTTCTTATGATGAAGGGAGAATGTTGTTGTCACTTCTGGTATTAATATATTCTCACAGCTCCCAGGGAGTTGTATTAATAGGCACTAGCAAGGGGATAAAGTCTATAAAGTACTTACTAGATGCCAGACAATGTGCTAAGTGCTTTATAATTGTCTCATTTGCTTCTCAAAACAATCCTGGGAGGTGGGTGGTCTTATTATTCCTATTTTACAATTGAGGAAATTGTGGCAAATGGAGTGAATAACCCAGGATTATACAGCTAGCATCTGAGGCTGGATTTGAAGTCAAGTCTTCCTGATTCCAGGTCCAGAACTCTATCCTCTGGAAACCTTATATTTGCTCACAAATACCAATCTGCACCGTTCCATTATGATTTAGAAAATTTGTATTTCCTTTCAAGGTCAGCTATGGTACATTTGAAATCAGGAATTATATACATAGAAATAATAGAAACATATTGTACATAAACAAATATAAACAATATAAGCATCAAAATCAACACACAATCAAATGAAGACAATTAACTCAATATCCCAGTTGGTCATTTCAGAGTCTATTCATAGGAAGCATACATACAATAGACATAGTATTTATAAGGTGTTGCTTCATTGATTACTGGTTCTTACTAAGTACAGGACATAGCACATGCACGTATGGCAAAGAAAACAAAGAAACATGTATAATAGTAAGGCAAAATTAAAGAAATAATAATATAATTAGATCTACAGAATAATAAAATATGCATGAACAGCAGTACATGTGCAAATAAATCAGTAACAAAACTATGCTTTTAATGGGCTAATGCATGCACAATATATGTATGATACCAGCACAAAAACAAATAAAAGTGATCATAAATCGTAGAGCAGAAGCAAATTCAAGCCATGAAGAACTTAACACATCAGTCAATGAACATAGACAATTACACAGAAGACACATACTACATAGGAAAACATTAGTACTAGCATCTGGCTACGTGGGTAACTAGTTTTACAATTTCTCCCCACAATGTCATGCCAGTGTGGTCACTGTTCACATATACCTAGCTCCTTATGATCTTCTGACTTATCTGTCTTTATACATGGTCATAGTTCTCATCAAAATCATAGACATGCAATTGCTAAATTTGACCTTGTGTAGAGTCCAAGCTACCTAATGGTGTTAACTTTGCTCTGTGGGATGTCTGTACTTTAGATAGTTGAAACCCAAGGTGGAAAAAATTACTGTTTCTGGATTTAGTCTTTCCCCCTATTTGACCTTGTTGTTTTCTTGTAAATACTCTTCTTCTCTAGAAATCTTTTTCTAAGTCGTTGTCTGTGTCAGTCTTTGCATGACTAGCAGGTGATCGTTTTTGTTTAGAGGCTACTGAAATAAGTATCTATCACCCACCACTTTCTCATCAGGGAATCTAATTGACTTATATAGGCAATAAATAGTTTGACTGAATTGTCTTTATAGGGCCCCTGCTAGTATCTGGGACTATTTTGTCAAAAGTCAAATTGCCTTATCTCCCCGAAGTTAGATGTAAGGTAGCCTTGCATCATTCCACTCACCAGAACATCCCAGGAACACAGATTTCTCAGCAGCCCTACTAAGAGATAGAGAGTTGCTATAGAAGCCTTGAAATTAATCACTGGAGCAACTTTCTTGGTGTTTAAACTCTCAGAAATAAGTGCCATCAGTTCTCAAATGACAGACATTACTAAACCCAGATCTGGTGCTTTTCCAGGACACTAGAATCTTCCAGAGTTTAAAAGTGGTAAAACACTCACGTTTCCTGCTGTGTTGTAATAAAGTATCAGAGGAGGAGTTTAGGGGGGAAAACACACATGTGTGTTTGAATGTTTGTGTATTTGTATTTAATTGTGTGTGGTACGTTTGTGTGTTTGCATTTAATTGTAGTGGAGAGGACATGAAAATTCTGTATCTTAATTAGATGTATTGTAAAGTTTCAGGCATAATACAATAGTTAATCCCAAAGCAGGTTTAATTTATCTGTAAAATGGATTAATTATACTTAAGTCCATCTCTGTTGTTTGTTCTCAACATAAAATTAAATTTAGGCACTCTAGCTTAATACTTCAGTGGATCTCTGAGATCATTCACGTTGTTAACTTCTCTAGTAGAGATGATCCTAATTCGTTTATGTTTCTTCGTGCTGTTTTATTCTTACCCTTATCTCCACATAAATCCTGATGAGGGTCCCCCCAACATGTACTAATATAGATACCAATACTACCATTTAGGCATAAGATTAGGTATGTTTGTA
>CM053771.1:325491362-325510144 GCA_028658325.1 Potorous gilbertii
AATATGTATTTTTATATACATACATATATATATATATATATATATATATATATATATATATATATATAATATATATACACATAGTCCTCTCTGTCTTTTTTTTTTTTTTACCACATCTCTGCCTCTGTCTCTTAATTCTATACGATCTTTCTTTTTTTATCTTTTCTTGACTCAGCGAAGTGGCACAGTGGATAGACTACTGTACCTGATCAAGAAAATCTGAATTCAAATATGTTCTCAGTCAGTTACTAGCTTGTAATGCTAGGCAAGTCACTTTAACACTATTTGCCTGAATTTCCTCCTCTGTAGAATAAAGATACTAATATTTTTTGCTGTGAGGTTCAAAGAAAAATATTTGGAAAGTTCTTTGAAAACCTTGACATGCTATTTATTATCTTTGAGGAGGTGTGTGTATGTGTGTGTGTGTGTGTGTGTGTGTGTGTTAGAGAGAGAGAGAGAGAGAATTCAGGCATGTGCTAACCATAATATTTCAGAAGTTATTATAGTGAAATAAGATATTATCCAAAACTAAAGACTTGATTGTGCTCTGAAATCGATATACTGATTAAACAAGTTTAAGTAATGTTCTTTTCTCACAAATAATATCTTGGCAATTTTTATTGGAATTTAATTAGTATTTAGAACAATAGGTGAGGACTACACTAGTTCTCTTCTCAGAAGAAAGATAATAGTGAGAGGAATCCTGGATAAGTCTCCAAGAAAAAGAAAAACAGAGCAAATTAAAGGATTAAAGTTTAATTAATGTTTAATTTTCTAACCAAAATGAGAGATAAATGAGTTGAAATTCTCCATGTAACAGCAACACTAAGATATTGACAGTAAATTTTAAAAAATAAAAAAATGAGATTAGTTATTGATTTTGCCTACATTTTTCTAGTCTAGCCTTTCCAGGAAAGCAGAAACATCATTTCAATAAATAAAATGACATTACCCTTGTATGCAATCAGTTAATTAATTAAAAATATAAAATCCCAAACAATTTAATACAATTTTAAAGAGATTAATTACTTTGGTTGCTTCTTTAATCATTTAGCAACTTAGTTTCTTTTCTTTCAAGGAGCTAAGCTTTTTATCACTCCCAGGAGAAATTGGAAGTTAAATTAAATTTTCAATTATATACAAACATATATACAATATCAAAAATATACAATACAAACATATGTGTCAATGAAATTTAAATTACAAAGGATTTTTAAAAATCCTTTTCATTAAGGACCTAGATTGTTTCTAATTTGAAAACAAATAGAAATTAAACTTTGAAAAAATGAATGCCCCAAAAAATGAAATCTTAAATGTTCTTATATGTATGAAGAGTGTGTCTCTAAGTCTCATGTTTGTATAAATGTCAACATTTTGTAAAGTTGCATATTAAAAGAACACATGATATACTTATTAATAATAATTGGTAATCAGCCCTGGAGGTGTTTATAGCACTTTAGCACACATTATGGTGTTTGTTAGGCTTGAGTAAAAGTTTACTATCTAGTAGTGAGATAAGGCAGATATATACAATTTGAGTAACCAAAAAATTGAAATATGAGACAAAAAGTGAAGAAACTATATATATTAACCTACTTGGACAATCAAACCCAGAAGTGAACCTAGGAGGAAATATTTAAGAGCTTATGTAAATGAGACCTAAGGATTTACTTTCAAAATTTGTCTCGATGTAGATTTCGGAAGTATCTTTTAAAAGCTTAAAAGTATGCTGATTTTCATGATCAAGGGCTATAAAGCAAGATGAGAAACCAATATACTTAGCCACACAGAAAAAAACTCATGTTAACTGAATCTATTTCCTACCTCTGAATTTTGGGAAAAAATTATTTTCTTTTCTATGTAGAAATATTTATTTCTATAGAAGAGATTTTATTGTAATGAAAGGAACAATAACCTGGGAATTTAGAAACCTGGCCTTTTCCTGGCATTGCTTTTAACTCTATAAGAAAGGTTAAAGGGTTTTATTTTATTTTTCTTAAGTTTCTTTGTAAAATGAGAAAATTGGACTAGATTTCAGAGATTTTGTCCATCTCTGGAGTTCTTTGTTGCATTTTGCTTACCTAAACTCACTATTAATAATTTTGTTTTTACATTTTAAAGCCTGTGGTTGATAATCTGGTTAGTAAAGTGATTGGAAAGATGAACCACGAGTGGAGGCAATTTATTTGTAGATTTTTTCTTTTGCATCTAGTTAAATTGTCTGGTTGAAACTGACCGTAAACAACCACAGGTGTCTCTTCCCCGGCAGATGAATAATGGGAAAATATCCAGCTTGTGGCTTGATTTCTGGCCCAAATCCAAGGATTGTGTTTCTTTGGCTCTCTGATTGGAAACCTCAACTTGGACTCAGCTTGGTAGGAAGTTCTCTCCCACAAATAAATACATCTGCATCTCCTCAAGTGCCCAAGATAATTGTAAGTAGTGTTTGGTAATTAGTGTAACGCGCACACACACACACACACACACACACACACACACACACACACACTAAAGTAAGTAGCCTTTAACAGACACTTTTAGACTAAAATTTTTTTTAATGTACTGTATAATAACCATATATTCCAAACTACTTCCAAAATATTAAAAAAAAACATGTTTATTGCTATGAAATCATGATAAAAATGAATCCAGTTTGCTTCTAAGATCCCACCTGATTTCATCTTCTGTGTATTTTGATTTCATTCATCTTATTATTTTATTATTTTGTTACTTTTGCATAATCATTTTCAATATTTATACTTTTATCACATCTATTCCACTAACTCCTATATCTATAGTCTCAACATTAATTTCTCTTCCAGATGTCATTAATTTCCTACACAATATTTCTAAGTGGATGCTCCAGAAGCACTTGAACATTATCATATCCCAAATTAAACTCATTATATTCCCTCATATTACTTGACCCTCTTATATGTCTACCATTCTCTCTATTTCTCAGGTTTGTAAACTGGCAGTTATATTTGCCTCCTCCTCCTCCTTAATTTTAAATATTAAAAAAATCCTAAACTATTCCAACTGAGAATAAAGCACAAGAAGAATGACTTAAAAATTGGCTAATAAGGTTAGTGGATTTGCTCCTCAGACCAATTGGCTTTGAGTAAATTGGTTTTAGGTGAATTGATTTCACATAAATTGGTTTAGACAAAATGGTTTTGGACAGGTTAACTTGCTCTGGAAAGAGTTTATTGCCTCTTGGAGAGGTCCCAAATTCAACTTCTAATGATATTAGCACGTACCTTCATATGTAATGTTGCTATTCATATCTCTTATAAACTTCATATTTTCCTGACCATCCCTATTGTCTTTTCTGGCTTCATTATTGGACCATGTTATCTTGTGTGTTCAGGTGAACTGTCCCTTTCTGTCCAATCAATAAAAGAGCCCCAGCAATAGGAGGAATTGTTTAAATTGGGGAGCTCTACTTGAGAAGTTTGACATGGAAATAAAATTTTAATAAGAGCAAAGTACACTATTTCAGTGGATTTTGTCTCCAAGGCAAGGGATAAGAACTGCTGAGTGCCACAATTCTCAAGCAGTATATTAAGAACCTCTTGGTATAGCTGTATCACCTGCTTGGGTGATATTTCCTGAACAGTGACCCCCTTTCTACCATGCCCTAAATTTTTAAAGCATAGTCATGTGTCTAACTGTAGGTTACTTCCCTGAATCCAATTCTTCTTACCTGATCACTCTTATTTCCAAGGGCCTGACCCATCAAGTCTATAGTTGAAGGGAGATTCTAATGAGTGTGTATGTGTATGTGTATGTATGTGTGTGTGTGTGCATGCATATGTGTATGTTTGCAAAAAATTTTCATGAAGTCACACCTGAATAAGGATGTGTATGAAGAGGTGAAATCATATACAAAATGAAGCTACATCATGACGATTCTGCAATGACCAGAGAATAGTTTTCTGATGCTAGTCAGTAAAAGATCTAATTGAAGCCTGGGAACCAATTCTGTTTTGCATATTATATATTAAATGTATATATACAGATACATGCATATATGACACTTCCCATGTCTGTTATTACAAGAGCCTCCGAAATTACCTGCCCAGCTTAAGTCTCTGACCACTTCAATCCAATCAATTTCCTTATGTGCTCCTTTGACCATGTTGCTCTCCTACTCTGTTAATGTCAAATGGTTTTCTATTTCCTCTAAAATCAATTATAAACTTCTCTCTTTAACTTTTAAAGTTCTTCATGATTTATTCTCCACTTACCTTTCCAGCCTCATTGGACATTATTCTCCCCCTGATGTTTTTCCATCTAGTCAAATCTATTTACCATTTTTGTGCTTTTGCATTGGCCATATCATGTACTTAGAATGCACTTTTGCCTTGCCTTTAAAACACAGAATTCATCTGTTAAGCGGTAGCTCAATCACTATGTTCTGCAGTGCCTCTTCAAGGAGGACAAACTCTTCTGGTGTGAGGGCTTGCCAATACCTTTTCAGGAGTGCTCATCCACCTTTGCTGTACACCTGGCACTCAACTCTAACTGTGACGCCAAAAAGCTATAGTATGTGCAATGAACAAATCCTGGTAAACAGTCTTTGTAGATGGACTAAACCAGATTGAGGATAACCAATGAGGCTTATTGGGAGTTAGCAGAGAGTCTACCCCAAGCATGTGAAGACATCCCCCAATGGAATGGCTAGATGATAACAATTTGTTCCAATGACCATGAAGGTGGCTGAAGCAGGTGCTATGGAGTGCTCAGAATCTGATCAATCCAATCAAGCCAAGGTCATCCACTGCATCGTGATCCATCGACAATCATCCTGACTTTTGTGTTGCACTGAACTTCAGTGATTCTGGAAGAAAGAGTGAGACTGATGACTTGTGCAGTTATGCCTCACTTAAATCCAATTCATGTTCTAGTCAAGACATCACATCATCGATCCTCTTAAAAAATGAGGGACAAATAGCACCTTCTGTATTAAAACCTTCCTGATTCCTTCAACAGCTAGCACCTTTCCTTTGGAATTATCTTGGATTTAGCTTTGTTGGATGTATCTGCATTTATTCACTTTTTATTTACACTATCTGTATTTCTATGTGTATTTGGTGTCTTTCTTATTTACAGGGTAAGATCTTGAGAAAGTTGTAATTGTTTGATACTTTGTGCATGTATCCGAAGTCCCTAGCACAGTGCCTGATAGATGGTAGGCCCTTAATAAATCCTTTTTGTTGATTGATTGATAGAAAGCCACATGTACAATTTCATCTACGTATGTTGCTCCTAGTAGAGAACTCTTTCTACCAAGGCAGGTCTGTACCAATACCAGTTTTGCAATTTAGAGTCTGAAAGGTTGTCACTTTCCCAGGCTCACAAAACAAAGCTGGGACTTAAATTCAGATCTTTTCAGATTTGAATTCAGTTCTCTAACTATACCATGTTGCCTCTCATGTTGTAATATAATTTGTTTCATTGTTCAGTGATTTTTCTTGGTCTGCTCATTCTTGTCACTACCATACTTTTGTAGCCCCTTCATGCTATGATAGATGGTTTCGTTAACTGTTGTGTTCAAATAAAGTTAACATTTCCAGTGAAGAGTCAACTCTGAAGTTAGCTTTTCTTAGGGCAACAATCCATCATTGACTCTGTACATAATAAAAACCATTAGCTAACATTTATATAGCACTTATTATGGATCAGGAAATGTGCTAAGTGCTTTACAATTACTACCTCATTTGATTTTCACAACCCTGGGATATAGTTATTATTATTTTGCAGAGGGGGAAATTGAGGCAAACAGGGGTTTAAATCTTGAGGTTAAGTTATTTGCCCAGAGTCACATAGCTAGTAAATAAATATCTGAGGTTAGATTTGAATGCAGGTTTTCTTAACTTCAGGCCTGGCATTCTTTCCCTTGTGACACCTGGCAGTCCCTGTTCCTGAAAACTTACTCTTGGCTC
Organism: Potorous gilbertii; assembly: GCA_028658325.1. NCBI lineage: Eukaryota > Metazoa > Chordata > Mammalia > Diprotodontia > Potoroidae > Potorous > Potorous gilbertii. Next base: position 325,497,311 of record CM053771.1, read on the forward strand.
AGCCTGTGAGAGCCCAGGTTCACCTTGATGCCACCCAGAGACATCAGAATTGCATTAACTGTGTGATGCTGCATGAGTCAATCAATAGACAAGACTCTATTAGGTGCCCTGGGCTATGTTTGGGGATCCAAATATAATAGTAAGAATTCAGTCCCTATTATCAAGTTGCTGACTAAATCACAATCTCTTTATGTCTCACAAGCAATTGTACATGGTACAGTCAGACTGAGCTCTACCTTGGTGGAAAGACTTCCCATAATCATGAAGTCATTTATAAAATGTCTGGAATTTAATATAACTATTTTCTATGCAACAAAAATCTTTTATATGTTAAAGGAAATTTTACTGTAAAATGGTCTTAACTCCTAAATCATAAACTTGCAATATTAGAATGTGGTTTTACTTGCTGAAAAGATTTATATCTTCCAAGTATTAGGCTAAATTTATTTCATCTGAAAATCAATTAAGGCATATACCTTTTTTTGCTAATAATTTCAGTAGATCATTTCATTTTACTGGGAAACATTCAAAAGAAATCTGAAAGGTAGTGTTCTATCAAGAAAGGCATTAGAAGAGGCGTCAGAAGGCTTGCGTTTTCTGATTCACTTTGGTCAAATAAGTCACTTAGTCTCTGACTCAAAATCCCTACTTGGTAAAATGCCAATAAGCATCTGGGATCTCATCTATTTAGATGTTCTTTCCAGTGGTGCAGTTTGTAGCCGATCTCTGCCTATACACTCTGTGACATTCTTGCCCATATACTCCATCCAAGATGCTTGAGTCTTTTATTTTTAGGGATACAGTAGATAATGATTGATTGATTTTTCCTGATATTACAATATCAGTGGAGTGCACAGACTGTTCACTTGTCTTTCCTCACACTCTCACATTCTCCTATTATACCCTTCCCTTATGGCATCTTTTACTCCTGTAAAAGTTCCTATGAACTTCTGTGCAAAGTTCCTCATCGTCTGTATGTGACAACATGTTTTCACATATCATGGATATTTTCATTGACCTATGTCTGCTGTTCGTTTTAATTATTTGGAAACTGGTGTTCCATATTGCAGTCATACAAAAATACCTATTTAAATTTCCTTTTGGTCAATTTAGCCTGCCTTGCATCATTGTCCCATAGTTGAAAGGAGCAGAAGAGAGAACCTCTTTCGGCAGTTAAGATTTGCTTTGCAATTGACCTAATTCTTGGTGCTTACCCAGTCCAGATGGTGCCAGTGGTTGGGTAAGTTATTTTCTTATGTTTTTCTAATGAGGGCAGAGCAAATTGTCCTCAAGTGTCTGAAGACCTCTCTCCTCTTTATCCATGACTCTTGCCCTTGTAGCTCAATCACTTCTATCTTTTATTGTATTAACTCTATTTTTGTATCTAATTTCATCTTTTTATCCCCATTAGCAAGCACTGATTTTATCTCTCTCCCATATCTCCTTTCCCTCCCACATTTGAAAAAAATATTTTTTTTTCAAAAATTACATGTAGTCAAGCAAAACAAATGCCCATATTGGCCATGTCCAAAAATTGTGTGCTTCATGTTACCTGCTGAGTACATGAATTCTGCAGCACTTTGGAATAATGGCTTATCATTAAATAAATCAGAGTTCTTTAAGTTTTTCAAAGTTGTTTGTCTTTGCAATGTTTTATAAATTATTCTAGTGGTGTACTCACTTCATTCTACTATAGTTTATATATGTCATCCCAGGTTTCTCTGAAACTGTGGTTTTTTGTGGTTATTTTTTTAAGACTCCATAGTATTCCATTGAATCAACCCACTGTAATTTGTTCTTTAGTTGCTGTCTACAAAGATGAGACTGCAGGGATTTTATTAAACTTGATTAGAGTATATTTGATGTTGTGCTTTGAACAAAATATTGTGACCAACTACTCTGGTGATCGGATGTTGAAAATCTCAACTTTTTTTTTCTGTTTGCCAACTTATTGTGATTATGCAAATAAATGCTCAGTTCAAATTATTGCTAGTTTCAAATGATCAAGACTATCCTTAAACTTTCAAAAGAAGTTTCACTGTAATAGTATCATAGCACTAGAAATGGTAGGTTTCATCTTTGAAAAATAGGTATTATTCTGCCCTCTTATTGCTCTAAATCAAAATAAAAATGATTATAACTAGAAAAAAATCCCCAAATTGATATAAACCCATTTAGTGTATAATTCTTTGCCTTAACTTCTTTCTTACTCATCTTTTATCTTGACTAGGCTCTAATTCATCTCTTTTGAAGGAATTAACTCTCTATTTGCCATAAATATCCATTCGGAGCTAGATGCAGAACTGGAACGTTTAGCTAAAAAAGCTTTCCTGGAACATGACTTTCAATTAGTCTTTTTAGGCCCTTGCTATCGCTGGGATCTTATTAGTCTCCAGTTTGAATCTCCTATTCTCCCTTCAGTTAAAGGACTATTTCCATGTCCATATGTGAGGCTGAATGGGACCTCATGGAAAGTGGAATGAAAGTGAATCACAGAACAGAAAATACTGTACAGTCAATTAATCCATTAATAAAATTTTTTTAAGTACCCACTTTGTACCTGGCACTGTGTTTAGAACTAGGGATACAAAAAGAGGCAAAAGAGCGCCTGCCTCACGGAACTTACAATCAAATGGATACAAATCATGTTGTTTCTCATTTCTTAGTGATATTTCCAAAGGATGAGCTTAAAAAGAATAGTATTTATAATGACATGAAAGTATGCATTCCTTAAAATTTCTTTTAACTTCAAATGACATGCTGACTTTGACAGGAATAAAGAGTATTTATTTTGAACACACTATTGCCCTTTGAATTTTGCTTCTTGATCATTTTCAATTTGCATGAAGAACTTGTTTCTGTGTTTCCCATATTCATACTTTTCCCATAAAATCCTATTCTAATTTGAAAGCAGCAGCTATTAACTCATTAAGTGGTCTATCTGCCTAAATTTAGAACAACTTAACGTAACTTTATTTTTTTAAACAGTCCCTTGAAAAGCTGACTCATAATATATAACATTTGACTTTGTATGTGTTTTCCATTTCAACTGTAAAATAATTGATTCACTACAAGTCTCACATAAAAATGTATACTTCTGTTTTTGCAAAAAGAAAAAAGGGGGGCATAAACTGATTATATTAGAGAAAATTTCTGAATATTTCTCCTCACAAACTAATATGTTGCTAGATACAAAAATTTAACAGTAGAACTGGTGATGACAACATAAGTGATGTGCTTATTTTAATGATATATTGGGAGAAGTTTGCACCATATGAATAGCTTTATCTTTGCATTTTTCCTAATTCTTCCTATTTCTCAGAACATATGTAAGTATGAATGTATGTAACATCCATGTACACACATTATATAAAAACCTTTCCATATTACTTTTACAATTGTTCTTTTAAAGGATTTTATTGATAACATTTGTCTTTATATTTCAGTCATTTCACTCCCTCTCCATGAAGAATGAATGTTTCTATTAAGCAAAACAAACACATACAAACTCAAACAACTGATAAAAAAAAAAATTGGTCAAAAATGTATACAACACTCTTTTCCAGTAGTCTCCTATCTTTTGGTTGTGAGAGTTGTGGTATATTTCATTATCTCTTCTCTGAGACTTTCATTGATTTCTTATTAATTTAAAATCGACTTTCCTTTTAATGTTCTTTTCTTTTACATTGATGTTGCTTTAAATATTGGTTCAGCTTGTTTTGCTCTGCATCTGTTCATACAAGTCTATCCATGTTTCTCTGAATTCTTCATAACTTGTTTTTTAGTACACAATAATATTCTATTATGTTTATATAACAATTTTTTTTAACCATTCACTAGTAGATGGGCACCCACTTTGTTTTCTAGTTAATTGTTACCGAAAAGAATGGAGTTATGAAAACGTTGATATATGTTGAAGCTTTGTGTCTTTTTTTGACCTCCATGGAATTTATACCTGGGAGTGAGATAAAAGCAAATGGGTGGTTTACTGACTTTTCTTATAAAATTTCAAATTGAATTCCAAAATAATTGAACCACTTTCTAACTCTACCAAGAACACATTAGTGTGCCTAACTTTTCCTTGGTCTGTTTAATACTGATGGTTTCTTCCTGTCTTTGGTCATCTTTGTCAGTTTACATGATGTGTAAGAAAATTGTAGTTTTAATTTTTTCTATTGTTAGCTATTTGGAGCACGTTTTATTTAGTTATTTGTGTGTTTCCTTTTTTGTGAAAGCTATTATTTATATTAAGTGATTACTTAATCTATTGGAGAATGATTCTTAATTTTATATATTTGTAAGCAATTCCCTACAAGTATTTAGATATACTTGTATTGAGGATATTTAATGAAATTTTCCCCATTCCACCACTTCTTTTCTAATTCTATCTTGATTGATTTTATTCACACACAACTTTTTTCTTAAAACAATCAAATTGGTCTCTTTTTGTACTTTATGATTCCTTCTATAACTTGTTAGTCCTTAAGTCCCAATCTAATTGTGAAGTGTACCTTGTCTATTTTTTAAGCATGATCTTTTATATCTATGTAATGTGTCTAATATCAGGTATATTTTGATATAAGGCACACATTGTTGGTCTAAATCTGTTTTTCTGCCAAATTACTTCCCACTTTTCCCAGTAGTTCTTGTAAATAAGAAAGTCCTTCAGATATCAATTCATGTTCTTGGGTTTATTAAGCACCAGTATACTGGTTTTGATTGTTTCTGTTTTTTACTTATCTAGTCTGTTCCACTGATCTATATTTCATGTTTCCCAACTAGTAGGAAGTTGTTTTCATAATGCCTGCTTAATAATATAATTTCACCTTTAGCAATATTATGATCCCTTTATTTTCCTGAATATTTTAGATCTTTCATTTTTCCAAGTGTTTTTTAAAATTATTTCATCTGTTTCTTACGACACTCCTAGTTGGAAGTACAGGAATATGTATCTTCCTCAACCTAGTCTCTATACACTCGAGGAGATAATTCCTCAATATTTGAGTGTATCCTGGACAGAGCTGACCTTGCTGAGGGTGAGTATCTAAAACAAACTTCAACTCTTTACAAACAGCCTGGGTCTAGGATTCATTCTACCAACTCTTGTCTTCATTGTCAGGCATGACCAAAGCCATCAGCTCTATTATATATTTGTAGCCTTTCCTATATACTTTCTACTTCTTTCTTAAGGAATAATCACAGCAATAGTACCACAGCTACTGAAAAGAGCATGATAATCAGTTATCATCACTTAGACTTTCTCTGATGCACAATCAGAATCATAGTATGATTTGCTCAAAGTTTCTTCTTCCTCATCCTCAGCTATTTCAATCCTGATTCTTACAGTGTCCCTAAGCCATTTCTATTTTAAGCCATTCCATACCTTTTCATTGCTCCCTGTGGAATCTCATGCCATTGTTTTTAAAATGCCCTTTCTATAAGATGTGTATTATTTCATTAAAAGTACTTGGAGTCCTACTTGGAGTCTGGTCACTCCTGAGTAAATATGTGCTCTTTTCTAAAGGATTTGATCCTTGAGAATGTCAGATGAACTTGAGCAGTCCCTTGTTTTCCTACCACTATGATGGCTTGAAGGAGTAGTTATATTGTGTCAGAGTATTGAGCAGAGAAACTATCTATTCAGTAGACTTTAGAAGAGCAGAGAATTAGCCTCTGACTTTATTTGTCTTTTTTGTGACATGTAGCAAGTAACTCTCTCCCTAGAATTGTATATAGGAGGTGCTAATGGCTGAACACCCTGCCACATCCTGCCAGATGTATCCAATGTTCCTTTATGGCAGCTAGAGAAGAGTCTTAATTTGATGAACTGAGCCTTTGCCTTTAGGCTCTGATTAATTATTCACAAAACTATTTATTTCCTGTCTATTGATTTTTAAACATCAATCTTGAGAGGCAGACTTTGAAGGAGTATTTACTTACTGAATTCTTACATTTCCTACTTGATGCTGCCTACACTTCAGGAAAGCTTCAGTAGTATTACAATACTTGGTGTATAAGATGACCTCTGCCTGAAATATGAGCCAGACCCATGGATTAATTTGCTAGAAGATATTGGTGCATGTAGAGGGAGGTGTTTGGACAGGGCATAACTAATGTGAAGGTGACATACAAATTCTACAGTTTCAAAAATCTCTAATGTTTTGAAGTTTTAAATATCAACCTCTCAGAAGAGTATTACAGAATTAAAACTTAATACTAATTGTTGAAGTATTTAGAAATGGGTCTTGTGATCCTCTGGGGTTTGTTCTTTTATGGGGTGAAAGCAAATATCTGAGTTATTCTTTTGGAGTATATTTTTTTTAGAGGAGGCAATCAGAATTAGGTAACTAATTACCAGGATCACATAGTAAGTGTCTGGACTGGATTGGAACTCATGTCCTCCTGACTCCAGGGTCCACTGTGTCACTAAACTGTGTGATTCTTGAACTTCATTCTATACCAAATCCATCTCTCCAATTATACATATACTAGTTGTCAGAGAATGTGAGCTCCTTGTTGACAACAAGAGTTTTATTTTGTCCTTTTATCCTCAGCACTTAGAACAGTGCCTGATATATAGTAAGCACTAAAAAAATGCATGTTGAATTAAATTGAATTCTATAAAATATCCATTAAATAATTTCTTGGTATTACACTAATTAATTTAGGTGGTATTGTAATGTTTCTTACATTGGTACAGCCCATGCATGTCAGTAAAATCTCCCCAATCACTTGTTTTCTTTTATTTCTGTGAAGAATAGTTGCATTTGCATTTACGTAAATCATGCCTGTGTTTCTACAACTTAACCCCTTGATATTTATCCATTGGACATTTATTGTGTATCCATTGTGTATTCAATTTTAGTTTCCTCGTGGTTTTGACTAATGACTCAAAATGCTCATGATTTTATTAATTTGTTTTGTATATTTCCACCTTACAAAAGCTATTAATCACCTAGAGGGTTCATCGCTAATTCTCCAGAGTTTTCTAAGTGTCCAATCAAATAATTTTCATTCTTTAGTTGCCTAATTCTTTCTTTGAATTTTCACCATTACTAAAATAATACAAATTTCCTTTTTATTTAAAGAAAAGCAAGCATTACCGGCAGAAAATTTTATCTACTCAGTCTTCGTGATCTTGTCTAGCCCTAGCCACATGGAAATAAATTATTCATTTTTTAGCATTCCATTCCATCTGAAAATATTTAAATTTATAACATTTGATTAGGTTGCATGTTTAATATACTGTTCATTTCCGAGTCATTTTGAATGGATGATTCCAATTTTATCTTTTTTTTTATTGAGTATCCAATTATTTTCTTTGAAGTTTCAGAGCACCTTTGAGGGATATATTATTTGGGGGCACCAACCATTTCTCTTTGGTGCTGTAGAATACTTTGTTCCAAATTTTCCTTTACCTGCCCTATAAATAAGGAATAATCTTAGGTTGTTCTGTTGCATTTACCCTGGAATTTTAAATGTCTGTTCCATCTATGATATTACCACTTAACTCTTTACATACTCAATTGACTTCCTTTTACATTTTATACCTTCTTAATGATTCATTTTATGTCACATCCCATAAATTCCATCACCAGTGACATCACTGATAGAGTTATCATGCCATTTTTTTGTTTTCCTTTGATTCATTTGTAATTTTGATTCTTTTAAGACTGTGATATTTTTTGAAAGAATTTTTTACAGGTACTTTTGCAGCAATGAGTTGCTTGAGATCAATGATAGCACTTCATTGTTTTCAAAATTTGGCTCAGTCTAAAGCTCTTCCTATTGAATTCTTGGCCCCAGGTCAAGTCCGTTTACAGTGCTTTTCAAATATGTGTGTACATCTACATGAATTTAAATATGTACTACATATTCATATATATATATATATATATATATATATATATAAACATATATACATATATTCCCACATGTACACACAGAGATATTTACTTTTATTCTAACAAAACGGGATTCTTGTACAACTGCTGATCAAAATACTAACTTCTTTCCTTCCTTCATTTTGCTTTTCTCCTCTATTTTGATGGATACATTTATCTCATTTAAACGACTTTAAATTTCATTGAGAAGACTCTATATTGCTGTGGGTTTCAGTGGGTGCAACTCAGTGTCACAGAGATCAGGGTTATCAAGAGAACATATTCAACAGTAGGGAACTGCTCTTCTCTTTGTATTTTGCACAGAATAAGAAATGAAGAATTTAAATAAACCAGTCTTGGGAAAAAAAATTGAACAATGCATAAATGAATTCTCAGGGGAAGAAAAAAAGAGGACTGAATGGATAAGTGAATTTATGAAAATCTCAAAGAATAATTAATTTCAAATTATATAATTATTTTGATACAATTAGAAAAAGAATTGATCTTGACCAAACCCTACTGTGATTACGAATGTGATATTGGTACCTGAATCAGGGAGACAGAAAGCAGAGAAAGAAAAAATATAGACCAATATCTCTAATCAATATAGTTGCAAAAATATTAAATGAAATTATTAGGAAAGAGGCTACAGTAGCATATGAAAAGATTTTCCACTATGATTAGGTTGAATTTATACTATAAATGCAAGGTTGGCTCAGTATTATTAAAAATACAAACATGATAGACACAATAACAAAAATAATGAAAATTAAATGATATATCAAGAGATGTAAAATAATCTTTTAGCAAGATATCCATTTCTACTTAGTATGTTAAAAATCATAAGAATAAATATATTTTTCTTAGTATGATAAATGATATCAATCAAAAACAAGACTTAGCTTTATACATAATGGGAAAGTTAGATGGTACAATGGATAGAGTTCTGGGCTGTGTCAGGAAGACTCATCTTCTGATTTCAGATATGACCTAAGACACTTACTATACATGTGACCCTGGGCAAGTCACTTAACCCTGTTTGTCTCAGTTTCTTTATCTGTAAAATGAACAGGAGAAGGAAATGACAAACCACTCCGATATCTTTGTCAAGAAAACCCTAAGTGGGATCATGAAGTGTTGAACACAAAACAGTAATCCCCCATATATTGAAGGTGCTACCTTTTTACTTCAACCTCTTAAATTCCCTCTCTTACTTCAAAAAACAGCTCAAATGCTGCCTTTTACACAAAGCTTTTCTTGGTCTCCTCAACTGTTAGTGTCTTTCATTTCAAATTACTTTATATTATACTACTTGGTATTTATTTATATTTATTCTGTATGTGTCTATAAGTGTTGTTTACCCCATTGTATTGTAAGTTTCTCGTGAGTAAGAATTGGTTAGTTAATTGTAGTTATATCCCAAGTACCTAATATCCTTCCCTGTCTATAACAGGTGCTTAATAAATACTTCTAAATTGAATTGCATAGATATTAATGTTTCTGGTTCATCCTTGTTGATATGATAAAAATCACAATACTATATAAATTAATTTACTCATTCAATGACTTGCCAATCAAATTAACAAAATTAGTCTGGAGAAAACAAAGGTCAGAAATCTCAATGTATAATGAAAAAATTGGGGGAAAAGGGAAACAGCAGTATTAGATCTCAAATCTTGTTAGGGATCAGTAATTATCAAATTATTTGGTACCAGTAAAAAAAAAAATAGAAGAGTTGATCAGTGACACAGATTAAGGACACTCAATCCATAGGCAAAAGAATATGGTAGCATGATTCACAATATAACCAAACACCCCATATTACTGAGGCAAGGGCTATTAAACAACAAGCCAACAAAAACTGGAAAACTAGAGAAACTAGGTTTAAACAAACATCACTCACCATATGCCACAATAAGTTCCAAATGGATATATGACCAAGATATAAAAGGTCATAACATAAACAAATTAGATGAACGGGAAAGCAGAAATCTCATGGCACAATTGAAAGGGAAAAGTCCTTAAACAAACAGCAATAGAGGGAATTATAGGTGAAAAAATGGACATATTTTGATTCCAAAAAATTTTATGCTTTTCTCACAAACTAATTGTGATTAAAATTAATAGGGAAAGAATTAAAATATCTGGAAAAAACTTATTTGCAGCAAATTTGTCTGATAAATATCTGATGTCCAGCATACGTATATCTATATCTATCTATCTATCTATATATATATATATATATATATATATATATATATATATATATATATATGAAAATGATTTCAGCTGTCTAAGAAAAAGAGCTATTCTCCAATAGACGAATATGAAGAGACTTTTATCTAAAGAAGAAATTAAAACTTTCAACAACTCCCGAAAACATATTCCAAATCATTAATAATTAGAGATATGCAGGTTAAAAACTCTTAAGTTCTACCTCAGAACTACCAGATTAACTAAGAGGACAAAAAATAAAAAGAAAAATCATTAAAGATGATGTGAGAGTATTAGCACACTAAAACTCTTGGTGGAGCAGTGCATTGATTCAGCCATTCTAAGAAAGCAAGTTGAAAAGTCATGAAATGGTCCATAGCATTGACCCTGTGATGTATACTGATGACTACAACACTGCAAAAAACACCTCCCCCCAAAACTGACAGCCTTAAGAAAAAAAAGACTTATGATTAATGTCATCATGCTATCCACTTCTTGACAGGGAGATGATGGACTAGAGGCACATTATTGAACATATATTCTGATATAGCAATATTTACTTGAATATACTTTTTTTGCAGGGATGTGGGAAGAAGAGAGAGGGAATTAGTGACAGTGATGTCAATAAAGGAAGAAAATCAAGAAAGTATTTTAAAATCTGCAACAACAGCAACAACAAAAAATAGAATAAGGCAAAGTTCAGAGTAAGATACAGTCATACAGGACTGCTTTGGACTTTATTACAAAGAGGCAGCTGGTGGCTCAATAGATAAAATGCTGGTCCTGGAATTAAGAAGACCTGAGTTCAAATTTGACTGCAGACAGCTACTAGCCAATGACTGCAGGCAAGTCATTTAACTACTTGCCTCAGTTTCCTCAGTTGTAAAATGGGGATAGTAATAGCATATATAAAGACAGCGAGGTTGCACAGTACGTAAAGTACTGGACTTGGATCAGGAAGACTCATCTTCATGAACTCAAATCTACTCAGACACTTAGTAACTATGTGACCCTAGGTAAGTCACTTAAACTTTTTTGCCTTAGTTCTTCATCTGGAGAAGGAAATGACAAACCACTCCAGTATCTTCACCAAGCAAACCCCAAAACGGGATCAGGAAGAGTTGGACATGACTAAAATGATTGAATAACTGAATAGTAGCGTCTATCTTGCAGTGTTGTTGTGAGAATCAAAAGAGATAAAAATTTTAAAAAACATTTAGCACAGTGCCTGGAACATGATAGGTGCGATATAAATGCTTATTCACTTTCCTATTCCCAATATATTGTTAATCTAATAGAAATTCATGATTTTATATACAATCTTCTTTTTCTGTTCTTCATATATGGGCATGTTTATGGTTTTTTTGGTATTTTTAAAGTTCAGAATAACAAGAGTATGTTTTAAAATGTTGAATTTTTGTTCAATTTGGCACATTTCTTACTGCTTTGACATGACAGTTGATGGATGTGGGTTGGCTTGGAAAAATTTACTTTGCTATTCTGCTAGAAACCTACATGTCATCTATTAAGTCTAGTAACTTCAGAAAGAAATCCTCAGAACCAGTATTTTTATAGGGTGAAAGAAAGAACATTGTCTTCTGAAGCAGATAATTTTATCACGCCTGTTACATTGATCCTGCTGTTGTGGAAAAATACTAGAGAGCAGTTCAGAAGCCCTTCATTTCAGTTCAAGCTTTGCCAGATGATATTTGAGGGACTGTAGGCAAGTGAGTTAACTACTCAAAGCCTAGTTCTTCTTTTGCAAAGTGGGGATAATGCTATTAACATGTCTATAGGGTTGTAAGAAAAGCACTTTATAAAACTGAAAACACTTTATAACTTTGTAATTATTACTTACCTCAAGTTACATAAGGGGAAAGAATGTGCTTGGAAAGTTGTAAAAGAAAAGATGATTAACAGATGTAACAGTAACCACAGGAGTTAGCATTCATAGAGTACTTTAGGGTTTACAAAACACCTTATTCTGAAAACAACCCTGAGGGTTAGGTGTTGTTCAGACTTGGAGAGATTAAGTAACTTGCCCAGTCTCACAAAGCTAGTATCTGATGCTAGAGTTGAATTCAGGTATATCTGACCCTAATCCCCTATCTCCTGAACCTATCACTCTTGTAAAAAAAAAAGTCACCAATAATAAATAATTAAGGGAAATAAAGGATGGAGTGTAAAATCATCTGTTGTCTGTTGGATATGAAATTCCACTAGATTGGCTGGTGACAATCTCAAGGTGATACAAGTGTTTGACTCAGTCTGAAGGTCTTCCACTTTTTTATTTTATTTTTTTATTTTTTTTATTTATTATTTAACATTTTACATTCATTTTCACAAGATTTTGGGTTCCAAAATTTTCTCCCCATTTGTCCCTTCCCCCCTCCCCAATACACTGAGCATTCTAATTACCCCTATCACCAATCTGCCCTCTCTTCTATCATCACTCCCTTCTCTTGTCCCCATCGTCTCTTCTTTCCTGTAGGGCCAGATATCTTTCTATTCCCCATTACCTGTATTTCTTATTTCCTACTAGCAATAACAATATTCAACAGTTGTTTCTAAAACTTTGAGTTCCAATTTCTCCCCATCCCTCCCTCCCCACCCATTCCCTTTGGGAAGGCAGGCAATCCAGTATAGGCCATATCTGTGTAGTTTTCAAGTGACTTCCCTAATAGTCGTGTTGTATAAGACTAACTATATTTCCCTCTCTCCTATCCTGCCCCCCATT
>CM053771.1:325510644-325533733 GCA_028658325.1 Potorous gilbertii
TGGGAGGAGAGAGGGTGAAATGGAATGGGGTAAATTATCTCTCATAGAAGAGGTAAGCAGGAGACTTTTTAGTGGAGGGAAAAAGAGGAGAGCTGAGAAAAAAAAACATGAAGTTTACTGTCATCACATTTGACTAAAGGAAGGAATAAAATACACACTCATTTTGGTATGAAAACTTTTCTTACAATACAGGAAAGTGGGGGAGAAGGAGATAAGCAGGGTGGGGTGGGATGATAAAAGGGAGGGCAATGGGAGGAGGGAGCAATTTGAAGTCAACACTCAGGGAGGGACAGGATCAAAAGAGAGAATAGAAACAATGGGGCAGGATAGGATGGAGGGAAATATAGCTAGTCTTACACAATATGACTATTATGGAAATCACTTGCAAAACTACACAGATATAGCCTATATTGAATTGCCTACTTTCCCAAAGGGAATGGGTGGGGAGGGAGGGATGGGGAGAAGTTGGAACTCAGAGTTTTAGGAACAACTGTTGAGTATTGTTCTTGGTAGTAGGAAATAAGAAATACAGGTAACAGGGAATAGAAAGTTATCTGGCCCTACAGGAGAAAAAAGAAGATGGGGACAAGAGAAGGGAGTGATGATAGAAGAAAGGGTATTCTGGTGATAGGGGAAATTAGAATGCTCAGTGTACTGAGGTGGGAGGAGGGGACAAATGGAGAGAAAATTTGAAACCCAAAATTTTGTGAAAATGAATGTAAAAAGTTAAATAAATTTATATTCAAAAAAAGAAATTTTTCATTTTTAGGGCAGTTAAAGGGGCTCTACATAAACAAAGAGCACAAGAATAAGTCAATTATATTACTTTGATCAAAAAAAACACAGATGTATGTGTGAGAGAGATGCACTGAGAGAAGGAGGAAAGGAAAGAAGAATGGGAAAACTGTATCATAGAAGAGCGCTATAAAAAACAAGCTTTTATGGAGGAGGGAATAATAGTAATAAGTAAGGGAGGCAGTGCTTAAACCTCACTCTTGTGAGGTTTGTGCAGTGGTTAAAAAAGGAAAAACACACACTTAGTTATAGAAGTCTATCTTATGCAACAGAAAAGTAGGAGGTAAAAGGGACAAGATAACATAGGTTGAGGAATGATAAAAAGAAGAACAGATTAAGTGAAACCATGGTCAGAAGTAAAAGAGAATTTTGAGGAGGGATTATGTAAAAAAAAAAGAAGGACAAAACAAAAGAAAATGGAATGGAAAGAAATGCACAGTTAATAATCACAAATGTGAGTGTGATGATGAATTCACCTATAAAATAGAGGAAGATAGCAGAATGGATTAGAAATCAGGACCAACAATATGTTGTTTACAAAAAGCACATAAAAGAAAGAAACACACACAGTTAAAATAAGGGGCTGGAGTAGAATCTATTATGCTTCAACTAAAGTAAAAAGGCAGACAGAGGTTGTAAACATGATGTTAGACAAAGCAAAAATAGACAATTAAAAAATGAAAGCAGGAAAATTGCATCTTGCTAAAAGACACCATAGACAATGAAGCAATATCAGTGCTAAATACATATGTTCTAAATGGTATAGCATCCAAATTTTTAAAGAAAAAACTAAATAAATTATAAGAAGAAATAGATAGCAAGGTATACACATAGTGTGTGTACTCAACTATCTCCTCTCAAAGTTAAATAAATCTAACCATAAAAGTAAATGTGAAAGAAGATGAATAGAATTTTAGAAAAGTTAAATATAGTAGACCTCTAGAGAAAACTTAATGGGGATAGTAAAGAATATAGCTTTCTATCAGCAGTATGTGGTACCTACACACAAACTGACCATGTATTAGGGCATAAAAAATTCACAGTAAATGCAGAAAAGCAGAAATATTAATTTTAAAAATCATAATGCAATAGAACTTAAATTCAATAAAGAATTATAGAAGCAGAGATTAAAATTAATTGAATGCTAAATAATCTAATCTTAAAGAATGAGTGGGTCAGAGAACAAATCATAGAAACAATCAATGATTTAACTAAAAGTCATGGCAACAATTAGACAGTATACCAAACTTTATTGGATATAGCCAAAGAAGTACTTAGAGAACAATTTATATCTCTAAATACATATATTCAAAAAAGAAAGATAAAGAGATCAATGTATTGCACATGCAGCTAAAAAAACCTAGAAAAATAACAAATTAAAAATTCTTAATTTGGAATGTAAAAATGGAAAATGCTGACCAAAATGAAAACCTTGAAAATCAAAGGAGAGAATAGTAATAGTGAAAAAACAACAACATTGAACTAAGAAATAAAACTAGAAACTGGTTTGTGAGGGGGAAAAATGTTAGATAAACTACACATTGATTTAGAAAAGAAAGAAAACCAAATTATCAGTATCAAAAATGGAAAAATTGAATCTTTCACCAATGAAGATGAAAATAAAGGAATTATTAAGAGGTATTTTCCTCAATTATATACCAGTAAAACTGACAATCCAGGTGAAATGCATGAATATTTACACAAATATAAATGACCCAAATTAACAGGAAAGGAAATAGAATACTTAAATAACCCTATCTTAGAAAAGAAATTGAACAAGCCAAGCTATCAGTGAGCTTCCTAAGAAAAAATCCTCAGGAACAGATGGATTTACAAGTGAATTCTGCCAGACATTTAAGGAATACTGAATCCCAACATTATGTACACTATTTGCATATATAAAGTTGAAAAAAGTAAAAAATGAATCCAACCAAATTCTTTTTAATGACATGAATATCATTTTGGTAACTGAACCAGGGAGAGTAAAAACAGAGAAAGAACTCTGTAGAAAAATTTCTTTAGTGAATATTAGTGCAAAAAATTAAATAAAATTCTAGCATGGAGATTACAGCAATATCTCTCAATAGTCAAACACTTTGATCAGGTGGGATTTATGCCAGAAATGCAGCACTGGCTTTATATGAGGAAAACTGTCAGAATAGTTGATCACATCAATAACTAAAAAGCAAAAATCATATTATTACCCCAAGAGATGCAGAAAAAGCTTTTGGTGAAATCTAACACCCATTTCTATTAAGATCACAAGAAAGCAGAGAAATAAATGGAACCTTTTTTAAATAGATAAGTAATATTTATCTAAAATCAAAAATAAGCATTATCTGTAAAAGGGAAAAGCTAGAGTACTTTCCAATGATATCAAGAGTGTAGCAAACATTTGCATTATCACCACTGTTATTCAATATTACATTAGAAATGATAACTGTAGCAATAAGAAAGAATAAGAACTTGAAGGAATGATAATAGACAATAAAAAAAACTATTACTTTTAAAAATGATATAATTCTATACTTAGAGAGCCCTGGAGAATCAAGTTAAAAAGGTTTGAAAAAAAATAATAACTTTAACAAAGTTGCAGGATATAAAATAAACCCATATATATAATCAGTGTTTTTATCTGTTTCCAACAAAACAAGCTTTTGGGTGAAGAACTCACTATTTATTGAAAAATTATTGGGAAATCTTGAAAGCAGTTTGGCAGAAACTAGGCATAGAGCAATGTCTCACACTATATATCAAGATAAGGTAAAAATTGTTACATTATTTGAACATAAAGAGTGGTATCATAATCAAATTAGGGGAGTATGGAACATTTTACTTGACAGCTCTATGGATAAGATAAGAGTTTATGATCATAGAAAGTAAAATGGACAATTATGATTACATGAAATTAAAAAGGATTTGCATAAAGAAAACCAATGTAGCCAAAATTAGAAGGAAAGAGGGAAATTTGGGGGTGGAGGGATTTTGCAGTAAGTTTCTCTAATGAAACCCTCATTTCTCAAATATAGTTATATTGGGTCTAATTTATAAAAATAAGAATCATTCCCTAATTGGTAAAAAGTCAAAGGATACGAAAAGGCAGTTTTCAAAAGAAGAAATCTAAGCTCTCTATAGTCATATAAAAATGTTCTAAATCACAAATCATTAGAGAAATGCACATTTAAACAACGCTGAGGTACCACTTCATACCAATCAGATTGGGTAACATGACAGAAAAGGAAAAGGACAAATGCCGGAGGAGATGTGGAAAAATAGGTATCCTAATGCTTTGTTGGTGGAGTTGTAAACTGACCCAACCATTGTGGCGAGCAATTTGGAGCTATGCACCAAGGCCTATAAAACTGTACCTACCCTTTAACTCAGCAATACCACTACTAGGTCTGTATCTCAGAATGAAAAATGAAAGAAAAGAAAAATGAAAAGGACTTATATGTACAAAAATATTTATAGCTGCTCTTTTTGAAGTGGTGAAGAATTAAAAATTGTCTTTCAATTGGGGAATGGTTGAACAAGTTTTGAAATGTGATTATGATGAAATACTACTGTGCTATAAGAAATGATAAGCAGGATGACTTCAGAAAAACCTAGTAAGATTTATATGAACTGATGCAAAGTGAAGTGAACAGAACATTTTACACAGTAACATAAATATGTTAAGGATGCTCAACTGTTGAAAGACTTAGCTACTCTAAGAAATACAACAATCCAAAATAATGGCAAAGGACTCATGATGAAAAATGCCATCCACCTCCAGAGAGAGATCTGATGAACTCTGGGTTTAGATCAAAGAATACTTTTTTCACTTTGTTTCTTGAAACTTATTGTGTTTTTTCAGTAACATGTTTTACATGACAGTTCTATATTGTTGATATCATATTGCTCACTTGCTCAGTGAGTGGTAGAGTGATGGTAGAGATGGAGAAAATTTGGAAATCAAGTTTTGTATTTTTTAATGAATGTTTAAAAGGGAAAAGAAAGAAGAAGAAAATGTTTAAAAATACCAATAGCTGCTTCCCTATAGAATGGGTCAGTGCATTGTTATCACTTATTAAGACCTAGTTGTGAATTAGCTAGCTGATAGCAATAGAGACTTCTTTTTTTGTAGGTGTTTGTAGAACAGGGATGTGAGAAATTGAAGTTTTGATAAGGGAAAAGATAGAGTGGGATGTAGAGCTCAGGGCACTCTTCAGAGAAAGGCTTGCTTTTATAAAGTACTTTAGAGGGTGCTTGACTCCTGGCAGAAAGAGGCCTTCAAAAGATAGGAGCTAAGAGGGGACATAGAAAAATAACTAAAACAAATTCCATCTTCCTCACCATTGTTGCTAGAACACTATAACAGTTTTATTGGATGGATGCATGGGGTTGAGAGGGAGGTAGTACTGAAGGAGCAGTAAAAATATTACGGCTTTGATATTTTAAGACCTTTCATGAAAGAGATAAGAAGAAAAACTATTTCCCTTTTTGAACTGATGAGAAAACATAATGAAATGTCATACAAAAAATGCTTGAAATGTACCTATAAGAAAGGTAAATGTGCATGTTTGTAAATAATAAGAGGTTGATAAGTAGAACCATTGATCAGTTTAATGATACCTCCAATTGACCTAATGAGATTTACTGAAAATTAAATACCTCACATGCATGTAAACATATACCTTGTCACTTAACCAAGAGACAAAGTGAACTCCTTTGATTGCTCCCTAGTATCTAAGCTGCTAACAAAATGATTATTAACTGAGAATGAAGAAGGGTGCTCTCTGATTAGAGGTGCTTCCCCTTGGTAATCTTTAAGAACAAAATATGAAGCAACTCCACATTCTTTACTCCTTTTCTTTTTCATGGCTTTTTCTCCTTTGGGATTCTAGACCAGGATGAAGCAAAAGGGAAGAGGGCAATCCTCCCCAGCACCAGTAATGGAACTTACAACAGAAACATATAGCAGTGCAAGGGGTGCTTTCAGTCATTCTAAGAGAGAAGTTTCTGATGACCTTACTACGATGCTTCGACTGTTTCCTTTTCTGTCAGTGACTAAGAATCCTGATAATGTACATTTGAGCCTGAGGGTTAACTTGTGGATAATGTTGAACTGAATTCTCAGAATTTAAAAATTCCCAAGTTCAAAATTCAGGTACTAGAAATTTAGATGGAGATTTCTTTAACATCATCTTCCTGGAGGAGAAGAGGAAGAGAGATCCTATATCTGAAGGATCAAAGTCTTAGTATGTGGAGCTAGAAATCTAGACCTTGTCCATACTACACAATATTAGTATGAGTTGTTCAGTCAATAGAGGTCTGAAGTTTATAAGAATAATTTATTCAATATAAAATGTCTTTGCCTTTCTATCAGTCTAATAAATTAAATAAGCTCTTTAAGTGTTTGTTTCCTTGCAGTCATTCATTCATCTCCCTGTGAATTTTTTCTGTCTCATGATTATTTTTTCTGTGTGGTAGAGGAAATAAAAATTTGCCCCACACCCAGTGCCCATGCTATATATTGTGTACTTTTTGTGAGAGGGGACAAGTGGTATGCGGGTTAATGTTTAACAACCAGTTCTCTGAAAAAAAATATACATATAACACACTTTAGAGTTTAATCTGTACAATTAATATTTTCACTATCACTTTTCTAAGTCTAGAAATCAACAAAATAATAAATTAAACAGCAATTTGTAGTGTATGTTCATTTTCTAGGTAAAAATTTACACTGAAAATTTTAAAAGTCATCTCTAAAGGTTCCACAACACACTTGGAGGGGAATCTGAATAGAGGGAAATCCTAGAGACAAACCACACATAAATTTTGTTTGAGAAGAGCAAAAATAGGAAACAAACCTTCTAGGACCAGGTCCTTAGGACAGGAAAAGTTTGTGGATACACTAATGCTATTGAGTATTAGTGGTCCCTAGACTATATGGATAATATATATATAGGAATACATTTATATTTACACAGTTACATAAACATTTACATACATACATACCTTGTGTGTATATAGATACACATACATATGTATATATATATACATATGTATATATACATGTCATCTTTCCAAAAATCAGTTTATAAACATCAGGGAAGGTCAATAGGTAAGCCTGAGACTGCCTTGGGTACAACTGCTTACTCTGAGAGCAATCTAACCTCCTATAAGGACAAAGTGGTTAACTTGTGGTTAAGGTGGTAAGAGTAGTGATTCCCTCATGTAGATAACTTGCAAAGAGATCATAAAGGTCACTCTGAATGGCTATCAAATAAGAAGCCAATCCTCTAATGAAAGCCAGAAGTCAGACCTGCAATACTGTGAAGAAGACAAAGCTTATTTAGTGCACTAAATATCTCTCTTTCCTTACTTGACCATTCTTTTATCTATTTTCCAACTCAAGGTACTAGGCATTCCCTGCAAAGAAAGAAAATAGACTGATAAACTCAGGCAATAATGTGTGATATTTCTGTAGGCTGCCATTCTCATGGGGCATTTCCATTTTAATAGAAAATGTCTGGAGAAGGAAGAGCTTTAGCCAAAAGAATGAGTTAATGGTGTAACTTTAGGTTCTTTGGAACCCATAGGAGGGAATAGGAAGACTTTCTCATCATGTACTACATGGATAAGATACCATCTTCTCTAATTTCCCATAAATCCAATCCTCGCTAAAGTCATAGGAATTATATAACATGGAGAGGAGAAGAATGTGTACAATGAATTAATCAACCATACTATCAATCTACTGAGGAAAAAAAATGTTTTGTTTTTTAATAATAGGGGGATTCGGGTTGAATGGTAATTAGAAATTCCTGATAGGGTGGTTAGATTGCTGCATAGAGATAGAAAATTTCTTTTGTCCGCCATTTAGACAGTGAGCAGTACCAGATGCAGAGGGACATACTAAAAGAGTTTTGCCTCTGTGATCCCATAACCACCTCTTTCTTGTTAAGTACAAAGACAAGTGGGAGGATGTGCTTTCCATTCCTTCACTGTTATTCATCTAACTCTCAAAATAAAGTCCTATTCTATTTGGACCATAAAGCCAATTGCTAAATGTTGTTTGGTTTTCTGGGTAAATTTGCTCTTGTTAGGAGTGCTGACCAGAAATCATGGTGATTTCCTTCTGTAACATAGAGTTAGTTTAATATCTGTCTTTTTACAACAGGTGGAGTTGAGATGGATTTGTATTTCAGAGCCATCAAACATTTTCTTGTAAAAATAAAAATAAATTTAGTCCATTGTTACAAGCTACATGCCAATCTTCTTTTCAGCTTCAGGTAAAGTAATGGTCTCTCAGAGTCTGAGAAAAATATATGTGTGTTCATCAAAATAAGGTTTCTATTATTTCTTGAGTCAGTGGCTTTGATTATCTGATTAGACATACTGTAGTTCCGATTAGTTACACCTTCATGTCTACATATACTCTGATTCTCCATTTTCATTAGAGTTAGAAACATTTTGCGCAGGAAATACATAATTTTGTACCATTAAGGTTTTATAATGAGACCTTCCTCACTGTTAGAGAGTGGTAAAACATAAGAATATATGACCTTTTCCCTACCTTTGTTTTCTGATGGAATAGCATTTTCCTTGGATACAAAATTCCCTTCTTAAGTAGGCTTTCCCTCTGATGTAAACAAACTGAACATATGGCTTAGTAATTAAAATATTGAAGGAAGCTTTTATTGCCAAAGGCTGTTTCTGATGAATTAAAATATGTGGAAATTTATAGTTAATCTATATAGAATGTTCTCTTCAAACATCACCCTTTGTGTGCCCAAGATTTTCATTTCAGTGTGTCTAGTAACTCTTGTGATTATGTAACTATTCACTTCAGGTTTCTTTGATTATATTTCTCTCTCGGGGTATATTCTTTAAAGTCCTAGTGTGCTGGACTCAGACTCAGAAAGGCCTGAGTATGAATCCTTCCTCAGATATTGCTAACTATATGACCCTGGACAAATCATTCAACCTCCCTCGGCCTCAGGTTCCCCATATGTATAATGTTGAAAATAGCACATGAGCATTAAGAAAAAAAATTAGTAAAGTGCTATGCAAACCTTAGAGTGCTATATAAATACTACTTGCCATCATTGTTACCATTATTAAATTTTTGCTGTCTTGGATATGATAAACACTTCCATATGACAGGTACAATGCAAGGGCACCGAATTTGGAGTCAAAAGACCTGTGTTCTAATTCTGTCTCTGTCATAACCTGTGTTACCCCAGCCTAGTTCCTTAATTTATCTGGACCAGTTTTCTCATCTATAAAATGAGGGGTCTGGACAAGATAGTCTCTAAAGCTCCAGGTAGTTCTAAATTTATGACCCTACAAATACATTTTCCTTGAACTCAGATATCTTTCTAAGATTGAAGGTTTATATAATTTTTCTTTTCTCCTCAACTTTACCATTCCATTCTGTAAGCCAGGTTCCTCCTTTAAACTGGACAATGTTTAAGAAGAGATATTAATATCATATGTCATAAGTTTTTTTCTTTAATTTCCTCCCTATATTCAGACAAAGAAATCAAAACTAACTATAGTCATATGAAAAAAATGCTCTAAATCACAGTTGATCAGAGAAATAAAAATTAAAAGATAGGGTGGCATCTTACACCTATCAGAGTGGATAATATGACAAAAAAGGAAAATATTGTTGGTATGGATGTGGGAAAACTGGGACACTAATGCATTGTTGGCAGAGTTGGGAACTGATCTGACCAGTCTAGAGAGCAATTTGGAACTATATATAAAGGGCTGTAAAACTGTGCATATCCTTTGATCCAGCAATACCACTGCTAGGTCTATAACCCAAAGATATCCTCCATAATGGAAAGGAACATATTCGTGCAAAGAACATTTATAACAGCTCTTTTTGTAGTGGCTAAGAATTGAAAATCAAATGGATGCCCATCAACTAGGAAATGCCTAAACAAACTGTGGTATATTATTGTAATGGAATATTACTGAGCTATAAGAAATAAGCAGGATGATTTCAGAAAAAAGCATGGAAAGATATACATGATCTGATATATAGTGAAACAAACAGAACAAGGAGAATGTTGTATGTAGTAGCAGCAATATTGTTCCATGAAAAAATATAAATAACTTGGCTATTCTCAGCATGCAATGATCCAAGACAATCCCAAAGGGCTAATGATGAAGCATACTGTGTGCCTCCAGAGAAAGAACTGATATTGTTTGAATACAGACTTAAGCATGCATTTTTCTTTCATTTTTTCCTTTATTCAAGTCTTCTTATACAAAATGAATAAAATGGAAATGTGTTACATAACTGCACATGTATAACCAATATCTGATTGCTTATCATCTCAAGGAAGGAGGAGGGAAGGAAAGGAGGAAGGGATAGAATTTGAAACACAAAATTTTAAATAAAAATGTTTTGAAATTTTCCTATCTAAATTTTACATGCTAATTTAATTCCTTCATATTTAAACACCCTTTGACACCCATATTTGTCACATGTTTTGGCTTTGTTTAAATTCGTATGTTTAATAAATTATATTGCTTCTAAACCATTTATTCTTGGTGGATATCATTTTTTCACTTCTGTTCCCCCACTGCAGTTTAATATATCTTTATTTTAATTATCCTTGAGATTTCATCTAGTTTCTCTATAAATAACTTTAGTATAAGAAAAAGGAGAAGAAAGTATGATTTTTTGCTTAAAATCACAAAAATATCTTGAAGCACCATGGGTTCCTCCCCTAGGAAGGATGCATAATGCACCAGTAAATCACTATTTAGTTGAGGATGAATAATATATAGTATCTATGGAGCTCCTTTAAAATTAAAGTTATTGACTTTTTGAAAAATTTGCCCATCTATGGTGGATAGAGTCAGTTAGATGGTACAATAAACTTGAGTTAGGAAGATCCGAATTCAAATTCTATCTCGGACACTTGCTATATGATCCTTGGCAACACACTTAACCTTTTTGGCTTTTAGTTTCCTCATCTGTAAAATGAGAATTCATAGGGTTGTTGTGAGAATCAAATTAGATAATACATGCAAAATGCTTTATAAACTTTAAAGCACTTTCTCAGTGTTAACTATTAGTACTCTTATATTTAATTTATAGAGTTTTATTTGCCAGTCCTATGACTTAAGTCCTGTAACTTAAAGCTGAAAAAAGGCTTCAGAATTTAACCAGTTAATCCCTTTCATTTTATAAATAAGAAAGCTGTGGCCCAAAAATGAGAACTGACTTGTCCAAGAGTTCAGAGAGAGAAATGAGTAGAGTTAGAATTTATTAGGATATTGAATTATGAAATATTTACAATTAGGATCATAAGACTATAAATTTAAAGCTAGAAGGGACCTTGAAGACCATTGAATCCAAATTCCTAATGAACACATAAGGAAATTGAGGCACAGAAACTGAAGTGATTTGTCCATGATGAAACAAGTTGTATCTAAAGCAGGTTTGGAACCCAAATTTTTCTAACTCTAGGTTGGGTGCCTTAATCAACCTAGGACATTGTCTCTCAGGGTACAAGATATCATGGAGTTTCAGGTGTATGGTTTTTTTCTGTTGGCAATTCATGAATTCAATCTACAGTTATCTATTAAGCATTGACTATAGTTCAGGCACTGTTCTAGATTCTGAGAATACAAATATTTTGAATGAAACAACCCTTATTCAAAAAGAATTTAAAAGTTAATAAGTGGAAGGAGTTTGGGACTTTCAAGTAGAATAATGTAAGTGCATAAAAACACAAAGAGAAAATAAATTCAAATAACATAAATTAAATATAAAGTAATTTGAGAGGGAAAGATACTATGGGATTCAAAGTCATCATGTAGAAGATGGTACTTGAGCAACATCTTCAAAGAGAGTAAGTTAATCAGGTCTTCAAAAAAAAGAGGTTTTCTCTAAGTTGTAGACAAGGAGGGAATACATTCCAGGCATGGAGGACAGCCAGTTGAAAGCAAAGATTGGAGATGTGAAGAACAGGGTAGCTGTATCACAAGTACAGGCAGGAGAGTAATATAAAATGAGACCAGGAAAATAGGTTGGGGCAAGATTGTGATGAGCATTAAAGGCTAAACAGAGAAGTTTATATTTCATTCTTTTTTTTAAATGAAAATATGCTTTTTCTTTCTCTCACCTCTTCTCCTTGTGTTGAAAAAGCTTCCTACTTCATTCTAAAGGGAAGGAAGCCAATGAAGTTTATTGAGCCTGGGAAGGGATATAGTCACCTCATCTCTGAAGGAAATTCACATTGTTGGAAATGTGGAAAAGGGACTAAAAGTGGGGAAAAACTTGGGGCCAAGAGACCAACTGAGGGATCATTACAATTGAGAAATAATAAGGGCCTGAAATAAGGTGAGGGATGTGTAAAATGATCAACCGCGAGACATAATAACGAAGGTAGAAATGTCAAGATCTGGCAACTGTTTGTATACATGATCCAAAGAGACTGAAGAGTCAAAATAAGTTCCAGGTTATGTACTTGGGAAACTAGAAGAATGGTGGTTCCTTCAACAAAAATAAGGAAGTTTGGAAGAGGAGTGGGAATAAAAAGGATTAATTCTATTTGGGGCATGTTAAGATTGAAATGTCTTTGGGGAATCCAATTTGAAATGTCCAAAAAGCATTTGGTTAGTTGGAATTCTATAAATTGATACTTTATTATGTGTTTCAAAGCTTCTGCCCAGTTTATTTGTGTTGTGATTTGCTGGATAGTAATAAAGTCTTTTAATTTATCGTTTTCTCCCTAGGAGACCTCTCACGCATAATTTATCTCTGTGCATAATGTCTTCAAGGTCAGATGCTTTGTCTCATATAAGTTCATGTATGGTCTTTCATACTTATCTTTTGCTTCATTCCTTCCATTTTCTTCATCTTGTATGTTTTTTGAGTTACGAATTTGTAATTTGTAATTTCTTTTTCAGTCCTTAATATTTTGAGGAGATTCTCTGTCATATAGTCTAGGTTGTCTATTTTAGGATTTGTCTTAATTATAACTCCTTTTGAAGATCTGATTGCTGACATAATTACTATCTTAATAGCCTCTTAAATTTCATTTCTCTTTTGAATCATTCTGTAGTTTCTACATTCCATGTTTTCTGGGAAAGCCAACTAATTTGTTATTTTTTATTGATCATTTTTGCTCACTTTCCTTTAGAGTTTCCCAAATTTAAAATACAGAGTTTCTTAAAAGTCTCAGGACAGTTTCTAGTAGCTTGAAACTGCATTAAGACTTTTGGGACCCCTGTGTAATATTTGTTCATTGTGTTGTAGCTTAAAACAATCTTACTAATTTTTCCTATTATTTTCATGAGTTTTGCTGTTGATTTATCCACTTACAACTAAGCTTTATACCCAGACTTTCTCTCTTGATCTTTTGATCTTTCTTTTTTCTTCTTACATTTTGAATATGCACCTCTTCATTATCTGGCTTCTTCTATGCCTACTTCAGTGGTCCTTGGGTTTCTTTCCTATCAAGACTCCTGAGGTCAAGTAGTGTCAGTTTCTTCAAGATGAGCTAAAGGATGTGACTGGTTGGATCCTTGTTTCCTGTAAACTCCCATATGGGATAACTAACCATAGCTAGCTCCCTCTTTCCCTTGGAAATAGGAGCCTCTTTCTACATCTTCCTCTCTAACCACCTCTGAACTGCTATGCCTTTCAACAACATTCACAGTTCCAACCCATGTATGTCATATGACTGGTCAGGATCAATATTTTCAACCTCTTGTGGGATGTGGGTGATTCAGACTGAATCATAGTCATTATAGAGCTGGGTAGGATCCATCACTGCTTAGGTCTGAATCAAGCTTTGCTCTGGTAATGGGGAGTGGGAGTGGGAGCCTTAAGTGTTTCAACTGTCTTATGTTATTAAATTATATAGCTTTTACTTTGTGAAGTGTTTCTTCTAATTGTATTGATGCATCAATAATTACTATAGATATAATGGGTTATTTTGGTTGTTAGCTTGGGGGACCCATGCTGAAAATAGCCATTCTACCATCTTGCCTATTGTGCAAATTCTCGAGGATTTTTTGAAATATTGAATTAAGCTCTATGCTTTATAATGTGCAAAACTGTGTTAATTTCAATCTCACTTGGTCTTCTCAGCAATTTGGGGGGAAGGTAAGAAACTGAGAGTTGGGAACATTGAAAGTTTAGGTTGCTTTTTCTAAGGTGTCACAGCTACTAAATGGCAGAGTTGAGACTTTAATTCAGTTCGCTAACCACAAATTCTAAAACAGTGTGCTTTTTTCAATGAAAGAGAGATTACTGTAACCTGGGAAGGGTTGTGGAGGAAGTGAGGAGCTTTACCCTAAAGGTTAAAGGTTGGAAGCCATTTGGGCAAGCAGAGAGGGGAAAAGGAGAGCACAGGGGAAATGGTGTAAACAAAGAGCAAGAAACATTTTGAGAAGTATAAACTTCAGTTACATTGAGGCATTAGCTGGATGCCATTCCGTAAAGGTAAGTCAATTTGAAGAACCTAATTTTTGCAAAGTCTTAATTCCTCCATCTTTAAGGAACGAAGAACTGAATCATCCTGAAAGAATGATGATCAGCTGAACTCAGAAGACCAGTCAGAAAAACAGTGATATTTTATCAAGTTATAGGGAGTTATGGAGAAATCTTGTTAAATTTTGAGTAATAGCATGAGGATATTATTTGTGATCTTTTCTTCTATAATATCCTATTCTGCAAGGAATGCAATGCTAAAATTTTCAGAATCAAAAGACATATGATTTACTCAACCTAGCAAATTTCCTCCACCAACAAAAACACAGATATCAAGTCCTCTATGATTTAATAGATAAATCCTTGAGATGTATTTGAAGCACATAGAGGTTAATTAGCCTGCCCTGAGTCACCTTCCTAGTAAGTTTTAGAATTGTGAATCAAGGTCTTCCTGCCTCCAGATCCAGTACTCTACCCACTATACCATGCCATTTCTAAGTGACCTATCTTGTGTCTATCAGCATGCTCCAAAGGTCAGTTTTAAACTCGTAAAGTTTTAAGCTAATAAAAGTCAAAACTGCACCAAGACAGTTGGAGGACCTTGAATTTCTATTAATTAGTTGTCTTCCTCCATTATACTGTAAACCCATTGGAAAAAGGGATTGTTTCATTCTTTGCACTTTTATCTTTGGTGCCTAGAATAGTAGCTCACACATAGTAAGTTCTTGTTCAGGGGTGAGGAACATGAAGACTCGAGACTCTACATGTGACCTTCTAGGTCCTTGGGAGAGACCTTTTGACTGAGTCTAAATGTAACAGTAAGGACCCCAGCATACACAGGCAAACCTGCTGTACAGGTTCTTAGATCTGCTTTTCTAAAAGAAAAGGAACTTTTGAGGGGCCAACAATCACTTTAAACAGCACATTGTTGGATTATGGTTTTTAATTCATTCTGTTATTCATCTGCATTTTATGGGACAATTCATCCCATTCACATTCACAGTTATGGCTACTATCTGTGTCATTCCCTCCATCCCCTTTCCCCCCTCCCCACTTTATGCTTTTAGTTCTCCCTTTTCCCTTTCCCCTCCACAACAGAGGTTTAATTTTTAACCACCGCCTCCCTCAGTCACCACCTCCCTTCTTTCACCTTTCACCTCCCTCCCTTTTAATCCCCTTTTCCCTTACTATTTCTTCCCTCCCTTTTAGCATCCCCTCCCTTTTCTTTCCCCTCTTCTCTCCTACTGCCTATAGAACAAGTTGTATTTCTATACTTAACTGAGCATTTTGTTTCCTCCTTGAACCCAATCAGATGAGAGTAACTCTCAAACAATGCTCATCTCCCTCCCCTCCTTCCCTATACTTTAATATATTTTGTGCCTCTTCCTATGATGTGATTTATCTTTTTCTGACTCCTCCTTTTCACATCTCTGATTACTATCCCTTCCCACTCTTAAATCACATTTTTATTATATCATTTATTTTATACCACTTCATCTATCTTTGTATATCCCTTTTATACATCATAATAAATACACAATTCTCAAGATTAACAAGTATTGTCTTCCCTTATAGGGATGTAAACAGTTTGCCAATATTGGGTAACAAGTTTTTTGTGTTTTTTTTCCCATGTTTACCTTTATATGCCTCTCTTGAGACCCACGTTTGAAGATGAAATTTTCTATTGAGTTCTGGTCTTTTCATTAGGAAGGTCTGGAAATCCCTTATTTCACCGAGTATCCATCTCCTTGCCTGAAATATTATACTCAACTTTGCTGGGCACTTAATCCTTGGTTGTGGTCTCAGCTCCTTTGCCTTACAGAATATCATACGCCAATTCCTTTGATCTTTTAATATAGAAGCTGTAAGGTCCTATGTGATCCTATCTACAGATCTTCAATATTTGAA
Source organism: Potorous gilbertii (assembly GCA_028658325.1). Taxonomy (NCBI): domain Eukaryota; kingdom Metazoa; phylum Chordata; class Mammalia; order Diprotodontia; family Potoroidae; genus Potorous; species Potorous gilbertii. Next base: position 325,526,798 of record CM053771.1, read on the forward strand.
TTATTTCTTTCTGGATGCCTGGAGTATTTTCTCCTTCACTTGATAGTTCTGGAATTTGGCAACAATATTCCTTTGTGTTTTTAATTTGGGATTCCGTTTAGGAGGTGAATGGTAGATTCTTTTGATGACTATTTTGCCCTCTGGACTTCTGGGCAATTTTCCTTGATGATTTTTTGGATGATATTGTCTTTTTTTCATCATGGCTTTCTGGTAGACCAATAATCCTTAGATTTTTCTCTCCTGGATCTATTTTCCATGTCAGTTGTTTTTCTAATTTGATATTTTACCTTTTCTTCTGTCTTTTCATTACTTAGATTCTGTTTGACTGATTCTTGATGTCTCATAGAGTCATTAGCTTCTGCTTGTCCAATTCTATTTTTTTATCAGATTGTTTTCTTCAGTTAACTTTGTCATCTCCTTTTCCATTTGTTCAATTTCTTTTAAGGAGTTATTTTTTCCAGTTATTTTTTGTATTTCCCTTTCCATTTATCCAATTGTCCTTTTAAATTCTTCTGTAATTTCTTTTATCATGTTTTTTAAAATTTTTGATCAATTTTTCTTCTATTTCTCTAATTTGGCTTTTAAAATCCTTTCTAAGCTCTTCTCAGAAACCACTTTGTTCTTCAGACCAGTTCATATTCCCTTCTGAAGTTTCAGATGGGAGTACAGTCTCAATGCTCACTTGTTTGGTATTCATGTTTTTGTCTTTGTCCCCATAAAAAGATTCAATGGTCTTTTCCTTTCTGTTTTTTTTCTTACTTATGATAATCAGCCTTTTTCTGGCTTTTAAAATAGATCTCTATATTTAGGACATGGGAGCTCTGTCTCACAGTTCTTGTGCCTAAAACTTGAAGCTTTGTGTGTTGTGGTCTCTGATTGTTTCAGCTAGAAGCTAACATGCTGCAGCTTACCTGGTGCTGAGATGGCTGATGTTGGAAAGCATAGTCCAGATGGGATCTTTTTGAGTTTCTCCTGTTAGCTAGTTTGTTAAGTGTGGAGGAGAAGCAGTCTGATCATAGGAAATCTTCTCTGCTGAGTTGGAGAATAGGTAAGCTCAGCAGTTGGTGATCCTGTCTGCACTAGTGTCTTCTCAATTCCCCTGGAATGCTGAGGCATGCCTGGGTCCTGGGTTGAAGACTTCACTCGCCTGGGGCTCAAGATCTTCTAATTTGCTGAGGTGAGGCTATTTGGGACAGCTCTGGTCCTGCATTGCAAGAGTGACCTTCCTTAGCAATTTCCCTAGGCTCACGGGCTAAGACACTGCTTACCCCTTCTGCTGCTTCCATTGTTCCAGGGTTTTTTCCAGCGAGATATTCTTTGGGTTCTTCAAGGTCAACAAGGGGAGGGAGAGAGCAATTACTGATCACTCCTACATCTTGGCTCCCAGAACAAGAAACATCAACAATCACTTTAATCAAGCACATATATCATTCACTTAGTTCAGGGGGGAAAGTCAACACCCTGAACTTCAGAGAAAATACAGAGAAATGAAAACAAACACAGGGCTTCCAACTCTCTCCATAAGCAATCCATACATCACAGATCAACAGACAGATCCAACTATCTGACCATACATACATAGTTATCAGAAAGAGAATCACTAACATCAGGGTTTTCAAAGTGAGGGGGCTCCTTTGTGGGTACCCAGAATTTTGTCTGGCCGAACAAATATTTCGAATGAGTAAACCTGAAAACATAACCTCACCTCAAAGTATTTATACACTTTTCAGAGTTGGAGGGAGTGACCCTCTGGCTCAGTACCTTAATAGAAATTAACAAAAGTATTGAGGTCTATTAATGGGCTGGGAAGATCTTTAACTCTTTCACCCACCACCCGCCATTACCCTTAAATTACCATTACACCAAGTTTTACAGACCAAATCTTTTTATTAAGGAGATTGGTTCTGTGAAGTTTGGGTTCAGACAAAGGCCACACTAGAGAGTCTAGAGGGCCACATGTGACCTCAAGGCCTCACATTCCCCAGCTGTGGTCTTGTTAATTGAATAATTAAAGCTACATTTTCAACAGGTTCTCCCATACTTTTTGTTATTGCTGTTGAACAAAATAATGAATTACTAATTAGGTATTGACCAATTTCTTTTTGAAAAGAGAGGCTTTCTTTTCCTCTTAACAATCTTACTTTGTAACTTGCTAAATTATGCACTCTGCTATGTATAGTCCCAAAGACTCAGGAAGGTAAGATTTTTACCAAGGTTAACTGAATAGGACCATTGTGAGATGTCATTGCACCTGGGACTACTTCGTCTACATGGAAGTATTGTTCCTAATGTATCAAAATACCCTTTGGGATTTCATGTAATAAAATTAGGGTCTTTTCCTTCTCTCCTGGTGAGATTAATAGTCCCTTTGAAAAAACAAAACAAAACAAACATATGTCATTATTGTTCAAAACATGTGTCTTTGGCAGATTAAGAAAAAGAACTATTCTTCATAGAAGACTGGTCTGCAAAGAAATGGGTCTTATAGAACATTAGTTTCCAAAGTACCAAATAATTTTCAATAGTTTGTGAACATTGTAGGAGTTATTCTGTAGACAGCTCATGAGAGCTAAGCAATTTTCTGAGGGCAACTAAAGAAACCATAATGGAAAAACTCCATGACTTCCAACAGTCTCTCCCTAACTCCCCTGACACATATAAGGTTTTTCCACCTGATTTTTCTTCATTGTCTTGGGTTTGTGAAAATGTAAGCCCAGTAAAGTTCAACTCTGATGTCTCATCCTGGCATGAAGATGAATGGAGATAATGATAGCAAAAATCTCACAGGGCTGTTATGATGATCAAATGAGATAACAAATATAAATCTTTTATAAATCTTAAAGTACTATATAAATGAGATATTATCACTGACACTAATTGTTGTGTCACACTTGCCTCAGGTTTCCTTCTCATTCTTTTTATGGAGTTTGGACAGAAAAGTTATAAGGACAAAATAGCAATTCCTGCTTATTATCAAATATGTTTAAGGAGAAAAGACTGTTGCACAGGTGGGTAAAATACCTCTTTTTTTAAATAAATGAATCAGAGTATTGGGATGTAAGCTCATTTTGGGAGTACTTACTGAAGCCAGAACAGTTCTAGGAGTAGATAAGACAACAGGGATGACATATACCTAATTCAGTTCCCTCATAACTTCAATTTTTCTAGGTTACTATATTAAGTACTTATTTCCATGAAACTGAGGGAATATAGGTTTTATAGTGACATCTATGAAAAACATTATTCTTAAAGATGTATGGATCAATGTGATGATTATAAGCAGTATTCTATCTTTGATAATAATCCAATTCCAATGCACTTTATTTGTTAAATTATCAAGGTTATTATGGAGTATTGTTTAAAGGAGAGGGATTTTCTTTTTAATTTATAAAAGAGAGTGTATTATTCCAGCCATTTGATTATGTGTTTCAGTGAGCTGGGAGATGCTAAATTATTACAGCTTCAAGTGATTGACTTGCACAGTTTCTACTACTTAATTGCATATTTTGCATCGATACATAAATTTAAGTTTATCCTAATCTTCTTGCAGTTTCTGGTGGTAATGACCTGATGCTGAATTGCTATTGTATTAGTGGAGCAGGAATGGCCTCTGGCAGACTGAATCAGAAGCAGCAGTGTGGATTCTCAAACTTCTCAGAACGGGACAAGAGTCCTGTAGAACTAAGTGAGAGAGAAACATAGGACTTTTGGTAGCAGCAACAGCCACTCCAAATGCTTGAAAGTCACCTACTTGAACTTCCAGGAGCCAAGATGGTGGACTAAACTGTAAGTACTCTCATCTTCCCTTTTCTGATCTTGAAAAAAAATCATAAAATATTACCCCAGGATAAATCTAGGAATATTAGGAGCAGCAGTCTTTCAGCTCAGGAGGCTAGGAAACTAGACATGAGGAATTGCTTTTGCAAGTGGATCAGTGCAGGACATGAAGCATCCCATTAAGTCCCACTTCAGATAACCAACGAGAGATCCTGATCCCCCCCCCCCCCCCGGGGAGGAGGATGGAGCTGGTAAACACCAACACCTGGACCCCTGGCATGCGTTAGGACAGCAGGGGAATTGGGCAGACACAGGAGCAGATAGGGGTCCACCAGTTGCTGTACATGCCTGTCCTCTAGTGCAGCCTCAGGAGAAGAAGAGACCTTCAGAGGCCAGATCACCCCTCCTGCATACCTAACACGCTGTGCTTAATGTAACCCTGGGGAGCCTCAGAAAGACTTCACCTGTCCTAGGCCTTGAAACACACCATCAAACTCAGCACCAGGTAAATTGCACCATTGTGTAGCTTCTAGCTGAAAGAACCAGAGGCCACAAGTCACAAAGTCAGTAACTAGACCCCAAATTCCCAGCACAAGAATAATGGGACAGAGCCCCTAAGCCCCAGAAGCAGAGATCCACTTTAAAATCAAGGAAAAAGGCAATCACCATAAGCAAGAAGCAAATCAGAAAAGCAAAGGCCATACAATCTTACTACTGGAACAGGGAAGATCAAAATACATATTCAGAAGAGGGAAACTTTGACAATATACCCACATCTGAAACCTCAAAAGAGAATATGAACTTTTCTCAAGCTCTAAAAGCATTCCTAGAAGAGCAAAAGAAGAATTTAATAGCCAAATTAAAGAAGTAGAAGAAAAATTCACCAACAATTCTTTTAAAATTGACAAAATGAATAAAGAATTTACTGGACAACTTCTCTTTTAAAAGTAAAATTGGTCACATAAATAAGGAGGCACAAAAACTAACTGGAGAAAATAATTCCTTAAGAGGGAAAATTGGAGAAATGAAAAAGGAAGTACAAAAGTTAACTGCAGAGAACAATTTGTTGAAAATTAGAATTGGGCAAACAGAAACTGATGACTCTGTGAGGTGAAGAACCAGTCCAATAAAATGTAAGGAATGAAAAAATAGAAGAAAATGTAAAATATCTCATTGGAAAAACAACTGATCTGGAAAATAGATCCAGGAGAGAAAAATCTAAGAATTATTGATCTAATGGAAAGCCATGATGAAAAAAATGGGACTGTACAATATCTTTCAAGATAGAGAAAAAGACACAGATAAGATTCATAACTATGAATGTGAATGGGATGAACTCACCCATACAACAAAGGCAAATAGAATGAATTAAATACCATAATCCTACAATATGTTGCTTAAAAGAAACACATTTGAAAGAGGGATACACACAAGATAAAGATAAAAGTCTGGAGTAGAATATGTTATGTTTCTGTTGATGTAAAAAAAAAAAAAGCAGGGGTAGCAATCCTAATCTCAGACAAACAAAAGCAAAAATAGATCTAATCAAAAGAAATCAGAAAGGAAACTATATCCTGCTAAAAGGCACCATAGACAATGAAAAAATGTCATTATACTAAACATATATGCACCAAGTACTGTAGCATCCAAATTCTTAGAGGAGAAGTTAAGGGAGTTACAGGAAGAAACAAATAGCAAAACCATCCTAGTGGGATGATCTCAACTTTCCCCTCTCTGAACTTGATAAATCTAACCTCAAAACAAACAACAAAGAAATTAAGGAGGTGAATAGAGTTCCGGAAATGGTAGATATGACAGACCTTTGGAGAAAACTGAATGGGGAAAGAAAGAAATATAACTTTTTCTCAGTGGTACCTGGCACATATACAAAAATTGATCATGTTCTAGAGCATAAAAATCTCACAATTCAATGCAGAAAGGCAATGCATCCTTTCCAGATCATGATGCAATGAAAATAATGCATACTAAAGGATCATGGAAAGATAGACCAAAAATTAATTGGAAACTGAAATGGTATTGCAAATTCTTTTCATTATATATACAATGATTCAACCATACTCTGTGACAACAAATGTGTCTGCCCTCCATATTTTCCCTTTATGGACTCAACCATTTGTTAAAGTATTTCTTTGTCAACACATTGTTGGTTGAATTCTTTTGAATGGAGTGCATAGAGTTCCTCTAGATTCCACTCAGATCTTAGCTCTTTGGTACACTCCACCTGTTGATGATTATATTTTGTTACATTTTCTTTTAAATATAAATTTATTTATTTAAATTTTTACATTCATTTTCACAAAATTTTGGGTTCCAAATTTTCTCCCCATTTGTCCCCTCCCCAGATCCCAATACACGGAGTATTCTAATTTCCCCTATCACCAATCTTTCCTCTCTTCTATCATCCCTCCCTTCCCTTGTCCCCATCTTCTCTTTTGTCCTGTATGGCCAGATAACTTTCTATACCCCATTATCTGTATTTCTTGTTTCCTAGTAGCAAGAACAATACTCAACAGTTATTCCTAAAACTTTGAGTTCCAACTTCTCCCCATCCCTCCCTCCCCACCCATTCCCTTTGGGAAGGCAAGCAATTCAATGTAGGCTATATCTGTGTAGTTTTGCAAATGACTTCCATAATAGTCATGTTGTGTAAGACTAACTATAATTCCCTCCATCCTATCCTGCCTCCCCACATTGTTTCTATTCTCTCTTTTGATCCTGTCCCTCCCAGAGTGTGATTTCAAATTGCTCCCTCCTCCCATTGCCCTCTCTTCCATCATCCCCCAACCCTGCTTATCTCCTTCTCCCCCACTTCCCTGTATTATAAGATAGGTTTTCATATCAAAATGAGTGTGCATTTTATTCCTTCCTTTAGTCAAATGTGATGAGAGTAAACTTCGTGTTTTTCTCTCAGTTCTCCTCTTTTTCCCTCCACTAAGAAGTCTCCTGCTTGCCTCTTCTATGAGAGATAATTTACCCCATTCCATTTCACCCTCTCTCCTCCCACTACATTTCTCTCTCACTGTTTACCTTGATTTCTTTTAAGATATGATCCCATCCTATTCAATTCACTCTGTGCTCTTTGTCTCTGTGTGCGTGCATGTGTGTATGTGTGTGCATGTGTGTGCGCGTGCAATCCTA
>CM053771.1:325534233-325598772 GCA_028658325.1 Potorous gilbertii
AGGTATTGACCCGTTTTTCATGCTTTTCTTGCATCTCTCTCATTTCTCTTCCCTGTTTTACCTCCACCTGTCTAACTTGATTTTCACAATCCTTTTTGAGCTCTTCCATGGCCTGAGCCCATTGGATATCTATTTCAGATGTTTGGGATACAGAGGCCTTGACTCCTATGTGTTTACCTGATGGTAAGCATTGTTCTTCTGTATCAGAAGGGAAAGGAGGAAACATCTGATCACCAAGAAAGTAACCTTCTATAGTCTTATTTTTTTTCCCTTTTCTGGGCATTTTCCCAGCCAGTTACTTGACTTCTGAGATTCCTCTCCACCCCCGCCCAGATTCCCCCAGCTAGTGGCGGTCTGGGGTCTGAGATGGAAATACTGCTCCCCAGCCTCAGAACTTTCAGGGGCAGGCCTGGCCACTATTCAGGGTAAGATTAAATTCAGGTTCTCAGGTGGGGGCAGGGCCGCCTCCCAGGCTCAGTTCCCTCAGGCGGTGTATGTGGAGACCTTCAGTAGTGGAGCCCAGGTTCTGCCTGCTCTGGGAGCCTCTGGCCAGCCACTGCCTGTGACGCTGCCTCCCAAGGGGACGTGAGTTATGGAGACACCCCGCTCCCCTCTCAGGCAGTCCAGAAGTCTCTCTCACTGACCTGTAGCACCTTTGTGACTGGCTGAGAATCCGTCCCTGAAGCCTGCTCGGATCTGCTTCTCTTGCTGCCACGTGGCCAGGGCAGGGCTGTACTCCTCTCCCATCTGATGCGTGATGGACCTTTGGGACTGGTTGTTCATGGCTTTCTGGAATGGAAATCTCCTTCACTGTGTTGCTGCACGGCTTCCACTGCTTTAAAATTTGTTGGGAGTTCTTTCTACAGGAAATCCATGGGTTCTGGGTTTGGAGCTAGGATATGTGAATCTTTCTACTCTACCATCTTGGCTCCTCCCCCCTATTTTGTTACATTTGACAAATTTGGTGGTATATGAGTAATGTCAACTTTTTTATTTTATGAAAGAGAGTCTATTTGTCCCTATAATATTACTGTAATTTTTAACTGTTTATCATATATCTATGAATAACTGTAAATCATCTTTCTTTTTCATGCAAAAACTTCAATATTTCTATAGTTGCCTTGGAGTGGTGAGTCTTTTGTTTCATTAATATTGTACAGGTTTTCATTTAGATATCTCTTCTAGAACCATTATAATCAATTTTTGACAAAAGAATAAACTAAGCCTGTTGCTTATATACCTTTTAGTTGCTTTTGATTAAAATTTGAATTGCCCTTCTCATCAAACTCTCATTTCTTGATTCCAATAAGTCTCGACATAAACAGCATCAACTTTTCCCTAACAGAATTAGGCTCAATGTATCCTACCTAAATAAGATTAAAGTATTTTTTTTTAACATTCCTTCATCTGTTGGTTGGATTTGACCTCCAGATGCAAGCACAAAGTCTTCAGTTAATTTTTTCTCAGTGCACATCGAAAGTTTTATACTTATTAATTCCAAATGACATTTTTCTATTGTTAGAGAAAGTTTCAGGACAAAGTAGCTGTTTAATGTGCTTTTCAGTGCTGCTGTGTAAGAATGTTATCCAGTTCATCAACATAATGTTTTGCTACCATGTTCAATTCTATTCAGCAATGATGACAATAGATTTGGGGTTGGACCGAACCATGCCAGTCTTGCACTGTCTCACTCTAAGCTATCATGCTGTCAATTGTTCTTGATATTATCTAATTTGGAATAAGTTTCAGATAATTCCTTGTGGACATCAACTACACCATTATTTTCACTATATTTGAGTTCACTTTATGCATTTGTCACACATGACAAAGTCATGAGCTAAAGGATTTGTGTGTATGTTCATCCTTCGTGGCTGAAGAAGACCATGCCATCAGAGAAATAATGACATGACTTGCCCTTGATTTTGTTTTGAGTGAGGGAGGGCTGAAAGACTTTGTAATGATCATTAAAGGAAGTGCAAATGTTATAGAACTTCCAGGTAATTTTTTTAAAAACGCTCATCAAATTGTTCTTTGTACTCCTAAGGTTTTTAAATTTTTCTTTTCATCTTCTATAGACAAAATACTATTTATATTTAAGTGTCCATAAATTTATTGAATGATACAGGTTATGAATGCTTTCTATAAATGATATCAGCATGTACTTGGTCAACTGAAGAGTAAGAGGTCACTGATGTTATCATTGTTAGGGGAAAAAATGATGGGATGCCTTTACATAGAAAAGCCAAGATCTGCCTTACATCTGAGATGAAGCTAAAAATGTGTTTTTCTAGCTATCCCTGAAGTCTGAGTTTTTAAATCAAATAATTAACAATCTTATTCAGACTGACCACTTCTAAGTTTTGCACAGAAGCTAGGGTTTCAGTAATATTGTAATATTCTGTAGTGTTGTAATACTTCCATTACTTATTACATTAATGATGTGCATGCTTTCTCTTTAATGTTTGATCCAACTTCAGCCTTTGGTACATGTAGGTGGTAGAGTGAATACAGTATGGGGTAAAAGTCAGGAAAATATGAGGGAAATTGAATGACTTGCTCAGGATCACATAGCCAATAAGCTTCTGAAATAAGCTTAAAATTCAGACCTTTATGAAATACACAAACTAGCTACATAAGTTTGTTAATTTAATTCCTACAATTAAATTCAAAAAACAGAAGTAAATTGAGATACCCTTTCCAGGAATAATGAAGCTAATTTCATTATGGTTCCAGAACTTAAAGGAGAAGGTAGGGGTGTATAAAGTATACGCAAATGGCAGCAAAGTGAGTGGTTTAAAAGATGAGTGACTTGTTAGATGAAATATGGCTGGAGCTGGGTTTAGACAAAGAAGGTCATGTGATACATTCACCGATCAAAACTCAGACCAAAGTTCCATGGAAGAAGCACTTAATATAGGAGAAATCCTTGATATTTCCCTGTATTGGAATATTAGAAAGATGTGACTCACTAAAGATATGACATCCCATGACACAAATCAGAGGATCTGTCCACAAATGCCAGACTTGGAATGAAATATCAAACATTTCAAGTGCAAATGAGTGCTACAAAGCAGAAACTACTGAGAAGCAGTTTGGAATGGGAGAAACAGATCATCTTGCGTTCTTTGTACTGCTTTTATTACAATTGACTAATAAAGGACCTCTTGAAGAAGCCTACAGAACTCTATCCTGACTCCAAAGACAGATTACCAAAATAATGGGACATGGCCAAGTACATCACATCAAAGGGCATGTCTGCTGCCAGTTAGGCTATCAGGCTATCTCAAGACATCAGAGATGCTACTTTGAAAGGGACTGCTGCCTCTCACTGAACAGGTTCATTTAAGGAGACAAGAGGATGACAAATTTCTGCTACAGGGACCATTTCTTGATCAATGGCCACACTTTTATGAGACCATTGATCTCTAATGTCTGTTTTATTTAGAACCAAATAAAACCAAAGAGAACAAATGAAGTATACTGAGTCGATCTAATTCTCTGATCACAGACTAACTGCTTTAGAGCTTCTGAGGGCTTATCTTGGATATAACAGCTAACATTTATATAATGCTCACAATGTTCCACACAATGGGCTGAATGCTTTACAATAATTGTCTCATTTTATATTCAAAACAACAGTTGGAAATAGGTCCTATTATTGTCCCTGTTTTTCATATGGGAAAACTGAGGCAAACAGATGTTGAGTGAATTTCTCAGGATCACACAGCTAGTAAATGTCTGAAGCTGGATTTGAACCCAAGTATTCCTGACTCCAGGCCTGATGCTCTTTTCACTGTACCACTTAGATGCCCCCAGGTGTATATATCCCAGGTTGAAAGCTTTATCTTTCTTCCTTTCCTTCATAAAAAGAAGAAATACTAGTTTTTGAGTTTTAATTACTATACAGAGCCAAGAGTTGACAAATAGAGCATTTCTTGAAGTTAGCTTGCCTGTGTACAATTAGGGTTTTATTTATAGAGAATTCATCATGTTGCACCATGGTAGTATATCTAAGAATCTATAGGTCTGTGAACAAATAAATGGATGAATGAATGAAAAAAGTGTTCATTCCATACTTCCTATGTTCTAACCATTGTGCCAATCATTGTACTGGGGATACAAATAGAAAAAAAAAGAAAAACACTGCTTTAAAAGTGTTCATATTCTAATTAGGGAAACAGTAGTAGTTGGAGGATGAGGAGGAGGAGTAATAGCATTTCTACAGTGCTTTCAGGTTTACAAAAGTGCTTTACATATGTAATTCCTGTCCCAAAGGTCATGGATATGAGAATCTTCTTATTGGTGGAGGTAAAAACCCTACACTTCATAAAGGGGCCAGGTGGTATTAGCAAGAGGTAAGAGCTTCAATTCATAGCCAGTCACCTACTTTGGGAATTCTTCTAGTGCTAATCCTACAGGACTCTCTAAGCAAGAGTCTTCTTTGAGCATAGCACTGAGTCAACTTCCAACTTCAAAAGAGAAGATGGAGGAGGTCAATCTCACTTCAAGTTGATAAGGAGAAAGTCTCTGGGAAGATATAAGAGAAGCTGGCAATCTCCATCATGTCCCTACTCTTAGTGTGCTACTCCATAGACTTTGGGGAGTTTCCCTTTGAGTAAAATCCAGGACCCTCTCTCTTTGTTGAGCAGTTACTTTGCTTTCCATGGGAGAGTTCCTTCACTCTGTATTGCCTGCATTATATTCTCTTATGTGTGTCTTCTCTGATTTCCTTTTTTGCTATGATTTAGATATTTTTTTTTCTTTTCTCTACATGTGTTCATGGTGGAATTGGTATTAGGTAAGGAAGGGGTCAAGTGTTGAATGTAAAGTTTAGGATCACTTTACTCCCAAATGGCCAACTGATCAAGCTAACTCAAACCAGACCATATACGCTAGAGTAAATAATATTTAAGGAAGCAGTCAGACATACTTCTAGTGTTGTTCCACATTTCTATAACAAGAGCAGAGTAGTGGCCTCTGGCCCCAACTTCCTGCTTACTCTCTTGGAATAAATGAAAACCTCCCTTGGAGAAGGGTAGAGAGAAGTCTATTCTGCCTCCCTTTGAGTGTCATCCTGATAGCCCCTTTAACATAAACGGGACTCCCTCTGCAGCTCACTTTCTCTTTATTACTATATACATATTATCTTTTCTGCTATATATGTTATCTCTTTTAATCCTCACAAAACTCCATGAGTGTTATTATAAAGATTTTATTGATGAGAAAATTGAAGATGATGGTAATGAAATTACTTGGCCAGTATCATTCAGCTAGCAGGCATCTGAGGCAGGATCTAAACTTGGGTCCTCCTGACTCCAAGTTCAGCATTCTATGCACTGTTCCAAATAACCACCTTTTTAACAGCACATGTAGGATAGCTCACGTTTCTGAGGTCATCCGTACATGAGTGACAAGATCCAAGAGTCCTTAGCATAAAAATGACAGTTCATATGGCAATGCCAAGGGATTTGGAAGCAGGACTAATAGTAAAGTTTGATGGTTTACTCTGTTATCCGAAGGATTATGTTCTCAAATTTCCTGCTCACTAAATGGCATATGGAGCCTCCTGTTGTGGGAGACAAGGAAGCAAGGAGGAGTCTCGTGGGGCTCAGGCCATGATTATCGAAAAAGGGAGAATATTGGACAGAGACGCCAAGTGAAACAGGAACTCTGGGTGACTTCTAACCATGCTGATGATGGTGATAGGGGTTAGAGTTTAGCCCTGAGGAAGCTATATAGCATCTTGTCAGGACTTTACTTCCCATGGTGCATGATTCTATTGAGTCCTCTGATGTGTATTGAGATGCCATCCTTCTACAGGATGTGACATTATCCATGTGTTATTGAAAATATCAATGGATGCTTGTCATTTACGTTCATCTCTTCAAATTAAGTCCCTTTCATTCTGATGTGAATATGGTGGATTTCTGTATCACACTGCTCTCCATCTCTAGCCATGTGTTAGCCCAAACTGTTGCAGTCAACCATGCACTGTTGTTTTTTATTCCCATGTGCTTTTAAAAATAAAATCAATTGTGCCTCAGGGATTTGTTGCTGATTCTGATGCCCACAACTGTCAGAAAATCATGGGCATCTGCCCTATGCCTCCTAAGGCAGCCAAGATACATATACCTTGTGTTCTTTATGACAGTAGGCAGGTTGTCTGATTTGCAAGGGTATAATTCAACCTTCTGTAGCAGGCTATGGTGAAATTGCCAAGCAGAAAAACAATTTATGAGATCATCCAAAGCTGGCAATGGAATGAATTCCCTTTACTCACTACAGGACACCTTGTTTAATTATCTTTCATTTCCTAGTAGTAGGATCCCCCTCCTGTCATTCAGCTTTGAATATCTAAAAATAGCATCACTGTCTTGCTAGAAAGGATTACAAGCACAAATACAGGAACCATGAAAAGAGGAATTTTTTATAAAGGAAGTCTTAAATTCCTGATCTAAATAAGTTCACTTGAATTAAAGAACTAAAACACACACTAGTCTTTGTCTCATTAACCAATAAGTATCCAATAAGTATCCACATACTATACATTGCTCAGGCCCTCAGATTTACAAAAGAATATGTAGTCCAAGCTACTAGAAATAACGTATTTGGAATGATAAAATGAAATGTATGATACAGGGGAAAACATACTGAATTTGAAGTCAAAGTATCAGAGTTCAAATCTCAATTCTGCCACCCATCAACCCTACCTATATCTTTAACATTACGAAGTTGGAAATGTAATTTCATTCTCTCAGTTGCAGTTTCTTTCATTATGAAACGTAAGGGCTGGAGAAGATGACCAGAAAGGGTAAATGCACTTCTAAATTCGTGATGATGAAGATGATAACAGCAACAGTAACATTTATGTAGCACTTTGAGTTTCCGAAGACCTTTACAAATATAGCTTCCTTTTAATCTCACAGTTACCCTGGGAAGTAGGAGGTATTACTATCCCCATTTCACAAATGAGGAAACTGACGCTAACCTAGGTTGTAACTTACCTCTGACCATATTGCTACTATGTATACAAGGCTGTATAAGTCAGATCTTCCTGACTCCAGACTCAGTGCTCAGCTACCTCTAATCCTCTGAATAGATATAAATTAATAGTGAACAGTACTTGACAATATAATTAAGTGGTAATTTGTGAAATACAAATTATTGAGACTGTAATGCTTCACAGTAGAGGATGATCAATATGTGGTTAAAAAAAAATGTTCTTTGTGTATTAAAGACAATGCCTAAAGTAATCACTTGGTTGCAGGAAAAGAGACATCTAGGGATGTGGTAGCCCAAATGTTCTCTGCCCTCATCAGACTACCTCTAGAGTATTTTGTTCAGATCTGGGTGATACATTTTTGGAAAGGCATTGCTGAGCTGAAGAGCATCCAGTGAAAGGTGACAGAGTTGTTGATGAGTCTCATTCTATATAAGGACCTAGATGTTCAAGGAACTAGGGATATTTGACCCAAAGGAAAAAATGGCTCACAGGAGGACCCAGTAATTGTTTTAAGTGTTAAAAGTCAAATGTAAAGAATCAACTTTTGCATGAACTCAGAAATGAGAATGAGGAGAAAGTAAAAAAAAAAAATTAAAATGTTATGGGGGGAGGGAGGAGATAATCACTAAGTAGAATGGCTTGCCTTGAAGTTGTCACTTTTCCTTAAGGAAAAGTATTCAAATATAGGCTAAATGATCACTCATTAACATTGCAATGGGGCTTCTTAGTCATATCCAAGTTGATCTAGATGGTTCCTTCTGATTCTGACATTCAGTGCTTCTATTTGCTTTAATTTGGGGCTAGCATCATGTATGAGTGCAAATCTAACAATAAAAATTGCTTTGTGCAAATTGTTATGAGAAATTTAAATCTGCTATGAATGCATACTTTAAAGCATGTATCCTATCTTTAGGAAATATGTGTCCTTCAGCTATGCTTTACTATAGCTACAGTGGTTTTTGTTTTAAGAGCTTTGTCATTCTTACCTATTTTTGCAGAATGAGGATGATAAGACTGAAATTAAGGAAGGGATGAAATGTGAAAACATAGGTATTGGGAAATTGGGTCACCTTTGTCAATTATAAAGTAAAATTTCTTCAGCCAACACTTCTATAATGCATCATCACAATTTTAAGCTTATAGAATTTTGAGTGTTCCTGAATAATTAGAGATTGTACTCTACCCATCACCCTATTTAGGAAGTTATTAGACTGGTTCCTTAATAAGAGCTACATAAAGAGCATTACTAGAGAGGCCTAAATGGTGTCTTTCAGAAGAATAACTCTTGCACAACAAAACCGCTTTGCTAGTAATTATTCAAATAGGAAATTATTGTCGACATAGTAGAGCAAAAATGAACATTCTTTAAGTAACAAAAGAGAGATTTATGTCTCAGAGAGCTGAATATTCATGTGCTGGCTGAATTTATATACGTATAATCAATCAATGAAATTTGCCCTTTTGTACAAGTGCTCAGACAAATTTTAATATGATCTTTGACACAGGGACAATACATAACTACATTACTCTTCTGAGTTCTTTGGTAGACCTTTAGATGACAAGACACAATTTTAAATAATAAAATAAATCCATCCTTTCTTCTTTGAAATGTGTCACTTGAGTGTCTCTGCAAGATAGAATCCTTGAGTATGCTTGGGCACACCTACTAATCACTGAAAGGACTTAGTTGAGTTGCTGCCTCTGTTAGGCTTATCCCATGTGGGTGGAAAATCATTTTATCTATAATCCAACAAGAAGAGAGTCATATTTTATCTGACCTATTCCTGAAATGAAAATGATTTAGGATATCTCCCAGCATAAGAAGTATGATCAAGGAGCTATGCATGCTTTATCTATTTATTCATTCATTTGCCTATGAATCTATTTATACAGTCATTCATTTGTTCATTCATTTATCCATCCATCCATTCATTTTTCTTTTGTTTGCCTTATAAGCTAGGATTATCTTAACCAGAATGAAAATGCAACAGTCATTTCTGCTGATCTCACAGTTTGATGGGCACAGAAGCTTTGACCTCTTCTGATTCAGACCTAGTCATGTTTGCTCCTTCTTGGCAGCATGGTGGCTCTTTCCTCCCAGGGGACAACCGTATTAGTGCAAAACTCGTGGCAGACATCAGATTGGCATACTATAGTTTAGAACTCCTGACCTCAAGCAATCCACCAGCACCAACCCCCCTCCCACACACACACATACACACATGCCCTCATCACAGTAACAAGCATTGCAGGTGTGTGGTATTATTACTGGTTGCAAGTCACTTTATTGATACTGTCTTCAACATGACAAGATTAATTGAAAAACAGCAGGGGATGTACAATGTTAGGGAGATTTTTGCAGGGGAAGAGGGTATAAGTCATTGACCATGAGGAAATGTTATCTTTTAGACTGATGCCCAGCTATTAAGTAGATAATTAATAGATCATTAGTGTAATTCATTTTTTGAACTAAACTTAACAAATTCCCCCTGAAAAAAATCTAAACTATTTTTTTAAATTTTGCTTGTGAATTATACATTTATTCATAATTTAAAACTATGTATCATTTACTTACTATGTGCAAGTTGCTAAGGGAAATTTGGAACATGATAACTTGCACAATAAACCTAGCGTTATTAATAGCAAACAAAGTATACAACAAGGAAACAAAAGATTGCCAAAGATATTATGTATGTTAGTATCATGGAAGATATCTAGGTCAGAATTTTAGATGGAGGATGAATTCTTTATAAATACTGAGGTCCTCTAAATGTTCCCATTTGCACATTTTAGTGATTTTATAAAACGCTCAGATAATTCAGAGCCTCTTGAATGAGGTCCAAAATGACCCAGAAGAATTCAGACTAACCCTACAGTAAAATAAATAAATAAATAGATAGATAAATAAATGAATAAATAACTAAATAAATAGATAAATAAATAAGTGCCTGATATGGCATGCAAGTGCATAGACTGGGAGCTCCCTCACTAGTGTATATATCTTGGACAGCTACTGTGAATGGACAATGAGTTGGATCTAAAATTGAATAGGAGGTGGATGAGCTATGTAGCCTTTTGGAAATTATTCAGTGCCTTTTATTACCCCCCAAGGTTCTACTTGAAACAAAGGTCTATTTCTTTTCTTTTTTTTTTTTGATAGACCAACTCAGTTTATTGATCTGAGGGTCCAGGTATTTATAGAGAGAAACTGCAAGCCTACATGACATTCTGCTTGTCTCCTGCCCTAGTGATTTCATCAGTCTTATCTTAAAGAATGGGAGCCTAGAGGGCATCTATTTTACATATCCCTTGTTTTTGGTAATTCTCTTGTCTCAAGGTATGGAGAGCCATTCTGGATGATAATGAGCACAGTCTCAAAGAACAGTTTCCCAGAAGGTCAACAGCACTCCACCCTGGCCCTCAACAACTCCCCCTTTCTTTTGTTGTAACTGGAGATAAGGTACAGGTTTGAAAACCTCACCCAAGAGAGAGAAGGCGCCTATGTATAGGTGGCCATACAGAGAAAAAAAGGAATAGAGGTAATAGAGGTAATAGAGATATGAGCCAATGGAACAGGGATGCAAAGGGATTTGTATTAGCAACATAATCCCAAATCATGCTTGCAGCTTCCTGGGGGGGGGTCAAGATTTCCCTTTGGAGGCCTGATCTATAAATCATGTATGGTGGTATTGTAATGGACAGGAGCAACGCAAATGGAAATGAACCTATAATCACATCTCATGAACAATCTTGTTGCAAAAATGTCAACTTTGTTTCCCCACCACCACAATAGTTTCCCTTAAAGTACTCATTAAATTGTATGTACGGGTAAGCCAATTGATACAGAGGAAGCCAATGCTGCCACAAAGCTTATAATGTAAAATAATACAACTTATATATCTTTTCTGTCTTACTTTCAACATTAACTGATTAAAAATTTGATCAGATACAGACATATACTAGCCTTCACTTTTGATAGGCATTAAAGCAAACCTAGGCCACATAATTACAGATATAATGCTAGTGTTAGCTATATAAAAACCAGTGTATTCAGTGATAATACAATTAAAGCATGTTTTTTTCCCAATCATAAAAGCAAAAATTCTATCTATTTCAATGTTTCCCAAAAACCTTGGACCCACATGCTAACATAATTACCTCCTCTATCTTCCCTCCCCATTTCACCATTAGTAACCCAAGGTGGATTATGTACAAAAAGTCCATCTATCATCCTTTCAATCAGTTCCTTCTGCTGCAGTGGTCAGCTGGAGGGTGCCCAGAAGCAGAATGAGTGTCTTCATTGTCCTGTCAGTCTGACAATGGGTTTGTTGTGGTCTTGGCTTTTGTTTTTCTTTCCTCTTTTCCTCAAGCCTTGTCTTCTCCAATGTATGGCAGAGGTCGGATGTTTCTTTCCAGTATCCAGATCGTTTCTTCACCATTTCCTATGGAAATACAAGCATACCCTTGCCCCTCTGTTAACCCAGGGCCTGTCTTTGTGTTGTTCCGTTTCACCTTCACTTTTTTCCAATCAGTGAGATGTGTTTTGCCTTTTTGAAACTGTTTTTGAGCAGGCGTAAGCCTCTATCTGGTGTCAGGTATACAGTACCATGTCAACTCTTCTTATTCTTTTAGTTTCTTCTCCCCCTTTCTTTTGTTTTTGGAGGAGAGATGGTCTCAGCTTCTGAAACTGTTTCCTGCTGAGATTGTACGTAGAGCTATCCCTCCCTAGGTGCCAGATGAAGCGGACAGCCTGCATCCCTGCACGGCTCACTAATGTGGTGAAGAAGAAAGACGTGGGAGGTGGGAGATGATAGACCAACTCTCCAAAGGTCCATTTCTTAACAATTATGCTGTATGGATACATCACATAATAGTCTTCAAGGAATTAAAATTCCCTAAAGGGCAATAGAGAGACCTTATATGGTTATAATTCATTATCAGTAAGCAACCATTATCAGTAAGCAATCAGAGATGCATTCCTAGAAAGGAGGTGGGACAAGAATGAAGAATAACATAGGAAAATGCTTATACTCCATTTATTAATAGGGTATCCATCAAGAGACTAGAAGATGGTCCCAACACCTTTGAGGGAACTGCTCTAGAGGATTTACAGGAAGGCATAGGCAAAGTTGAATAGTATGAATAATCAAATAGATGAAATCAAAGACATATGTTGTATGCAAAAGTAATATATAAACCATTCTACAAGTATAAGATGCTATCAATATGGTGCCCACAGAATGATTGGAGGATAAGAACAGAAGCAAGAGGTAGGTACAACATAGTGTAAGTGATACAGAACTGATCTTAGAATGAAAAAGAGAAAATTCATGCCTCCCTTCTGATACATATCAGCTGTGAGTTCTTAAATTTGACACTTGGATGTCAGGTAGTCTGCAAAATTCCCTTTTTAGCCAAAGCCGGACAAAAATTTAATTGAAAACTCTTTTTCAAAAGAAATGAAAATACAATAAAACATAGACAATGTCAATTTGTGATTTTCTAAGTCAATAAGTGGCCTGCAGAGTTTTGTTCCTAATTGAGTTTGACACCACTGCTCTAGACAACTCATTGAGATTGCAAGTAATAGACAAGGTGCCTACCTGCATTAATAGAGAGTTTCCCTCCTGGAAGATATACATACCAATTAAATCATAAGCTTTGTCCCTATCTGCAATGAAAACAGGGGCATATATTTTCAGTTTTAATTTTTAAAGTTTTATAACTTGTTTAGTTGCACAGACAGTTCCCAGAAATTGCTCAAATACACAGACACCCTTTAATCATTCTTTGGAACCAGCTAAAGTAGCTAAATAGAGTGACTGGGAGTGGTAGTACATGTCACATTCAACTTTTCTAATTTCCAATTGTTCATAGAAAATAAGAATATGTGTTGTAACTTTAAAAATGTGGCAAACAACATTAAGGATTTCATTCCTACTGTTTTATTACGTTGGATTTCATGCCTTTTATATTGTATTTCATTCATTCTCAATAGTGATTCCACCAGTCATCTACTACAATTATTAATATGCAGGAAGACTCAGATTTACATCAAATTTATCCTTTTGGGATAACTATAAATTGACAGATATGTCAGAAAATGACTCCTAATTATGAATATGAAATGGATTAAAAGACATGAAGTATTTACCCAGCAATTGACTAGATTAAGAGAAAAATGGACTTTGCCGACACTTGTTCTCTTTTTGATTTAAGGCAAGGATGTATAAATCACTGCTTTTAGGAATTTCAACAATATATCTTGTGCCCAATTTTTAAAACCTGATAATAAATCCTGCTCTACTTTTTATTTGGAAATCATTATCTTAAGTATCAGCTCCAGCTTAGCATTCACAAGGCAGGAAAATACATTTTAAAATTCTACCACCAGCTTTTCAACCGTATTAATAAATCTTAAGCACAAAGTTTTGATTTATAATTCCTTCCCTTATACTCAGGATACTAGTGATAGATTTATAAATCAGGACCTTTAAAAATATTCAATTATTTTCAGTTTATTATAAACCCTTACCCAATTTGACTATGGCATTCTATAAACAAGGTATCTGAGTGCTACCTTTTAGGATCAACATTATAAACTAACTATAATTGACACATATGTCACCTGTTTTCAGGTGGGTACTTCTATAATTTTATAGTTTGTTTATGGTCCATTTGCATACACATTTGCTTATTTCAGGATTGCCATAACATTTAAATCCATTTTCATTCCTAATTTTCATAAAATTAAATAAAACCCGTTCAAGTGGTAGCAAAATCTTCAGCCTTTCTTTAATTTTCAAAGTCCATCAAACCAAGTTCTTAACTTTCAAATGTTTAAAAAAAATGTTCTACTAGTTTTCTTGATTTACTCTTCAGTATGAGTCTATGATATCATGGATGTGATGATCTCTTCCTATTTAACCAAATCACATATGCCTCTGCATTTGCATTATTAATAGCTCTTTTCAAATCTTTTGGCATTTGTTTCATTTTTGAATCATTGACCCTAAATGATTCTTTGCATTTGTTCAGGACTTATCTGGCTTTTTGAAAAAAGTCATGCTTATTTTCAAAGGGGAATATTTTTAGATATGGATGATATTCTGAATTGAATCAAATCATACATATACCTTCCTTTAAAAGATTAGTATATACATATGTATGTGTGCATACATATATGACATGGGAAATATTTAAAAGTAGAGTGTATTTTAGAAACCATGGAAATAATTTTCATTATTTTAGCTTAGTGACAAATGTAGCAGAGATGGTAATGATGATATTATTGACTTTTAAACAAAATACTGAGTTCATAAAGGATTTTATGTAAAAGGAGTAGTGAATGGATCCATAATTTTCTTTTCTAGGGAACTCCCAATTGCGACAACTCTCACTACCAAGACAGGTCAGTACCTTCTTTTTAATATAGTCATAGTCTAGTCTATAGTCTAGTCTTAGACCTAGAACAATGAAAAGTTAGTTTATTTAGTCAGAGTTACACATTCCATCAGAGGAACCACTTAGACATGATCTTTCTAGATCCAAGGTCAGTTCTTAATAATTAAATGGATCAAAAACTTTTAACAGTCTTTGATGGAAAAGAAAATTTTCCCATCCCAAATATACCATGTCCCCAAGTGCCACTTTACAATATTCTAGTGGGTGGGAAGTATAAATGCAATTCCTCAAGTTTAGTAATTACACAGGTGGGGAATTTGACTCAAGAAATAAGAGATCAGAAAGAATATATGAGTGTGTCTTGAACATGGCAGGCAGGCATTTAACAAATGTTTGTGAATTAAATTATATATTGATAACTTTTGTCATAGAATTCTGACAATGCAACACATAGTTATAGTAGTATCTCATATTTATATAGTTCTTTGAGGTTTATAAAACATTTTGTATGAAAAAGACAGATGATACATACAGATATATGTATATAAATACATATATAATACATGCACATACACAATAAATTTAGCCAGAAGGGGTGAAAAGGAGGTTTTATTTTCTTTTCTAAGGCAAGCATTTATATTGAACAATGGTCTCCTTTGTCTTTCTGTCACCATTGCCTATCAAACTAGGTCCCTCTTTCCTACTCCATCTGATCTTCAGCTTCCTTCCCATAATCCCTTTCCCAAATGGACATTTCTAAGCTGCTTTAAACTATAAGGAGCAGTGCTGACACTAATTGCTGTACTCTCCCTGACAGAAAAGGACTGCGAAGTACTGGTCATGGGAAAAAAAAAAGAGGTAGAGATTAGTGAAAGCACAGGTTGTTAACATAGAAAGGGATAAAAGCTTTTACTGATTCAGGAACTGATTGGTACTTATATTTTCATAATTTGTGTTCAGAACAAAGTATTTGGAACCTAATTTCAGAGCTGGAATCTCTTTATCTGTACATGGGAACAGCTGCCTATGTATTTTTTAACAGATGTCCAATATTCCCAAGGGCCTAATTCCTAAAATGCACATATTTTCCATTAGAAAATATATTGTTAATGGAAAGGGCACTCCTGCTTGATGCTGAGATCAGGGTGCATTGCTGACATTTAAAATTTCAGAATAACATTTTGACTAGTTACTGAATTAAAAACATGAAATCGAAAAAGACAATACTGTTCTCAACACCACTATGTATGAAAACACCCATTCAAGTCTATACTTCAGTGAAAAGTTTGTAGATTAGCTATAAAACAACTTCCAAAATAAGATTCACTTTAATGAACCAATATACATTGAATTAGTAAGTGACCAATGGTTAAAAAGCTAGTGTCTAAAAATGAGGACAGGATTTCAGTTGAAAATATAAGAATGGCAGACTCCTAATCAGGGACGACGAATATATATTAAGCATGGTAAGAATGTATTTTGCTAATGTCTCTTAAATATTACAAAAAGAAAAATTCTAATTAAGCTGAAAAGGAAAGAAAGTGAAAACTGCCTATATAAAAACATTAAGATGTCACATAGAATATCACTATATGAGTGCCATATTAACTGATAATGGAGAGAAACCAGAGGTGTTCAATTCAATTTTTGTTTCTTTTGTCTCTTTTAATGACCTTCGGATATGAAAAAGTCAGAACAAAAGTGACTAACAAAGAATTGATACCCACTATTGTTAAGGAGGTAGCAAGAGAGAAAATACCGTCACTTGGTGCATTCAAGTCACCTGTCCCAGTATCCTGAGAAACTAAAAGAATCAGTAAACTTAATTACTAAGTCATTCACTATCAGTGATGTCTGAAAGATCATGGGAAACAGAAGTACAAATCTTAGAGATAGACAAGGATAAATCTCATCTTAATTTAAAAAAAAAAAAGGAAGAAACTAGAATCTACAAACTATTGGACAGTAAAATGGTCTTTGATCCTTGGAAAATTTTTAGAATTTCTCACTAAATATATGGCTGGTGAATATCCAGGAAAGGAAATTGCAATTCCATAGAATCATCATATCAAGAATAGGTCTTGCCAGCCTAACTTTGTTCCTTTCTTCACAGAGTTACTAGACAGGCAGATCAATGTCACAGATAATTTGCCATATTTAGCAAAATGCTTGATAAAGTCTCATGTTTTCCTTATGGAAGAAACAGAAAGATGTCTGTATGATGACAGTAAAACTAGATAGATTAAAAGTTGATTGAAGAACCAGAGTCAGAGTACACAGCTCTGCTTCCATGTCAACTTGGAAAGAGTTCTCTAGTGGAACGCACTACAGGTCAATGCTTGATACTATATGTTACATTTTTTATTGTTAACTCAAATAAAAGCACAAATGGAATGCTTATTAAATTTGCAGGTGAAAGAAAATTGAGAGGAATGATGATTGAGTCAAGATCCAAACAAAGCTTCACAGGACAGACCAGGGGTGAGGAACCTCTGACTTTGAGGCCACATATGGACTTTTAGATCCTTGGGTGAAGTCTTTTGATTGAGTCCAAATTTTACAGAACAAATCCTTTTACTAAGATGATTTGTTCTGTGAAGTTTGCATTCAATAAAAGCACTGCACCCAAGGACCTAGAGGACCACATGTGGTCTCAAAGTTGTACGTTCTCAGTCCTGTGTAATGGTAATTTAAATGGGAACATCTTTCCCATTCATTAATAGGCCCATGTGACCTGCTTGGGTCACATGGAAGCCTGAGTCACATGAGTCTGTGGAGGAGGAGTTTGCTGAAGGGGTAGAACAGGAAGAGGTGGAGCTAGACCAGAGCTGAGAGGAAATTGGTCAGAATCTAGTCAGAGGTAGGAAGGATGCAGGCAAGCAGGTTGCTGACTAGTGAGAGCAAGACAGCTTCTGTGTGGTTTTGTTTATGGGAGCCTGCTTGTGATTTGTTTAAAGGAGCTGGTTTGTAGGAAGCCAAGCATGGGGAAGGCTTGGGGCTGGTGTTGTTCTCTGCATTGTTATTGTGTATAGATTTTTGTTACTATAATGGATTTGACTTTCTAATGTCTGAGTAAATGTTTTGGTTCTGTCTTCTTTGTGGGGAGTCTGTTGTATTTCATGATTCAAAATTGTACCAGGATGTTCATGGCCACCATAGATGTTGTGAATATTACATTGGCACTACACACAGTTAGACCATTAGGCTAAATCTAATAAGACAATACTCAGTAGGGATTAAAAATAACATTTTACAATTGGGTTCAGAAGTCCAAGATGGAGGAGACACTGTTAGTAGTTTGTTTGAAAAAAATCTGAGTATTTTAATAAGTACAGTGAGTTGGCATTGGGATATGGCAGCCAAATAAACTAATGTGATCGTGGGTTGAACTGAGTGACTTAGCTTCTAGGAATAAGGTGGTCCCACTGAATACTACCCTGGTCAGACCACATGAAGAATATAGTATTTAGTTCTATAAACTACATTTTAAAAAGCATATTGATAAGGGGGAAAATTCATAGGAAGGTGGTGGTAAGGGGAGGAAGTTCACTCCATATGAGTGAGGATTGGTTTAATGATTTGGAGATGGTTGACTTAGAGAAGAAAAACAAAACAGTGTGCTAACTGCCTTCAAATATTTTTAAGGACTGTCATGTGGAAGTAGGACTGGACTTTTTCTGCTTAGACCAGAGTGTAAAACAAAAAACAATTGTTGGACAAAGAAACAAATGTAAGTTTAATGTAAGAAAAATTTCCTAACATTAAGAGCTCTCTAACAATGGAAAATGGGCCACCTCAGGTATGGTTGTACAAACTAAGACTGGATGACCACTTGGAGGTTGTCACAGGTGGTATTATTTTGCAGTCATTTGTTAAACTTGAAAGCTACTTTGGACTCAAATTATGATCCTGTGTTTATTCTCTATTAATGAATGTGTCAAATGCATTCTACTCCATGAAACCTTTTTCTGTTTCTTCAGTCAGTAAACATTCATTCTCTTGAACTTAAGATAGCATTCTTTTACATAGTTATGTAATATTATTCATTATAGTTGCCTATTTATGTGTTTTGTCCCTCTTCTAGACTATAAATGCCATGAAGGCAGAGACCAAGTCATCTAAACTTTTCATTTTCTTTTGTGTCCAATGCTCATATTGGTAGGAGCTTAATAAGTATTTGTTGAATAAATGAATGAACAACATCAGCTTTTTGCATGGTTCATTAGGTAAATGAACTTGTTTGAAACATCCTAAACTTATCACACATGTTCTGTTATCGTTATGAGTTTAACATGTAAATTACTCATTTTGTCCAGTGAAATAATCCCATCCAATCATTTGCATTTTATCCCTCTTCTGGACTGTAAATATTATGATGGCAGAGACTATGTCATCTAAACTTTGTATTTTTCCCTATGCCTAACACAGAAACTATAAGGCTTATTAAATGAATGGATGAACAGAATTGGTTTGTTATGTGATGAATTGGGTAGATGAACCTGTTTGTGATCCTCCATGCCTAACACACACATGCTGTAACTACTGTTCTTTTGACCTTCAAATGTTCATCTTGTCCAATGCGGGTAAACCCATTTAAGTACTTTTCATTTGGACAAAGTAGACTTACCAAATGGAGTCACTCAGTTGAAAAATACAGGAGAAAGGACTAGTGACTCTCAAGAATTTAATTCCTCCAGCAGCCAGGAGAAGTCATTCAACTGGCCTGTGGAGCCTTTGAAACCATACTAATATGAAGCTGACAGCCTTCAGACAGAGGTCAAGTCCCAGATAGCTTCACTGGAATCCTACCTGAGAACCATATGAGAGATCCTTGTAATCTTTCTTGTTTTGCTATGGATTTTGGGGTCCTTCATAAACACTTTTAAAATCATAGGAGTGGGAATGGTGTTACCTGCAATATCAGAAACTTAAATAAGAATGAGGAAGCAGACATATGAGAACTATAGATTCTGAGCATTGTTTTACAAATCTATTTTCTAGCTTTAAGTGAGCACTGATTGAGTTTTCTGAAAATTGTTCATACAACTCCCAGTGACAAAAATCCTAAAACATTTCAATTTTTGAATGTTTATGTAGTTCAACCTCCACTGTTTTTTACAGTTGAAGTAACAGAGACCTGGAGGTTTAAGCTTGAGTTCCAGACTTGGAATCAGAAGGACCTGGGTTTGAATACTACCTCAGATACTTATTACCTATGTGACATTAGGCTAGAGTCATTTAATATCTCTGAGCTTCATTTTTCTTACATGTAAAATGAAGAGGATAGATTTGATGGTTTCCAGGGTCCCTTCTAACTTTAAATCTGTGATCATAGAATGCTATAGTTTGTTCAGGGCCTTACAAGTTTTCTTAACACCTCAGAGAGGAAAGAGGGAAGGTAGGGAGAGATAGAATTTGGAACTCAAAACTTAAAAAAAAATAAAAATTAAGCATTAACATTAACATTAATTAAAACATTAGCATGTAATGGGAGGGAATAAAATACATAGTTCATAGTTAATTGGCCTGAGAATATGAGAATCAAATATCTCTAAAATGATTAAGTTAGCATGCTTGTTACCTATAAACTTATATGTACTAAAATGTCATAGAGATGTACAAGTATTACCTATAAATAGTCATTAGGTAATATTAATATAAAATGGTATGTATTATTAAAACAGTATTAAAATTAAATCATGGAAAGGTGGGAATAGATTTTTTTAAACCTTCTGAATCATGGATAATCTCTAGCTTTTCATTCTTTTACATTTTTCACCTATGCTATTGGATAATTTTTTTAATGGGATTATAATTTAGAAATGTGGTCAGTACTAAAAGAACCTAATATTGTTGTATTATGGAGTGAGCCCTTTTTTAAACAGCTGTCTGATAAGCACTGCTGTTACCATCATTGAACAGCACAGATTTAGCAGTACCTATTTCCAAAATGCTTTTAAATCATTTTTATTAGTTATTCGCCTGTGCCCTAGTTTGTTGGGTTCATTTTTTCATTGGCAAAGTCTTATTTTCAGAACCATGTCTCAAACTAAATCCCCAAACCAGCTTCTGATAACTGGGCAACTTTTTTGCCATTATATCATATTGATACAATTTTCATTACTATGTGTTATTGCTGCCTTGTTCCTTCATACTGGAAGAGGACCATGGCAGGTGATGTCATGAGATTGAAATGAATTGGATTTAAGTGAGGCAGGCTTGTGAAACGTTCCCAGACCCAGAGCCATCCGGTCCAGTGGTGAGATATAGATCAGGAAAATTGGAGATCTCCCTGGATGCAGTGGAACTCTGGCCTTTTTTAACTGTCTTTAAAAGGTCTCTGAATGAAGCAACACCCAATCTGAGATTAAGAGTAGGAGAGAAATAAGGTCTCTTTACCTAGTCTGAAAAAAAAAATCAATCTGGAAGGAGAAGACAGTCAGGGATTCTGACCAAAACAGAAACAACTGCTATTTACATTCATTCTGAGCCAGTGAGCTCCCAAACAATAAGCCAGTGGAAAACTCAAATCACCCTGGTTCTCATCGATTGGCCAACAATAGATACAATTTAAAGACAGGATAAACGAAGTTTCAATGTGTTACTCATCTTTCTAAAATCAGTAACCAAATGTTGGGTTTCAGAAAATAGAACTATTTAAACTTCAAATCAATTAAACCTAAATTGGGCTTTTGTTAGTTTATCTTCAAAATTAAAAGAGAATTGTTATCTTAAATTACAATTAAACTTGAATCTATCTTGGTCTCATCTAACTGGAGGGCCTAGGTGCTAAATAGAGCAAGATCAGTTAAATATACCTGCTTGAAGAGGAGAGAGAGAAAGAGAGTTGAAGTTAAAGTAACATAAAGTTTAGGACTTTAAGGAAATTTAGTGATTATTTATTTCAACCTCTCATATTACTCATGAGGAAAATGGAGATTTAGTAACTTTTCCAAGTTCATACAGTGTCAGAGCCTAGAATGAAATACAAGTCCTCGAAAATCCTCTCCTATACCATGTTGCAAAGACTTCAGTTATAAATATAGTTCCAAAGGATCTCCACTAAAATCCTACTGCCATGCTTCAATGTGGTGTGGAGGTGACCCTGACTTCTTGGAGATTATAAGAGAGTCTAAATTCTGGCAGGTTTTACCACATTAAAAAGACATTGGACTTTGGATCCAGCAATGGATGGTCTGAATGTTGTAGGATGGGCCTGGCTATGTTTGGAGAATTTCATCATCAGGCAGGTTTTGGTGGTGAGTTTTCTTGCCTGAAATCTCTGACAACTAAGTTATAAAGAGATTCACCTCTTCATCAACAGAAGAAGTAACCACACATGAAGCCACAGATTCTTGAAATATTGAAGCATTTCATAGATCATCAACTGTAATTTTTAGTAAGAGAGTTCTTACAACCAGCCTATGATAAGAAACAATTCAGAAAGAAAATAAATGATAGTCTCCAATGTAGCTCTATCTTTTCCCCTCTTTCTTGTTAGTGTGACTTGCCAATCTTCTTTTAAAAATAGTCACTTCCTCACCACCTATTTATTCAACAACTTGCAGTCTGGCTTCATTTCTTATCATATTCCTTAAGTATGGGGTTTCTTCGGTGGGTTTTCCCCATTCTTTTTTTTTTACCTCAAATTATCTACTTATCTTAATAACCAATGGCTTTTATTCATCCTAAAGCTCCCTGTCCTCTCCATTGTATCTGAAAGTGTTAACTATTTCCTCCTTAAAACTCTTAGCTTGACTGCTTTCTGCAGATTCTCTCTCTCTGTATGACTGATTCTTATTTCTTCCACTCCCTCAATGTTGTTTTCAAGGTTGCTTTTCTATATACCTCTGTATTCTTTTCCCATGACCATGATAGGACTGTGGAAAATAAATCAGGAGATAGAAGTGTCCTCTGATACTAACATCCAATGTATTTATTCTATAGATTAGGAAGCTTAGGCTCAGAAGGCTAAATGACATGCCCAAAGGCCAATAGGTAGTAAATGTCAAAATGAAATTTTAACCCAAATCCTCTGATTCTGGGGGCAGTGGAGTTTATTTTCCCCACTGTAAGAACGAAAGCTGTTACTTCAATGTTTATGACCCTAGGATATGATGCCCAGCTGTTGCCTCTCTCCCAACTTACAGATACATATTTCCAACTACACAATAGAGCTTTGCCTGGCACCTCAAACTGAGCATGTCCAAATTTTACTTCTCATCTCCCTCCCATACCTCTCTCTTCTGACCTCCTCAGTTCATTGGCAGGGCTCTTATCCTAGGAGTCTCCCACAAAATGGCAATAACAAGGTCTGTAGTGTTAGATTGCTAAGAAGACAGATTCATACTTATTGAGCGAGAAAATAGCTTATCCTAAAAGTACTTATAGATACGTTTTCATTTTATCTATTTTCTGCACTCTTGATTTTATCCATAAAAGCCTTTGGGATAATCTAATTTAGTTAAGTCCCCCTCACTAAGCATTCTATAACTTTGTTTTTTCACACTTCTTACTATTTTATGAAGCAATAGTGTTCAAAATCTACTAACCTTTCTCCCTTATATGATTTTGCAAATCAATTTTGTATTTCAAACCAGGGTCCTTATTAACAATCATATATTTTACTTGCAAGGAGATCTAGTAATGTGCTGAGTGATGGGCTAAGCTCTTTTGATACCCTCTGTGGAAATTGATTTACATAGGCAAAACTTCCTTGGGAAAGAGTGATAATCTTTGCAGATGCTTGTTCTTTTACCTGTTTCACAAATTTCATGTCAACAACTTGTTTAAATAAGTCATATTGGAGATACCTCATTTGCACATATATATTTTTCTCATTATTTATTTTTTTAAATTTAGTATTGATGTTTATCCTTTGGTATAACAAGTTGGTGGTCTCATTCCACAGAAACAGCTAATTCAGAAATGCTTCCTACTTCAGTAACTAATCATTTAGTGTCTATTAAACTACAGTAATCCATTTCATTTTCTCTGATGTTATATGGTACTGACTATGTGCAGTATTTACTTTCTTCTTGGAAAAATTTTTCAAGATGTATTGATATGAAGTTTCTGGTTACATACAACTCTTTCAATTCACCAAAGATTTCATAGGTACCCACTATGTGCAAGGCACTTTCCTGTGTACCAGAAATAGAAAAGAAGAAATAAAATGAGCCTTGCCCTCAAGAAGCTTAGGTTTTATAGGGAGGAAAATGTAGACCATGTAGACAAAAAAAGGAAGATATTTGTAAATGTTCTAAATACAAAGGATATTTAAAGTTATATATAGTGTGTTCAACATATTCTTGCACAGTATATAGAGTACTAGACTCTGAAGTCAATCATCGCCTAAAACACTTGATACCTGTGAGTCACTTAATTTCTGTTCATCTCAGTATCCTCATCTATAAAATGGAAATTATAATAGCAACTACCTCACAGGTTTGTCCTCTCAAATGAGACAATAATTATAAAGTACTTGACACAGATCCTCCCAGAGTGGTGCTATGTACATGTTAATGGTGATGATGTCTTATATCTTCCTATCTTTGAAAGACATGGAAAGTTTATAATACTCACTTTTATTTAAGAAAAAACTGAGATACAATGATTTGCTCCAATTTGCAAGGTTATTGTAGGTAACTGAGCCAGGACTGCAATACAGGTTGACTACAATTCAGTTCATTATAATGAATCCTGGTCTGGGAAATAAAACATTGAGATGCTAGTTCAAGTTAGGTACTTGCTAGTTTTATATCCTTGGATGTCATTATATCTTTCTGAACTTTTTTTCCACCATATATAGTACTTCATATATTTAAGTTATGTCTACATTCATCATATTATAAGGGAATCTCCTATTTTAAAGTCCTCCGTAATCCAATTCCTTTCTGCCTTTCTAGTTTTCTTACATATTATATAAATTCCCATTCCTCTCATTGATCCAGTCACACTGGCCTTCTTTGTGTTTCTCACATTAGACACTTCATCTTTTCCCTCCCCCATCCCCACCCCACCCCATCTTTACTTCCTAGCTTCCCTGGCTTCCACTAAATCTCAACTCTTCTTTAATAAACCTTTCCTGATTTAATCCCTTTCTTCTATAGATTATTTTCAATTACATATATATATGTATATATATATATATATATATATATACATATATATATGTGTGTGTACACACATATATCTTGTTTGTACATTGTTACCTGTATGTTACCTCTTCTACTAGATTCTAAGTTTCCAAAGAGGAGGAATTGACTTTTGCTTACCATGTTTTTCCTGGCTTTTTTAAAAATTATTTTATTTGTTTTCAGTTTTCTACAATCACTTTCATATATCTTAGATTTTTTTCCATCCCTCCTGCCTCCCTGTCTCCTCCCTCCCCAAGAGAGCATGCACTCATATAAGTTTTACATATGCATTCCTATTAAATACATTTTCACCTCAGTCATGTTGCATAGAAGAATTAAAATGAATGAGAGAAACCATAAAACAAAACAAAATATAACATAAGAGAAAATGGTCTGCTTCATTTTGTGATCCAATTTCATAGCTCTTTCTCTGGCTGATGGAAGGTGTTTTGTCTCAAGTCCATTGGAAAGTTTTTAGGACCTTGCATTGCTGTGAAAGTCTAAGACTACCAGAAAAATTCCTTGCACACTGTGGTTGTTACTATGTATAATGTTATGATTCTGCTCCTTTCACTCAGCATCAGTTCATATAAGTCCTTCATTTACAGAATGAATCTTCTCTATCTCAATGTTGACTGTCTTTTCTGGATAGTTTTCCTTAACCTTAGTGATGGAGGAAATGGTTTCTGGAAAACCTAATGTTTATGCCTTTATCCATTATCACTGAAAGAGTAACACAAAGCCTCCCCCACCCTTGTACTTCCTTTAGCAGATTAGGGTCCTTAGTAAGTCAGAAAAACATAAGCAGCTACTGCTTCACCAAAAAAAAGTTCTGGGAGTAGAAGTGACATTCTCCTTGATTCTACCACTGCTCCGGTAGAAATAAACATTAAGCATCAATTTCACAAAGACCATTCTTCCTAGATCATCTTATTAAGATTATAATGGTCATTTAACCTGACTTACTCTGAATAATTCAAGCTTACTGTTTTTTTCTCAGTAAATTAAGGGAGTTCTATATGGTGATGATTTAACAGTAAAGTAAAATCAACAAATGGATAGAGTACTGAGCCTGGACTCAGGAGGACTCAACTTCCTGAGTTCAAATCTGGCCTTAGTTACTAACTCTATGACTCTGGGGAAGTCACTTAACTCTATATGCCTCAGTTTCTTCATCTATAAAATGAGCCATATTTTTGCTGATTCGGTAAAATAATTTTTGGTAATTTAATTGGGATGGCATTGAAAATATAAATTAGTTTAGGTTAAATTTTCATTTTTTAAATATTGGCCCTGCCTACCCATGAACAATTAATATTTCTCCAACAATTTAAATCTGATTTTATTTATAGAAAAAGTTTTTATATAATTCTGTTCATATAGTTTCTAGGTTTGTTTTGACAGGTGTACTCCCAGGTATTTTACATTTTCTATGTATCTCTTCCTGCAGAGTTTGTTTGTGATTTATGTGGATTTACTTTATATCTTACTACTTTTTAAAATTATTGTTTCAACTGACATTTTAGTTGAGTCTTTGTGGTTTTCTAAGTATATCATCTGTAAAAAGAGATAGTTTTATTACTTCAGTCTCTATTCTGATTTCTGCTATTTCTTCTTCTTCTCTTATTGCTATTGCTAATATTTCCATTACAACATTAAATAATATTGATGATAGTGGGCATCCTTGCTCCACATGCTATCTGCATACAGAGAAGAACTGATAAATAGATGTATGTATAGAATGACTTTATACACATGCACATACATACACACAAACACATGTGTGTGTTTAATGGTAGCCATGGGTGGATGAGGGAGAGGGGAGGGATGGGGCAGGGAAGAAAAAGGGGCAAAAAATTATGCATATTTAAAAGGAATAGTATGTTGTACACTATAGATTTGCAGTTTCATGCGCAATCATCTTTTTTACTGTTATAGAAATCTTGTTTTATTTAATAAATTAAAAACTAAACAATTTTTAAAAAACATTTTTTAAAAGAGCTAGAGAGGGAAAGGGCAAACTTCTCCAGTATCTTTGCCAAGAAAATCTCAAATGAGTTCACAAAGCATCAGACAAGACTGAAAATAACTGAACAACAAGAAAATGGGAAAGCTTTAAACTCTACTTAAGTCCCACTCTGATGCCTTGGAGGTAACACTTGTTTTCTGTAGGTCAGGGACACAGAGGATAAGTCAAGTTAACAAGTTCTTATGTTGTGCTTATTCTATTAAACACAAGATTTGAAAAAGATGGAAGATACTTTATAACAGCAGGAGCAAAAAGCTGTGTGGTTTGTATTCAAGGACCAGCCTCTGTGTGTTTTTAGGTGAACTCACTTTCAGGACATGTTGGTGAATTTTTTGGCCATCGTAACTCACAAAGTTCTCCTAAGGTAGAGAAGAGCAGCAATCTCTGTCAAGGAAGACAGGATGGGTGAAGTAATAGAGCTGTTAAACATTGAAGTAGTAGCAGCATGTTATACTGGTTAGAGCATGTGATTCAACAGTCAGAAAAACTGAAATTCAGATCCTCCTTCTGACACTTACTTTCTACATATATAACCCTTAACAAGTGATTTAACCTTTCTCAGCCTTAATTTCCTCATTACTAAAATGCAGATAGTAATAGCATCTGCCTCAAATCATTGTTTTCAATATCAATAGGTATAATATATGCAAAGTGCTTTATAAACACTCACATAGTATATGTTAACTATTCATTAAAGAAGTAATGCATGTCTCTTACCCATGAAGCAACAGAAATGGGCCAGAGGAATTGAATCAGAAATTGAATAAGAATTTATTAACCACCCACTACTTACAAAGCACTGTGCTAATTGCCAGGAGAAGATGATGCTTGAAAGACATTATCAGCTTTAGAAATTAGAGATTGTTGGCAACCTTGAAAAAAAGTCATTTACGTTGAATGGTGGGGTCTAGCAACTAGATTGTAAAGGATTGAGGAGTGGAAGGTGAGAAAGTAGGTGTTGGCAGCTATTTCTAGGAGTTTTCTATAAAGGTGAGGGAGAAGGGGAAGAAGACACAACAAACAGCCAAAGAGAATAGATAGTTCCAGTAATTTTTTTTTCTTTTAGGATGTAGGAGAATGGATTCAGAAAGTATGCATACCATATCACAGGAAAGAGGCAAAGGAAATAGGAAGGACTGGAGGAGAAGAATGAGAGTATGCTGCATTAAATTGAAAAAGGAAATTCTCCTAATCCATAATCGTCCACCAAAAATATTTGTTAAACATCATAGAGAATGACAGTTTTAAAATGTGCATATCCTGTCTCCATTTTCTATCTTTATAATCTAGTACTACAGAAATTATATAGTTCATAGATTTAGCATTGGAAAGGACATTTAAGGGCATCCAGTCTAGATCTCATATTTTCTAGAAAACGTTACTGAGAGACAAAGGGGTTAGGTGAATTGCTCAAGGTCACATGGGGTAGTAAATTTCCTTGCTTTCTTTCAGCTCTCAGATAAAGTCCCATCTTTTGTAAGAAAACTTTTCTCATCTTCCTTCAACTTAATCACTTCCCTTTTAGATTATCTGCTATTTATTCTCTAGATATCTTACAGATTTTTTATGTTTTCTTCCTCATTAGATTAGGAGGTCCTTGACAGCAGACTGTTATTATTTAACTTTTGTTTTGTTTTTGCCCATTTTTATGTCATCCTCAGCATTTAGCACAGGCCCTGGCATGCATTAGGTACTTCAAACCCTTGTAGACTTGAAAAATACGTGGTAGAAATGAATTGAATTGAATTGATTGAAACTGGGTACTTTCATTCCATATCCATCATTCTTTCCACCATACCACACTGTCTCTGATTGCCTAGTCAACTTTAAGAATGAAGTCTTGCCTTGTTTACTATATTCATTAAATGTGAATCTATAATCCTTTTCCTATACAGTTTACATGTAACCTACTTTATTTTTTCCTAATGTGAATGCTGCCTATAAGAATCAGTCATGCCCTGAAAGACTAGCTTGGGTTTTTGCTTATACTAATGTATCTGAGTAGCCTGTCTACTATAGTAAATAATGGATACTTTCATGAATACTGGGATTCACTATTTCCTTGAAATACACCTAGGTCTACCTTACCATCTTTCTTCTTACCACTCAGCAGTTATGTGAACATATTTTACCCATCCTCCTCTTTTGCTTGACCTACAAAGCTGAGTTTCTCTGAGTATGAATTCAATGCCAGTATACTCATGATATTCCAGTTTTTAACTGTTAGTTATTTGTTCTTACATATGAAATGAAACAAGAATGAACTTGATATGCATAAAACTAAAGTAATAGAGAAATGACATAAAATTTAAATTGTTTTACCCTAAAGCCTTCTTGATTTTCTACCATTTCTGACCTATAAATACTAATACCTGGATAAGAGGTTCCCATGACTCAATTTTTTTGCTCCTACTAAAAATCACTGGAAAAAGTAAAGAAATTGATTTCAACCACTGTATGTTCTTGGGGAGCAATCTTAGGCAGACTCTCAATGCTTCCAGACACATTTCTACTCTGCTCCTTGATTTGGATTCAAATCCTAGGTTTGTAACTTAATACTTGTGAGACCGTGGACAAGTCGTTTCACCTCTATAATCCTCAGTTTCCTCATTTGTAAAGTGGATATATTGATCTTAAGCATTTCTAAGGTCCACTCCAGCTCTGAATCTGTGATCTTGTGATTTCCTTTGTAGCCCTCTGTCATTCTCCACAACAAATCTTCCAAACACTTTTCTTTGGATATCTTCTCTCTATTAGCCATAGTCATGCTCCAATTATTTACAGCAGATAACTGAGTCGACCAATTTCACTGAAAAAATGATGTCATCTGACATGAACTACTTCAGCTCATCATTTCTATCTCTTAAAATTTCTTAGCATCATCCCTTTATTCCTTCCTTCTAGTCACTAATGATGAAATACTCTTTGTAGAGTCCTTACTGCATTGGATCTACATATCTGTATCCTTACTCTAATTCTCTACTTTCATCTCTAGTTCTTGCTCCAGCTATTCCTTCCCTCATAGCTCTTCAGTGTTTCCCTTGATACAGACTTCTTCCTGTCTGTCTACAAAAGGGCTCAGGTGTCCTTAATCTTAAAAAAATCATTTCTCTTAACCCTCTGGCCTCTCTATTGTCCCATATCTCTCCATTTACTTCCAAACTCCTATTTTAAAAAAATGCAACTTATTACCCACAATGTCTTCACTTACACATGAGTGATTCTTCTCGCGAGTGATTCTTCTTAAGTTCTTGAGTTCAGACTTACATCCCAAATGACCTATTGAATTTGAAGCTCTCTCTTTTCAATTTTGATCCTTTAACCATTTTTATACTTTTTAATGTTGTAATTTCTATCCTCCTAATACATACCTTAATTTACCTTAGTTTCAGAGGAATATACTCTTCTGCTTCTTTTCATAATTCTCTAAAAACTTCTCTGTCTCCTTCATGCCTCATTCTTCTCATCCTCTTTCTAATATTTTATTGTGAGTTTTCTTCAAAGATCTATTCTTGTATCTCTTGTCTTTTTGTACTTTCTCCATTAGAAAACTTTTTCATTTCCATATTGTCAAGTGTAATCTCTATGTAGTTGATCACGAAATCTGAATCCAAAAATGGCTTCTAACAGATCTTCAGACTCCCTTCATAAACACCTACAGGATATTTCTACATAAGTGTCTCATCAACAAACACACTCAACCTGTTCTAAAAGAAATTCAATGTTTTTCTCCCTAGACCTGCTCTTCATAGTGACTTAATTTTTTCTGTCTGTGCACCACTGTTCAATTGGCCTCCCATATTTTTGTTTTTACCTTGGGGTAATCTCAAATTTGTTCCTTTATTTGGCTTCTTATATACAATCAATTACTAGGTTCTATTGATTACATCTAGGTAAAATCTATCTAATTAAGAAATATGGTGGTGGAATGGATAGAATGATGGGTTTTGAACCAGGAAGACCTGCCTCAAATACTTACTAGCTATGTAAATATAGGAAAACCAACGAACCTGCCTAGTTCTCAAAAATTTCATCTAGAAAAGAAGTGGGACTGATTTTGTTCAACTCTAAGGCTTTTTTCAATTTGAAATCTTGGATACTTTGATCTTAATCCATCATATCTATTCTGTTCTTCTAGATACTACCCTAGTCCAGGGCTTTGTTGCTGCCCACCAAAGCCACTGCAATAGCCTCCAAATGGAACTTTATCATGCCACTCTCCATTCTCCCCCTCCATACACCAATCTTTCAATATGGGGAAAAGAATAGCCTTCCTTATGTATAAATCCGGGCATGTCAGTATGTCTTCTCTAATAATTAATTAAAGAACAAATCAATGAGTTTTTCATTCAATTGAGTTGAGAAGTTCAGCTCCTTGAGGGAGTCTTCCTTATTCCTCTCCCACTCTGAGTCCTCCTATTGGTTTTGAACTCATGTAACAGCATATTTACATATGGGTGGTTCTTCCCAACCCTCAATAGACTGAAAGCTAGTTGAACATTACTAAGCTTTTTATTTATATAAGCACTTCACCTAATTTGTGCTAGAAATCAATGTCTGGTGAATTTTTGATTTGTGGATTTCTGTGTATTTTTTGTGAGTTTTTGTGCATTTTTAATGAATTTTTATCTGATCTCCGGAGAGTTTCTGTCCTTCCTGACTTTACCTTTCAATACCTGCCAATACAGTTTGACAGGTAGTACCACTATTCAAATTCCCCAATAGAGTTTTTCCCAGAGTAGATGACCCCTTGACACCAGCAATGAGAGTTATTGGGTCTTCTCCCATCTACTTGCTCTCCCAACACAAGACAACAGGAATAGATGTCTAATTAAACAAGATTTTGAACACAAGATAAAAGGGTTTAGAGGCCCTGCCACCTTGATGGGCAAGTTTTTTAACCTTTTGCTGCTCTGCAATTGTGCAAGATTTTAAATCATATGAAAATGCAGACTTGTATTGGTAGTATGAGGTTCCTGATTTTGTTTTTCACCAAGAAGTTCCCTAATCCAAATGAAATGTCTGGTTCAGCCCTTATTCAGTCACAACCTAGTCCCTGATGTAACATTTGTCATATAATAATAATCAAAGCATTGAAAATTATTTTTCTTTGCTACCATGTACACTACTATATAAATATATGTTTTATCAAAGATTACATACTGAATTATCATTAAAATAGGCACAATTTTAAAATTTCCATAGCACATTAAGAACTAGGGTTCTAATTTTTCCCAAAGAGGGTTAAGTTTTGAGGAAATAGTGGGGAAAGAGAGTCAGGCCAGCTACTATGGCCCCAATGAGATATTTACTGCACCCACTGTGGCTATGAATATGCCAACACAGTTCTGAATTGCAAATACAACAGACTCTCTACATGGAAGACAGTGCCAAAACATTAATTCAAACACTAGAAAGCCAAATTCCATCACCACAAAACCAAATCTATCATAGCGACA
Source organism: Potorous gilbertii (assembly GCA_028658325.1). Lineage (NCBI taxonomy): Eukaryota > Metazoa > Chordata > Mammalia > Diprotodontia > Potoroidae > Potorous > Potorous gilbertii. The sequence goes on from CM053771.1 coordinate 325,566,268, forward strand.
AAGAAATCTGTCATAGTAACCAAGAAGTCTATGTACATTATCAGGTCTTCCCACAAACAGGCTCCCTTAAGTAAAATGTCCTTCTCTCACTCACAGCCAGCTGCCTGCTTCCTCTGTCCTTCCCAGCTTTGACTAGTCTGATCAATTTCCTTTCAACTCTGCTCCAGCTCCAGGTCTTTCTGTTCCATCCATTCAGCAAGCTCCTCCCACCACAAACTTCATGTGACTCAAACTCATGTGACTTAGGTTTCCATGTGATTTACACAGGTCACAGGTCTATTAATGGATGGGAAAGATCTTCTCATTCCATTAAGATGCATTAATTTCATTTAAAATGTATAAAAAATACAGATACATACTAATTTTTTTTCTAGAAAGTCAAACAATCCTTGTTATCAGGTTTCTTAAAGCAACTTGCAAGGATTTTAAACTGCATACAGAATTTAAACTCTTACCAAGAAAAGGTTCAGGAGGGGAAATGCCTGAGATGACCAACACTCTTATTTTTACAGCTGACTTAAATATCAACAAGTTTGGTAGTAATGCATAAGCAATGGCCTGAATGACTTTTTTCTAAATGCAGGTATTGAAAACTATAAAACATGAAAAATTGGCTATAAAGTATTTCTTTTATCAAGATAGTAATGTTTGAAATTGGCTTGGGATCTTCATTTTAAAGAAAGCTGATTTCTTCATGCCTACTACTTAGGCCATACTTGGCAATATCATCAGTTACATCAATATCAGTATTTCTTCCTTCTTCATCCAGTATTCTTATCCATGTTCTATATTCCTCTAATTTTTTGCTTGTGTGCTTTTCCTCCTCAAAGATAATATGAAAGCACCTGGAATGCCTATATGTTATAGCCTATAGCAGTCTATCACCCTTTCTGATTAAACATTTATCCAAAGATATGCTTTACATCTTTTCTTGAGCTTAGATCATCAGAAAAGTACTCTACATCACCACTGATTTTTAGGTTACCTACATCTTTATTCCTTGGAGATTGTGATAATTCAAGATTCACAACCACAGATTTTTTTTGTAGGAGAGAATTTGTATTGAAAAGATGTAAAAGACGCACCAAGGCAAATTGCAATCACTAAAAGCACTGAAAAATTTCAAAATGTCATCTACCACTTTCATATTACTTATTCTTGAATACTTTTTGTGCATATATTCCCTTATAGACTCTAAGCTCCCTGGGGGATAGAAATGCACTCTGTTTAATCATGACATCTTGATAGTGTAGAATTTAAAGCTGGAATGGGGTTTTTTGGCATATGTTTCATTTCTATATAAGTTTTCCAGAACCTACTACGTATATTTGCTAAGTGATTTTTTCCACATTTAATAAATATTAGAAGAGTGAAAGAAGAGTTAATGAAAGATTCTAAAAGAAAAGAATGCATTCCATTCCTAAAAGCAAAACAAGGCATTTTAGTAGCAATGTGAACAATTTCCCATTAAAAGGCAAAGGCAGTATCGACTAGAAATGTGGAGAAAAAAAACATTTCGTTTTCCTTCACTAACTCACTATAATTGAGCACGGATGCGTTATTTAACGTGTTTGTGCTACAGTAGTTCCATTTCTAAGATATATTTAATTGCCAACTGAGTTGTTTTGACAACTTCAGTGAAAATGTACTGCATGGCTGGACTTAGCTATTGATCAGTAGATCTTAGGCATCTGTCTTTCAGTGTGAGGATGGTACATAGCCTCGAGGCTGCCCATGAGTGGTACTGCATTTGAAACCTACACCACTTCTCTTTCTTCTCTCTTGGTCGCCCTTTTGATATATCATGTTCTTTAAACAGTTGGATCAAATTATGATGTTTGTACTGTAGTACATAGAAACTTGAACTAGGAGCCAAAGAATTGGAATTTGAAGCCCAGCTTTTGACTCTGAATAGTTGTGTGACCTGAAGCAAGTCTTTTGACTTCTCTCGATTCCATCTGTCAAATAGGGAAAATAATGTCTGCATTTTCAAACTCACAAGGCGATTGTAAGAAATGGGCTGTAGAAATATCAACTATTTTTACTTCATGAAATAGGGTCCTGCATTTTTGTTACCATTCCTGTATTTGAAGATTAGTATTACCTAAGTTATACGTGCCTTTGTATTATTTAACCAGACAGTAGGAGGGAGGGAGTACACTAAAAGTGCTTTATTGAAAACCTTTTGTCAATACTGACTTCTCATTTTGTAAGAGCTGTCTTGCCCAGTATTGCTTGCTTCCACTGCCAAAATGTAATCTTACTATACCATTTTATGTGTGTAGAATAAGAAGAATCCTAAAAAAAGATTTAATAAAATAACTGTAAGATTAAAAAAAAAAGGATGGACCGATTTTATGGCAAGAGAGAAATATGTAATGTGGACAGAAAATATAGTATCTTCACAGATTGAGAGGTAAGAAGATTTTTAGAATATTGGACTGACCTCTTGTGATGAATTTATGAAGAAATATGGACAGTAGCCACGTGAAGTGGGTAGGCAAGGAAGCGTTGCATGATGGAAAGGAATACCCACGTTGATGAGATCACACATATATTTGCTTATTTAAGAACTACCCTATACACAGAAATGAGAGTGAACCTGTTCAAATAATTCGGTGTGAGGATTACCTCTCAAGTACATTTCACCCAAACACAGAAAAATATAAAACATATGGCTTAATATAATTATGTTGATCTGATCTTAACTCCATGGCTGAATTCACCTATGATTTCTAAACTGCAAAAATTGCTCTTCTATAAGAGTACTAGAGTACTCTTTTAAAATTCCTAAACTGCATTTTCATTTTCCTTTCAATGATACCATCACTCTTTAAGTCATTCACATCAATATCATCCTCAATTCTACAAACTCACACTCAATTATCAAATCTTGTTAATTCTACTTCTAAAAACCTGTCATTCTCTCTAGTCATATAAACACATACCTCATTTACACTCTTGTTACCTATAGCTAGAATGTTTAAATAACCTGTAGATTTCCTTATTTCAAGTCTCTCTCCTCTATGCCATCTTTCCTAAAGCTACCAAAGTGATTTTTCTAAAGTATAGATTCCCCAACTGAATAAACTTGCAGTTGCTTTCAATTACCTCTAGTATTAAATATAAAATCATTTGAGATATCTAAATTAATCTAGCCTCAACCTGTTGTTCTAGTCTTATTACATATTAGTACCTACCATGTAAATGGCAGTCCAGTAAAATTGATCTTTTATTAATTGTCTTACATGGCAATCTATCTCCTCTCTGTGTACCATTATATTGACTGTACTACAACCCAGAAAATGTATTTGTTCCTCATATTTATTCCTCAGAAGCCTTATTTTTCACTAAAGCTTAGTTGTACTACAAACAATTTCAAGCAGCTTTTCATGAACCCAGTACATTTTAGTGCCCACCTCAAAAAAATCACCTTTTGCCTATCATCATGACTTCAAGGGCAAGGACTATCTTTTGCCTCTTTTTATATCCACAACACAGTACAATACCTGGTCCATATTAGGCATTTAATCAACACTGACTCAATTATTGAATTTATTGAATTATCACCATTAATATGCATTTATGAAGTGCTTATTACATGCTAGGTAATATGCTAAGTGTTGGAAATTACTGCTTCAAGGAACCCAAATTCTAATGGGAAAGACAACATGAAAACAACTACATATATATGTACACACATTTATGCATATACACACATGCAACACATGCATGTACATATACCAACACACGCATATATGCATGTAGTAAAAAGTTCTTTTGCATCTACTTTATATGTACTTAATATGTACACTTTATATTCCCCACCTCCATTCTACATTATAAATTCGTTGAGAGAAGAAATTGTTTTTACTTTTGTTTCATTCACTAACCCCTAGTATGAGAATGAGAATTTCCTGGCATACAGAGCATAACAAATACTTTCTGAATGATTGATTGTCTGATTTAATATCACCTGTTTCAATGTAAGTTTTCCCCTCACAGCATGTAAAATACTGCCAATAGAAGTCATTGACAATTCTCACTCATGAGACACTTGCCAAATGGCTTCTGGCTGCATTTTTTTCAATACCATCTCTAGTTAACCTCTTTAATAACTTTAGTAGCTAGGTTGATTGTCCACAATATATATGCCTTCATAATTCTCTTGGTAAGTTCAGAAATGACAATCAAATTTTGATTTGCTTATTTTATTTATTTGTGATTTTGCTTATACTTCTTTAAGTTAATCTAACAAAAGTAGACATCTAGAATTACAATGTGTCTCATTTTTTATTCGTTATTTTTATTGTCCAGTTAAACCTAGGCCCAACTTAGTAATATCAGTACACATGTACACATGCACACACACACATACACACAGAGTTGCACCAAAAAGATACTATAGCACACAATACAAAATTGCAACACACATATACACACTTCAGCATGTATTCTTTTATATATTGCCTTCTATTCTTTGGAAGTTCAGAGAAAATATTTATTATATGAGGAAAGAAGAGGGAAAGAATGGGGGAAACACTCAACTTGAAAAGAGAGAAAGCTAAATTTTATTTATTCATCTCTACCTCTTTCAAATTTTTGCCCCTTTCTTCTACATGTATTTTATGCTAGATAGACCTAGTATTTCTCCTTAGGACAGGAAGTGACCAGAGAAGCATAATACCTCATCTGAAAAGGTCTCCTGAAGTACCTGTTTCCCAAAATGGAACCTGTTGTAGGCCTCCATTCTATCCCAACCAATCCCATTTGTAGGAAATGAGAATCTAAACTTCAAAGCAATTTTCCTCCATAGTTGAGACCTCATTCTTATTTCCCCACAAACCTCTGAAGTACTTAGAGATGAAAAATAAAATTTAAATTTACTCTGAAATTAAGAAATAATATATTTTCCTATTTTGTCCCTCTTTTCCCCCATAAAAGTCTTACCTTTGACCTTCCCTGACCTACCAATATAAACAGATAGATGATAGAGATAGATGATGATGATGGTGGTGGTGATGATGATGATAGGTATATAAATACAAACAGATGATAGATAGATAGATGATAGATGACAGAGAGGAGAGAATTTAACTTTTACTTAACAAATATTAATTCAATTCTTTAGCCTTCCCTCCTATATACACTTTAAACCTATTTAGGTGACAGAATTATAGATTTAGAGGTTCAAGAGATCTGAGATACCATTTAGTTTATTTCCCTAATTTTACATTTAAGGAATTCAAAGGAGGATAAATGAATTTCTGAGGAATCATCAGAGTCAGGTTTTGAACTCCAGAGTCAGAGTTCTTTTCACCAATAATTAAGCATTCTGAGTTTAGGTATGTCTAACAGAAAATTTTATTGAAATTTCTATTAAGCTACATCCAAGGCCTTTCTAGCTTGGAAAGAAACAAAGAAGAAAGAGAGAGAGAGAGAGAGAGAGAGAGAGAGAGAGAGAGAGAGAGAGAGAGAGCAGGAGAGGGAGAGGGAGAGGGACAGAGACAGAGACAGAGAGACAGAGACAGAGAGACAGAGACAGAGAGAAACAGAGAGAGGCAGAGAGACAGAGACAGAGAGACACAGAGAGACAGAGATTCCAGACTGTAATCTAGTCTTTTTTGGTCTCTTACCCAGCTCTCTGCCCCAAGAAGATTGGAAATAATGTTTATATGAATCTTGAAGAAGGTAAAGATATAGTTAACATTCCATCTATTCCTCCTAGACTACTTTCTAGTGTAAGAATCAATGTGACTCCTTTCAGAGATCTTTAGTGAGAATATAACTGGGTACTGAATAGAACAGGAGAGAGAATGCTTCCCTTTCAATAGAAGATGACATTTTACTTGGTTGAGTAGTAGCACTAGTGCTTCAGAAGTGGAATATATTTGGTTGTTGTCCATTTTCAAAGAGTATCAAAATATCATCACCATGATAATGTCAAATTTCAATGTGTCTGATTGTGGCTGATCAGACCAATATGAGTTCCGAATGCTCTACCACAGATTGGGCACAGATAGTCAACATGAGCATTTGGGGTGGATACTCCAAATTCGTGCATCCCATGTTTCCTCTGAGCTGCTTCAATTCTCCTTTGCTCATAGAGCACAGCACCCTTTCTGATGTGGGCACACCATGATGAGTGGTCCTGTACCAGTGTCTCCCATGTCACACCATCAATTTCAAAGTTCTTGAGAGAGACATTGAGAGTGTCCTTGTTTTGCTTCTTCTAACCATCATATGATAGCCTGCCCCATGAGAGTTCTCCATAAAATAATCTTTGGCAAGTGTACATTTTGTATTTCAACAATGTGGCCAGCCCTTGGGAGTTGAACTCTCTGAAATATTGTTTGAATGTTACGCAGTTTAGTTCGAGTGTCTGTTAGACCTCTGTACCTATTAGCTTATACTGCCAGGTGATCTTCAGAATCTTCCTAAGTTCAAATGAAAGCGATTCAATTTCCTGGCATGGCACTGGTAGACTGTCCATGTTTCACAGGCATACAACAACGTCTGTTCAACAGTTCTGTAGACCTTCAGTTTAGTAGTCACTCTAATACCTCTTCTATACTATACTTTTCTTCGGAACCTCCCAAACACTGACCTAGTTCTGGCAATTCATCTGTCAATCTCATTGTCAATGTGTACATTCCTGGAAAGTACATTACCAAGGCAAGTGAATTTATCGGCAGCTTTCAAAATTTCTCCATTTGTTGTAACTGATAGTTCCATGGATGGATGGTGTGGTGGTGGCTGATGGAGCACCTGCGTTTTCTTGGTGTTTATTAGTAGATCAAAATTAGCACAGCCAGCAGAGGTTGCATCTCAGCTTCAGAGGCTAGATTGAGTGCACAATCATCTGCAAACAGAAAATCATGCATCAACACTCCTTCCACTTTGGTCTTGGCTTGTAGCCTTTTCAAATTGAAGAATTTACCATCAGTATGGTAGCTGACCTTGATGTGCCTTGTTCATTCTCACTGAAAGCATTTAATAACATGACTGAAAGTATCATGTTAAAAAGCATGGGAGCAAGAACACAGCCCTGTTTCACTCCTTTGGTGACTGGGAAGGCATTGATGAGATCATTGTCCACTATCCAGAATGAAAGCAAACATGCCATCATGAAATTGACATACAATACTGATGAACTTCTCTGGGCAACCAAATTTTGACATAATTTTCTATAAACCCTCATGACTAACAATGTCAAAGGCCTTGGTCAGATCTATAAATGTTGTGTACAGACCTCTGATCTGCTCCTGGCATTTCTCTTAGAGTTGTCAGGCAGCAAACACCATATTGTCTGTTTCTTCAGCCTTTCTGAAGCCACATTGACTCTCAAGTAGATGATCATCTTCTAGGTGAAGGATCAACTTTTTAAGGAGAGTTCTAGCAAGAATCTTGTCCCCAGTGACTAAGAGAGAGAACCCCTCTGATTGACACAGGTCAGTCTATTTCCTTTACCTTTATAGAGAGGGACAATGGAGGCATTCTTCAACTCCTAGGAAATAACCTCCTCTTGTAACATAACCTAGAAAATTTCAGTCAGCTTTTGTATGAGTAATGTTTCCCCTCCCTTGTAAATCTCAGCTGGAATAGAATTAGAACCAGATGCTTTGTCACATGAAAGGAGCCTAATGGCACTCAAAAACTCTTCTTCAGTTGGAAGTTTAGCTAAGGAAGGACTGACTTCAGCTTGAGGTCAATGACCTCAATATTGATTGATGATGTCTGTTGAGAACTCTATGGAAGTATTCAGCCCATCTCTCTAGGATCATGTCCTTATCACTAATCAGTGCTCCATCATCATTGAGTAGTTTTGATGCACCACAGGTTTTTGGTCCCTAAATAGCTTTCAGGGAATCATAAAAGCATTTTGGGTACTTACTATCAGTGATGCTATCTAAACAAGAGTTAAGACTTTAGTTATCACCCTCAATTCACTTTCTAGATAAACTAAAAAGGGGGTTTTATGTGGTTCCATACTAATTGATAGTTTTGTCTAACACCCAAAACATAAATATACATTTCAGAGATTAATTTTTCCTCTTAAGTGTGCTCATTTATTTTTTATCTTGTTTAAAGATATGATGTGCATATTAAATATTCCAATCACATTGGAATTCTTCTGGTTTGATGAGTAAAATTCAATTTTTTGACTGGTTGTTCTCTAATTTCATCGATTCTTATTACAATAGTCTTAAGATATGTTGTGATGTGAAAACTTTTATTTTCAGAGTATTGTGTTTCAGTTTCTTGTTTGTTTTCTCACAATAGAAAGTAGTTTGAGTAATACTGATTGATATTCCTCTGTAGTTAAAGTCTTTCTTTGGTATGTTAGGAACATTTGTTTGACTTTGGATCTCTGAAGTTTAAATAGTATATGTCTTGATGATTCAAAGTTGAGGTCACTCTCAATCAACAGTCTATGCATTCTGTTGATCTGTATTTTTACCTCTCTATCCAACACTTAGGAATACATGTTTTATGTTATTTTCTAAAATATGGTGTCCAGGATTTTTAATTAACCATATTTTTTCTGGGTACTATATAATGCTATAATTATCTCATTGCCTTAATTCTTCAAAGAGTGTTGTATTGAGTTCCATAGAATTCATGTATTCCAAAGTTTTGATTATGTTCTATTAGATTGCTTTTTACCTCCACATGTGGAACTCCAAATGTGCCAATATAACTGTTAGATTGCACTTATTTGTAGATTTTCTCCACAAGTTCTAAATTGTTTTCTCCTTTGTCTTTTTGATTTCCTGCTTGAGAATTCTGATCCTAATTCTGTCTTTACTTTTCATCTTTTTTCCCTTCTGAACCATTATGAAATTTTTAACAGGGGCATTAAAATTAAGAGAAGTCTTGTAGGATTCATTACCTTGTTTTCCCTTGCAATGAAAATTTTTCACCAATCCATGTGTGTCAGAATCAGACAAGGCATATTGTACATATGATAAGGATCCTCACTCTTTCAAGTTATATAGCTACATAACTGTACAAATAAAACATATAACTACCCACAAAATGGGCAGCTAGGTAGCATAGTGGATAGAGTGCTGGTGCCGGAGTCAGAAAGATTCATCTTCCTGAGTTCAAATCTGACCTCAGATACTTACAAGATGTGTAAACTCAGACAAGTTGCTTAATTCTCTTTGCCTCAGTTTCCTTATCTGTAAAATGAGCTGAAGAAGGAAATGGCAAAGCATTTCAGCATCTTTTTTTAAAAATGGGGTCACAAAGAAACACGACTAAAAATGACAACAGCAACCTACCCAATATTTAACTTTCTCATCTGCCATCTCACTGAGATTTGTCTAAACCAGTCCCTGCTCTGAGTATTTCATGCTTTTATCTTTGAAACACCCACCAAGAGATTATTGGTGTCTTGAATGATGAGTGGTTTACTCACATGGTTCACTCTATCTAGCTTGTCTCAGCCAGGCTTTATTCTGTACATTGTGACCATCTTTGTGCCTACTGCCTAACTTGAAGCTTTGCCCACACTCCCTCAGCTCCAACTTTCTAGATGCAAAACCATGCAAAACAAAATTACCATTGCTCCTGAAAAAAATAATTCAGTCCATTTCACTGTGGCTCTAGTCACTATCATATGACTTTCCATATACTCCCCCTTGGTCACCACTTTCTTCTGTCTTTTCTTCTCCTATTAAACTATCAATCCCTTGAGAACACAAACATCTTTGCTTTTGAATTTTCATTCCTAGAACTTAGCAGATAGTAAATCTTTAATAAACTTTATTTTTTCATTCATTCACTCATTCACTCATTGAGAAACTGGAGATTTAGGAACTTCCCTCTGAAATTTGCCATGTGCTTCAACAAATTATCACTGCTCATCAGAATGACAGAGAAGGAAGGAGCAATTTTTTTTTCCTCCCCTGCCTGGTTTGAGTATCAAAGATAGAGAAAATGCACAAAGGGGACTGAGTAATTTTTCAATCTGTCTTTATACACCATAAAGGAAGATACTTCTCTTTCTGAACTTGTCAGTCATATATCAGGAGACATCTCTAGTACAAAAACAAACAAAATGCCTGTTATCAATGACATTCTAGTCAGTACACTGGATATGGTTCTCCTCTAATCAACACTTCTCTTTCCCTTACATATGATAACTCTCCAAATCTGGAACTTGGGAGTAATAAGGGTGAAAGTGAAAAAAAGTAACAAAAATCTCTCTGACCTTATGCTTCACAGCCTACAGTTGTATTTGATAACTCAGTTCTGAAAATGGGAAATAATATTCCTTCTTCTTAGGGGAAAATGAAAATAGCCTACAAAGAGTTGAGTCTCTATAACGTGAATTTCCTCCTCATGGTTCCATGTTATGCTAGAGCATTAGTTGTTATCACAAGTTGGATATAGTAGAATTCTAAAAAAAAAAGTTTCATTAACCTTATGTTGAAAAAAACTTACATATTCCATACATTAATCATATTACTTTTTTATTTTATCACAGCATTTGGCAGATGGTATTATGTATTTAGAAAGTTAGCTCTGCTTAAGATCTATCTGTGAAGAGCAGTTACAGCTTAAAATGAATATTGGCTAACTTTGTACTAGTTGTTTTCCATGCCATGGTCTAAAAACTCTCTGGAGAAAAATGGAGTGATAGAAAACCATAGAATACCTTCCTAAATATAATTGCCTTCTCTTCTCAGCCTCCATACATTCTACTGTTGTTATGCAGCAGCAGTGTAACATGAAATCTTACGCAGCTGGGACAGGAAAAGGGACCCTTCAAAAAGTGTGGTGGGAAACAGTGTGATGGGGATCGGTGTTTGAGGACTAAAAAGGACTAAATGACAGAGGACTAGAATGATGATAGATAGATGGAATGATAGATAGATGGATGGCTAGGTAAACAGATAAAGTCATGTGGTGAGGTAACAATGCAATGTCAGAACACCTAGCTGGAGGATTGTATCCCTGATTTCCCCTCATACAATTTCCCAGAGTCAGATTAATTTGCTTCAATTCACAAACTACTACGTGCCAGACAATATGTGAGATGGAATTTTAAAATTCTAGCAATGGTATTTTTTTTAAAGGCCAAAATGAAACAGAAACTTCCCTCAAAAACTCATTTTCATGCAGATGTACTGTATGTATATATAATATATATGTATGTGTGTATTATATATGGATATATGCAGACAGATGAATGTTTATATGTATATATATATATATATATATATACATACATAAATTAATCATTAGAGGGTACTAATAGCTGGAGGAATCAGAAAAGGCCTCATGTAGGCAGTAGCACTTGAGTTGAGCTTTGAAGAAAGCTAGGTATTACAAGAGATTGAGATGAATAGGGAAAACATTTCAAAGAGTTGGGGGAGGAAGGAAAAGGGGAAAGCTTGTACAAAGGCACAGAGTCAGGAGATGGAATATCATGTATGGGGAACAGCATATTAGCATCCAGTATGGCATTGTGATCAGGGTAATTTTCCTGGCATCCGTAAAGGAGGGGAAAAAAAGTCTATCAGAAGAAAGGAACTCTTTCAGCTCTGTGGACTAGGATATGAATCTGTCCTGAGTCTTTTCCTGTGTAAACAAAACTGGTTCTAAGTTTGAAATCTTCTGAGTCTGTTTGGAAAAGTAACTTCTACTCCCATTGAGAGAGATCCTCAAATTCCCATATTTCACCTAGTTGGTAGGAGAAAGTCAAATAAGTGAAAGATTGCCCCAAGTTAAGGACCTCCTTCAAGTCAAAATGGAGTCTCAAACACATTTAAACTTGGATAATACTGTTGATGAAATTGCGTTTTGTGTGATTGCTACATAAAATGTCCTGACAGAATATATAATACCAATAACAACACATTTTTCCTATGAATGGGTCTCAGGAATGATAAGCACTAGTTCTTACAGGGCACAAGACCTTTTTTTCTCTCCCTTTCAGCCATTGTCACTAATTCATGCCTGGGCTCTCACTTCTGGGTTGCTGTCCTGGCCCGTGTATTTAGACTGCCTTTCTTCTCTTTGGTGTAATTGAAAAAAATAGGTCTACATCTTCAAAAAGATTTCATTAAAATTGAGCAACAGATTAAGGAAACATTAAGTAATCTTAATCTAGTCTTCAGTGACTGGCACAATTTCTTTTTTACTATCTTTTTAATAATCAGCACCATGCTACCTTGTGAAAAGAAATGTTCTTGTCCTTTCCCTCATCTCACCTCTAATCCATTTCCTTTCTACTTCCATGCTAGAAAATCTTACTGTCATTATCACCAGCTTCTGAAACACTCACTGCCTACACGCCTTGGACACTTAATGTCCCTGAGGCCCCAATTTTCTCATCTGTCAAGTGAAAGGATTTGGCCTAGATAGCTTCTAAGGTCCTTTATGATTCTAGGTCTATAATTGTTTGTTTCTCTCAAAATGAACAAGCGTCCAATCTGTTTGGTAACTCACAGTTCCTGTAGGGAGGTGGGGGGTGAAAAACTATGCACTGAAAACCCTTTCCGCATGTGACATCACAGAAAGAGTTAAAGAGACGAGGAATATGGTGAAGTTCCTGGATATTCTGAATCATTTAGGGGAGAAGAGAGAACTGGTTAGAATGATTTCTACCCTATCACATTCACAGTAAATACTTTCTATATTACAGTTATGATTTTGTCTTTACCATAGACTCTTGAGAGCTACTTTATAGCGATAATACATCTATTAAGCATTCTGTTTAATGAAAAGCAAAAAATTATTTCCAATTTCTGAAAATAAATACAAAAATCCAGCAACATTCAATGGCAATCCATTTGAATTTTATGGGCAGCAGTCAACATTGGTAGTTGTCAAGATATTGGAAATGTGATATTATTTGAAAAGAATATTTTAATTTGAAAAAATGCTCTATGATCACATTGTGCTCTGTATTTTATATCTGTCATGGAGCTGTAGCTGTTCGATCTCTTCTTTAATGAACTTCTTTTAATATATATGTTTCCTTCTGCACTACATCTTCAAAAAAAGAGACTGATAATAAATCATTTTCTTTTTTTTCACAATATATTACTGGCATACCTTTCTAAGTTACGCTATTGCATACCAATAATTTCCTGCCAATCAAAAGTCTTTGATCCTATTTCAATTATGAGTGAACAAATGGAGTTTATTGATCCAAACATTGTGATCTGTAGATTTCAATTTTGATTAAAATGAGTTTCTAAAGTTGTTTATTTTCAAGAGATAAAAAAAAATCTCAGATTTTTATAAAGGAGGCTTTGTGAGTTGCATGTGCATGTGTGTGTGTGTGTGTGTGTGTGTGTGTGTGTGTGTGTGTGATTTAGTGTAGTTCAACAAACCAAACTGCTTGTTACTCAAGATTTTTTGGAGAATTTCACACTTATTCAGAGAATGAATGAAGTACATGAGCTGACCTTTCAGGTAAAGTTTATTCTAGGGAAATTCCATGAGATTACACTCTTTTTTTCTTTTTTAACTCGTATTCACTTTTAACAGATGGCTGGATAGGGAGTGTTTAGGTATGCTTGTGTAAGGCTTAGTAGAAATCTTACTTCTCTATAATGATTCCTTGGGGAAGAATATTTAATTGGGTCAATTCTGAACTACAGTTGTACCTCAATTAACTGGCATGGCTAATTAAGTTTTCTGGTTAATTGAGTGAAACTTCTTGTGGTGAGGAAGCTGCTGCGCAGAATACCAGGGCAACCATATCAGAAGTTCTTTCAGGTGTGCAGGATATCATGGGTTTATCTCTCAGTTCTTTATTCTCTGAAACACAGCACTTCACAAAGCTCTTATTCTTAATGTGGTCACCAGAGTATCATCTTCAGAGTAAATGAATACAGTTTGAAAGAGGCCTCATGAAAATATAAAGCTCAGCTTGTCTCTGATGACTATAGCTAAGCAGATTAAACCTAGAAGAAAACATAATATCGTTCTCTAAAATTTCTCTTGCATAGAAAACATCAGACTTTAGAAATCATGTGGTCTTATTCCAAAATAATATTTAATCAGAAATAAATCAGTCAGTGAGAATTTATTAAGCATCAATAATTTGCCAGTCACTGTGTTAATTGTGTAAGAAGACTGGAAAGGCAGGAAGAGTAGCTTGTGGAGAGATTTAAATACCAAAGACAAATTTATATTTATTCTGAGGGTAATAGGAAGCCTCTGGGGTTTACTAACTGGATGTAGGTGATATGATCAGACCTGAGTTTTAGCAAAACTGTTTTGGTGACTGTATGGAGGCTAGACTGAAGTAAGGAGATGTTTAGGACAGGGAGACAAAATACGAGGCTATTGCAATACTGCAGATAAGAGGTGATGAGGGCCTGAACCAAGCGTCTGAATGGAAAAAGAGAAAGGAAAAGGAAAAAAATTCATGTGACAAATGTGATATGTAAGTAGAAATGACAAGATTTTCCAACTGCTTTGATAAGTGAGGTAAGTGACACTGAAGAGTTAAGGATGAACTCAGGATTGTAACCTGAGTGACTAGAAGGATCATGATGATGATGCTTATCCCTTTGAGAGTAATAGGAAAGTTTGGAAGAGGGTAAAAAAGGAGAAATCATTTCTTTCAGACATGCTGAGTTTGAGAAGTGTCAGAAGGTTGAGGCCTTTCTATAAAACAAATGAGGGAATAACTGCAAGGTCATAAGTTATAGGGTTGTAATCATGTTATATGATATATCTTTTCACATAATATCTAATATATCTCATACATCACATATATATCATATTGTACAACGTTGCAACACATCACATACATATATTGTCATGTTGTTACATCATATATATTTATTATATTATATTAATAATAAATTTAGAGCTAGAAAGATCTTTAGAAGCCAACTACTCCAATCTCCTCAATTGACAGGTGAGGAAACTGAAGAAACCCAAAGAAATTAAATGACTTGCACAATTTTACAGAAGTAATCTTTGGAAGAACAAATTATTGGTGGAATACTGTAAAACTAAGATGGGGATATGAAGGGACAGAGCATTTTAGGCATGGGGGACAGACAGCCTGAGCAAAAGCACTGAAAGTTGTGATAGAATGTTGGGTTTGACAAGTGTAAGCAGTCCAGTATCACTGGGATGTAGAATAGGTGGAGGCAAGAAAGATGTGACAAATCTGGAAAGGTAGAAAGGATCCAAATTATGAGGAGCTTTAAATACCAAGGAGATAGATTTTTATTTGATTCTGAAGGTGATAGGCTACCACTGGAGCTGAGTAAGAAGGGGTTTCGTTGAAAGTGATTTGGTCAGACTTGTACTTTAAAATAATCAGTTGGAGAATGGATTTGAGTAATGAGACACTTGCAGCAACAAGACCAGTTGGAAGACTATTGCAGTGATCCTGATGAGGATTTGTACCATGAGGGTGACTGTATGAATAGAAGGAAATGTATAATAGAGATATTATAAGCATAGAAATGACAGGTTTTGGCAAAGGATTAGATATGGGAGGCAAGTGAGATTGAAGAATCAAGCATGACATTAGGGTTATAGACAAGTGACTTGTCCAGGGTTGCACAGCCAGCATATGTCAGAGGTGAGGTTGCAACCCAGTTCATTCTTTCTCTGAGGCCAGCTTTTTATCCATTTTCCCATGCTGCCTCTTGTATTTTTGCTAAGTATAAACTGAAAAAAATTGATAAGCATTATTTTAATTAAAATTAGAAAACTTAATTATGTCAATCTATTTTGATAAATTGGTGATTTGATCAATATGAGTATTCACTGATGTTAGTTAAAACCTTTCCCATGGCTTCTTAACTTGTGTAATTCATACTTCCATGAATCCTCCATGATATCTTACCTCCTTTAAAATTGTACTCCACTGCCTTATATTGGTATGGAGCTAGCACTGAAAAGTAGTGACCCATAGGATTGCTTCTTCTGACAGGTGGTGCCAATCTGGAAAGCTATAAAGTACATGCTCATTGATTTGTATTTATCATCTAACAAGGGAGGCATACTAATATATTCCATTTATATTTATTTATGTGCTATCTTTCCCAGTAAAATATACACACCCTGAGGGGAGGAGAAATTTCATTTTTGTATTTTTAACATCTATACTTAGCACAATCCCTGGAACCTACTCTGTGAAACATAACAAATCTTCTTTTTACATTAACACATAGAAGTAGAATCAATAAGGACTTAAAATATGTTTTGTTTTGATATTTTATTTCCATTGGTAACATATAATTCATTGGTCAATAAAATCACAGCTTAAAGAATCTATTATTTTTGTGCCTCAAATTAGAGGTACAGGTGCATATCCAGGAATATATAAATATATACATATCTACATCAATAAACTGAAGTACACTAAATAAGTAGGTACTTAGACTGGAAGAATCTAGATATGATTTGTTAATAGCTCAAATGATCAACAATTTAGAAATATTTTGAACATATATAATTGTAGGCAACCATAATTAAAACATAATGTTGAATATGTTTATAAATGAATTACCAGAGTTTCAATTGGCAGTAGCTTGTCAGTATATTTCTCTGAACTATGCCTGGCTTACAAGAAAGCATTTCAATTCCATCTCCATCTCCATGCCTTTTTCACAAGCTATCTCTCAGACTATGTATACACTCTTTCTTCACCTCTGTCTCCTAGAATCCCTCTCTCTGACATATTTGCTTATATATTTGCTATTGTTTTGCAAAGATTTACTGTAGATATGCATGCATTTATATGCATATGGGTATAGATATGTGTGTATAAATACATATTATATAAAGAATATATAATACATGTATAAAACTATATACTATATAACATGAAAATTATTATATAAATCATAAATCTCATAAATTACACAAGGAGCAGCTAGTTGATACAGTGGATAGAGTGCCAGACTCAGAGTCACAAAGTCCAACATCAGAAATATCCTAGTTATGTGACCTTGGGCAAGTCATTTAATCTCTGTTTGCCTACAGATTTTGATCCACTAGAGAAAGAAATAGCAAACCATTCCATTATTTTTGCCAAGAAAACACCATGGACAGAGGTCCACAGGGTCACAAATACTTGGACACAATTGAATAACTGAATGGCAAAATAATTTTATTTATTTTCTTCCACGCCAGACCCTAGATTTTTACATATATTCATCTTATACATAGAATGATTTATGGGCAGGGAGGTGGTGCAAAGATTAGAGTGCCAGGCCTAGAATCAGGAAGACTCATCTTCCTGAGTTCAAATTTGGCTTCAGACACTTACAAGCAGTGTGACCCTGGGCAAGTCACTTAACCTTGTTTGTCTCAGTTCCTCACCTATAAAAGGAGCTGGAAGGAAGTGGCAAATAACTCCAATATCTTTGCCAAGAAAACCCCAAATGGAGTCACAAAGAGCGAACACAACTGAAATGACCAAAACAACTGAACAAAAACAAAATGGATATTGTATGTTTGTGTGTGTATACATATATATACATATAGCTATAGTCATAGTTATATCATTATATTTATACATATGATATATATGTATTTACACATTAGAGACAGGGCCAGCTAAATCTATGGCTTATCTACGGTGTGTGCATTTGTGTGTGAGTATAACACACACAAATCAATCTCAGCCTCAGTTTCCCTTCAAGACTTCCCAGCTAAATGACTTTGTAATCATCATTCAAGGTACTGGTTCATAGCATTTAAAAGCTATTAAATCATCAAAGAAAGGTTATATTTTATTCACTGTACTGTACATACTTTGTTAAATTTGTGATCTCATCCTATAAGTGTAGTCCTTGCAACAATCCAACTGTGCCTGATGATGATCTCATGCTGTTTTTGACAATGTTCTCCTATAAATCTGTCACTTGGGGTCCAACCAATGGGCGGATGGAAAATGTCTTACATATCTTTTTGGGTTGTGTATATATCAATGGAGCAAGAGGACTTTATGTCACTTATTCCTCATTCTTTGCATTTTACATAATAAGACCAAGAAAGAAAGGAATGCTAACTTCAAAAGAGACTAAGTAACATGTTAAGACAAAAAAAAAATCTACTGATATATTTTCAAAATGTCAAACTTAATCAAACATATGTATTTTAAATTACATAATATATAAAAGATGAGTCAACACTTATAAGAGTTGAGACCTAGAAAATGCATTTCTTATATTTTAGGAAAAATACATAATAAATGGATTACTAAATTAATCATAAGTTGAATAGTCATGTAGCATTAATGTCTTCTCCATTTTCATGATAAATAAATGATTTAATAGTTGTAGCTTTTAAAATAGATATGCTTTATTTGTCCATAGCCTGTTTCATATTTGATTGATATCTAGATTGTGATAATATTTGTAAGAGTTTAAAAGAAAATCCCTTTATACTATTAAATGTTTCTCCTCTTTAAAACATATAACAGACATGCTTTTTTAAATTCTGTAAGTGTTAAAATAATATCTTATTTAACTAGAATCTGCTGTTATTATTATAAGGCATTCCTAATAAACTAAAGACATTTTTTTCTATTATGCTGAAGATATTTTAGAGTATAATGACTCATAAGTCTTATAAAGCAACAAAATTAAAGGACAGATCAGTCAGAACAATAAATTGAAAAGAGGAATCACTGAAAAAAGTAAGTTCAATCAAGTCTTAAGCATGTTTAGCTTTGCAGAATTTCATAAAGTGACAATGCTGCATGGTGCATATAGCTAACTGCCACAGGCAAGAAGACCTGAGTTCAGGTCTAAACTCTGACACACAGGAGTCATTTAGCCTTGGTCAATTCACTTATTTTTAATTCAGTATTCCAAATTCATCTTTTCAACAAGCATTCATTTGTTTCCCAAATGTCTGTATGTAATGTCCTGTCTGTTTCTATGAAAGAAACAAACATACCTAATATCTAATCCCTGCCCTAAAGAAGTTTATAGTCTCACAACTTAGTGTTTATGAAAAGTTAAAATGTCTTTCTAGTGTTAACTTTAAAAAGACTAGCTCATTTTCCAGTTCAAATAAAACTATATTTTCATTTAAAAAAGAAACAATGAGTTACTGGGGAAACCAAAAGCATACTCTTAAAGTATTAAAAGTAGCCTAATTTCAAAAAAGGGGATGGAGCTGGTCATAGAATATCTATATACATACATACATACATACATATATATATAATTTTATGTGAAATGTTCTTTACCTACATGTGAGCTAATAGGGAGAAAAGGGAGTAACCCAGAGAATTAAGATGTAAGAATGGCCAGAGATGATAGGTGACCCTACTCTCCCTATGTTTCAGTATTCTATCAGTTTTGGGTCAAGAGATACCTCTTTTACCACCTGTTTATACTCACTAATTAAATACACCAAATAAAACTTCAAAATCCGGAAATCAAGGTAGAATAGAAGTTGGACATTTATTCAGAACTAGACATACTAACGTCTTTGAAATGATCATTTTTTATTTTTTATTTCCTAGCCTCTTTATTAGCACTGATTTGTAAAAAAAAATAAAATAAAATAAAAAATAAAAAAAAACTGTGAAACTGGATTTCTCTCTTGTATTTACTATAAATATTTGGACAAGTTTAAACTAGTGTGTAACATGCAAATAACGTTTTAATAGTTCCGCTAGAAGAAAAATATAATTGTTCTCTATATGACATTACTACCCACATACATGATTTTATTAATGATTATTGTTATCTTACACAATGTCCATCAAATGTTCAAAGACAGCTACCATGGCTCCCCTAAATCTTCTGTTCTCTAAGCCAAACATCCTTACTGTTTCAAACCAATCTTATTTTTAGTTTAAACCCCCTTCCTCTTCTCAGTTCTGATTGTCTTCCTCTAAATGTGTTCCATGTTCTTAATATCTTTCTAAACAGTGGAGAAGATTGAAATTGATATTCTGTATTTTCTTTTTTTCAGCAGAAAAATATTTTAATTTCCAAAGAATCTCAAATAAAAATCTAAGATATTTATGTACAAAAGTATGTATATATGATTCACTTCAACAAATCAATTAATAAACAAAACATTTAGTAAGTACATTCTACATAAAGTAAACTGCTAAGGGATTTCCTTCTGCTACCAAGAAAACCTCAAATATTTTGTTTGTTTCTTTCCCAAATTTATTAATTTATTTGTTTGCAGTTTTCAACAATCACTTCCATAAGTTTCAAATTTTATCCCTCTCCCTCCCTCCCTCCTGCCTCCCCAAGACAGCATGCAATCTTGTATGGTCACTACACATACATTCTTATTAAACACATTTTCACATTAGTCTTATTGCATAGGAGAATTAAATGAATGGGAAAAATCATGAGAAAAACAAAACAAAATATAACAAAAAAAAAAAGTCTGCTTCATTCTGTGTTACAACTCCATGGTTCTTTCTCTGGATATGGATGGTATTTCGCATCATGAGTCCTTTGGAAATGTTTTACTCTGCATTACTCTGATGGGCTAAGTTTATCAAAAATAGTCCTCACACATTGTGGTTGTTACTTTGTATAATATTCTCCTGATTCTGCTGCCTTCACTCAGCATCAGTTCATATAAGTCTTTCCAGGTTTTTCTGAAGTCCACCTGTTCATCATTTCTTACAGTGCAATAGTATTCTGTTACATTCATATCCCACAACTTGTTCAGCCATTCCCCAATTGATGAGCATCCCCTTGATTTCCAGTTCTTGACCACTACAAAAATAGCTGCTGTAAATATTTTTGTACACGTGGATTGTTTATTATTTTCTTATTGATCCCATTTACAATTAATTAATTTTGTGTTGTAACTGCTTAAGTCATCATTCTTTGATTCTGAATTTAGTTCACAGTTCAGCTGGTCAGTGATGGATTAAGTTGAAAAATCGGGTTTTCCTTCTAATCACTGATCTATTTTTGCTTTAAGGAATTTAACTAAACTTGGGGAATGTGTGTGAAAGAAAAAGAGTGGGGCCTTATATCTTTACTCCATCAAGTTATCCTTCAGGAATATCTGGTTTGCTATTCAAAAGTTTGGCCATCTCTCACCTGAACCCAAATAATGAGTATTTCTTAGTCTCATAAAAGAAGAATTGGAGCCATCAACAGCCCTCATTAATAAACTCTCAATGAACCATTTTATTCTTTGTACCTCAGCTCTGTAAGCAATCATGTTACCCTTAATCCCATGATGTCATCTACCCTATTCTGTTCTTTGTTCTATACTCCCAAAAACCTGTAAAAGGGGAACCATTCTTTTTCTCAAGGTCTTTGACAGAAATGGAGGCTATCCATCTACCTATTTATTGACAAGCAACATGCTCTTGCTAATAAATGCTATCTTGCTCTGAGATCTGCCTCAGTTTATCCTTTTATTAAATTCCAATTTTGAGAGAGCGTTGACTGAGGAAAGAGAATATAGTCTAGATTTGGTCCAATGAAGGCAGAGAACAGTGCAACAACCATCTCTCTTATTTAAGACAATAAGCTTCTATTAATGAAATCTAAGATTTTATTAACTTTTCTAACTAAAATTTCATCAAGTTGATTCATACTGAGATTGATTTCCATTCAAATCCCCAGATCTTTCTCATACAGATTGCTTTTGGCTGTGCATTCTTCCAGGAATATGTATTATTGATTATTTGAGCCCAATGGTAGTACTTTCTATTTATTTCCATTAATTTTTACCTTATTAAACTGAGTCAATTTTTCTATCCTGTCAAGCTAGCTTTTGATCCCATATCTATCATCTAAAATTTTATTTCTCTTTCCAGGGTACATGTCATTCACAAATTTGGTAAGCATGCAATCTATACCACCATCTAAATTCTTGGGAAAACAGATGATAAGCTAGAACTCTGTTTCTATTCACTAGATACCTCTTTCCATGTTTGGTTCTATCTTTTAATTAGCATTTTTAGATTTAGTCATTCAATAAGATGAAGAGCTACTGAATCATATGATCATTCAATGCAGATTATCTGTATCTAGCCCAAGATAAAGTCATGAGAATATTTATCAAATATGTTAAAATCCAGTTATGCTTGATGCATTCTGTTCTGTGTCTCTCAAAAAAAATGAAAATGAAGCCTGTCCTAGATGAATTTAAGCTGGGTCACTGTGATCTCTTGTTGTTTTTAAATGTTTGCAAGTCATCTTTTTAATAATGAATTGTAGAATTTTACTTCCCAGGAACACTTTACCCTTGAAAAAGACATTCCTTCACTAAGTAGAATTTTATTCTTTTAGTTTAACTCTCTACTAACTTTTCTTGTCTTTATCAAAAACAATTATATTATCCTAAGGAAGTACATCTCTTAAAAAATGACCTAATAGAAGACAGACAATTTTTTGATATCTAGTATAAATGGAGCTGGGAATAAGTACTGCCAATCATGGCTCCCTAGGGTAGTTTCATGGACTTAGGCATGGTTAATGATTCTCTAGAGTCAGAGAAAATACATTAATTTACTGCCCTTTATAATAGTGCCAGGTGCACGCTAAATTTTTTAGCTGAAAGCAGAATCCTTTATTATAAAACTGGTAGAGGTAACAGCTTCAACTAGGAGTCAAATACAATACATTTTAAAATTATTTTTAAAAAATGCATATCCAAGTTATTTTTAAAACTGTTAATGATATTTTAATGTTTTCTCACTTAAGGCCTATTTTTTAATAATCATTTTGTATGTGCATGTATTTTTCTGATTTTTTTCTAAAAAGATCAGCCTTTTCCTTTCACTGACTATTTACTAATCACTCTACTTTTTCTTCTTAGTGTTTACTGTCTTGATGCTTTCGCAATAGGTCATAATTTGAAGATGTATAAAATATCCAGAAGAGCAAATAGAAAAATATAAAGTCTGAAACTAAATAATGTTTCTTTGAATATCTTGTGACACTTGGTTTTTAATCTCTGCTATACTATTAAAAGATTCTCTTTTGTGTTATAGTTATTTGGATATCTTTATTTACCGGTCAACTAGAGTTTGGCATAGTGAAAAACATATTAGATCTATAGTCAATGGGTATAGATTCGATTCCACTTTCTGACAATCATCATTTTTTCGATCTTGGGAAAAGTACTATTTCTTAGGCATCACTTTCCTCATATATAAAATGACATTGTTATTGTTTGGTCATTTCAGTTCCATCTGATTTCAGTTCCATCTGATACATCATGACTCCATTTAGGATTTTCTTTGCAAAGAAACCAGAATAGGTTGACATTTCCTTCTCTAGTTCATTTGATAGATTAAGAACTGAAACAACAGGGTTAAGTGACTTGCTCAGAGTCACACAGCTAGTAAGCATCTGAGGCCAGATTTGAACTCAGGAACATGAGTCTTCTTGACTTGAGACCCAGCACTCTATCAACTGTACCACTGAATCACCTCTTCCACCTCTAAATCATGAATCCTGAGAAGAAAGAAGTGCAAGGTGGATAAAGTGCTAGACCTGGAATCAAGAGAACTTGAGTGAAAATCTAATTTCAGACAATTATTGACTGTGTGATCCTGGTAAAGTCTCTTCACCTATATCTGACTCAATTTCCTCATCTGGAAAATGAAGATAACAATTACTTATTCCTCCTGGGGTTGTTAAGAGGATAAAATGGCATATATTTTTTGAATTTTTGCAAATCTTGAAGCACTATATAAAGTAACATTTTTGCAAATCTTAAAGTACTATATAAATGTTAGCTATTGTTTTCAAGGCTTTACAAAGTAATATATATATACATATATTTCAATATATAATATATATGCACACATACACATATATACACATATGTTTTACCAGATACTATACAAAACAATACTATACAAAGTAACATCTGGTGAAATATATTCATACATGCATATAACTACAAATGTATGTACTTACGTATGCATGTGTGAAAATATGTTACACATATATACATGTGGACATGTTTTTCCACATAGAATATAAGCTCCTGAAAGACTTCATTTCTTTGTTTTCCTTAAATCTTAGCACACAGTTTAGTACACAGTAAGAATTTAAATAAACGCTTGTTGATTGATAGATTCAAAAAGAAAGTTGTGAAACTGATTCTCTGAAAGAGTAGAATCAATAAAACTGATGATATAGTTAGTGGAGACTAATTGCCAGGCTGTCAAATACAAAATCCCAGGAAAATAGAAGGCAAGGGGACTTTCCCAGTCTTGTTAACCTTAGTGCCTTCACTCTGAGATTACCTCTATTTTACCTTTTATATTTCTTGTTTGTATGTGTTGTTTGCATGTTTCCTTCCCTATTAAGCTGTGAACTCCTTGACAACAAGGACAGTCTTTTGCCTTTCTTAACATCCCCAGAACGTAGCATAAGATCTGACATCTAGTAAGTACATGATAGGTGTTTGTTCACTGATATTGCCTATGTGTCATAATGATGGGGGTAAAGATATATTTTTGGAATTTGAGGGAACCATCAGAATTAATCCTAAATCAAAGTCAAGACCAGAAAAACCTAGAAAAAATATTTTTAAGGACTAAACTGAAGCAAAATAGCCTTACAATTTGTCATCCTAAATTTGTAAGTCATTCCTACAGTCTTCCTATAATTCAACTACCCCTAATTTTGCAAACTAATAGCAACCAATTACAGTTCTCATTCACCATTATTTCTTTCCAAATGAGGAGGATCATGGGATCACTAAGTTGGAAGGAACCTCTGGAGGTCACCCAGTTCATGCTCTTCATTTTACAGATGAAGAAAGTGAACTTCTCCAGCTATAAAGTGTCAGAGGCAAGATTTCAAATCCAGATATTCATGCCAAGCTACTTCTCAGGGGACTTTGTCTAGAGCTAGATGGAGGCAGACAGAATAAACAGATTGAACAGGGGAAAAAAGTAAACAATAATCATCATCATTTCTACTGAGCAATTTGTCCTTTTAAGTTAATTTTCAATTTTTTAACATGGATGATTGCAAGTACTAGTGATCTGTAAAATCATACAAAAACATGTCATTTTCATGGTCGATTGGCTATTTGCCAGAAATAGAGAGGAGAACAAAATGCTTAAATCAACACAAGCACTATCTTCACTTGGGAGATTGTTCTTTTGTTTTAAATATGACCAGTGCAGAAATAGCTAGTGAGTATAGACAAATTGTAATCATTTATCCTTTTTTCTAAATCCAGTCACTACTTTTAGATATATTGATAATACTTATTATACAATACATTTTTTCACCCTCTTACTTTTCCATGATAAATATGATGAACTATAAGATATAAGATAATTTGATCAATATAAAGCCATCTAGCTCCATAATTCAGGTCTCAAAGTGGTCTAAAGGAATAACTGCCAAATTTCTGCTTGATTTGGGATGTAACATTAAAGATTGGTTTAAAATCAAACATTTTGATGAATCAGATTAATTCTGAAATCTGGAACTGAATGTAATGCATGTGGTGAGAAAATGAATAGGGTCCTTTAAGGAAGAAGGAAGTTAGATAAGATTTACAATCAATAAGAAGATTTTGTAATTACTAATTTAGACAAATATGCAAAATGAGGAAAGATAGATTCTAAAGGAGACAGATTGTAAGAAATAAGTAAAAGGTTTGTAATGTGTTATTGAGTGCTAATTAGTTCCTTGGGATATTTGCATATGTCTGATACAATTAAGTTAAGAGAATGTGTAGATGTGTTTAAGCCTTTATAAAGTGCTTCAACTAGCTTAATTGGTCTCAGACAACCTGATACCAGGAGAAAACCATTAATTCAGAAAGGCCAAAGTCCTTGGCTGCATCCTGGGCCATGACCAGTCACCTTGACCCTTGTCTTGCCACTTGACTCCAAAGACTCTGTAGGAGAGAGTGAGGCTAATGACTTTGTGTGACTCTACCTCAAATCCAATTCACTTGCAAGTCAAGACATCATGCTGATAATGTCATTGGTGGTCTTCAATAATGAAGGACAATAATTCATGTCCCATACTTAATAGAAAGTCACTGAGAAGGCTAGATTTGAGGGGGTCTATTGAAGCCACAAATTCAACTTAAGAAACATCACTAGAATCAACTATCCCATTATTTAATGCTTCTTCCAATCTTTATTTTGGGATGTGTGTTTGTGTGTGTGTGTGTGTGTGTGTGTGTGTGTGAGAGAGAGAGAAAGAGAGAATTATCTGAAGGCTGTGATTAACTTGAGTAGGGGGAGAAAGGGCAGCAAAGAAGGAGGTTTGAATTAAGTGATTTCTAATGTCTATTCCACCTGTACTGTAGAGAGAAAAGCATATTGTATATGTCAGAATACTAAAGTACAAGTCCTAGTTATGATATTTACTAGCTACACAAATGATTTAACCCATCTGAGATTCTGTATCATCATCTGTAAAATGTTTGATAATACTGCATATATTATTGTAAGGGAAACGTTTTGAAAACCTTAAAATGATAAAGTTTAATTACTATAATTCCTATGTGTACCTATGAGCAATAGGGAGAAGAATGTCATCAAGGAAATACTGCTGTCAAATGACAGAAGGATGAGTTAATAAGATCACAGAAACTGCTATGTCACTCTTGTTGCCTTAAAATTTAATCACCAACCTTCCTGGAAGTGCCTACCAGAAAATGAAAGAGAATGCCACCAGATGCAATCAACCTTTCCAGGTTGCTGCCTCTGATTCTTCTTCATGATAATCCTGGGTGCTGAAATATAGGTTCTGCAAAGTCTTCCCTTCCCTCATCTTACCCTCCTTCTAATAAAAAACTCAGTTGTAGGTTAAGCAGGAGAATATGTGTCCATTATCTAAGATTCAACTCCAATTTGGTTACTTTCAGAGAGTCTTGTCATGAGAAGTTTGGCAAACAGGTGAAAGATTTTAAGAAGTTGGGCATAACTCATGAAGACTGACTGCCACAGCATAAAAGATTTCAAATTATCTCCTGTCACATCAAAGGCCAGGAAAACGTGTAGTAGGATTTTGTTATCATTGTTTTGGGGTTTTGGGGGATAGGGAGGGAGGAACCATCCTTCCAAATCCTATTTTATCCCCTTCTTATTGGTTGTTCCCCAAACTGTTTAAACTGAAATTTAAGTTTGTTTATTTTAATCTTTGAATAGCTAAGAAGGATGAAATTTCTATTCAATAAGGTTTTGTAATTATTGATTTAAATCAATATACAAAATGAGGAAAGACATATTCTAAAAAGCACAAAAAGTAACAAATAAGTAAAAGTTGCATTGGGGCAGCTAGGTGGTACAGTGCTGGTCTTGGAGTCAGGAGCAACTGAGTTCAAATCCAGCCTCAGATGCTTATTAGCTGTGTGGCCCTGGGCAAGTCATCCAACCCTGTTTGCCCTCAATTCCTAATCTGTAAAATGAGCCAGGGAGGAAAATAGCAAATCACTCCAGTGTCTTTGCCAAGAAAACCCCAAATGGGATCAGAGACAGTAGAACACTACTGAAACAAGTTAACAACAGTGAATGCTAATTACTTCCTTGAGATATTTGTGTAAATCTGATACAATTAAGATACTGATGATTCATATTGGTAATCCATACTTAACAGAAAGTCACTTAAAATGCTTAATTTGGTTTTCTTTTTTAAAAAAAACCTTTTTTTTAAATTTCCCTAGAGAATCCAAGGGTCAGGGGTGGAGAGGAGGGAAAATTTCAAAGGTATATATTTCAGGGAAAGAAAGAAATGAGAGCAAAAACTCTTAGAGTGAAGGGCAGAGTAATTAGCACCAAACACATGGCATTGAAATTTACAAGTCACTTGCTTTTTACTTTCCCACTCTTTCTGAAACTTCTATAGAACTTTGTTAAACAGAACTAGCTATGTGTAGGTGACCAACAATAAAGTGTGATTTAAACTCTGAAGTAGAACCTACTCAGGAAATATTCCTCCCACAGGAGACTGAATTTCACATTAAGAGCTTAATATGCACTGGTCTAGAAACATAAATAAGAACAAAAAAGATAGACAGTCCCTATCGACAAGGAACTTGGAGGAGGAGGATACAGTGAAAAAACAAAAAACAACATGATGATAAAAGGATGGGAGACAGAGGAGAAAGAAGTCAGAGAGTCTGGACCAGAGCCAGAGAGGAATGAAAGAGTGAACCATTAGATTCCCTCCTTTAGGGTAAGTATTCTTTAAAGTAGAAGATGGCAATTCTGTTTTGTTTTAAATAAATGCTTGTTAATAGAAGACTACATATCACCTAGGTGCCAGTGACAGCTTGGTGAGACATTAGCTCCAGTTAATTTATTAAAATCTATTAATTTAACAATTTAGCCAAAGGTTACATTGGAAACTAGTTTCCTAAAAGAATATTACAGAAGATGGATACGTTTTTAGGGTTAGGAAACAGAAAAGACAGGTACATTGTAAGCAAAGGAAGGGAAAATATAGGTGGGTGATATAATTGGGGAATCCAAGAAACCCCCGAGATTGAATGGGGTAACTGCAGTCTTCAAAATGCAAAAAGAAACATAAATTTTCAAACATAACCAATGCGTGAATTCGTTTTGCTTGACCACAATGCTTATGATGAGGGTCTAAGTTTTGTTGCTGTTATTTTTGCTACGATTGTTATCTAATGGATGGGGCAATGGGGAAGATGGTATATAAACGTGTAAAAATAAGTTTACTTTTCAGATCTTTTAGTTTTTACCTAGCACCAGTCCGGATCACAAGACACTTCATATATTTAAGGCATGTGTACATTCATTGAATCCATGAATATTAACTGAACTTGGTCCTTGTTTACTCTTTGATGAACCAAGTAGTAGTCTAGGAAGTCCAAGAGGGAATGGTTCAAAAAGGATATATGTCATGGGAAGTAGGTAATGACTGTATACTTTGGATAGTGGGAAAAGAACAATAGAGGTCAGATTAGTGGTTTCCAATCCTGCCACTATTGGTTACAATCTGTGCTTCCTCATCTCTTAAATAAGCGGTTTGGAATAGATTGGCCTCTAAAGTCCCTTTCAGTGCAAGTGCTGTGATGTAAGGAGTAAATAACATTGTAACCTTGGTTCACAGACATTCGCAAAGTTGGCTAGCTTTACTTTTGTAACTGGGTTTTTTTAAACTCCTAAAAGTTAAAATCACAATAAGACTCTATAGTGCTTTACATGCTTTGAGATAGATTTTATATTATTAGATCACTTCCATTCCTAAATATATTCCTGCCCTTTTCTCTCCCATAAGCCATCTCTTGTGACAAAGTAGAAAGATAGATAGATATACAGAGAGATATACAGATAGATAGCTAAAGACAAGGAAAAAGAAGCAGTTCAGCTAATGAAACTAACCAATACTAAATCTGACAACGCATGCAATGTTCCACCTCTCCATTGAAATTCATGTTTTTATTTCTCCTTCAGAGATAAGCTTGATGATTATCATTTCTCATTAAGTTTCCGAATTCTGTTTTGTTAGTGTTGGTGATAGTTGAGGTGGTCTTCTTTCCATTTACATTGCTGTAGTCATTGAGAATACTGTTTTCCTCATTCTCTTCATCCACCCTAGGTTCACATGTCCCCATTTCATTCTGAATTATTCACATTCATCTTTTGTTATGAGAGTAAACTGATAAGCATTTATTAAGTGCCAGGGAGGGACACCATGCTAAACTCAGAGAATACAAAGAAAGGTAAAAACAGTCCTGCTCTCAAGTAGCTCACAGTCTAATCAGGGAGACAACAAGCAAATAACTACATACAAATAAGCTATAAACAGGGCATATTGGGAATGCTTCATTATATTCATGCACCGTAATTTGTTTAGCCAATCACAAGCAATGGGCATCTGGTTTGTTTCCAGCTGTTTGTTGCCACAAAACGTCTAGACCTCCTTGCACTACAAAATGCTTCCTCTCAAGTCATCTACAATAATAGAGATTTTAGTGTTTAGGTACAAAGAAGATCTCTTTGTATGTTTATTTGTTTAAACTAGGCATATTATGGGATATTGGATAGAATGCTAAACTTGGAATCCAGAAGATCTGAGTTCAAATCCTTTCTGATAAACTCTCTATGTGACTGAACAAATCACTTCTTCCATGGGGAACCAGAGGCCTCAAGGCTGCATATGGCCTTCTAGGTCCTTGGGTATGCCTTTTTAATAAATTCAAGTTTTACTGAACAAATCCTGTTATTAAGGGGATTTATTCTGTGGAGTTTGGATTCAGTCAAAGAACCACACTTGAGGATCTCAAAGGCCACATGTGACCCTGAGGGCATAGTTTCCTTACCCCTAATATCTTAACCCCTCTAAATCTCAGTTTCTTCATAAAAAAATGAGAATAAGAGTAGCAGGTAACTCATGGACTAGTCTGTAGAGTAAATGAAATAGTGCATATAAAGTACCACACAAGAATTAACTATTTATGTTATTATTATACATATTCAGAACACATATGATCTTATTGCAAGAGGAAAAGCAAGTTCTCTGTCCTCTACCTCCCTGTCACATCATAGTGAATATCTCTTCTTGACATATGATATTCTGCCTAATATTACAGCTCTCTGAGTGTATCTGTACTCCCTTACTCAAGTTTAGGCTCCATGAGGGAAAGTATTGGCTTTGATTCATTTTTCCCATTCCTGCAAAGGATAATGAAGTGCCTTTTATATTATAATGTCCAATAAATGTTGAGCTTAATTGAGCAACCAAAAGTCAGTGAATTTGAATCTAAATGTTTATATCTACTTGCTTAGACTAAGTACATCTTAGGTTATAAATAACGCTACAGAGATTTGCAAGGAAGGACAACTTTGTCTCTAAGACATTCAATTTCAAAATAGAAAAGAAAATATTTATAAATGAAGATGGAGTGACATAAAATAGTTATGACTTCACATTTCTTAAACATAAGAACAGAGGATCTAAAAACTGGGGGGGAAACTAGATTATGATACCCAGTCTCCTCAAGTTACAGATGAGGAAAAATGAGGCCAAAGAGTTTAAATAATTTGCCCAAGGTCACACTACAAATTACTGTTAGACTCCTGAATCCTAACACAGTGCTCTGCTTCTGATAAAATTCCATATTTATATATAATTTTTAAATTTTAAAGGATTCAAATAATCTTTTATATTCAAGATTAAATGTTCTCATTTATAGAAAGTTGTTAACGACAAGAAAAGAAAAAATCAGTGGGAATGTTTTCAGTATCATTGCTAGATAATTTATCATGTTGGACACTGAACAAGATTAACTCTGAGGTCCCATAGCAGTGCAAAATGTGCTTACAGTGAGTTTTACATTTCTTATAATTCACAGCACAGATTTATAGATTCAATCTGCCTTGCTCTCCTTTGGTGAATACTGCCACAAGATGTCTGAGTTCAAACTTCATCTATAGGTATTTCTCTATTAATTCTTGACAATTAGAAGAAAAAAAATCTGAAACCACAATAAACTCTAATTGGAGTAGGTGTAAGAAGGTAGTAGCTTATGTGGATGACTGAAGGTTGTAATGGTAATTTAAAATTGGGAGATTTTTCTAATTTATTAATAGGCCCATGTGCCCTGCCTGGAGCACATGAGTCTGAGTCCCATGGAGTCTGGAATAGGAGGAATTTCCTGAATGGATGGAACAGAAAGAGGAAGAGCTACAGCAGAACCGAGAAGAAGTGAGCCTTGAGAGCAGTCAGAGCTAGGAAGGAGGAGGGCTGCTCTCTAACCCGAGTGAGAAAAGGGCATTTTGTTTTAAGGGAAGCCTGCCTGTGATTTCTTTAATGGAGCTGGTTTGTGGGAAACCTAACAGAGGGAAGGTTTGGGGAAGGTGTCATCTTTTGCATTATTATTGTGTATAGATTTTTATTTTTTACTATGATGGATTTGACTTTCTGGTGTCTCAATAAATGTTTTGGTTCTGTCTTCCATGTGGAGAGTCTGTGGTATTTCTCAATTCAGAGCTGTGCTGGGATATTCACGGCTGCTGTAGGCACAGTGAATAACTCAATGGCACTACAGAGGTATATTGGGAAGATTCCTTCCCACTAAATTATCTACCCTAATGATTCCTGTTGTGACACAGAGCTCAAGGTCCTCCCAATGATTCCGTGCTTGCAAGGACCATGGTCAATCTTTTTTTTTTTTATTATGTAAGTTTATTTCTTTAACTTTTTACATTCATTTTCACAAAATTTTGGGTTCCAAATTTTCTCCCCATTTGTCCCCTCCCCCCACCCCAATACACCAAGCATTCTAATTTCCCTATCACCAATCTGCCCTCTCTTCTCTCATCCTTCCCTTCCCTTGTCCCCATCTTCTCTTTTGTCCTGTAGGGCCAGATAACTTTCTATTTCCCATTACCTGTATTTCTTAATTCCTAGTAGCAAGAAAAATACTCAACAGTTGCTCCTAAAACTTTGAGTTCCAACTTCTTCCCATCCCTCCCTCCCCACCCATTCCCTTTGGGAAGGCAGGCAATTCAATATAGGCCATATCTGTGTAGTTTTGCAAGTGACTTCCATAATAGTCGTGTTGTGTAAGACTAACTATATTTCCCTCCAACCT